>OY720624.1:52786948-54036948 GCA_963170105.1 Cantharis lateralis | reverse complement strand
TGCAATATAAAGAAGATATCTATTAATTATATTTATTAGGAGTACATTATAATTTATTATTTGTTGCAATACTATTATGATAAAAGAAACATGCAATTTAACTTTTAAGAATAATGTAAGATAATATACATATCAAGACATCAAGTGCAATAGAAAATGTTCAACGAACTTAATACGAGTAGTAACTAATTCGTGTATTTGTTTAGTATACTTGTATTGTAACAGCATATTATGCCGGTGTTTTGATATTTAACTATTTTTTAAATTAATGCTTACTATTCGAGTTTGGTTGTATTCGCAATTTTGATATTTTCAGTAGATAATTCTCTGGAATATTTGGATACTTATAACAAATCATGTAAAAGTATATTTGTAAGAGAAGCAAAAATAAAACATTTATATATGAAAATAAAAAATATGTGACAGACAGGTCTCGCCCTATCTATTAGTAGTAAATGCGTAGTGAATTCGAGAGAATACTCTACCTTGGGGTTCTAACTTTCTCTATAGAATATTACTACTATAATACTGCTTATACTATACATAATGAAGGTATATATCTATTACAACTATGCTATATCTATATTTCTTGAGTTATGTGATAATCTATTTTGTAATTCTTCTTGGGACAGATTGATTTATTAAAGATAACCTCTTATGAAATTATATTGGAATAGGTATGATTACACTGAAAAAACTTGACACTTTCATGCAAGGTATCATTTATTAACCATTAATGATAATTATTACATTTTTATGTTGATAATACCAATTCTTATGGGATATTCAAATCATCAGAATATAAAATTTTAAATTTCAGTTGAAATTTTATAGGCTAGTGACCGTTTTGTTATATGTTTTTCTAACAGCATTCCGGAAAATAACTAAAAAATTCAAAAATGACAACAAATTACCACAAATTTTACAAAATATACCCGCTTTTTGGCTATTTTATCGTTTTGGATATACATTATGTCCTATTTTGAGACATGGATATATAATTTTCTATGAACTCACACTGACCAACTCAGGCTCTTAAATATACAAAAAAAACTGAAAACAGTAAAAAAACTAATGATTTTGCTCATTCACTGATCAAATCAGTATAGAAGTAAAAAATGGAGCAATAAAAAAAAAATTTTGATTTCCTAAAGAATGTGGAAAATCACTAGCTATGCTGCACTAAAAATGTTATAATGATTTAGAATAAATTTAGAACGCAGAATTTTATGAAATAGATGTGGCGTTTAGATATTCACATAGTTTCTATTTTTTTTACACAGACGTCAGTATTTGGCACTTTGTCTTCTAGGAGCATTTTGTAAAGAATTATCTAGATCAGTGTTTCCCAAATACTATGGTCCGCGGACCCCCAGGGGTCCATGGCATTGTTTCATGGTTGTAAGCCTTTTAATAATTATTAATTACAATAATTATTATTAATTACATTTAAAAAACGTAATGGTTCCTTTATTTTTGATACCTGCTTGTAACGAAACTGTTTAGAATTTTTTTTTTTAGGTTCCCATGATACTAGTGTCTAAATTTGGGGGTCTGCAATTTTGAGTTTTATGGTTAAAATGTTGTATTTGGATAGCGGGTCCATTATACTATATATTATATATAATATTATTATGTTACAAGCGAACTCTGATTTTAGACAAAGTCCGTCTGGGCTGATTGAAATTAGGCAATGTATAGACTAAACTATTAATAAAACAATTTATTTATTCTCACTTTTCAATGCTACACATACAGTGGCGCCGGAAGAGTTAAATATAGAGGGGGGCAAAGTTAAATATAGAGGGGGGCAATGTATTCATTTTTGTTAGGCTTTATGACTTTAAAGGAAAATTCTTTATATTTTACGAGCGCTAGCTAGGAAAAAACAAAAAATTTAATTTTCTAAAGGGGACAAGTGCCCTGCTTTGCCCCCCCTATCCGGCGCCTATGTACACATACATATATATTGAAATTCTGCATCTATCAAAGAGTTATTGCTATCAGTTACAACTAACAAATTATTTTCATATTGTCAAGCGACTTTCGTTCAATTGACCATAGTTACTCAAATCGGTATAGTTATAACTATAGAAGAATAGATGATGTAATAAGTAGGGGAGTGTCGGGTGGTTTGAGCCATGTTTTGTTATTTAACTATAAAATCTCACTGAATGAAGATATCATGAAGCGGATACACTGTTAGAAAGGTTACCTTATTATCTATCTTACTGCATCATTGATTTTTCGAATTTAGAAAAAAAATTATAATTTTTTTTCCAATATAAAAATGGGTAAAATTTTGAACAAAAAATAATTTGTCGGGTGGTTTGAGCCGCCTTAAAAAATCTGAGAAAAAGAGTAGGAACTTGCACAAATGTAATAAAAACGCACAATATCAATGAAAATGATTTCTTTTATTGTTCAAATGTCTCCAAAATGAAAAAAAAGATACTCGATTAGTTATCCGATTCCGGAAAATCACAAATTTTTCTAATAAAAATAGAAAAAATTCACGTAGCATACATTCCAAAACTCAATTTTCTATCATTTTCAATCGATAAATATTTATCCCAATGCAAAACACGAAAATAAATTTGGAAAAAAGAATTATGGACGATGCAATACTACGGAAACTTTATACACGTGAAAATTCATCTAATTTATAACACATTAAAAAATCGTTGGAGAATGTTCACTGAACGATTTTTTTTTTTCTATCAAGCAAAAACTTTTTAAATTTTTGGAACACGTGTCTGATTAAAATATATCGAGTTCGTCTTTTCTTTACAAAACCTTATGAAAAGTGAGGGATTGGTTTAACAACAATTTAACATTATTCACCAAAAGATCTCACTGTCAACATAACAAAAAATTGCGGTGGCTCAAACCACCCGACACTCCTCTATTATTTTAAGAAAATTTGGTACCTAATTAATATACGATATCATAATATTATAGAAAAGATGGAAATAATTAAATTTAAAAAATTAATTATTTAATATGATATTATATTTGTTAGTGTGTTTATTATGTAAAATGTAACATTATGTTGTATACCACAGTGATAGGTAGGCTAGTGGATCAAATTTGGGGTTTTGCTGTGTTTTTCAAGTAAATAAACTTGAAAACAGCTCAACGCGATGGATTAATTTAAATTTTGAAATCATATTTTATTATATAAAATAAAAGACACTATAACGAACAGTATTTTCTATTTCATATTTTTGTATTTATTTTCAAAATACAAATGTTATCTTAAAATATCTAGTTTTTAGACAAAAGTTCCTAAATGTCAAATATTTTTATATATATCATCGAAATTTTTGTAATGGAAAGCGATATAAAATTTTAACTAAAGTTTCTGCTATAGGAGTTCTTAGGTTAAGGTCACTATTTCTAGCTTTCCACGTCTCCCTTTATAGCGATATAGAAACAACGAAACTTTCAGTAAATTTTCAACCTCTAAAATTTTAATATCAGACCTTATTTTGTTTTTGTTTGTGTAAAACACAAAGTGTGTTTTTTATAATCTCTTTTTAAAAGCATCTCCTTCATCTTATACAGGAAATAGTTCTACACCTTAGAATTACTAGGATTTAACTTAAACTGTATTCAAAATAGATTTAATTAAAAACAAGCACTTATACTTATTAATCAATGTTTCAGCGCAGAAAGGAGTTTCACGTCATTCGCACACAAAGTTTGTATATATTGTAGTGGTATTTTTATTGTAAAGGGGTTATTTAAAGTATAAATAATAAAAAAGATAGATTCGATTTATGACCGTCAGAAGGATCGACGTTGTGAGTTAATATAAATGAATTTGTAATTAATGGTAAATCAAAATATAATAAATTATAATTGATAATAAAAAATCAAAATATAAAAAGTAACTGTATTTGAATTATTAAGTGGAAGCTATTGGGGATGGATGAAAATTTAATTAAGTTAAGAAAATCGACTTATTAGAAGAAAACAGATTAAAGAAAATATTATAAAAAGGAAGTTAACAGAAATTTAATTACAAAATAAAAAATAGTTAATTGGAAAATCACAAATCAAGAAATAATAAAATCATCGTCAAGTTATTAAATACTGAGATTATAAAAAAAGATAGAAAATGCGTAATTGCATTTAAAACACTGTT
This sequence comes from Cantharis lateralis, assembly GCA_963170105.1. Taxonomy (NCBI): domain Eukaryota; kingdom Metazoa; phylum Arthropoda; class Insecta; order Coleoptera; family Cantharidae; genus Cantharis; species Cantharis lateralis. The sequence continues at coordinate 54,032,798 of OY720624.1, read as the reverse complement.
TTTATTTTATTTCTTCTATAATGCTCTCTCTCTCTCTCTGTTATATTACCTAGAATGACCAACCTTCCAGTTGTGAACTTTGAGAATATGCGATTTTATTTATTTTTAGTTCTTTTTTAATAATAAATTATAAGTCTTTATAAATATTAATTTTTATTCAAAAAAAGTTTTTTTTGTAGCAGCTACGAATATTCACTTATAACGTTGCTATATACATATGCTCGCACGGATAGTGTCATAAATATGATTTGTGAGGCTGCAATGAATGAGTTGACTTGAAATTTGAAAGATTATTCAGAAAACTAGTACTTATCTGGTGACCGATAGTTTTCTTTGTTTCCTTTCCGTTGATGAAAAATAAATTTTCGATTTTCGTTGCACTAAAATTTGCATTATTTTTTATGTTTTTTAAATAAAAAGTTAGCGAGACAATATTCTAAAAAAAGCGCCGGTTCCCAGAAACATGTGTTCTAAACAGTGTTTCAAATTTCAAATCAAATTATCAATTGCAACTTGAGAAAATATGTATACCATTTGAAAATGTAGTTTTGAGATAAACTCGTAACAACTTGTTCCGTTAAAAGCGCTATAACTTGAAAAATACTTCAAATATCAACATGGAACCTTGACCACTTTAATTTTAACCGATTATAACAATAAAAAAATTTTTTTAGCAACAAAAATTTTCGATTTTCAAATAGTTTCATTGTAGGTAAAATCCACTTAGATTATTTTAATAATCCGAGTTTATGTGGAAACCAATGGAATTCTACAATATTCCATCTGCTAGTTTAGTTATAAAATTCAAATTTTTAAAAATGTAAAATATAAAATAAGCACACTTAGTGCTTGTTCACAATGTAGTACGTAAGACGTAAGAAATACATAAAACGTAATAATTACAAATACAAATAAAACCTTAATCGAATGTTAAATAATATTGGTATTATTTTGTTATATGCAGAAGAACATTCTCCGTCATGCAATTTAAGATTTTAATATAATTCGATTTTCCATAAAGCGTTTATTTGTATTTATATTTTTAAGTATTATGTACATCTTATGCATGGGCGTCGCCAAGGGGGGGCTCTTGCCCCCCCCTGGCCTTTGTCAAAAAATATAATAATTTAACAATTGCAATTTAATATTAATATTTGTATCATAGTCTTTGAATCCATACAAACCATTTGAGATTAATTTTGAAATGATGTCCGGATGTGCGTATATGTGTTGTGTGCGATTTTTTCGTCCATGATTTTTTCGAAACTCGTGAACCGATTTCATTGAAATTTTATGTACTGGTTTATAACAGTAATCTAAAGATTAGATTTTGGTTGAAATCCCATCTTGAATCCATTTTTTCAAAGAATGAAAATTGTTAAGGCCCGATTCTTCTTCCCATTATTATAGATAGAAATAAAATTAGTCTCAATTGAAACAAAGAAGATCTTTGTGCGTGTAATGATAACCAATACTTGACATTTATCGTTTCATTGAACTCCAAAGTAATTTGAAAATGGGAAAGTCATGTGATGTCACTTCAGATTTTTTATTTTATACTTAATCGTATTTTTAAATAGCATTTAAAAGAATCGCCCCCCCCCCCTGGAATTTTTGGAAGCGACGCCCATGATCTTATGTCTTTCGTACAATGTGAACAAGCACTAAGGTATAGGTTAAATCAAGAGACTACGAAAGCGAGAAAGCATAGTTCAATACCTGGTCGCATTGATTACACTGCTGTGATGTAAAGCCCAGGTTCAACTAGTATATTACTAGAATATAACTTAAAAATTCATATTAAAATTGACTGTAATTTGCAATAGTTCTAAACTCCTTCTCCTGTAGATTTTAATTTTTTGTAACTAATTGTTACAAAATTTACTTTTAATAAAATAATATTTTTACCAGTTGTTAGAATATTGAACTAGAAGGCGACGAGTCTTTACACAATTTATAGAAATAATATTCAATAAACCATTGTCAACAAATTAGGTTTAATAGAACTATTATAAAATAAAATTGTTCATTGGACCGGATATCGTAGGTTCTTTTGGGCAACAATTATTGAAGATTCTTATTTTAATTATTAGTCAAATTGTGAATTTGCATATTTTTATCCTGGGTAGGTGCCCCGTTCGCCGTGCTGGATGTGGTTACGTTGCTGTAAAGTTATAAGAAGGCGTCTAAAATTGATTTAAATAACAGGAAACTTCTAATTTACTACTAATATATTAATAGATTTATAACATATACATAATATCTAGGTACCTACCCTAAAACTAAGGGTGATTACGTCCCCTTGATGTTTGACAGGTATGGAAAAACAAAGCACAGGTGATTTTTAACCATATGGTAGATTTGGTTGATATAAATCACAATGGTGTTAAAGCCAGATGTTATGTTGTTAAAAACGCAACACATCGATTCGTCAAAAATATGCATTTCGAGGTTTTTGAAAACAAATAATAATAAACTTAATCAATTCAGTATATCCTTCAAAGAAATATAATTAAGTTCAATAATGCTTAAATTAAGAAATTAGTTGCGAAAGTATACTAAGTACGAAAAAAGCATTTGAAATTTAAATTTCATGTAAGTTGAATTAAAATTATTATGATGTAATAAGTTGCGTGTCTAGTCAGCCCATCACGCACGCTAATGAAATATCGAGTAATTAGTTCTAATGCAATAATGGCCATATGTTAATAATCCATAGCGAGTGTGACCGCGATACAGTCGCGATGACACGATTCTCGAGTAAAATTAAGCAAACCGAAAGAAGATTTACTTTTGAAATTATTATATTATTTACTGGATATTCCAAATGTACTTAAATAGTGTTCGATAAGTTGTTGATAATTTTATGTAGAATCGTCTCACCTGTTTCTGTAAGATAATGAAAATATTCAAAAGTTGCAATTTGGTTTGGCTAAAATCTTGGCAATTTTGATCTGGTTATTTTAAAATTTTTGGTCAAGGCATTGCTATTTTCTGACAAGAATAGATATTTGAAATGTGTAATCAGAGTACAGATAAATAAACTGCAAATAGCTGACTTCCGGCGATCTTTGGTTGTGTGGAAATTTTTTTTTTTTTTTATTTTAAAATGAATTTACAATCTGTTTAAAAAGAAAAACATTTAGTAAATCGCATGACAGTAGGTAAGAAAAAAAACATGGAGAAAACATTCCATTGAATGCTTTCAATTTAAGTCAACTCAAATTCTTCTAACACTTAATCAAACAAATATCAGTAACAATAACAATTGATTGAAATTCCAATGCGTTGGAATTTTTAAGAATAGAGAAAAATAAATTTAAAAAATCAATTTAACAAATTCAATACGTATATTACTTATGCTTTAAGCACCTTTAAGTATGATCAGTGATCACTCATAGTTACAATGAAAGTCCATAGTAGTTCTTCATTTTAAAACAAATTTTTAAATTTTTTCTACATATTGTCTACCACGTAGAGGAGGATACACATAATATTTAATTGTGTACTTTTCTTATACTATCATAATCAGCACAAAACTTTTAATTTATTTATACGTGACAATTTGAATACATATTTAATGTCCTGTCTGTAAGGTATTTTTATTTAAAAATATTTTGATTTATTTATAATCTTTTATGTTAGCTATGTTATATGGATATTTTGAAATATAGAAAAATGTATTAAATATTGACTCACTAGAGATTCGCTATATGGTTTTTCATAATCCACAATGATGATGATGACCTTGACCTTCGATTGGATTCGGGAGAGGTCTAAATATTAATGATCGATTGAACTGGAGGAGTCACTGCGTTTCTCTGAAACTCTCTGTGTAATCAGGTGCGCAGCTTTGCTTAGCATTAACATCGATGCACTTTTACTATTTTACTATAGATAGATGTGTTTGAGAATATCCTACAGTATCTGTTTTTGGGGTTCTTTTGTGATGGCTAAAGATGTCTTCATTGTTCAGAAGAGAATTATAAGATGTATTGTAGGTGCAGGATGTTGTAACACATGTAGACCACTGTTTGTAGATTTGAAGGTACTTTCTTTGCCAATAAGTGTGTACGTGTTAGAGATTTTGACATATACCTTTCGGTATAGGGGTAGATTTAAGAGTCTCGTTAGGCTTCACCACACTCAGTTTAATTTTTGTCCAACTCTAACCTTTCTTAGTATAACGAGAAGGTTACTTAAGGCGATGGGGACCAGGTTATTTAATGCACTTCCTGCAGTCCTAGTATATTACGGGTAGTCTAAGTTGCAATCTGAAGCGCTTTCTGCTGGAGCGCTCTATTTATAGCGTTGACGAGTTTTTGAGAAACATTAGGAATTATGTCTGAGACTTGTCCTATTAATGTTAGGCTTCTATGACCCAATAAAATTAATATTATTATAACTTTATTTTAAATTATTAGACATTAAATAAAGAGGATTTCGTTACTTTCATAATACCTAAATATTTAGTTAAAGGGTAAGGGTATTAAATACGATGCTAACCTTTATAGTTAGTGTAATGGTAAATAATTAATAATTTAATTTAGTTGAACAAAAAATTGGATAGTGATAACTGATGATTTTTAGTTGAAAGTTAATTTCAGAGTTTTGTTCAAAAATTTTGTGAAAGGTTACATAATATTTCATGGAGTTTATAAAATACGTTAAATTATAATAATTGATGCAAATGTATCAACATCGCCGATGCTAATACAAAAACTAATGATAAAAGTAAAGCGAAATGAAACAGTACCATTTAATAGTTAAATTCCATATAAGGATAAGGTAACATTGTTTGAATGTTCTCTATATAATGACACCTCTTGGACAACTCGTCCAATATTGATTATCAATTACTCATATTTCAACCCTGTTCTTCAACTAACCCCTACAACGTTGTAGGAAATTACTTGATTGATATTTACGTTATTTGTCATCAAAATTTTGTGTTATTATAAGTAACTCTAACTCTCTAATAGTAAGTTTAACGATAACTCTTTTCACAGTCTTTAATTATATAAACTAATTTTAGATTGTCTTTATTATCATTATTTAATATAATTTTCTTGCAAACTTTGTTAATATAAAAAAAAGGCTCAAGTGGAACAATGGCGTGTGTGCTATACGTTCTAATAACAGTAGAAAACGTTGCGGCGAGTTTAAGTGACGTATAATCAGGTGGTAGCACTTGCGAATTTCCCACGATGCTCCAATATTACCAACCTATTATTAATATACTGTTAAAGGACAATTATTATTTCCTTTCTAGTTATTTCAATTTTATTATTATTGTCTTTATTTCGTACACAACAATTTACTTGTAGATAATTAGCATAGTAATACCTTACAATACACATGCTACTGTTAAAATTTGTTGGTTTTTAATTCTAAGTATAGACTGTAAGTACATAATTATTGTTACCAATGCACAAATTATGGCTATAATTGAAAAGTAAATAACTTTTTTTCTTAAAATTCTATACGTTATCTGAAAATTAAATGATATATTATGCAGCCTTCAGTTAAAATCTAAGAAAAACTTATATGTATGTGCCCTTATTCCGTTTTTGTACACATGCTGAAAAACTGCCTTTTTTTAGTAAAAATGAGGATTAAACTGGAAAAACATACTGTTTTGTTAATAAATTACTGCACTTGATACTTTTCTTTGCTGAAGATTATCAAGTATCTTATACTATATGTTTCATAAAGTGAAATTTCTTCCTTGATTAAATTAGATAAAAGTTATTTTTATGTCACTCTATTTTGAGCAGCTCCTTTTAAATTTAAACGTTGTAAGTTTTAAAATACCAAATGTACTTTTATTTTAAAGGCGAGACTAAAATGTTACTGTTGATTTTCATTAGTTAGTTAAATCTGTAAGATTTACCGAATTGCTCCATTAAAAATATAGTGATTTCCACCGTACCTAATCGTTGAAAATACTCCATCGTTTTTATTTATTTTACTTATCGGACTGAAGAAATGGTATTTTGATGCATTTATTTCAATTTAGAATAATACTCCTTTCAAAACATTCTATCAATTTATCATTCTATATCAATCTTGATGGTTTCGATATTTTAATTTTTATTTAGTAATGGTATTAATATTATTGCTGCTATCTTATGATATGAATCTTCTTTTTAGAGTACTTCACAATTGGAATGTTCTGTAATTTGGTATAATGGGCTTAAGTCAGAAAACGTAGGTTTTGGTAAAACTAGAACGAATATTGTAATGCAAGTTGAAAATCATTGCAAATGAAACATTAGAGCTAACAAAAAAATTAAGTGCCAAAAATATACATATGCGCAATGGAAAAACAGAACTTAGTTCTAAAATATGAGAAAAGATAAGAAAAAATAAAGAAGAAATATAGATTAGCTCATCTATAAAGCTACTACCTAAGGTACCTAGGTACCTAAAACTTTTGACTTTACTGAGAAGAATTCGCGTAATTAAGTAAAGCTTTGTTTATACGTTTTTAGTGCATATTGTAATTCTCAGCTCTAATAATGAGTAAGTAAGTATAATAGCAGAACGAATCATGGAGCAACGAGTTGTAGTAGCTTATGAATTAAAAAAAAAGTTAAATGTAACCTGAATAAAAATGGACGGAAAATGGTTTCCAATTAAAGTTGATTTAAAGATAATTCCTTCTGTACTTGTTTTTCTAACAAGATATCTCAAAATATCATTTTCGGCGTGATAAATTATAGAGAAAGTGATACTTTCGTTAGTCTTGGAGGTATATTTATGATGTATTGCATATTTTCAAAGCTTTTATTAAATTTCTAATAAAAAAAACTGCTGATATTAGGATAATTAGTACTTGAACAGGTGAGGACAATTTGATTCAATTTGTAAATTAAAAAATGTATTTACTGTTTAAAATTATTTCTTGAAATTAAAATTTTATTAACTAATTATGTATTATTTATATGTTTTTTAAACAAATTTGGTATTCACTTTAAACAAACCCGGCACCGACCGGGATACATGGATACATGTTCTCTGGAGAGTCACCGGTCCAGGTAGTAGAAATACGCCGAATATCATTCGGTTAGGGTGTTTTAAAGCCGCAGTTCCACTACAGCCACCGTTAACTACCAACCAAAAGTTCTACCTATGGAAGCAGTTTATTTATTATTAGCACCAATTGAATTGGTTGATTTTTAGTAGATCGTATTGAGTAGCTATAGTGGAACTGCGGCCTAATGGAAATCTATATTTTCAATGTGTTGTAACTATTCTCAACTACTACTAAAGTCTAATTATTATTAATATTGATTATAATATATAATCGAACCACATATAATCATGTCTTGCGTTTAACTAAATTCTTCGTAAATATTGTATTTAGTGACCGATCAAAGGTTCAAAAAATTGGCCTTTTCGTTTCGGGCACTGTCGGGTATCTTTGAATGGGATTCACTCGCAAATCTCTTCGCTAGTCTTTTATTTAAACAAATCGAATAATCTCAGAAAATCACTAAATTTTAGAGTATAATGAAAATTTAACTAAATTTTAACTTAACTACATTGTAAGCTTCGGTGTCAGTCGAAGCAATGCAGAAAAGGAGCCAAATATTCGGTTACAGTTTTGGCTGAAAATCGCATTTCGGTCGGACACTAATAAATTATAATAGTACAATATAACACAACGTAGAACACACACATTTCTTGTAGGTACATATATTATGTAGTGAAATGTTTATACAATATGAAGAATTGTTATTTTATAAGAAGTATAGCGAATAGTTGTGACTATTCATAATTACAAAATTTAAAACCGGGTTATCCTGTTTAAAACCCAAAATGTACAAAATGGAAATCTCGTTATTATCTGTTGGACTAGGAGGTCAGCAGTACTGAAACCTAAGAACTACTGTTAACCGGTTTCATCATACATTAAGTACTATAATAATACGATACCGCAGATATTAGATTTTATTTTAATACTGTATTAACTACTATCGTATGTGTAAATGTGGAGTATATAATAATAATAATATTCGTATCGGTTATTTTGCTAGTGGGTTTTAATTTTATAGTAATTTATACTCTAAATTTAAAAAATAACTTAACATTAAATTAATTAAATAATAAAAGAAATTTTATTTAAAATAGGAAACAATATTGTTTAAAAAATGGAAACATTCTATGGTAGAATAGTGGTAGAGTATATTGTAATACTTACTAAATAATTAAAATAAATGGTAACGTTCGATTTTGAGCTTCAGAAATATAAAAATTAAAATAAATAAGAGAAATGCAATAATTATATTAGTAGATATTCAGTAATTTAATGTTATAATCTAAAAGTAAGTAATATTATGTACATTCAATTTGTCAATATATTAGTCTGTTCGATTGTTGTATAAAAAAATTGAATCAAGTTGATATTAGATTTCGTAGTATATATGTAAAATATTTGAAATATTGCAGTTTATTACTTAAATATTTATTGTAAATTAAATTTTAAATAACTATCAAATTAGTAAATAGGTATAATTATGACTAAATTTTATTTTGTTCTGGTCAATATAAAAATATTATTTAAGTTATAAGCAGTTATAATTTTTAAAAACATGCATAAAGTTTCAAAAACTTTTTTTATATTTTTGTTAATATTATAGCTAGCTACAACTTCAACTTTTTATTACTTTTTAACAAGTACGTTTCAAGATAAAACTATCGTTTAGTTTAGGCCATAGCTTTATCTAAATATATTTAATATATTAGTTCAATTCAGTTTTCAGATTAATGCTTCCATAAACCCACAAGACCGAATTATCGGTTATCAATTATTGTTAGGTACTTGTTAAACGCATAAAAAAATTCCATCTAAACGTGAAATCGTAACCACGGTACAAACAAATTGAAAGCTATGCATTGTGCAAACTAACTGTAATTATCCTGAAAATAAAATATTTGTGCTTGCATATTTTAATATCTAAATTTTGTCCAGCACGTTGAACAACGAACTACTGATAAAGACCAATAACAACGCAGTTTTTGTATTATTTGTATTTCTGAAATGTTGTGTTTGAAGTTGTTACATCCATTCTAAAATGTGTATGAATAATTTATATTGTCAGGGGCACATATTTTGATTTTATTTAAAATATCAAACCTGCACAAAACAGTGCACAAAATTTTAATACAATAATATAATTCGTTAAATATGCAAAAATGCTAGAGTAAATCAAATATTACGGGTAGCCCGGATTACTCGACGGCCCGTCGTGCATGTGTGTCACTACATATTATGGTGTCCACTTTATCAAATCTGAGTTATTTATTATTTATAGTATATAATCTGCAAAGAGGAATTACTCACGATATCTATATATATGTAGTATGTGGAAAGATTTTTTTTGTATGTATTATATACGTATTTTTATTTCTTATAGTATATTATAATATTTAATTTAAATAATGCAATTTGTAAAAAACACTCAGTATTTATGTAACAATACACATTGGACATATTATTATTTATTTGGATATATTTTGATATGGTATTATCTACATACTACATATTGTAATATTATTTTTCGTAAAATCAATTTGTAATGAATTATCCAAAGAAAATTTTTAGTTTTAGACTCGAATTTTATACTCTTTGATACGCCGTGTTATCAACGTGTTGTTGAACACATTTTGCAAATTCGTCAAAAATATTTTAATTATTTAAAATTTTAATTTTTATTCTTACTTAGGGTTGCGGCGTCATTAGACTAAACATCCAAAGTATAGCAATCCTGTACCTCCGTTTCGTGTACCAATAAATGTAATAAACTTATCCAAAAATTTCCATTCGCATCCAAATTTAATTTATTGTAATAAAACCATCTCTTAAATCTCATCACTTTTATTTTATTTTAAAATAAATTTATTTTTAAACTTTATTCCCAAACATGGAACAGAAAATTATAGCGCGTTTATCAACGCGTCCTCACGCGTTGGCTTACGGCATTCAAAAAGCCAAGTTTTACATTTAACAAATACCAACATAAACAATTTAAAATAAAGACAACTTATACAGAATGGAACACAAACAATTTACAAACATAATCAAAATAAAACTACCCCCTACACAATTTTATACAAAAAATACATGACAATATGTATGTATGTAATATATACATATAATAGGTATAGATATTCAAAAGCCTACATGTGATGTAGAAAAAATATACTAAGCGATAAACTGATTAAATGACTTAACCTGTAAAATGAAATTAAAAGTAACTAAGTATGTACGTATATAAGTAAATATTATTACAGTTATAGTTATTGTAAAAGTACAGATTATGAACATTATTATTGATGTAGTTAATTAAACGGTTCTATTATAGTCGAGTAACATTGTTGATTACAGTATTTGGTTCAAGTTTCCAAGTGAAGATTGATTATAAGTTATAAACTTGTCAAATATATTCTAGAAACCTCGTGCCTCTTATAAATTATAGTAATTAAACGAGTGTATTCTAGATAAACTTAAAAAAACTTTTTCGTTTAACTTTATAATCATTTAACTTTTCATATCGATTTTCAATTATATAATAACATAAATAATAAAACATTACGTTTTCCTGACATATCTTGCCTAGCTCCTAAAATACGATGTCGTGAGGTATATAAACTGCGCTATAACTTTAGCAATGACCGGTGTCCGACATGGAGCTACCATAAATTAATTTAACAACTTTAGGATGTCTTAACGCTTACCACAATTTACGGAACCTTTGGGAATTCAAAGTCAATTTATATCATTAATTAAAAATTTTTTGACGTTATTTACACACGCAAAATTTTAAATTCTGTATGTTGATGTAAAACTGTTATTTGCGGCACTTACGCTTAAAAGTTTTAATGACTCTAATTAATGATGATTTAAATAAAATTTAAATTTTAAAATAAACAAAATGAAAATAAAAGTAGTAGAATTATATGTAATTTCTGGTAAAATGAAAAGAAATAAACAAAATAATGGTCGCAATCTGAGCATTTTTGTGTAAAAGCTCGCCAAACAAGCAAACCCAGCTAACTAGATCTAGTGAGTAATGCATGAGACCACGATCGTAGCGCTCAGGTAAACCCATCAATGATGCAAAGCGTCATCCCAGTCTTGTTGACAAACATTCCGTTAAATTACGCTATCAGTTTTCTAACTTAAATAATACTTTTTATTACATTTTAACTGACACACGTATTTTATTCTATTGGTGTACCTACTACTATTGTTATAATAAATAATTGATTCACTAACGCTCTTCAATCACCACAAAATCAATTGCAAACCCAAGTGTTTTGTATAAGTATACTTATACATTTTACAACGTAGTAGTAACAGAGTTATCCGTATATTTTAATTACATAATATTATTATTAAATAATTAATAACAGTAAAATACAAACTTAGTAAGCGACGGGATTTTATTTTTTTTAAATAAGAATTTACCAAATGAATATAATATTATTTAAAGCAAAATATTTTGTAGGCTAGGCTGTTGATTAGATGAAATAATTTAGTACATAAAAAAGGACATCAACATTATAAGACCGAAAAAGTATCTATGTATTTAAAATTAATATCCACATTATAATTTATCTAAAAATATAAAAAGTAAATATAAACTTAAAGTGAAATGGAACTAGTGCACCGATATCTGCATTTCTTAAACTGCTAAATAATTTTTAATTAAAAATTAATAAAATTTATATTATGTTTATAGAACATTTCTTATATTATAACTTGCACACACAAACTATTCAAGGTGCCCTATATGGTAAAATTCATAATGTACAAAAATTGCCATTGTAAAGGTAAGGTCAGACACAGCTACTTTTGCTGCGCAGCCAATTAAAAAACTGCGCAACTTTTGCTGCTTGCTGTGTGAACAGTGCTGCAACCTAAAAAACTGCACGTGCAGTAGTGCTGCCTGCAACATTTTTAACGCGCATGCAGTTTCAAAGTAGCTTAATGTGAGTCGGTACATTTGCGAGTTGCGAGCGCAGTAAAAATATTAACTTGGGTGAAACTTTTGCAGCGGCTGCAGGTGCAGTTTATGTGAAATTTGTGTAGCTACCACTAAAGTATCCATCAATATTAATCAAATATGCTATATTATTTGATCGTGATCGTGATCCATTCGTCGTATGAAAAACTTGATTCTACAAAAGTAGTAGGAAATTTTGTCCTCTACAACTTTACCATTTGAATGTGTCACTTTTTTTTTAAAATATAGTCCTAAACTTGAAAAAACTGGAACAATCTCCTAATTTTTCACACTTTTTGCTTATTATTAGCAATAAATAATTATTTTACAACAAAATTATCCAGATAAAAAAGGTGGAGAGTTTAATTCTCTATAAATTTGGTTATCTCCATTTTTAGTGAGAAATGTAAAATACGCCTGCAAATCGACAAAACACAAAATATAAAATTCCTGGCACCCTCCAAATCAAATTTTGGACTAAAACTGTGATTTCATATGCTACCCCATTATTGGAACCTAACTGAGTCAAAAAAATTCATACTTCAATTAACTGAGTTATTTAGTGAAATCTTGTCTAGGATGATTGGGCTACGAAGTGGCGGTTGCAGCTGAAGTAAAAGCTGCAAAAGTGTCGGTTTCAAGCTGAAGTAAAAGCAGCCAAGTGTGAACAGCTTTGCTACTTTTGCTCAGCCTGCAACCTTTTTATGCAGCCGCAGCACAAAAAACTGCATGTTGCAGGCTACTTTCGGTCTGTGTGTGAACCTGACATGCAACTTATGCAGCCGCAGTAAAAAAACTGCGCAGCAAAAGTAGCTGTGTCTGACCTTACCTTAACACTGGTGACATGATTGGAAAAGTTTAAATGCCAATACAATGGAAGTTGAAGTACCATCAATTAATTTGTATTACTTTTAATCAATTTAAAAATATTAAAAAATTGTGATTGTATGTCTTAAACTCTATTTCTAATATAATTAACTTACCGTATTATTTAACATTAAGTTTTCTTCTTTAATGTATGCCATTTTCTGTTACAAAAACAAAAAAAATACTATTTAATTTTATTGATTATTTTGGTTTACAAGACTCTATTCAAACTTAATCCGATTATTTAAAAAATAATTATAACAGCAAGAGACATGTATTATACGATCTTTTGAAAACCGAAGAAACATAATATATTAATTTTGTACTGCATTATTTGAAATAGTGTTAATAACGGAAATTATGTACAATAGATTGTACAGCAAAATTGGTATTTCTGGTTAGAAATATATTGGTTATAGAAAACTACATTCAATTGTAATATCCTTGGGTTATTCGATATATTGAAGGTTTTCTCAATAAACAGAATAAATTTCGCGTATAAAATTGTATCGGTAAGTATAGAATAATACAATACCTATTAAAAGAATGCGGTATTTAATTAGCTATCTTTTTCCTCATTTAAACAATTTATAAATATTTTAAATTTATATTTCAAAACTTTAAACCAAAAGCTACATATTATTTATTATAGATTGGTACCTATTTAAAAAGCACCGTAAGGCTTTTCGTGCTATGAAAATATCTACTATAAACATATTTATGTAGTTATTATAATGAATTTGAATTCTTTGTATTTTTTATAGTACAGATAACAATCCAGTAATAAAAAAATAATATTTTGAAACAATAATAAATAACATGCAATTTTCTGAATTATGTAGAAGGAACTTTTTGCTTATTTAGAATCGTACCTGCCTAATAAATTTTCATAAAAATCTAAATGCTTTAGTTAAAAGGTCCTCTTTTTATTAACTATAATACTACCAGCTCTTTGCGTAATATCTTTGAAAATGTTAACTGAAATATATTGTAACTGATTTTAATTTTATATAAATAACAAAATACTTTTACTACCAATTATTAAATTGGTAAAATAATAATTGTAAATTAATCGATGATGTAGGTGTTATTTAAGTTGCAAAAATAAAATTTATCGTTTAAAAAAATTTATTATTGCCTTCTCTTTATTTTTATATGATGTTCTCCAAATAATTTTACGAAAGAAATGTAGGTAATTAATGAGTTTCTCGCTTCCTTTCCTATAAAATTGACTGTTAAATTCGTATAGCAAAATTATGATAGTCATATAAAATCGAAGCTTAGACTTCTTATTTTACCGTAGACGGATAATTATTGAAATTGAAGTATACATTTTTTTGTATGTCTTTTATTATTTATCTTTTATCAATTAGATCTTTCATTATATTTTATTATTTACATTCAATTGATCTAAATTATGATTTTTGTTTATACTATTGAAACTTTGTTAATTTTTAGTTTTATGATGATTTAAATTACATTAGGTGTATGATATTAATATTAATAATTATTAATAATATCACAGAAATTTAAATATTAGGAATAGCAACAATAAGTTCTGTCTCTATAATTAATAAATAAGTAAATATATCTTAATAGTAACTAATAGTGCATAATATTGTGTACACATCAATTAGTTGTTATAATATAACAAATAAATAAATAACTGATAGTACGTAGGGATTTATTTATAATACATCAGGTATGATAGAAACAAACTAAACATAGCAGGTAGCAAATATGTATTTGATAAGTACGAAATATTAAACAATACTTGAATATTTACAATTTAGGTTCGTGTCCCTTGTATTAATCAAATTTTAAATGTTGGATTATTATTTGAATAATCTTGTAAACATAATTATTAATAATTACAATCCTACTTAATATAAAATGAAAACTATGAATAAAATTCCAATAAACCAAAAAAATAACACTCGAATTTCGACAAAATAAATGAAAATACAGCTTGAAAGATGGAGGTAAAACAAAAAATTCAAAACATTCAATAACGAAAGTAAAAATAATAAAAATAAACTTAGATAACTTTGAACTGAGCTTTTACAAGCGATTCTCAGTTTATTGAGTCGATACGCGGTTTGAAAGCTCGCCACTTGTGCTTGCGAAAGCTTTTATAACCCATCGTTTCAAAGTTGTGTCTTTACATTGACGCATTGCATAGCTGAAAGCTCGACTTTTATGAAACGCTTTACATAATCAAAGATAGTTAAATAGGTGTAAATTTTAAAAATCTGATACTTGAAATTCATCATTAATAAAAATAATAATTAAAAACTAAATTAATGTAATGAAAATTAAAAAATTTTATTAATTTTTGTTTACAATTTTAGAATTCTACTTGCTACTTCCTGCAGGAAGCAAAATTAACTTTAATGTTTACGACATCTGACTTTAAGTTATTGTTCTTCCTCGATTCACCCCTAAGCTTACTTCTTTAATATAACTCTAATATAAGATGTTTATTTGTGAGTTGAATTGAATTATAAATTTTAACTTTCTAAGTGTTTTAAGGAACTTAAACGGAGTTCTTTACAGTAAAGAAATTATTTTAAATAATTACACAACGTAAAAGACGAGGGAGAGAAGACTTTTAATTACGGCATTACAATGAAAACTTTTATTTATGGTAGTTTTAGTTTTTTACAATGTAACGTTTTCTGGGTAATCCTTTAAAGTAATTTTTATTACTGTGATATAGTAGCTTGGTTCAATTGTATAGGTAATATTGTTTATTGATTAGTATAATATTAATACTTTTCTAAGTCAAGGCAAAATTTCAATGATTAGATTTTAATGTTATTTTTTTACTTATTTTGTCATTAATTATTTTATTTATTAGTTAGAAGTAGTCTTATTAATTAAATAGCGACTAAAAAGAAAATATACAGGTAGGACACTACTGAAAGTTAGACTTACCGACGGATTAGGCATACAGCGTCGGCCCATAGATTCCGGACTTCTGTACGTTGGAGAGTATCGTCCGGGAAAACAAGGTCCGGTGGATGTTATAGGTCCATGTAATGCTGTGGGTCCTTTAGATCCCATCATTTTATCGGGCGCATACATCACACTTTTTTACTTAAGTTTACGGGGTTCATTAATTTGTTCAACCACAACACAAAACTATAGTTCTTCCTTATTATAAGTACTATACTTAATGACACTCTGGTTTAGAAATAAAATTTATTATTGATTTATTATTGTTTTAAAATTTCAGTCAATTAATTTTGTTCCAATAATGATATAAATACATGGTGAAACTAAAATAGTTTATTTGTTTTAAAATTACTACATTTTGTTATTAATCAATTAGTAGAAACTTTTTTAAACAACCTGTAATTGTGTAAACCTTTTATTCGAAACTATAGTCCAATTGAGCTATTTATACAGCACTGTGAGATATATCTGCACCCCTGTATTCAAAGGATGACTAAAATGTAGACTGAGAGTCTGCCATTGGAGTCCTGACGCCACATTCGGGGTGATAGTTCTATGCGCAGGACGTAGCGTCGTGACGCCCGCCCTCGCCACTCTATCTGATGCCGCATTCGCCTCCAACAAATTAGTGGCATTTTGATGGTATAGATTTTTGAAATGCAATTGAAATTGTGTTATAGAGTTGTAGAAACATTTGTGGTTAGAATTTTAAGTTATTAATTATTATCAAAACCACCACATATTTCATATAAACTTTTTAATTAATCGCCGATTACTTTTATATTAGAAATTAATGATTTGTTTAAAAATTGAAACTGTGTATTTATTCAACGAATCCGTTTTAGTTTTAAAATCAATTAATTACAATATCAATTATAATAATAAAAGCTTTACGTTTTAATAAATCCCAACTATTTTAAACATAGTACATAATGTTATAATTACATATTATGTATTCTAAAAACCAAAGTATAATTTTTGCTTCTTTTTTTCTAGTTCGGTAAAAGTAAATTTTTGTTGTATCTACCTATTTCACAACCGCAATCGATAATATAAATTACATAATAACACATTATAAATAAATTCAATATTATATTTTCCTTATTTACTCTTATAATTTAGAGTACAAATATTTTTTTTTCAAGTAATTATGTATAATAGTGATAGTTGTGAATATAAACTAATACTTTTGAAAATAAGTTATTCCCGTCAACAAAATTATTTCTATCGATAAACAATATCGTGTTGTGTAAAACTTTTCAAATCAAAGTTATACTAATAAAAAAATTCATTTTATTGTAAACGGTATATTTAGCAATAGTTATTTAAACAACAAATTTTGTTAAACTAGCGCAGTATTATCGTAAAACAACAGCAAACATTAACATTTTAATATACAGTAACGTGATGTATTTTAGGGTTTATGTTTTAGATTTAACTTAGTCTTTAAGATTTTCCTTTTCTTATTGATGCGTTACATTCAAATTAATGAATTTTCAGTTTTTATTTTTGAAAAATCATTGGAAATCTCAATACGTTCTTTTCTGTAAATAGTGTTTTTACGATAATAATCACTATTTTGATGGTATAGTCACAACGAAATTCGTAAATAATAAATTTATTGGTAATAGCAAATAAACGACTAGCATTGAAAAGGATGCACCTACATATATTGCGTATTATAACAGCATAATAAGAAATTACAAAAATTTAATAATCGATAAAGACTTTAATAAATTACATCCACTGTAAAATATGTTATGATGGACAAGTAGAGTTAAAACCATTTGTAAATCGATCTACCCAACCTCTTATATACTGTACATGCTTTGGTAGGTATTGTCTTGCAAATGTTTTTCTTAAAGACGGGATGAAGATCATAATTGCAGATACCACAAAAAATGGCCACAAAACAGAAAACATGATCTGCAAAATAAGAAAAGTTTTCTAGATCGATATATTTTTTATACAATAATTCTCAATAAATAAAATACCTGAATAGCCCATTTGAAAATGACCCACGCTCCAACACAGCACAGTCCTGCAATTATAATAGCTTGAGTTTCAACATCCAATATCCAATGTGGTAATACAGAATCCACGACATATTTGCTTCCTAAAATTTCGTCCATTTCAAGTTTCATATTTTTCATTTTCTAGTTTTTATAGTTGTCAAAATGCTACCGTCTAATTTTTGTGTATTTAGGTAACTAGGAAAAAATATTTAGTCTGCTATTTCATGAACCAACCCTTAA
Organism: Cantharis lateralis; assembly: GCA_963170105.1. Lineage (NCBI taxonomy): Eukaryota > Metazoa > Arthropoda > Insecta > Coleoptera > Cantharidae > Cantharis > Cantharis lateralis. Next base: position 54,014,704 of record OY720624.1, on the reverse strand, counting down.
TATCAAGTGACCACTTCCGTTTATATCGGAAATGACGTCATCAAATCGAATCAATTTTATTATTACAAAATTGTTTAAAAGTCCAAGTCATGCATGCAATGTGGAATCACGGCAGATAACGTTTCGTTACAGACAATTGAAAAAATATTACAAGTACAATTTATTGTTTTTCAATTTTAACATGTGTTCGAATTTTCTTTCATTATAGCACCTGGTTTCTACATGCGTACATATGTTTAATAATAAGGTTGTCGTAAAAATTTACCTATTTGCCATTGCCAGTAGGTATAATTTTCTTCGATATTAAAACTGTAATTAATTACTCAATATACGTGCAACATTTAATTAAATATAACTGCGGTCTATGTAGTCATCAGAATTTTACAAGTTTTTGTACACCTGATCAAAAATTTTATAATTTATTGAAACTCTCATTACCCGTATTGGTACACCTATAAAAAGTAACCTAAGTGCTATATTTATAGTTTTCAGGACGCATATTCTTTAATTCAATTTTAGTGAACAGATTTGGTATAATAGTAGGTACAGAGTACAATGCTTGCCATCACAAATTGATGTTACGCTATTTAGTTGATATGAGGTAATAATATTGTAATTGAATAGCTAATAATTATGTTGAGGTTCGCTAATTGAATTATTATTATTACTATTATTTTATAATATTTATTGGTACTCATTATTACGATCAATTTTTAATTTATTAGTTTGTTGCAGTGTACAATAAATTATGCGATCTTCTAAATATATTAATAATCTACGTTAAAACTTAAAAAAAATAACAAGATGTTATAAACTAACAAATTTTTATATAATATATAGTATATTGCTGTGTATTCGAATGTAAAGTCGGCTTTAACTTTGATTGGGTATTTGGAGAGATGCGCAGCATCAAGGTCGTTCGAGGGAGAGACGGCCGGGATTTTGTGAACTCTAAGTTAAAATTGTTTTTTGAAATGGAAATAAAATAAGTAAATTTGGGAAAAGTTGATTTTGATTGAAAAGAAGAAGTTGTGACTGTTTAAGAATATTATAAACTGAATTTTATTAATTGCAGTAATTCAGAAATTATATTTGGTAACTTAAAATTTTACGAAGATAAGGACGAAAACTAAAACTAAAAATATTTAATATTTGATCTGATCCACCTTGAAAAATTAATAGTTATCACAGTATCTTTAATGGCATCCAACGTGAAGGCAGATTTAAGGAAGTGTAAAACAGTTTAAAGTTCGACTTACCTTATAAATTACAAACTTTAATATAAATTAAAATTAAAAATTGTTTCTGGGAATAAGTAAAAATGAATGATGATGGGAGGAAAGAAAATGATAGTCCTTTATACGATTCCAAATATAGTAAGGAATGGTGTGGAATATTGGATGAAATGAAAAAAATGATGGATAAAATGATGAAAGAACACAAATCTGAATTGGAAAAATTACAAAATCAAAATGTACTGAAAATTGAAAGTATTGGTGAAATATTTGAAAACAAACTAGAAAAATTAGAACTAGATAGGACGATCAGCTTACAGGAGACTGAAAAAAATAGCTTTCAGCAAAATTGTAGTGAAGGTGCAAAAAGAGAGGTCAATTTACGAGAATGCTTGGAGAAAAAGAAAGAAAACTTTGAAACGAAGATAGAGGAGATTGAAGACGACATAACAGATGACAAGTTTCTTGGTATATTAAAAAACATTCAAGAGGCAAATAAAAATATTGGATTTAGAAAATGTGGTAAATTATAAGAAAAGCATGTTTAAAAACAGAAAACGAAAATCGGCTTATAAAAAATTTAAATTTAGACACAAAGCAAAATTTAGCAATGACATGAAAAATAGGGTTGGACATAAAGGAAAATTTGGTGGAATTAAGAAACAGAAAGTTGGACACAAAAGAAAAAATAAAAGGAAAATTTGGATTATGTCAATGAAAATTGTAAACTGCATAATGTACAAATCAGATACCTCCAAAACTTCGGACGAGCATCACAAAGATAGTCGTATGGAAGTACGTTCGATGGAGTTGAACAGATGATACTCAGAATTTCATTAGTTGTTTTGATCTTGAAATTTTACTGTTTTGAAAATTTAATTTAGTTAAAAATTTGTCAAGTTTTATTTGATTTATTTTGAATTTCTAGATTTCAGCAAAATTGTTAGTTGTTTTGCTAGGTTTAAAATTACAGTAGAGCGTCGATAATCCGGATCAATTGTGACCGGACCCTATCCGGATTATCAAAATGTCCGGATTTTCAAAAAGAATCAAAAAAAGATCGTTTGAGTTCATAACAAAAAGAAAGCTTGTTAAAACCTTTAATAAATCACTTTAGTGGTTAAGTAATTGCAGCAGATAAAGAAAACTATTAATTAATATGAAGTTATAATGTGGTATTTTAATAAAAGTTTAGTAAAAATATAAATATAAGAACACCCACGCATTCTTTTGTAGCGGTAAGACGACTAAAAAAAAATTTTTTCAACCGGAATTGAATCCGGATTATCGACGGTCCGGATTTCTGACGTCCGGATTATCGACGCTCTACTGTATTTTGATTTATAAATTAGATTTTTTCTATTTTGTGAAAATCTGAAATTATCGAGAATTTGTTTTAACTCGAAATTTCAAGATTTTGGGGGGATAGATGCTGTGTATTCCAATGTAAAATGTACTTTAGTTTTGTATTTTAATTTATTTTGAAAAATGCGCAGCATGCAGATTTTGGTGGGGAAAGTTTGGAGAAGAAGTCGTTCCGAGAAGGGAATGCCGCACGGCCGCGATTTTGTTTGCTAGAATAATTGTGGATAAAAATTGAAAATAAATTTGGAAAATGGTTTTAAAAAATTAGTTTATTTAAATTATTGAATTAGTAGAAATCAAATTTTATGAGTGGAGAGTGAAATTTATGGTATAATCGAAGATAATTTGAATTAAAAATTTTACGAGGACGACTCGAAGATAACAGGCGAGGTGATACGAGATATCAATTTTATTTATAACTTTTATTGAAGTTTTCTTTACATCATTTTGTGGTTTGAAAATTTGATAATTTAAGAAGATGCACCCTGAGATATGGAAATTAATGACTACCAAAATTAAAATTTATACGTAAGTTTAGATTATTGCAATATACATATATTGCGGTGTCTTCTGCAGTATATCTAATAAAGTTTTTTGCCAAAAATGAAGCTGACGTCAGAACCATATGAATCAAGCACCGACAATTTGTGTTTTAAATTAATAATTAGTAACATAGCAGCAACAAAGAATGTAATAAAAATATTACCTTTATATCTTCTGTTCTAACTGGAAGTGCTGACTTACAAGATGAGAACACTCGATATGTTGGAGAAGTACACTGGTGTCACTGGTCTGCGTTATCGATGCAAATCTTGATGACTTATTGTTGTAATTTTGGTTTGGATTTAATTATATTTTAAGAAGCACAGTTTGGGTATTGCTGATTCAAATTTCTGATATCGACTAATGACAATTTTTGCTTCTCTCGTAATTTTAACAACTCGTTAACTTTTAATTTTTTATATACATAAGTATTTGATCATTGACTGGTGCTTTCTTGGTATATACTGTGAAACATGAGTAAAACACATTTTTACGACTGATGTACAACTTTTTATATAATTTTGCACGAAAAAGTCACCTTTAGTGTATTCAAAAATTGTTGCAATAAACTTTTTGGACTATAATAGCCACCAATACTAATAATTCTGTTTCATTTGTAATATTTACAATAAACATAACATAATATTGTATTGTAACATAATTGGAATACTTCTGGTAATAATAAGCTAACAAGCAAACATTCGTTTTACTGCCTTTTTAAAAATTCGTGGGAGATATTATTAAGTTTCAAAGATATTGATGAAATCGTTGATCGTTTCTAAGTGTTGTGGCTCATAATCAATGCGCAAGTACCACGTAAAAAAATAAGAGTTTCCAAGTTGTTGGGAACTAAAAACCCCATTAATCAAAACGTTTGGAATTTCTATCCAAATCGGTTATATCTAACAACCTTGACAAACTACTTTACGTTCAATTGATGCAAGCAGGGAAAAATTGTATATTTGATAATAATCAGCAGATTTCTGGAAAGCCTTTGATCCTGCATTTCATCCAGCTCTTTTTTCCAAACTTGCTACATTACTACAATACTGTTCAATGATTGACTAGCTATTTAATGAATCAAATTAAGAGTGTAAGGATTCAAAATTTTATTGCCGAAGTAATAACGGTTTACTTGGGAATTCCTTAAGGTTTCCACTGTGGACCTATATTGTTATCAACGACATTGGGCTTTTTATAAGGCAGCCACGGCGCTTCAAAATCTACAAGACCATCAGATCTGAAGAAGATTGATATTATTCCAATCAAATTTGGATAATTTAAATCGTTGGTGTGCCGACAACAATCTGTGGCTGCGTCGATAAATGTTTTGTCATCTCGTTCAAAAGACATAATTGTGGTATATTCTAATATAACATAAGTAACGTCAAATTAAATCGAGGAGCTGAAATTTATGACTTAAGAGTTTGTCTAGACTTTGACTTAACGTTCAAGAACCACATTGAGATCGTATGCAATAAAGCTTTTCGCACGTTATGGTTCATTCGACGGCAATGTATGTATGCATTTTTCGGCTATCACAGTTAAAGGTCTTTACTTTTCCTTAGTTCAAGTCAAATTGAATAATTCGACCAAAAAAAATTGGGTAGGACTCTCTACTATGAAATACATATTCAAGGTTGGACCCTGTCCAACCAACAAGTTAGTTTAGTGGAGTGGTAAAAGAGTTATCCCAAGAGGATGGATGCTCTTATTCATTGTAGGACCAGATCCTTGCAATATATAGGTAGAAGAATTAATGCTGATTTATGCTTTGTCCACGGGTTGTTGAATGAAAGAATTAATTGCGAAATTTTATGTGATCGTATGAAGTTTACAATACAAAGCTTGCAAGTCTATTTTTGATCGACCATCATGAAACTAATTACTGCTTGAGTAGTTCCTTAACAAGAATGAGCCGCTCTGCAAATAAATTAAATAGATTCGACAGTTTTAACTTATTGGGCAGTTCTTATCAACACTTCAAAGAGAGTATTTTGTGTAATTTAGCTACCTTTGAATGTCTGAAATGAAGAGATGTTCTTACTTTATTCTTGTTTTTCGATTATTAACGAGTACTTACCAATTAAATAAATAAATATTATAATATCATTATAATAGGTACATATGTAGATGGTTCTAATATCCATAATAATAATAATTATATTATGTGTAAAATTAACGTTTTATTTTCCTCCACGTTTCAAATTTTTTTGAAAACACCACGTAGGCTGGTGTTGTTAATATGATTCCCCCAATTTGTTTACATTGTTGCACCTTATAAATAATTTTAGGTTTAATATTGAGGAAATAATATTGTTAAGCGCAACAATTTGGTTGATAAAGATTCGAACGAATACATGGATTAAATCAGTTTTTATCATGGTAAATATTTTTGAAAACGATTTTTAACGATCGAAAAGATGTTTTTCCTTTCAAAATTAAGAAAATAGTGGTATTATCCTTCCTATATTTGATTTATACAATTTTGCGTCTCCAGGAAATATTCAGGGGGCAAAAAAACAAATCCAAGTTATCTATGTTCTTCCGCACTCCAATGGTTTAACTCCAACGGTGAAATTAAATCGTAGTCCGGTTCAACATTCCTTTAAAAATACAAATAGATAACACCACTGCTAATAATAAATAATTTATTAATCATGAAAACTTTGGGTAGGCGTCTCGTATTTAAATTCCAATTAAGGGCAGAGACAAAACGTAGAACAAAATCAACTCAGGATTTGGACAAAGAACAGATTCGGAAGCATTATCTTCGAAAACAATGATTAAAGATAAAAAACTTTCAAAAACTCAAGGGAAACTTAAAATAAATTTTTCCTCCGGATTCAAGTCACAACATTCTACATTAGGTGTAAGCAAGCAAGTCAAAAAATATTAAAAAAGTTTTACTGTCCAAGGTATAAGCTGTAAAGTGCTATTTTACTGATTACGTAGTAAAAGTGATAGTTCTGTGCTCGCTAACTGTTTCCAAATTACAAATTCTAACTTTTAAAGTCAACCTGAATTGAATTATGGAATTCATATTGTAATATCAATTAAAGATAAAAGTTATATAGCTACTAGGTTATAATAGCAATATATAAATTATAAACTCCTACTTGGTAGGTAGGTATTATAGTATGTATATTTTATGAAATTTTATTAATAATTGAATATAAATAAAAAAAATTGCTCAAGTAAACAACTTTTTTATTTCAATTATTAACATTATACATTTAAATAAAATTGATAGTATTCATATGATAAATGAACAAATTACTTAGTTAAAAGCACAAAAACCACAGCAAGTGGCGAAACGGAAGGGCGCAATCAAGTTGCGTGGCGGAACACGTGGCAGCCACGCGATGTACTATAGCTACATGATTATTCGTATCTAATTGCAAACGGATAATCACTTGATAGAATTAATGCTTTACTTGAGGGCCTCGTGTCGGTGTAACATTGCATTAAAGTACAAGAGCTTGTTTGCTTTACCTACGGCACGCGCCCATGTTGGGGGTTAAATTGCAAACGCTCAAGTTAGACACCCTGTAATAACCTTTCGGCGACGTTTGTTTTTTTGTGTGTGTTGTATGCTAGGGTTTAAGCTAACATTTCTAGAGTTGAATAGTTGCGTGCTAAAAATAATCATATTAGCATTAAGTAGATACATTATCTAGTGACGTGCACTCGTCTTCGATGGTTGACAAGAATTAACGTTACACGACATCTTCTCCACTACCAACTACATATATAATAGTATAGTAGTATAATATAGAGTTGGTATAATATACCTACTCACGCAAAAGATAATAAAAATTCAACGTACTTGTTTAGTAGTATGCTTTTTTTATTTTTATGTACATAATTGTAGCAAAACTAAAGGTTGTATATTTGATTTCCTTTATTATTATAATTTTTCTTTAGTTATGCCTATATGTATACACTCTTATACAGACATCAGGTATTATAAAAGATTTTCAAATCAATTCTACGAAAGTGCATTTTAAATCGGTAAACTTATACTTATCTACCCATGCTTGTTTGGAAAGGCATCAAGGAAATAATAATGTTTACCACAGTACTATTACCGGTACGTTAAACACCCCTCTAGATAATATCAAGTCGACTTGTATCCTATACTATGGATCCCTCGTTAGTTATATTGAACATAATATTATAATGTTTTTCTTTGTATTATTGAACTTTCTTTAAATTTATTCAAATGCTACTTTTGTATAGATTCCATTTATATAAAATTTCACTCTCATATTTTTATTATTACAGCAAATTAAAACTTGAAATATTTACCCTTTACTTTTGGTAAAATGAGTAAATTACTAAATTTAAAATTATATATTATTAAATATGATAAATATCAAAATAATAATTTAAATATACAAGATGTATTTATACAAACATACGTTCTTTGAATATTACCAAAAATCACAACTGCTATTTTCCAACTTTATTTTTCTTTTCTTGTATCCCTTAGAAAATCCCGATGTAATTGAAGATCCTATTTATTTATTGGTTTCCTGTAGCAACTTCGGGTATGTGTAATCTAATACTAGGCAAATAAATCCACATTTAGGTTGACAGAGCTGGGCAATCTTGAATGAATTATCCTTTAATAAGATTTTTAGAAACACAATATATACAAATTTGAAATATAAAATGCATAAAATAAATTTTAAAAAGTCGTATGTTTGCTTCGGTAAAATATTATCATCGAGAAACATACAACAACTTACGGCAGAAAGAATACAATATCATCAACATAAAACTTCATTGTAGAAAGTATGCGAATATAAATTATTATTTTTATGGATTGATATGCTCCCTATATATGGCTGCTTTATAGAATTTTACGTTAAGCAATCTTAGCACAAGTGTACGTACACGACAATAAAATAAATATACAGGGAAAGTCCCTTTGATCCCTCACTTTGGGGAGTTGTCAAACTTCCCTTCTTGCTTTATGTACTTACACGTGCTTTCTATGGATGTACAGATATAGTGTCTATTGATGTATTTTCGACTTGACAAAAGTGATAACAAAATAATATTTGAAAATTATATGACGAAAATCTTTTAACAATACAAAAACACTTTTATAGTAGTTAATGTACATACATTTATAGTACCTACCTAAATTTTCCAGTGTAATGGTTGTATAATGAACACTCTAAATTGATCTAAAATCTAAATGGTACCATTGAAGCTAAAGTTAGTTAACATGTTTGACCAAAGTGAAGATGTTTTATATTAACTTTAAAAAATGCTTGTAACATTTATTTTGCTTAAGTATTACAAAACAAATTAAAACAAAATTAGTTTTTTTAGACAAATTAGCCTGTTTTTATTTCAATTTTTAGTGACTAGGCAATAAAAGCAAAATAAGAACGTAAAGAAAGAAAGCTTACGACTATTTTGCAATTTATGATTGCAATATAATAATAATAATTTATTATAATATAAAATTATAGTCGTTGTCAAAATTACCATGACAGATAGTTTTTCTAACTATTTATATAACATAAATAATAATTGTTTAATTAACTATTATGGTACACGCCAAAAGTCTTATAAAATATTATTTTATTTTCAAAATATCTAAATCTAAATTTGCAGAATTTGCAATCGCTAAAATGAAACGACATTAGGTATTTCATATTTTTTTTTAAATGTATAAAAAACAGATCCAAAATCTTTTGGTTTTTCCATTACTTTTTGAAGATGATATCGATCAAGTGGGCGCCGCCATTGTTGATTACCATTTGGGCTCTTTTTACCGCATTCTCAATCGTTCTGGCGATAAGTTCTCGCATTCTTGTCGGATATTCTCTTTGAGAGCTTCCAGTGTATATGGCTTCTTTACCTTCTTTACCCGTGACTTCAAAAAACCTCAAAAAAAGAAGAAATCGGGCGAACAACACATTAGGTGATCCGGAAACGTATCCTTCAAAATATCCAATATCGCGAGAGCTCTGTTTGCGGTTGCACCGTCCTGTAAGCACCACATGTCCTCCAGTCCTATGTCATCAATTTGTGGTAATAAAAACTCGTAGATCATCGTGTTACCCACGGTGTCTTCAAAAAAATAAGGCCCGATGACAACTCCGGCGTAAATAGCGCCCCGTGCAGTAACTTTGAGTGAATCTAATGGATCTTCGTGAATGATACATGGATTCTCGGTGCCCCAGAAACGCAAATTTTGTATGTTTCCATATCCGTTCAGATGAAACTGGATCTCGTTGCTCATGCTAAATTTCGACCGTCAACTGCGTCGTTGAGGTTCAATAGAGCGTAGTTTACACGCGATTGGTGGTTTACAGGCAGTAGCTGATGAACTATATCTGCACTTTATCAGGGAACATCTTCATGTCTTTCACCAAAATGCCCTGCAGAGACAAATGTGCGTGGAACGTCGTCTTATCCACGACATCTTTAGCCACAGCGGCAATATTCACGTTGTGCTAAAATCACTGACGAATTATTCCGTAAAAAATAGTCACGAGTATTCCGCGATCTTGAGGAGTATAGCATTCCATGGCCTGTTATGGTGTATTTGCTTCAGAAATATCACAACAAAACTGACAGTTGCCCCCCATTTGCAAACGATATAGCATCTTCCGATAGGGTGTTACATTTTGGGCCACTTAATAGTACTACGTTAGTTATTGGTGGGAAAGTTAAAACATTGTTTATAGGAAAAATCAGGAATGATTTCTGGAAAATAATAATAAATTGTTTTCCTTTTTACTTTTTTTAAATGAAATACTGGTTTCTCTTATAAATTTAAATATTACCTACATAGGACTTGAACTCGATTATTGTCTTCGGTTTTATTATTTTTACAATAAAATCAATAGTCAAACTAACTAAAGCCGTAAAAAGTGTCTTAAGAACGAAGTAAAGAAATTTTTTTTCATTTTGCATAGTAGAATAGTATGTATTGAAAAGTTTTTAAATTTTATAATAAGAATAATCACTGGAAATTACATATAATCAATAATAAGTAAACATTAATATTCATACACAAAGCGATTTTGTGATATAAATTTAAGGAATGCTGTCTACAAGGAAGTAATATAGCAAAAGAGGTAAACTGTTGAGATGCTAATTTATAGTTAATACGCAAAAGGTTAGGACGTAGGTGTGATGAGTGGCGCGACTCCCGGGTGGTTTTATAATCAATCCGGCGGCTAGGTGTCAAGTTCCCGTTTACAGAAGCTAAGGTATTGAATAAAAGAAGAGCCAGAGCCGTGTTAAAAGCCACGCGGCTCAATTATTAACTTGCTGCTTGACCCAGCCTGCAACACCCTCTCAAATATTTAATTGTTCAGCCACTCGCACTGATTTGTTATGCCTATCGTTTATTTTTATCGCTCTTTGAGTTTCTCCGCATTTAAGCTCATTGAAGCATTGACAGTTATTTAAAATACAAAAAGATTTCATTAGGTCTTAAAGCTCAATGTCTTGTTATGTTTTTATTAAATTTGTTTAGAATATCATTTATCTGATTCAATGGTAGCAACAAACATATTTAACTAATTCATGCGTGTTTATTATCTAAGGAGTGTAACATTAGAAAATCATAATTTTCATGACCAATTTTCACATGCAAAAATTAATTTTGAAATAAAATAGAAAACTTCTAAAATAATACCTAGGCATATTATGTAATTTTTTAGTTTTTCTTAATAGTTTACAAACTGCAGAGTAAACAAGAACAAGTGTTTCACAAAATTGTGCAAAAGCGAAATGAAAATCCGACAATTTCAAGTAAAAATATCGCTAGGGAACTCGGAATCATAATAAACCTAATAAATTCAACATTAAAAAGTTATGCCAATCACACTATCCAAAAAAAATCTGAAACTGGAGGGAAAAAAGGTGCTATGGATAAAAAAATTAGACAAAGGTATTGTAAGTTACCGTAAAACGGCGGAAAGTCGATCAAAAAATTAGGTGTTTTCGCTATAAACCCTAAACTGCTTGACTCTTTTGAATAAAAATAAATACTATATATCATCTTTGATATGTCACTCACAATATGCCGTGGTGAAATATTTCTGGTGCATGACCGTTTTTCTTTTTTTTGTTGGTAAAGAGTTATGAACTTTACTCCTTGACGTGGGGTAAAGTCGATCACTCATTTATAACTATGTAAATTCGTTTTAAAACAAGGCTATGAGGTAAAGTTGATCATTTTACAATTATATTTAAAAATATTGCATTCAAAGCGCAAATTACACAAAAATAGGCTTTTATTCAATTAGAACTCATGTTTACACAGGAACAAGTTATGTTTTAAATAATATAAAAGTAACATTTTGTACTTTAAGGCTTATGTCAATTGATCGACTTTACCCCTTGTTTGCTGGTTTTTTGCTTTAACAGTCCTAATTTTATTTATTTATATATTTTTAAATTAAATTTTTCGCGATAATGACTATAATAACCACTTCAATAGATAATACCTTCCAAAAACGGCCATGACTTATCAGCTTCTACCTACATATATATAAACGTTTACGCAACTTTAAAAAAACTTCAAAAAAATCTATGATAAAAAAATAATTTTTATTGCAAAACCTAACTTTAAAGTCCGGGATGTTGCTAAAAAAACTAAAAAAGTTGGAATAAATGTAGGTATGATCAAGCGAGCAAAAAAATAAACAATTTGAAAACCAATAAATACAACATAAACCTAAAAGAACTGAAAAACAACTTTTAACAATAAAAACTCGGATGACTTTGTATAAAAAAAAATATTTTTTAGTTTGGGTCATCATGAATGACGAAACTTAGGTAAAAATGGACTTCGCGACACCAGCTGATCCCCAATATTACACAAAAAAAACCTGAAGAGAATTTTACTGATGCCAGAAAAAAAAAATTGGTGTTGAAAAATTTGGACCCAAGCTATTAGTTTGGCATGCTATTTGTCACTGCGGAAAGCAAAGCGAAATTCTCGTTACATCTGCTTCTATAAATGAATGAATTTATTGCAAAGAATGTAATTTTGGGCTGACTTAGCCTCAGCTCGTTATGCTACACAAACTGTGGAGCTCTTCAAAGCGGAAAATATTGAATTTGTACCTAAAGAGGCTAATCCACCAAACGTGCCAGAACTTTACCCAATTAAAAGATACTAGGCTCTAGTAAAAAGAGAACTGATAAAGAATAAAAATCCAGCTAAGGATATCGATGCAAGTAGAGTGACGGATAAGATCTTGTAAAATATAATGAAAGACACCGAACGGAGAGTACGCTTGACCATCCGGAATCCCAAAATTTAATTTAATTTTGATATTTTTATAAATTTAAATTGTTTGTATTGTTTTAAAAAAGATTTCGACAAAATAAATCTATAAACTTGAAAGTTACACTCCTCATAAGAAGATACATATACTGTTGAAAGAATAGAAAATATTTGCTCTGTAGCCTGCAATGCTATGCCAATCAGCTGAGATCAATTTTCTTGCTACTATTTAGAAATTTTTTTTTCAATTCTTCATTATTTAATTTCAAAAAAATTACTGGACTCAAATAAACTCAGATTATTCTGAGATTGCTATCAAAGACTCATGTTAATCTAAAAAATTCGGAATTATCAAAAGAAAAATTATAATTTTTGAAAATCCTTTTTTCTTACGTGGAATATCGTGCTAGATTTTTAAAAATATAAAAATCAAAAAATTCGAGAAAAACCGAAATTATTGTAATTTTTCTGAAAGAACTTCGGAAATATTTAGAATGAAGTTACCTATACGAGTTATATATTTTTTAAATACAATAAACTATAAATGTATAAACAAGTTAATAAAACGATTAAAGAAGTATTAAATTATTTTAAAAATTTTTATAATAAATTCTTTCATAATTTAATAATTATTCATTTTTTAATAATAATAATAATTCATAATAAATCATTATTTAATAAATGTATAAAAGGAGATGTACCTCAAGAATGGAAAAAATCCTACATTACTTCTATTTACAAAAAAGGCGATAAAAGACACTGTCGTAATTATCGTGGCATTGGCGTATTAAGTTCAATTAGAAAATTATATTGAAAGATAATAAATAATAGGATACAGAATGAGATGTTAGAGACCGAAGAACAGAGTGGATTTCGGGCAGGTCGCTCTTGTATTGACAACGTCTTTGTGTTAAGACAACTAATAGACGAAAAATTAGCGAGGAATGCAGCGGTACATCTAACATTTATAGATCTCCGCAAAGCCTACGATAGTATCCCATTAAGTAAGCTGTGGAGAAGCCTAGACAGAGGAGGTATTAGTAGAGTATATATAAATGCCATTCGTAATCTATACATAAGAGGAACTGGTGCTGTAAAATTAGGCAGTAGGTTATCTCGGGAATTTGAAATTTCAAAAGACTTGCGTCAAGGATGTTGTCTGGTTCCCACTTTATTTAAAATCTATATTAATGAGGCAATGAATAAATAGAAAAGAAAATGCCATAGAATGGGAACCCCGATAGAGAACTCAATCCTCTATACTTTGCTGTTCGCCGATGATCAGGTAATCGTAGCACCCTGGTCAAGCTAGCACCCCCACCTCTTCAAAATAGAAAAATTTTTATACTATAATTATGGACTAATTATGGACTAATTTTGGACAGCATTCGCGAATTTTGGACAACAACGGTTTCGCGATAAATGATAAATCTTTGGTGGGGGTGCTGAGTTGACGTCAAGCTAGCACCCCCACCTCGAAAAAATGACTTTTTTTTAAAATTAAGTATGCCTTAATTATGGACTAATTATGGACTAATTTTGGACAGCATTCGCGAATTTCGGACAACAACGGTTTCGCGATAATAGATAAATCTTTGGTGGGGGTGCTGAGTTGACGTCAAGCTAGCACCCCCACCTCGAAAAAATGACTTTTTTTTTTTAAATTACGTATGCCATAATTATGGACTAATTTTGGACAGCATTCGCGAATTTCGGACAACAACGGTTTCGCGATAATAGATAAATCTTTGGTGAGGGTGCTGAGTTGACGTCAAGCTAGCACCCTCACCTCGAAAAAATGGCTTTTTTTTTAAATTAAGTATGCTATGATTATGGACCAATCTGTGGCAAATTGACAAAATGGAATAAGTCTGATTTTGTAAATTTTCAGGTGAGCTCAAAGCAGTTCAGTTTAATACTAAAAATTCTTGTAATATGCAGTTTAAATATTTGGGCACATTGAAGGTTCTTTAGGTTACTGTTTGTATTAAGGTAATTTTACTGATTTCAAATTTTATTATTTTTTGTGTTTTTACCGGAAAAACAATTCTCCCATTATAATTTTGTCCGGCTAGTTTTAACCTTTTAAAAATCGAACGTTAAATAGAATTTTATGCCGATATGCAGTTGTCCTCTTATCATTTAAACTCCGTCGTTCCTTTAGATTTATTTAAAATATTGTGTAAAAATTTGAGCACCATTAAATTCATTCCAAATCATCGATTAAAATTTCACGTTTTGTCTATCTTTACCTTATCTTTTAATCAACACTTACAGCTTCTAGTTCTTTTGTTTCCAATTTTTAATTTAAAATATCAAATATTAAACACAATCATCTGTTCACTTAAATTCACTTTTTTTTTATTTTATTGATTGTTCAAAATACAAATCAAAATTCAGGGGCTTAAAAATTGTATTTGATGCCCCTCGGCCATCTTGGCAAAAAGCCATTATCTCCTCGCCAGTTAGCGTCAGGTTCGCCAGCTAGCGCGAATTTTAAAATTATAATATAAATAAAATAAAATTTTAAACTTAATGTTTAAATACCCCCCTCCTTTTGAACACAGACGTACCACGACAAAAATTTAAAATGCTATAGCATATATATTATGTAACATATATGTTACAAGAATATAAGCTGAACTTCTTTTACCTCACCTGAATATTTACAAAATGAGACTTATTTGCTTTTGTCAATTAGCCACAGAATTATGGAAAAATGAAAAAACTTCGTAGGGCGAAATTATTTTAATTATTTAACATTGCAAATACTAACAACATAATGTTTTTATTAAAAAAAATAAATTATTATTCTGAATACAATTAGGGGGCGTCCATTAATTACGTGAGCTCAAATTGGGGGGAGGGTACGGCAAAATCTCACTAAATCTCACCAATGGGTTGGGGGGATTAATGAAAATTTCATGTCAACTTTTTAATTCTGAGAATATACATTTATTCCAGTCATAGATAATATTAAATATAAAATTAATATTATAAATTCAGCACCCTCGTCAAAGATTTCTCTTTTATCGCGAAACCGTTGTTATAAAAATTTCGCGAATACTGGCCAAAATTATTGTATACTTTATTTTAAAAGAAGTCATTTTTTCGAGGCGGGGGTGCTAGCTTAACGTCAACTCAGCACCTCCACCAAAGATTTATCTATTATCGCGAAACCGTTGTTGTCCGAAATTCGCGAATGCTGTCCAAAATTAGTCCATAATTATGGCATACTTAATTTAAAAAAAAAAAGTCATTTTTTCGAGGTGGGGGTGCTAGCTTGACGTCAACTCAGCACCCCCACCAAAGATTTATCTATTATCGCGAAACCGTTGTTGTCCGAAATTCGCGAATGCTGTCCAAAATTAGTCCATAATTAGTCCATAATTATGGCATACTTAATTTTAAAAAAAAGTCATTTTTTCGAGGTGGGGGTGCTAGCTTGACGTCAACTCAGCACCCCCACCAAAGATTTATCATTTATCGCGAAACCGTTGTTGTCCAAAATTCGCGAATGCTGTCCAAAATTAGTCCATAATTAGTCCATAATTATAGTATAAAAATTTTTCTATTTTGAAGAGGTGGGGGTGCTAGCTTGACCAGGGTAATCGTAGCCGAAGACGAGCAGGACGCAAATTACATGGTAAAGAAGTTAAAAGAAGGATACGAAAAGTGGGGCCTTGAAATAAATTTCACCAAAACTGAACACCTAACAATTGGAGAACATGGGCAATACCTGATACTAGAATCAGAAATGATCGGGAGTTGTGAATGTTTTAAGTACTTGGGGGTAACTCTCTCCAACAGGGGTAGCAGCAAAGCAGATATCAAAAACAAAATTATACAAGGAAAACGAGCCATACGCCAGATAAATTCAGTCCTTTGGAATAAACACGTCACGAAGAAAACCAAAACCATGATATATTCGGCGATCGTAGAGAGTATATGCACGTATAAAGCAGAAGTGTGGGAATTAACCAATAGAAATACAGAACGGTTAAAAGCTTTGGAAATGGATTACTGGAGACGCTCTTGTGGCGTATCTAAGATGGAGCACATATGAAACTTAGAAATCCGTAAAAGAATGCGTGTCGATCAAACAATAATAAACACCATAGATAAGAAACGTCTGATGCGGTACGGTCACTTGCAAAGAATGGAAAACTTCAGATGGCCAAAAAGAATATGGGAATGGGAACCCCCAACAAAAATAAGAAGAGGAAGACCAAATCTAACTTGGCAGAAGGATGTTAAAAACGCAATGAGCACCCGAGGACTCCCGAGGACAAGCCGAAAGGCTTTACGCGAAAGGTGCGAAATACGATTAAACAAATTGTAAACAATTCGCAAAAAATATTATATAATATATTATAATAATTTAAATATTTTATAATTCAATATTTAATCGATATATTTACTTGTTTATACATTATCTATAGTTTATTATAATATTTAATATTTCAACAAGTTACGATAATCAACTAATTTATTATATCATATTATATTGTCATGGATTTTTCTCGTTTAGAATATTATTTTAATTTATTTTATCTCATATTTTATTGTTCGTTAATTTGTAAATACTCTGTTTGTTAAAAATTTGTAAAGTGTAAAAATGTTTATGTTGGTATTTGTTGGATATGAAAATGGGCTTTTTGATGCCGTAAGCCAACGCCTATGGACGCGTTGATAAGACGTCCAAGTTTAAAGCCATATAGTATGGGCATAACGTTTGAATTTCGTATTCGATTATTTTATTAAAATATTAAAATAAAGAGTGAAGATTTAATTTTTGAAGATTTGGTTTGATTGATTATGTTGAAAAATTAAAATTCGCTTACGGAATAAATGGACGATAAATAAATTTGGATGTTAAAGATAATTTGGTAACGAAACCAGGGATATAAAAAAATTATATTTTTTTTTTTACATTTTTTTTTTTGATTTTTTTTTAATGACATATTATATTAATAGATTGCAAGTACAGCAGAATAGAGCGATGAGATCAATTTTAAATGTAGATCATTACACCAGAATCAGTGATATGCTGAAAGAGCTATAGTGGTTAGATATGGCACTATGAAGAAGAAGAAGAAGAAGAAAGAAGAATAAACTTTCGTTCACAGAAATGTTACGTGTTTTCTTCTAAAAGCCGATTAATTGACCGACGCATTAATAAAACTGAATTATAATAATTATTGTTAAATTGTCATTTTGAATGTGTAAGTTAGCTTTATAATTTAATTTTTTCATAAAATAGCTGCAGTTTTGACTAATATTTATTAACTTCATAGGCCAACACTTTATTTATGATGGAGACTCAAGTATGTAGATACTTAAAGAAACGGATATAATATGTAGAAGGTACGATATATGGAAAAATTGAATGTACTATTCACGTAATTATTTGTCGAAAATGTTTACTAAAGGTGCACGGAGTACCATTGGCCATAAGAACTTTTTATAGGGATTAGTAGTGAAACGTCTAGTCAAAGAAGCAAAAAGTGTAATAATTTATAATGCACAATATGGATAGAAACCAAATGTTTTGAAAGAAGATTTAAAAGATGGCCCTTTCCATGTATTTAATATTTATAGAAACTGTAAAAAATACTTTTGTTCTGAAGGTGGCAAAGAAAACTCATTAGCAGTTGGTGAATTTACAGAAGGAAAACAGGTCAATAGGTCATATGACCTAAATGGAGCTCTGCTATTGTGATTGATACTATGATGAAGCAAATAATAATAATAATCAATGGTATAACTATGCTATCTACGCAGATAATTTTGTTGTCCAAATGATAAATCGTGATCTTCCTTACTGTACAAATTCTATATAAATTATTGAAACAAATTCGAATATCCATATTTATATTTCTCGTAAAAGTTTCCTTCATTCGATTTTTTACACCATGGCCGCCCACCCACATTTGCCGCGGAAAACAAATTTTAAAATTTCAGCTAATAAAAATATTTTTCAAAAATACAATTCTTAATATAGTATAAGTAAATGCGCAATTCAGTCCTGGAATTGTATTAAAAACTGGTCTAGTAAATATTTCAGCGGTAGTTACTAATAACAAAAAATTTTAATTGAAACTAATATTTCATTTTTTAAACTTGAACTTGTTCATACAAGTATGCATTTTTGAAACTTATTTTATATCATTCAATGAAATTATAATTCCACCTACAGAAAACTTAGCATACTAACTTATATAAATTGTTGACTCTTGGCTATATTCTCTTAAATGTGACAGGTACATTATAAATAGCGTAGTATAGTTAGTAAGTGGTATAATACAACCTTGTTTTCGATAAGATAAAATGCTTATAAAATATTACAAGTATACATAGGTAGTTAAGGGGTGACATCAAAAGCAGTAAGAATCGTGCATTGTTGAAAACTTAAAGCTCCTAGTCCCGTAGCGCTAGCACGTAGTAGATGTTCGCCTGCGGGACTTCTAGATGGAAGGAGACCCCCAGGACTCGAGTTGAATATTCTTTATACTTTACACTAAACAAATGTCTTCCATATCAAAACACTCTTTTGAGTTACACTAATGTAAAATCCACAACCTTAACAATAGAGCAATGTATAATATAGAAATTACTACTCTACTGCATACCTAAACAGATTAAGCCTGTTCAAAAAGATCTTGATCAAATTTTGTTTCCACTTGTGGTTAAACATACCTATCTATTTTATGAAAGTCAATATTTAACATTTTCTATTAGATAATTTTGTCTCATACATTGAAAAATACATTTTAGCCATTATTCATAAAGAATCTTTATGTTACATAACCAATTGGGGAATATACTAATTACTATTAACAACATTGTCATTTTTTCTTAAAGAACATACATTTTCATAATAATTCTTAGTAATTGCAAGCTTACTTTCCAAATATTTTAGATCACTATAGTTCACATTATTGCTCTAAAGACGCTTCTTTTATGTGTGAAAATTATATATTTTTTTACGCGAACATTAAATGTTCGCGTTTTTACTTGGCAATTGAAATAATATACAAAATGGGGAATTATATTTTTTTCTTTGATAATGATCTTTAAAAATTATCCTAAAAAATCAAGAACTTGTCAAAACGCCAAAATTTCTAGTTGAAAACGTTATTCGAATATTTTACTTCAGTTACACTGAATTTCCTGGAGAGTTTTCACTATTATTTTACTATAGTGAACCTTCCACTAGCCAGTTGATTTATAGTCAATTAATAGGAGGTGCATTACAACCTAGTAAATATTATAAAAAGTAGTGAACATGAAATTAATATCCGGCAAATGATAGGCAGTGGCGGATCTGCATAAATTAATTCATGAATAACTTATTCCTTTCTTGGAAATAAGTAAAGAGGAAAAAAGCAATTCTTGCTGCTGATGTTGTTCAAAATGTTGCTCAAAAGAGCAACTTGCCATGAAACCTAATAGCTACTCTAAGCGCTCGGTCATTCACTCACCAAATTTTAATTCAAAAAATTTATTCAATTCCATAAATTAATTATGTTTTTCATTTATTTTATTTATTTACATGTTGTATATTTATCGAGTTGTTTGTTACAGCATGAAACGTTTGGAAGTTTATTTCCAAACCTTCATCAATACCTTTTTCAATATGATGTAAATTCTCATACCCTCTTAGTCTCTTTTTTCCATCTTTTTAATGATTTCATCTTCATATTCTAACAGTTCGATGAAAATATCTCAAAAACTAAGAGATTTATAGGTTTTTTATTGGATGTTTATAATTTTGTTAATTTCTTCCATAGTCACTAGTCCCACGTCTTTTATAGTGTCGCGCGTCTTCTATTATTTTATTTCCTTTGTCAGAAATTTTTTTAAATATTTTTTGTGATTCGATAGAAAAATAATAAAGTATAAGCTACATTAGCAGGCATCGCATTATTCGCCATCAAGAGCACGTCATGATGGATTAAGCGGAAAGTTTTATTTATATTAATTGTGTATGCAAGAAATTTAATAGCTTTGATACAAAAAAACGCGGCATCAACATTGCAATAAACGCCACATAGGATTATGCGGAAGCATCTCATCACCAAGTTTGCCGGCTATCCAGTTTTTACTGTATCAGTTATTTTTCTTGTGCTCTTTCTTATAATTGAGATTATCGTGCAAATTCTATTTTTGTATCCCCCCCCCCCGCACTAATCTATCTACCTATATGTTTTTATATAATTCGGCAAAGAGTAAAACTTTGTATAAAAACGGGTTGAAAGATGTAAATAATATATCGTTGTTGTTTGTTGAATTTGCGTGATTATACAATTCGATGTCTACTCCGCGATATGTAAATATCACATGCGTTCGATAATAATCTCCTTTCAACACTGATATCATAAAACACTATTAAAGAAACGGTCGAAAAATAGATCTTTACAACGTCCTGGGGATGGAATTAAGGATAGCTGTAAAGATTATGTTGTAATTTGATGTCCTGGGGAATGATTATGTTGAGGTTTGATCGATTAATAACTTAATTTTGACCAAGGAAGACGATTATGAACTTTATTATTCCATATAAGGGCTGTACAAGAAAATAAATGGAACATGTGCTAACACATCATTGACATTATTTGTAATTTTGAACTTTGGATGCTGCTAGACAGTTTATTTTTGGAAGAAGGAAGCTAAGATTTTGTCCAACTCTTAGTTAGATCAAGGGAAAGTTTTCCACCAAGCTTCATCGAGCGATCAGAAGGAAAATTTGTTTTTCCATTTTTTTTTTTTGAGGAGGCCATGCGTTGACATTTTAACAACAAAACAATCGCATTATAATGATCCATAAGGCGCTTTTACAGAAGTCTATATAAATAATCGTGAAACAAGATGGATTCAGTCTAGATCTTGTTACTGAAGTAATGAGATGTGTTAGTTGAACGAAAATGTAACCTAAAAGTGTTTGGAAAATTGTTTTACAGCTACAAACAAAGAAAGTGTGGTTCTAAGTCAGATCGAACTTTTATCTTAACCCTAATTGGTCATACTTCTTCAAACTGACGTAATTGTCACACTGGGCCAAATAGACCCAACACTTTTGTACCGCGATAAAAGACTGTAGAAGACCAGAAAATGATTATATTTATATCGCCGGTCAAATTTCAAGCCTACCTTGAAAAGACTTCATAGGTTAGAGATTAAAAATTTTATTTTACATCAGTGAAAAGAATTACAAGTGAGGGACGAACTGAAATAATAATGCTTTGAATCAAAAGTTAAATGTTCAAACTACTCTTAGATGGCAGCATAAGTCGAATTTTTCTTTGTTTAAGAGCCGTACTCAAGGTCGAAAGATGAGTTAGGGTCTATTTGACCCAGTGTGACCAAAACGGGTTAAACAAAATAAGTAATTAGCTTAATCGAGTGTTGTCTTGGTTACCAATAAGCAAAATATATCAATCAAACGTTTTAAATGCAAACTGAGGTTAGAAATTGAATAAAAATGAGAGGGAAGGTTAGATTTATGTTAGTTTGTGACGACAATTTGAAAATTGTTAAAATTTTGAAAGGAATTTATGACTCTGTAATAAAAATGTTGGACAGATGTCATATTACCAGCGGCATCGTAATGTTGATTTGTGGACCGATGTAGATCCATGCGCGGTTAAGGGGTCAGATCTAATTAGAATTTGAAAAAAAATTGTTTATTTTTACATGTTCTGAAAGTAGAATGTTTCGAAAGTATTCTCTGAAAATTTCAGACAAATCGAAGAGTTATTTTTTATGGAGATACATATTGCGGTGTTCATTGAGGAGCTTTCCTATTCTCAAAAGCGTAAGGGGGTTATGCGATGACACTTTCAAAAAAAAAAAATTTAATAAAAAAAAAGATTCAATTAAAATTAATGTAAAAAAAATTTATATACCGGGAAAACAAAAATGAAAAAAGAAAAATCACCGGGGAAACAAAATTTAATAGAAAAGTTAGTTGTGCTTGGTCCTTAAGGGAGAATTGACGTGTGTTCCACGCATAGCACAAATTTGATTTTTCGTTTCGTTAAAAGACGATAGACGTGTGTTCCACGTTTGGAAAAGTTTATTTTTTGATTTATCAAAGAGAAAATACGTGTGGTCCACGTTTGTCTGGGGAGTGGATATTTTTGGCTGGAACAGCACGAACATACTGTCCAAAGCAGGAGGCCCAAGTGCTTTATCTAAAAAAAAGCAGGTTCAAAGTCGATGGTAGATGAGTTTGGTATGGGAAAAGCAGATTCAAATAAATAAAATAAGTGGATAATTTTTGGACGTGGAAGGCTATAGAAAAGGTTCTTAAGGTGGACTGGAATCAAATTACAGAAAGTGAATTTCATCGAGAGAGGTGATATAAATCTCATTTAACTCTTTGTGCGCGTGCATTTCGTGTTGACTGTTTATTTTTGTTTTTTTTTATAATTAAATTAAATTAAAACTTGTAAAGTCTCTTTTTCATTTATTGAATATTTCAAATTTTGAATTTTGGTTGTTTATAATTCAAATTTTAAAGTATAGTCACCGTATAACACCTCAATATATAACTTTGAACCGAGCCGTCTCCAATATATGCAAATCGTACTCAAACCTTTGAAGGCGTATTTCTCGTACGCACGTTTTCGAAGTCGGTGATCACTGTAAATGCTCTCAAGCAAAAATTAATAAAAATTGTAAATGATAGTATTTAGTTTAATTTTTAGATTATTATTTACCTGTTAATTAAAATTTTGTGTTACACGATTCACCTTCCAAATTAAATACTAATGGTGGGTTTCATAAAGGTATCTTAAAATTTAAACTACGATTAAAATTATAACCATAGTTACAACAATTAAAATGAATTGTTGTTATATTGTTCGATTATTATAATCCTAGATTGAATTTTAATCCTCTTTTGTGAAACCCAGCATTAGTTTATTAAATCAATTTAACTTTGAATCCATGTTTTCAATGAGTTCCAAATGTTCCATTACAGGTTGTGTTAAGTACGAGATGCGCCGAACTGATTTCTTGTTATCGAATGCCTTCCCGAGTAAATGTAAAAATGTAAAAATACAACAAAGTATTACAACGCATGTACGACAGTTAATTTACATCGTAAGGTAGTTTTTTATTCGTGCGTTACGGAGAGGGAAATCCACATGTACACCACCCGTGGATGGTAGGGTCGGGTTCGTACCGACTAAAACCCCCTTCGCTAAGGCTAACGCAGGAGCGTGGTATTCGTCATTAGGCATTGCTTCACCGCTCCCGCACGTTAAACGCTGTAGTGAAGAGTATTTTATCTTTTTTTTTCGAGCGTTGGGGAGGGGAAAATCCTTATGGACACCACCCCGATGATGTGGGGTGGTAGTGTCGGACTCGTACCGACTAAAACCCCCTCCCTATACACGGTGGGCACCTGGTACCGCTTTCGCATTGCTTCTCGGTACCCACCGTGGCCCCTAAGCGCCTTTTCTACGTCTTGTTTGCGTTGGTCTGCTGTTCCTCACAGTTCACGAACGCACGCGGAATCGATCTTCGCTGCTGCGTCCGGCATCGAAATATCGTCTGTTACTGATTCGGAGCAGGGCTTGGGCTGCTCTTGCCGTATGTAGGTTTGCCTGGAGAACTCGGATTTCGATCTTCTTGTGTGGGGGCACTGGAAAGGTTCCCGTCTTGCCAATTGGGGCATCTTGGCCCGTGCTGGTGGGGTCCATTGCACGTTGGGCATTTTGGCTTGTTTCTACCTTCGTGGGCTTTATGCCCCTCTGTGCCACACCTAAGGCATGTATTGGTATAGTTTCTGGAGTCGGTGCAGGTATCCATTCCATGCCCCACTTGCCAGCATCTTCCACAAAACTTCCGGAAACGCTTCTTTCTTGCTACGCATCCCGAGACCAGTCCTATGTTTAGGGTTTGGTTCAATATCCTCTTTGCCACGTTGTTATCGGCTAGGATTGTGGCTTTTTTGGTTCTGCCGTACGAAGGCATTAGTGCAATTATTTGGTATGTCTCCAAGGGGTTTGCATACAGCCTTCCCTGCGGCCCCGAACCGATGATCGCGCCATATATAAAAATCTTTGATACTTCCATCCTAAAACAACATATTCTAAATCTGCACTCCCGCAGATAGGAAAAAGGGACTTAATGCAGACAAGCAAGGGCGCCCATAAAAGCACCCTCAAGGAAGCATTCCAAATATTATCTGAAATTATCCAGAGTCAATCTACGGGCAATTGCAGGGATATTAACTGGACACTGCAGACTAAACAAACATCTAAACACATTGGGCATCGTAGATAGCCCGGTGTATCGAGGATGCAACGAAGTAGATGAAACAGCTGAACATGTGCTATGTCACTGCTCAGCCTTATCGTCAAAAAGAGATTCCATGTTGGGGGACTACTGGCCCAGCATGGTCAGAATCAGTGAAACCCCGCTCGCCAGGATTCTCGAGTTCATCATCCGGTTGGGATGGCTTGAGGAACGATGGGACGGGGTCGCTACAACGGAGGCAGTACAATGGGCCCGATTAAGCGGCCTAAGTGCGTGCGAGGTTTAAACCTTGCCCTCCATGCAATAATCCAGAATCCAGGGGTTTGCATACTGGTCCAGTGCCGCCTTGATGTCCTCCGGGTCTGTGTCTTGTGCCAGACCTCCAATCTCTAGTCTGGTTCTCTGCATCAACGGGGTGATATCTTGTTCTGGAGGGCGCTAACTAGTATTCGATGTAGGGCTCTCGCAGTTTCTCTTGTTTCCAGAAGTAGCGTGTGAGGTAACTTTACTGATTGGTGCAACTATTTTATCACTTCTCAGTTGTTTCTTCAGCTTGAGGGGGACTTCCTCTGTTTTTTGACTATTGTCTTTTTGTTTGGGCTAGTTTGACTTAATCGGCAGGGTTTCTTGTCCATTCGCGGCTTGGCCTTTCTCCGCGGCAGCTGTATTTTGCCGTGATGCGTCAGCGGGCGGAGCTTGAGCCACTATCTCAGCCATGGTTTACTTTTTGTTCTTTTTCCGGGGGGCCACTATTTCGAATGGGGTCTCCAGCGGTTCTTTGGGACTTTCCCGTTGTTCCTCACCATCTATTTTCTTCTTCGGATTCTCCTTGTTTGGGGTGGGCTTTTCGGCCATCCCCGTTCCGGCTTCTCCCCGGACAACTGTCGGCTTCTTCATTCTTAGGCTCATCTCTCCCACGTATTTCATGACCACTTCGAGGGACCATTTGATCTCCTCCACCTCCTTGGTCATGGTTTTTATGCGTGTGCGCCTACTTATGGTTCGGCTGGACGTAGTCCTTTTGCCTCGCTTATCACCCTTTTAAGGTCTTTCAGGGCCTCTACCTCCTCCTGGACTTCCCGTGCCGGGAAGATCTCTTTCCAATATTCGAGATCCTCCTTGATGAGGGCAATTTCTTTACTTAGCCTCTCGATGCTTTTGTCGATGCTCCGCAAGCCATCGTTCAGCTGGGCCAAGTTCTTCAGGTCGCTGTTAGTTGTCTCCATCTTGTCCAAGATCAGTTTGAACTGGTTTTCCGTCTCCTTGTTGCTTTCAATCTCCGGGGTCTTGCACTCGATCGACCGGATCCTCTGCTTGAGGAGATTGATCTCCTTGCGATCTGCTTCCTGTGGGGCCACTACCTGCGCCAGTGAGTCAGTCAAGGTCTTGTTCTTCTCGGCGAGGTTCGTGAAGCTATTCTCCCTGGCCAGGAATTCCTGCTTAATTTCTTTAGCAAGACCTGCTTCACCTCGCCGGCCGTGCTTTTCAACTAGGGTAGCTTAAACATCTCCTGGGATCTGCTTATAGCCATTACCATTCGGCTCAGTGGATCAAAGTTGAATCCCTCCGTGCTCCAGCCCACCGGGTGTGTCCCCGTTGGTGTGTTTCCGGCCGAAATCTACTTTTTTGGGATCTCCAGTTTCATCCCTACTTTCTTGCCAGTAGCTTTACTTGGCGCTTCAGCTTGGCTGTCCGCTGAATGCGCCGAATGGTCGCCTGTTGACGATCAGGTGGGGCCCACTCTCCTGCCGCCATCACCGACCGATACTGGGGTTCCGTGCCCCTGCATCGTATTCTCTTCCTTTTTTGCCTTTGCACTCATTTTGTTTTCTTTTAGAGATTTTTCTGAGGGCTTCCTACCCTCTGTTGTCGTTAGGGACGTCCGATTACTCCCGGACGCCATTCAGCCATCGGTACGACTCCCCTCATCTTGTCTTAAGAGGGGGACTGATGTTTGTCCCCAGCATGTAGTGATCTCTCGCGTCAGCCTTGCGGATTTCTCACAAGTTTCCGGGGACCACCAACGAGAAGGTGCGAGTAGGATTTTGATCCCCCTTCGCTAAGGCTAACTGCAAGAGCGTGGTATTCGTCATTAGGCATTGCTTCACCGCTCCCGCACGTTCAACGCTGTAGTGAAGAGTATTTTATCTAGGTAAAGTTAACCTCACTATATTCCAGTGGTGTAACTAGTACCTATTGTTGTTCCAGTGTCGCACAAAATTTTATAAATTCATTCATTGGCGCGTAATTCGTTGTTATTAATTATTTGTATTCTCGATTACGATTACGATTTGCATTATGGTAAATATTCAATTGAAGTCACTAAAACGGGTGATTGCACAATTAGCAAACCTGTGCTCAATTGTTTACCGAAAGTGTCTAAATGATCGATTGTTTGATGGCTTGTTTGGCCTTGTTCTTGCCAATAAAGCAATAACATTTGGAAAAATTGTTCATTTTAAAAGGAATTAAAATTAATTAAAATGGAATTTATTTTCTAATAATACAATAACAACATTTTTATTATGTTATAATTTTAATCTATTTTTAAATTTTTTTATTTCAACTAGTATCTATATTATTTTCTGAGTATCTTATTAAAGTTCAATTTGTAACCAGGTTATAATATTTATTAATCAGATTGTTATTCAAGTGTGTTAAAATCAAAAAAAAAAAAATATCGTAAACAATTAGATGCATTTTTATTTATATTTAGGTGTCGACTGCAAAATAATAAATTATTATCGACTGCAAGAAATTTTCACTTATTGTAAACTATGCTGAACGAATTATTTTCTCTGCTAGAATAAATTTAATTTATTTGTAAATAAAATTATTCCAGTTGCAGACTTTTTTGTGCAAATATCTAATAATTTTTTTTTATTTGTCAAACTTTTTTTTTTATTTGACAAAAAAAAATTATTTGCAATTTTTATAAAATTAAATTAATTAGAATAAAATATCATTTAAAAATTACAAAATAGGTGGAACGGCATTACGTTACCAGCAACTTAGCTCACTTCTTGCATCTTGCAACTTATTGATAGATTGATTTTAATCAGCTATTAAATTTTAAAACAAAATTCTGACTTGATTCTATATTGATGTTCATATAATCAATTTAAATATTAATCTTTGTAGGGACCAATTATTTAGGTACTATCTAGTGCTGCATAATAAAAATTACACTGCAAAACATGAAGTGACATGCAAGTTGTGTTAACTGCATACAATTCTATTGAATAATTGTATTATCTAGAGTAAAACCCTTTTGGGAAATAGAACTAAGTGACAAGTTGCATCGAGGGCTAAAGGACATTATTACCATGCGACTGTATGCTTTTGTTTAATTGGTTAAGCGTACAACATCCATAATTGTTTTATTGTCTATGCTAATTTGTATAAATGATTGTATAGATGGTTATTTATCAAGTAAGATTTAGAATTTACATATAAATAGTAATTCAACTTGCATCAACATTGTTAGGTATATATTATTCTATTGTATATGTACACTAAATAAAAATTGTTTTTATACTACTGGTTTTTTAATGTTTTAAAAGTTGTTGCACAAATTATACACATTTCAATAAAATATATCATCGCAATATCTACATGTTGCCACTTTTGTTCGAACAATGTTCGAACAAAAAGCACAGCCTTTAGAAGTAGGAAATTAAAAAAAGAACAAAAATAATTTAGCTAAATTTTGGCAATGCAAATCTAAATAAATAGGTACTAGTAAATGAAATTTTTGTGTCAGAAATCTAAAATTTACTTTATTTTTAAATAAATGCTATTTTATTAAATTAAAATAATACTAAACTGTTATTTTATTTATTGAAGTACTATCTATACTGTACTTTAGAAATTAGTATAAAATTCATTAGGTAATTATAATACATCTACGTATAATGCTTTAATTACAAAAATTAATATAGAGAGAGTAATAGTTAATTTATTGCATTATTATTATGTTGTAATATGCATCAGTAGTTTGCATCATCTGATTCTGTCACTAAAATGAGCTGATCGCGTAATAATATACGTCCTAAATAGTAGATACTAAGTTACATTATGTATAAAAATTTAATTGTTTAAATAACTTTAATTCGTATTGCCATTTATATGCACTACCTAACTTGGAGAGTGATTACTTTAAAAACATATTTAGTTTATTAGTTGGTAAAACTGTTTTCAGTGTTAATGTTATATTGTTTAGTTAGTCGCTTTTGTTCAAGAATACAATACAAAACGCTACTTATTCAAACTATAAAAAGTTACTTTCTAAGTTTTGCAAATTTAGTCGAAATAAATCAGTAAGTTTTATTTCAAAATAGAAGTAGATTAACATTACGCGTCACATAGCATCTCATAATCAAACACGTATCAGTTACGTTTAAATCAGCCACATCTGTGATTAGCAAACAGAAAGTGAGCTAACTGAACTAATGACAAACATTGCTCCGGGGGTCAGGTCTTAATCAGGGCTGCTCCCTTGTGAACCCCAAGGCTACATCGATACGCCACCAAGCTGGCTTATTAAAAAAACTGTATTAAAAAAAGTTTAGCATGTCCGTTAATTTTAATGCTATTTATTTTACTGTTTTTGATCTGCTTTTCCATTCTTCTTGCATTTTATATTGTGTTTGGTTTTATTAATTTTTGTTAGGTTTTCCCTTTTTGTTTGCTTCTTGGTAGTTAAAAATTTTTAATTGAAATGTATTCAAACTTGTAAATACATAAATATTAAGCGCATATCCTTTTTTTTTAATTAGGCACAGACAATCAATTTATTATAGGCAACTAATTTTTGTATTCTAGATGACATAAAGTTATACAGTTATTACTGCAAAAAGTTAATAATCATTATTTTAAGCAACCAGTAAACATGCATATATGTATACATACATTATTCAACAATCGAAGAAAACTCAATGCTAAGGAAAAGCAATAAAAAATTGCAGGGAAATAAAATATGAATGTTAAGTGCGATATAATAGGTATTATGTTTTCGCTTATCAACGAAGTAGTAGGTGTTATATGTAATAGAAATATCAATCACAATTTTAAATATTATTGTAAACGATAAGCCAATATAATTCTCATAAAACTTCGTGCTACTTCTTGGGCTTATTAAGATCGGGATCTTGAAAACTCGCATCCCTGCTATAAAGCATTCTTCTTTATAACCAGCACACGGAAAGGTATACAATAGCTTCGCTACGCTTCCAGAAAGCAAATTGCAAATGTTAGATGTTATAGGTATAATAGGTACACACTGGCGTCCGTTAATGTGAATTTCTAGCAAAAGTTGCAATAATTGTTATTCGTCAAATACTTTGTTGATAAGTAATAATAAATCGGATTATTTTAACGAATCGCATTTATAAACATTTTACTGGTACGTTAAAAGGACGAAAGCATAGCATACACATTAAAAAAATAAGTCATAATTTTCTACAGCACTGGAAAAATACAGTTTTACACCTCTCACGAGAGAAATTTCAGGTCGTGTTTAAAATTGGAAAATTCCTCGAGTTTTCTTTATTTCACTTAGTGTACCTTTTTTAAGATTAAGGTTATTACTTACCATTCAACTATTATACACCTTAATTAAATAAATTTTATTATTTATTGTTTGATACACCGTTGTTACGTTTATTTTTAAAATGTTGTATGGATGATTCATAAATGTAAGTTGATAATGGGCAGTATAAAAAAAGTTTCTAAAATGTATATTTTATTGCAAAAACATAAAATATTTAAAAATTTCTCATTTCTAGACAAACTAGTTCATGTATAAAAGAAACAGCTCATGCACGAAAGAAAATCATCTGGTTCTATTGTGGCAGAAATAGTGAAACATGTCTGGCAACTCACGTGCCTGAGGCCCAAGGGGGCAGTAACACGCCAGCGCCATCGTGGCCTTCTTGAACTAAGAATAATAAAGTCGACTTATGGAGCGCAATTACACAAAATATATTCACGGTTTTTTATCGCTCCTTGCGGCCAAAGAATTGCTCCATTCTTTTATTGTTCCGAAGAGAACGGAGAATTGATATGTAATTGTTTTTTTGTCGGTTATTACTCGCAATTTTCTTTTCATTTTCTAAAAGGTTGCACGCTCTGCATGGTTCAATAAATCTCAATTGCAATTTTTCTCTAAATTATGGCTTTTTAAGGAAAGCTGATAAAAAAACGATATATTTTAACATAATTGTGGGTAATTAAATTAATTTCTCTTCTAATTATTTTAGTTGGGTGCCGTTAAAAAATGATTTCAATTATTAATTAGAATCTAGCATTCAATTTTAAAGAGATCAAAAAGTTCTTTGGCGTATTTAAAATCAATTAAATTATTAATTAATTACTGATATACCTAGTTGGTTATAAATAAATCACATGGATATAAACTGAATATAATTACTTTTGTTTTATTGATTTCTAATTAACGACAGCGTTATTGAAGATATTTATGAAAATGAAAGCAGCAGATGCTTTCCAATGTAATAATTTCGAGAAATTTAAAAATGCTACTAAAGAAAGTTTAGTTTTTGAAATATTGTTGAATTTTCATTGTAAAGCAAAACACGTGAAACGATGCAGATGAGGAAGTAAAGGAATGATTCCGTCAGCGTATGATGTACGCGTTTCCGATATGAGTTATGGGCCCCTGGTGACCGCGGCGACGACTTGCCAAGGATTGCTATCAAATATGAACGCCCATGTATATGTATGCCCCATGTAGCGCCCGTCCGCACCTCGGTAGCCCTGCAGGACTACTGCGGTACGTTCGTTGAGGGAATGTCAAAGTATTTTAAAATATGTTAATATATCATATGATTAAGTAAACAAGCTTTACTGCTCTACAGTAGAAAATCAATTTTAAATATTCCAACAAAAAATTAGAATACTTATAATTTTAATAGTTCAAGTTATTATTTTAAAATCATTGAAATTATAATATACTACCTACATAATGTAGTACAACTTCAATCAATCGTATCGGAAAACGTAAAAGGTTTCTTATCTAACTCATTTGCGCGTGCTGCAAGCCTTTTAAAAACTCGGGAAAATTTCCTATATGAAAGCCGGATCATAAAGTATTTCTGTAAATTGGTTTTTTTTTTATACAATAATTGAATTTGTTATGGCTTTGTTGGCATTCTTAAATATTTATGGTATAGGCAAAACTAGGCAACCGCCTAATAGAGTAAACTCTATTTTATGACTTCCTAATAATTTACATGTGGTAAATTGTGGTACTCACTACCGAGTTAACGTACCTGAGTAAGTCTTATTTCATGTTATATCAGGGACGGACCCATGAGAGAGGAAGGGGGACCCCGAAAAATGTCTCTTCGGTCCGTCTCTGTGTACTGTGTTATATTTATCATATTACACTTTTGGTAACCAACAATCAACAATGTTTACCATTACATTTACTCTTAACTAATCGATAATAGTTTTTACTATTTCTTATCATTTACTATCGGTGGCTATGTGTGGCAATGTGTGCCGTTACACAGAGATGTCTAATTCGCCGGATATCACGAGTGCTTCGATCCAAGAAACAAGAAAGAACAAGGCCATGTTCTAAAAACAGATTTTGCTGCTTTCGTAAAGGCACCTATTGACTCCAATTCTAGAAATTGGAAATTCACAGAAATTGAAATGGAAATTCACAGAAAATGTGAACAAGATTTAGACTGAACATATTCAGAAGATACTGTACACAAACAGACCAGATGAACAAGAAGAAATTGACTTAGAATCGACAGCTGATGAAGAAGAAATGAAAGAACCAGATAAGGAAGAGATAATACAATCAATAAAAAGACTTAAAAATGGAAATCACCAGGCTGCGATGAAATGATCGCAAAATTGATTAATTATGGAGACGAACCATTGCACGATGCAATAAGCTCACTGGTAAAAATTATTTGAAACCAGGAAAAGATGCCAAACTTATGGAGCAATGGAAACATCATAACATAACCGAGTAGACGGCGAATACATAGCGAAAATTAATTACAAGATCTAGAGGGAGATAAACAACAAGGATGTGGTGGATTAATAAAAGCGCAACGAGTGAAATGGATGAACCACGTCATGAGGAGTAGTGACGATGAAGTGACAAAAAATGTGATGTTATGGGAACAAGACGGTGGACTTGAAAGCGATCTAAGTGATAGACTGGGGACAGGCTTACAGCGACCACAAAAGATGAAAAGAAATAATGAAGAAAGCATAGACACATCCCAACTTATGAGAGTCGGTATGAAGAGCAATATAATGAATGTAAATTGATAGGACTAATCGCCCTTGTAAAAAGGATTTTATAAGTTCCGAAAGGAACCGCTCAATTCGAAATAGAAACAAATGAAAAAATAAATTAAAAATTGTACTCGAGAAGTTAATCAATAAATTCTTAATAACTATTGCCAATAATTTTCTTTTTTAATTAATATTTCTTATTTGTCAATCACAAAATTTGAATTCATATTACCAAAATTGAAATCAATAAATTGCATATAAAAAATTTCATTTGTTATATTCCTTGTTTCGAGGTTTAAAGCTTCATCCTAAAATTTTACAGTGTTATAGAAAATTAATTAATAACAAACAAACTCATGATTTTTCGTAATTTCATCCTAAAAATCACTCCTAAATAATAGAATTGTCTATAATAGCAATTTTTTTTTTTTTTATAAATATTCAACGAAACCTCATTAAATATTTAGCTCCAAAATTATTTTAAAACAAAGTAGAGTAGGTATGTAAAAAAAAACTATACCAAAATCAGAGACATCAAGGATTAATTTTTTAAAATTTTGTTCCGCTTGACATGTAATAATCCATATAGGAGTAGTAAATAGCAACATTGCCAAAAAACGCAAAATGAAACTTTTAACTATGTTGCTAAATAATATGAGTTACTTGACTTTGTTTAGTATATCAGATAGTTATCGAGTGAGCGATACGATCATAAACGGACGCAAATGAACGTGTTTTTTCTTAGAAAAGTGATGTATTTTCGTGCTGGGAATTTAGTGATTGCTAATAATTAGCAAACTTAAAAATGCAGTTACGCTCTTTTGAATTTGCACGGCAGTATGATATTTTATAAATATACAAAATATGAGTTGAAAGAATCGGAAGTAATATCAAATCGAGTGTTGCTAAATAATGCATAATGCCGTATCGCTATGCGACCCTTTGGGTTGAAGGTGCTATGCATATTGCATGCTGTCTTTCAGCTACTGTTCGCTCTTTGACTTAACTCCCTTAATTGCCTAAATCAGTTTTACACAGGTTATTATTCCTTTACATTAACTGTTTATACTTCATACTCATCTAAAGTATTATTTTTTAATTATGAATAATATCTGCATCCTTTGAAGTCTTCGACTGCATTCTCATATTAAATGGTAAATGTATTACTTAAATGCTAAATTGTAAATTTATAGAAACTCAATACAGAAACTTTGCCCTTAGTACCACTAGAACATTTTTATACTTAATACACTAAAAGTGCTATACAGTGAATTTCTTTTAAAATTTCACAGTTTCTTCGTCAGCTTATCTGTTATATTTTTAAACCGATGATCTGATTATCTGACTACTCAATCACTGTAACGAGTGAAAGAGAAGGCGAGAAGCATCTACGATCTGTTAGATCCCAAAGTAGATCTTGTCGAAATAAGTCGCGTTCATGTAGTCCTAGAAATTTCCTTGACTTAATATTACTTGTCTTAATTTGCATAATATAATATTATATAAGTATTATGGAGAAGATTAAACAAACCTGAAGAATCCTAAAATTAATTGAATTTTTAACTGTAAAGTGGAGAATATAATATAATTATTATATTAAAATTAATATATTAAAAGTGAAGAACAACTTTTATTACATTATGAAACTAGATAAAAATTCAAAAATAAAACTTTAGTAATGCGATATAAGGCCCTTTATCTCGATTATTCTCGATTTTCAGTCGTATATACTCGTAACAAGGAAAATCCAAAACAATATATTTGAATCAAGAAATCGTATTTAAAAATTTTTTATAAAAAATGTAAGATTATTAACTTTTGATATATTATAATTGTAATAAATTAAAATTAATCAAAGTTAAATAAAATAAAAATTATTGAAATATAGTATATTTGAGCTTTCAATTGTGAATACAATTGTCATCAGAATGATGTTTAATTTGAATTTATTACAATAAATTATAAAAAAATTTTAACAGTAAAAGTTCCCAAAAGCACATTTAAAAAAATAGGAATTAAATATAAAAAATATGAATTATCATGGAAACCACAAGTTATCCTAAGTAATGTCATTTGCTTTAAATCCTATTAATCTAATAACTTACATTTTAATAAATAAAAAAAATTGTTTTGTCGGCGGTTACACTGCCGACAACTTGAAGAAACCGGGTATAAGAAATTAAATCACAATTTTATTATTTTAACACTATTTAGATTTTTTAATATTGTATTTTACATAGGTACATATCTACATACTAAATAGCACATAATTTAATTAAAATTTATTTAAAAATGTTTTTGATATTTATAAAATCTTCAAATATTCATTCAAGGACATACATTGCTTAGGTTAATTTTTTGATTTTCATGGTAAGTCCATATTCAATCCATATTTTTTATTGGTTTTTTGGGAAACTTTTACTTTTTACTTTTTCTTAATGTAACTACTTTCTTTTCGTTCATTGTGCCCATTTGTCTCCTATCTTATTTCCTCCATATATTTTTCTTAGCACTTTCCTCTCCCATCTTTTCAAAATGTCTTGTTCTTTCATATTTAATGTCCATCTTTTTGATGCGTACGTCACTGTTGATCATATTTGTTCTTGGTAGATTCTAACTTTCGTTTTCGAATATGGAATATCGGATATTTGTATTGTAGTTTGCTAATATAATTTTATTATCTAAAAAGAAAGACAAGACGTAAATAGGTTTTTATATACAATTTCTTAATTAATAAAAATAAAGCACTGAAGATGAAGGTAGTCGAATGTTCGCCTGATTTTTTATTATATACTATATATATATTGTAGTGCTCTATAATACTTTTATAAAAAATGTAGTTTACATTTTAATGTCTTAAAAATTACTATAATATAGTATAATAACAATTTTAAATAAAATCATTTGAGTAGTTTATAGCTTTTTTTTTTAATATAATTATCCAATTACTCAATCACTTCTTATTATTAAGGCGCCATCTCCTATCGGAGGTTGCCGATCAACTTTTCAATGATTAAGAAGCGACTATTTTTGGTAAAGTATCTCGGTGGTTTACCATTGCCTTCCGAAGGAAAGCGGTTAGAATTTTATTACTTCGCCCGGGATCGAACCAGATTTCTCGGCTTAACAGTCGATACACTTAAGCGTCAAGCCATACTTCTCTTTCACTCAATCACTTTAAAGGGTGAAAGAGAATGAAAAAAGCATTTTGCAATCTGGTAGGTCCCAAGTATAGGATATCTCATCGACATTGCATTCACGCAGCCCTAGAAATTTCTCTGACATTTAAAATGTTTGTATAAGTTGGAGAATCTTAATATTCAATTCATCGTCTATAATTTTAATGTCCTAATAAATTTCCAAAAAATTAATTCACTTTAAGAAACAAAGACAAATAAATTCTTCAGACCGATAAATTCTTCAAAGATGTAAAGCCGTTTAATGATAACAATAATTTGATCACACAGGTGCACTTCATATGAATTTTTTTTTATTCAGAATGACTATCTTTTATCCGGAATACTATTAGTTTTCGCTGCCACAATAAAAAACAATTTTACGTCTAATTTCATTTTTATTTTACATTTAAGAGATAGTAGTATTAACTTTTACCAAAAAAGTAGAAATAAATAATTTAGTGAAAACGCCATTTAGAAAAGTATAAGAAAAAGAGTGTTATATAAAAAAATTTACCCTACTCAAATTTGGCTTTTCCTATTTGGATTTATAAGAAACGAGAAATTCAACTGGTAGCTAATGTAACAGTAAGTGAATCTGACAAATCCCAGATTACAGGATGTACACCCTCATCGTTAACAAGATATTACTTGATCCTTATAACGCCATTATTTTACTCTCTTTTATCATTGCGAACTTTGATATTGTATAAATTAATATAGACAACTGTTTAGTTTTGATTTACTGATATTATTGGCTGAATTATGAAAAATTTACCTTAATATTAATTTTATGCATGTCACACTTTTAGGGAAGTTTGATTTGAATTTATGGAGCGAACATTCATTATCGATAAAACCTTATGGCTGTGCTACTATTAAGAGTTGGAGGTTGAGGTGTCATGGTCAGGATAGTTACTAGCCAATCATAAAAACTTAAACTTACTAAAAAGTAAATGTCCTGCTTGGGTATCGGCAGAATTTTTTTAAGTGTTTTTGTCTTTTCACCGTCGCGTCGATATGAATATGATTAACAATTTTTCGTGGAATTTCTTTTAACAATAAGATAATATAGAATACCATTTCTAATATTTTATAATATCAGGACCGTATATAAGGGGGTGGTTTTGGGGGTTCAAACCCCCCATGGGTTGAGTAATATAATAATAATATCAAATTTATTTATATAAAATATAGTACGCTTACATTCATGTGCATCAAGAGGGAAAAAAAATATATATATACAAAAACAATTTTCAAAAACACATTTATAAACAAAAAATATCACAATTATTGCATATTAAAGACGAAAACGATAAATTTATTCAAATTTTTCAATGAAAAATTCCAGTAGTCCCCTCTTAAAACCACCCACTGTGGTGCAGTTCTTCAACTCGTCGCTAAGTTTATTAAATTCTTTCAATCCATCAGAAAAAAATTGATTTTTTCAGTTTATTTGTCCGTGACAATGAAACACTGAAATTATTTTTCTGCCGGGTATTATGGCCATGGACATCCGAGACAAATCTAACATTTTGCTGAACGAACTCGGGAACCTTCTTCAATTTATTTTTAAATATGAGGACTAGTGTATTATATATTACTCTTTGTTGGACATTCATTAAATGCAGTGTTGATAACATCGTTCTAATTGGATTGTACCTATTGCAAGAGAGAATACTTCTCATACATCGATTTTGAACCAGTTGAAATTCCCTAATCCTATAAGCAGGCAGACCAAACAAAATCGTAGAGCAATACTTGAGATGTGGAGCGACGATCGACTTATATTCTATTAAGCAAATAAGCTTTTTTGGACATCTTGTTCATGATGTATTCTGCATGATCATGAAAGTTATGATGGTATTGTCCAATTTAATGTCTAGATATTTAATTACATTTAAGTACTCTAATTTACAATCATCAATAATAATATTTAATTTAGTAACATCTGCAACTCCCGATCCAAGTCTGTTGGAAAAAACAATATATTTCGATTTATTAACATTGATGCACATCTGATTGTCACAAAGCCATATGTTTAAATTATTCAGATCAAAATTTATTCTTTCCAACATGTGATCCACATTATCTCCCACTATATAAATCATCGTATCATCAGCAAATAACTTAATTTCACAATTTGTCCAACATTTTTTCATATCATTAATATATATTATAAACAGAATAGCACCCAGAACCGTACCTTGTGGGACTCCATGAAAAATAATCTCTTCGTCAGACATAGCCCCCCGGTATTTAACTTTCTGTCGTCTATCGGTTAAATATGATTCGAACCATTTAAGCACCACACCACCGATACCCATTTTTTTCAGTTTTTTGAGTAACAATCCACGGTCAATAGTCTCAAATGCTCTTTTAAAGTTAAGGAACACAGCCAAAACATACAGACCATTGTCTAAACTTCTAAACCAGCTATCACAAACGTCAATAAGTAAAGCTTCACAGGAATGACCTTTTCTAAAACCAGATTGGTTTGACACTAATAAGTTGTATCTGTCACAATATTCCATTAATTGCCTTTTGACCACCATTTCTAATACTTTTTCATAAATACTGAATAAATAACTAAATAACAAGAATTTTTTTCAAGTCTTGTCTTGCTCGAAGATTCTTGCAAGGTAACTTCTTGTCTTGTCTTGCGAGAGAGAGTCTTGCAATTTCTTGTCTTGCATAACATTACCCGCTCCATATGTTTTATTACTTTGGTTTAATCGTTATTGGAAAAGTTTAAATCGCATGGCGAATAAATTACTTAAACTACATTTTTGTTTAATAAATAAACTGGAAAATAGACACTATAGTGATTT
This sequence comes from Cantharis lateralis, assembly GCA_963170105.1. Classification (NCBI taxonomy): domain Eukaryota; kingdom Metazoa; phylum Arthropoda; class Insecta; order Coleoptera; family Cantharidae; genus Cantharis; species Cantharis lateralis. The sequence goes on along the minus strand of OY720624.1, from coordinate 53,975,733 downwards.
TTTTGGGTCCTTATTTCCTCATTGAATTTTATTTAAATTATTAAATTTAATATACTACATAAAGTTTACATATTTATTGACTATTTGGTATAAAATTAGTAAACATGTAAAACAAAATATCACTTCAACGTCTAAAATACTTCTCACAGATTTGACAATTTAATTTTTTCTACTGAATATTAAAAATATCGTTTTTCCCTAGGTAAATATAATTTACCCTTAAAAATTACATTAAATATTTATTTTTTCCTGAAATTATTTTCTTTTATAATAATAATTATTATTAAATTTTCCGGAATACATAAAAGCAATTTCTAGATATCATTAACTTTTTTCCAAGTGCGGTTAAACATTGGTGGTAGCAGTGGCGTGCCGTGCCATGTGGGGCGTGGGGGGGGGGGGCTAAAACATTCTTAGGGGCGCCTACACAGGCTCCTCCTCCAACCTGCCGTGTGTAGCGAATCATTAGGTGACAATTTTCTTAATTGAATTTAAAGAAGATATTTATGAAAATTTTGGAAAAACTACCGGGTTTTCCGCAGATTTTATATTTTCTATGTATACTATAACCTATCTACTACACCTTTTTCAAAAAAAATTGTAGAAATCTGAGACCGTAGATTACTACCGGACCCCGTTTTACAAAGTGTTTTGCTTGGGGCGCCTGGGCGGCACTATGGACAGGGGCGGGAGGGGCTCGAACTCCCCCTATCTCCCACGTAGGCATGCCACTGGATGGTAGTAAAAGAAAAATAAAATATTTATTGTAGAAATATTTTCACATTTTAGATTTATGATTTAGATAATTGTAAATTTAATTTAATCTCTTTACAATGTTACCATTCACTACTACCTGCATTAGTTGAAGGGGCTTCTACTGGTAAAATTTCTGGAATATCCAAATTCCAAAAAGTATTCGGCTCTTTACAGTTATAAGAATTAATAAAATTATTAATTTTATAAATATTTTCAAATGTTAGATTTCGTATATAAATAATTGTTATTTAATTTAATCTCTTTACAAATTTTTACCATTCACAACCACTTGCATTAGTTAAAGGGTATTCTATTGGTAAAATAAATTGCTGGAATTTCCAGATTCAAGATAAGTATTCCAATTAAGCTGTTTAAAAATTTTACGCATAATTACTATTTACCTGAACATTTAAAGATTATAAAAGTAATAATTGAAAATTGTTGGTAAAAATTTATTTAATAAATTATTAAAGAAAATTAAATTGACACAAAGTCTTTACGATGTACCTAGCTTGCACCAATTTATGATAATTATTATTAATTTTTTGTTGCATTATAGTCAAATATAACAAAAATACAAAAAGTTCGGCAAGATTTCTTGTTCTTGCATATTTCTTGTCTTGTCTCGCAAGACTTCTTGCTAAAATATCTTGTCTTGTCTTGCAATTCAATCACGGAGTCTTGTCTTGGTCTTGTCTAGCTTAGCAAGACAAAACAAGACAAGAACAAGAACAAGAAGAAGCAAGACAAGAGTGCCAACACTAGCTAATAAGAACCAATGAGATTCTTACCAAAGTAATGCAAACTGTTCCAATGGAGGGCGTTATAAAAATTTATACTCGGAAAAGTGCACCACTAATTTACACTGTTAGACCACTGCCCTCTTGATCGACCGTTGACGATATTACACGCATCGGCCAGGGTAGGTCAGATAACCGGAGCGATGGTAGCTGTTGTGTGCCTTCGTGGGTTCTTATAATATTGTTGAAATGTGGTACGGTAGTTTAATCCATGAATTCCAATACCAAGATACAAAAGATAAGAGATCTTGAACTGGAATCCTAAAGTAATAGAAAAGGAGTGTGACCTGTTGGTTTTCATAAAAATATTAATAATTATTATAATTAAATTTCTTACCTGTTAGCACCTTCAAATTATGCGACCCAGCTGCTGATAATGGTATCGAATAACCAGTTAGCGGTTTTTTGATGGAGAAGGATTTTTTACCTTTACTATATTCCCTCCAATTATCAAAAGACATCAAAGAGATACACGATTGTAATGGACGTTTTAATTACAGATGGTCACTATAATTTAAGATCGTATCATCTCAAAACCTTCGGAATTCTAAAATAAACACCTCCACAAATTCAGATATTCTGATTCAGCAGATTCAGCTGCTTCAGTAATATTGTTAAGACAATTCAAAACTCGTGCGATTCTAGACACTATAGTGTTATCGGTTAGAATACAGTTTATAGATAACTTCACGCTCTGTAAAAATGCACTGCACCATTTATACTATAAACTCAGTAGTTTTGGTGTTATGACCATTTGAATAAAGAGTTAAATAGAAAATTGAATAGAAAGGTTTATTCTATGCCACCTTAAGAGGTGTACATCAGTGGCAGAGATAACTTGAATACTAAAAATTATCATTACTATAAAGCTATTTTTAAGTTTTATTAGTCATGATTATTAAGGTTTTAAAGAAATATAGCTATACCTTCCAGTATAGTAGATATTACTATAATATACTTTTTTGGTTCAAATGTCCTTATCGGCAAATGCTTACATTCTCATAATTAACAGTGGCATAGAAAATTGCAGTGAATAAGGGTAGAAAATTACCAAAATCAATCTTGTTAATAAGACATATGCTTAGCGTAATAAGCTTTGGCGGAAGCAAGTGTAAGTAAGCGATTCTAGCCACACTTATAGCGGCCAATTTGTTAACTGTCCAAGTTAGTAGAGATAAATCGGGTAGTTAGTCTTTTGTAAATGGTTTCAAAGTTTTTACTTTTACTATAGCGACTTTTTTAATAAAAACTTTAACAGCTAGTTATTTTTAACACGTTGTTGGTAAAAGTTAGTAGTACTACTTAACCCATCTTGGAAAAATACAGTTTAATACCATTTTTAATCTACAATTTATTTATATTATGTAGGTACCTATTCGCAAAATTTTTTGAATTAAAAATTAGATACGATTCGAATATCGAGAGTTTCATGCCCGCGTCCTCTAGTAGGTACATCAGATAGTTTTTAGAGAAATTGTACTTTCCAAAATAAGAGACATGAACAATATGGAATTATTTTAATTGAAAAAGTGCACTAATATGATGTTGATGTTTTAGCTCTAATTATTTTATTAGAACCGTCGTATAGAAGGGAATATCTACATATGGGGTTGAGTGGTAGAGCAGGCGGTCTCTGTAAAGAGACTATTCTGAACTTCGCCCTTTCTCATGAGTTGGCTTCTCATATAATATTATTCACGACTATTATTGTACTTGGAAACGTCGTAAAAACAAGCCCATTTAATTAATTATTATATTTGAGTTAATAATTCATCTATTGTTTTTCTTTATTAGTACTGGTTGTGTAAACTGAAATAGTCAGTGTAACGTAGTATCTGTATATGTACAATGTATTGCAGCAATTCATGAGAATAAAGACATTATTATTATTATTATTATATTGTTTTTTAACCAAAAAATGTGATTATCTTATGAATTTTAAAATATTATCTTCAACAGCAGCAAAACACAGAAGTAGTCTTTAGAATGATTATGTAAATATGCCTTCAACCAAAAATTACACGTTAGTAATTATCTCTTTACAAAATTTTCACAAAATCTTGATTTTAAATGCCAAGAAACTTATTAAACTAAAACTACTAGGCGCACGAATAGATTCACGAGATTTGCAAAATTTTTATTTGCTCTGATAATATTTGAATATTACCCAATAAATTTTTATTCTCTAAAAGTTTCACTATATGAAGCAAACCCGATGGAATTAGAAAAAGTTTATAGTTTTAATACAGTGAAAGTGAAGAAGAATAAGAACCATAACACTGAAGCAAACGGCAACAGAAAGGTTCAAAGTGTTTGTATGGTTGTCGATTATTTAAATATTAATAATAATAATATAATGCACACCGAAATTATAATTAGTATTTGGAATGGTGCGTGTCTATTTTTCGATCTCTGTGCTATGAATTTATGTATGAATATTAATCATAATCATAAAAAAAATATTGTATTACATTTAATAAAAAACTGGGATATATTTTCTGCTTTCTGAAAATCATAGTAGTAGGGGAGTGTCGGGTGGTTTGAGCCATGTTTTGTTATTAAATTCTCACGTCTCACAGGACAAAACAAATACCAAGATCGAAATGAAAACTAGAAACGAACAACAAATGGATTCTTTTTGAATTTGTTGTTACCACTATCAACCAAATTTTGACGTACTCCAAGCTGGAATGACCACTTCGGAAAAAAAAATTCGGACTATGTCAGGGATTTAGTGCTCTTTTGTTGCTAATTTGTTGCCGCATTCCCGATTTTGTTGCTCCACCCGTTTCGCCGGAATCGGTGGCGCTGCCAGCTTGAGATCAAGCTAGCAAAACCATGTTGGTAATTATTGAACGGATTATTGGAAAAATATTTCATAAATACCATAATTTGTTGCTATTTTGTTGCTAATTTGTTGCCGCATTCCCGATTTTGTTGCTCCACCCGTTTAGCCGGAATCAATTAAGCTGCCAGCTTGGGATCAAGCTAGCAAAACCACGTAGGTAATTAATAAACGGAGTGTTGGAAAAATACTTCACAAATACCATAATTTGTTGCTATTTTGTTGCTCTTGAATCGTGAAAATCCCGTCGCCTAATCATCAATCCTTACTCTAGAACCACCCCCCATACCATCCCAGAATCAGAGACAACAGGTAACTCATATGGTCTTTTCGAGTTGCAACGGACGATTTCTGCTCACCGACGCACTTTCTCGAAATATATCTCACGTAAGATGTTATCATCGCACCCCCCCTAAAAACATTAAACATCAACCATCGGTGGAAAAGTTTGCCGTCCGTAAAACTTATTGGGTATACAAAGGAAAATAAAGAAGGTACAAACAGGTACAAACGATTTAAATTATTTTTAATCCAAAATTCAAAATGGGGAGAGGAGCTGGCGAAATGCCCATTTTAGATATTTTAAAATATCTGAAAAATTAAATGGGTACGAACGGGTACGAACGAGGTGCAAACGATTTAAACTATTTTGAATTCAAAATTCGTAATGAGGAGGGGCTGGCGAAATGCACCTATTTAGATTGGTGCGCATATAGCCCCAGATATCTAATTGATCGAGCGAAGCGAGATCTTTAGACGGCTTGATCGGGTAGCGCGTGCACTATCGGGTTCTGCACTGTTTAAAATAATTATATTAAAATGTGAAAATGCGAATAGATAAACGAAAAAGTTTTAATTTAACAGAGAAAAAAGGTGCAACGCGAAGAACAGACGTCGTCAGACATAAAATTAATACTGGAAACGCTCAGACAATACTACAGCATCCAAGGTGACTTCCTTCGGCAAAACGTGAAGAAGCCGAGCAAATCATCACCGATATGGCTAATTAGGGAGTTATCGAACTATTTAGTAGCCCATGGGCTTCCCCGGTAGTATTGGTAAAGAAAAAAGATAGATCCACAAGATTTTGAGTAGATTATCGATGGCTTAACGAAGCAACGAAGAAAGATAGTTTTCCTCTTCCTCGAATTGACGACACCTTATACACGCTTTCCGGTTTGCAATGGTTTTCCACTTTAGACATGAAAAGTGGTTATTGGCAAGTTAGTCTGGAACCCAAGGACCGCGAAAAGACTAACCATATGATCGGGTTTATGGCAGTTCACCATTACGCCCTTTGGTTTGTGCAATGCTCCTTCTACCTTTGAGCGTTTCATGGATACTATCTTGCGAGGATTGTCCTGGAAGACTTGTTCAATAACAAACTTCAATCTTCGCTTCAAACTTCAAAAATCAATAAAAAAACTTATAATAATAATATTAACTTTATTTGGTATAAAAAACACCACTATTTACATCTCAAAATTTAAGTTTTTTTACAAAAACTTGTAAAAAATTGCATAAGCAATTTCCTAAACATTTGATTGCATCTTATTTCTTTGTTTGTATTGCTCTTACGCTCGATCAATTTTCAATTTCCTAGTTTATCTTGATAATAGAGCACGTCTTGTTTAAACGTTTATTTTTGTTAAAAAGATTTGCATTCTCGTCCAGTGGTTAGATAAACTTTTGTTGCGGTTTTTTAACCAGGCCCAAGATTGTAAAGATTTTCTAATGACATTATGGTTGAAAAAGAGGTAAATTACTTTTATAAACATTAAATTTTGAATTTTGAACAAAATGAATTTTATAGTTTCATAATTCAAGAAACTTTAAGATCTGGGTTACAAGGCAAATTTAAGATATCTTTTATTGTGATTTGCTTCGTTTCTCATCTTACGTTTTTTGTCTTTTGTAGTCCTGATAATGACTTAGTATTAAATCGAAATTAGTCGACATTTCCCGTTGTTTTATTTGCGTTGCATCCCCAGGTGCCCTAGAGTTCCATCCTTCCGATTAAATATTAAGGATGTTTCAAAAATCAAGCAAAAATTACCAAAAACCTGTAAATATTGGAAGTTACTATTCAATTGGCTTACATATAAACTAGGCTCCGCTCAGCAGAAAGGTTACTTATATGATATAGTTATAATGGATAAGTTTCAAATGCTAATTACTTACAGTTTACGTCTTACAATTGCAATGGAAGTACACCGGTCCTTATTAGGAGCCAAAACATATTAGAACTTGGGTTTTGTATTATTGTAGTACTCGAACGTAATGGATCCGAGATTTGCCGTAGTTGCGTTTGTCAAAACCGACTTTTGAAACCGTTTTGTCAAGTGTCATAATCATTAAAAAAATCCCTGACGGAATAAGTTGAAAATTACAAATTTTTAAACAATGTGAGCACCCGCTCTAACACACGCTGTCGACACTTTTTACATGTAACACTGGGACCGCTAACAGAATGTGATTACAACGTACTTTCTTAAGCAAAACTCGATATTTCAAATTCGAATATTTAGAAATTTCAAGAAAAAATGTATATGGATCCATAGTTTAATCCCTTCAATTTAATGTCCTCTTTCAAATTCTGAAAGTATCTTAGTAATATCTATAAAAAAAAATTAGGGCCTGGTTAGCGTACTAAACCCCCCACGTACTTATAAGGTCTATGTTTGTAAACGTGCTGGTAGCTACCTAGTAAGTATTTTTTTCTTTTCTAATTTTGAGAAAACAATTAGTAATTATTTTGGCCTCGCAATTGCTGTCCGGCAAAGATTAGGCTAGTTGTAACATCACTTAGAGCCTTCTGCTCGAAGAGAAGCTCAAAAATCAGCGTGTAGAGAAAATTATTCTTCCCTACAAGGAAATAAAAAATATAATATAAAATAATAAAATAAATCAAAATAAATAAGGAAGTGTTCATAAACTACGTGCTTCCATAAAGGGGGGGTGAGGGAGTTATGCGGAATTTACGTTATTTTAAGTAAGGTGATGTAATTTTTTTTATTTGGCATAATGAAAACAGTTTTTACAGAATAATTAAGTGACAACATAAATAATGTAAAATATGCCGCAGTAGAAAATTTCAAAATTTTCATTTTCCAAAATTTTCGTTTAACTATTATATTTTTTGAATAAATTTCGTTTTAAATAAATTTTTAATATTGGAACGTAAAATAAAAGATAACCATACCTATCTGTCGCGGTATCGCATAAAACTTTTCTATTCCTTCTATAATTTAATTTTAAAATATTACGAATTTTAACCATGTATCTAATTAATATCCAATTACAATTTTTCTTCTTCTTTCCAATAATTATCACCTATAATCAAATTTTCGTTTAAGTCTTCTTTTCAAAAGCAGCAAGTTCAAAAACCATTTATTCACCTTCAAAAAGAAAACAGATTATAGCGATTTACATTACCGTTGGTGGCGCTGCTAAATGTCAACAATGGCGACTCTATTACGTATTTTTAATGTTGTTTACACGTCAACACAATGGGAAATACGTCTTTTTCTACGTAATAAACTAGTTTGAAATTATTCTGCGTGGTGGCGTTTTCTTAATGTAAATCGCGAATACCCATTCCATTAATTATCAAAAATCACTTTAAATTCTCCGCCATGTTGGGACAAAAGCACCTTATCCTCCTCTAGTTACGATAAGCTAAATAACCCACGATTCCATATAAACTTCGCATTCGCTAATTTTCAATTTCATTCGTGGAATCACTCGGGTATTTAACGTATTAACATAGTATTAAAACGAAATGTGCCAACATAAAAATCATCAACAAAAAAAACGAAAGGACACAAAAACTGTGTTTGAGCGGCCAACACGGGAAGAGACAGAAATCATTCAAAATGTTTTGATAACGAACCACAATTACTTATTTCTACCTCACCTCTAAATGACCACCAATATATATTAATTGTTTTCTTTAATGTATAATAAAATAACTATTTTGGTTTAATTTTATTGAAATTAATTACCTCTTTATTATTAATAAATATTTAAATAAATAACTTTTATGTATTATTAATTTAATTAGTGCATTCCAACTTCAAGGAAGTCTTGAACTTCAGCTTGAGTTTACTCAAAATCTTACTGTGAGTCGACACTATTCTCTTCCAAAATGACAAAATATATAAGTAAATTGTTAGTAAATTTAGTTTTACAATTGGTTTTTCCGTTTTTTCAATCGTGCCGACGCGACGCGACGTATGCGTTTGTTTGGTTTGCCAACTCGCGGGAATTTCAAAATTTAAAATGAAAACCTCCCTTTACATATAAACGTTCCACGACAATATATATATATATATATAAAAACAATAGACAGGTAGGGGAAGGAGTATATGGTATAAAAGCTACGTTAGGCTACATGAAGGGAGCGAGGAGTTCAAAAGAAGCTAAAATGGAACCACGTAGTTGATGAACGCTCAGTAAAAGGTGTACTAACTTCCAATGATTAATTTTATTCAGTTAATACCTATTTACACCTAAATATTTAAATACTACGTAGTAGTTAAATTTAAGTAGTACACATCATAGAATCATTATTTACTAGTTGGAAGTAATTTTTACTTCAAATTTAAGTGCGAATTTCTCTCACATCAATTTTAAAGTTTTTTTTTATGTATTTAAAATGTTATGTGTCGTTTTGCATTTATTGTAAATTACATTTAAGCGTAACTAAACATTTCAATAGACCGCCTGCGGTGCAAATGGTCATTTTTATTATAAAAGAGGATATACCAGTTACATAATATAAACTTCAATTTATAGGGACAGGGCTTGCAAACAATATTTCATATAAGCGGGATTATACTGTATATATAAAAATTTCATATTTTTCAAATTTTTCTTTTAATTTAGAAATTTGGGTAATCTTATAATTTCAAAGAAATATTTTTTATAGAACTAAAAAATGTAAATTCGCTAAAAAAAAGCGTCGGCGCTTTAAAAAAAATTGAAGTTAGTGGTCTCAGCAAAACATTGCTGACCGCTGCCTTAGAAAATCACATTCATTAATTTCTATTTTTTTAAGACTCAATTTAACCATCAAATATTGTTTAATTTATCTATATAGCAACTTTAAAGCAATCCTATCAGAGGAGCAAAATGGATTCAGGAAGGGTAGATCACCAAATGACAACATCTTCACGATCAAACAAATTATTGAGAAGCCTAGAGAATTCAATATCGAGACCCATATAGGATTTGTGGATTTCGAAAAAGCGTTCGACAGAGTTAGGAGATGCAAACTGGAAAATAATGAAGAAAAAGTGATATTCTACACACCTAATAGAAATTGTCAAAAGCTTGTACAAGGATACAAATATTACAATAAAGATGAATACCTACGAAACTGAGTCAATACAAACCACAAGGGCCTCAAACACGGATGTTGCCTGTCGCCATCTCTGTTTAATATATTGCGATGTTCAAAAGCGTAGAAGCTAAACTTAATGCAAAGAAAACATAAATTGCTACTTTTGGAACACCCATCACTGTAAATAAAGCTTGCGATCCTTATGATAAATTTTATGATAAAAAAATTAAGCAAGTTATAAAAGTCAAATGTAATTTTAATCACACAGAATACTAAATTTCAAATGTTACAAAAAGAAGCACAGTTTGATCAAGTTGTTGTTTATAAATTGATATAAAATTTGTGATGTTTTTGATCTAAAACCGCATAACATCGGTTCGCCAAATAAAACAAAGGTCACCGAATTCGGAAATCAAACGAATTTAATAAGTAAAATTTTCCAACTTTCTAGCTTAATTTCCAAATTTTGTGGCAAAAATACAATTATCAAATAATCAATTTTATCGTGGTCACTGGTCGTAAAATTAATTGTTTTGCGCTTTAAATGTTCTCACCCTGTTTGTTGAAGTCTTCTTAAAATTATGTGTTGCTTGTTCATTCATTAGTTTCTTGGTTTCTTAATTTTCTTTCTATGTTTTCACCTGCTGTGGTGAATAAAATATAATTCTTCTTCTGCTTATCAAATTTCACAAAAAAAACACTCTTACTCTGAATTTTCATTCTTCAGGTAAGTAATTATTGTAATCATATAATTTATCAATTAATCTTATAATTTTATTTATCAATCTTAATTTTATCTTAATTATTATTTAACTCTGTGACTCTGGGCTTTAAATTTCGAACTTATCGAAACAACGGCCTTGCCCAGAATGAGTTATTTTTAAAAACCATTCTCCCTCCATTTAATTGTTTAGCAAATTTTATAACATTAGAATTCTGAAGTGGTGGAAAACTTTGGTTGATTCGGCGCACTATTTAAATTATCACACGTATCCACTTTTATTGTTTAAAACCACTTGTTATTAAAAAAATTTAACAAAAACTAAAGCCATGGCGTTTTGATAAATTTGGCGTTTATCTTTTCATTTAAAGATCGTGGACCAAAAACATCTTTTAATTTAAATGCTGAAAAATTCTAATACAACATCTCAAATGTGTCTTCTTTTCTTAATAAAATCAAACAATATGTGAAACCAAACAAATTATCATCATAAAAATCAATCAAAAGTAATCCTGAGTTTCCAAAGCAAAATTCAATTAAAAGGTTTAAACTTTTTTGTTGTTACCAAATGTTAAAACTTAATTACGGGGTCTGTGTTAATTGAAACATGACAATATACATCGACGACATTTTGAAGGAATGGCAAAAAAGAGCAAAGCTGGGAATAAAAATTGGCCAAAATACATACATCAATACACTTTTACTTGCAGACGACCAGGTCATTATCCAGGAAAATGAAGACGACTTACAAAGATCACTCCACCAATTACATTATACTGTGAAAGAAATACAAAATTAAAATTTCAACAAATAAGACGAAAGTTATGACGTTTTTAGGAGCGCACCATCTGAGAACCAAAATTGTAATCAACGAGAAGCCAATAGAACAAGTGTCACATTTCAAATATCTCGGGTGCGACACAAGCTACTGCTACGACAATAATATAAACGAAAAATTAGATAAATTCCAATATATTGTGGTGAAACAAATTAGTTTATATTGTTTTTGCTAATTTTGTAAATGTTTGACTCGTCCTGTACATATTGTTTTGGATTTTGAAGGTTTATGTTGGTATTTGTAAGAAAAATGGGAAAAATTGTAATGGGTGGTGTGACGGCCATGCCGGACGGACGTTGATAAATCGTCCAATTTTGAGTCCTTATAGGGGCATATTTGAATTTTATGTGAAATAAAAACCGAATTTAATTTGTGTAATAATTGCGTTTGATTACAAAAAGGGTGAGAAAATAAAAATTTATTAAGTGAATAATTAATACCAAGCCACGCACATCTGCACTACATGGGCGACGTGCGATAAAGTGAATCGCACCATATAAGGTTACAAAAATTATTACAAGGAACCGACTCCTGAGAGTCTCACCTCCGACAAATACAAGAGCTAGACCGGAGCAAAATTAAAGTGTAAAAAAGGAAGTTACCCAAAAGGAACGTTCCACTACAATATGTATCTGCGGAACAATCAACAGAACCCTGAGAAACAAGACCAGAAAGGACACGATTTTGAAATTTTATAAGACGATGGCAACTCCGATTCTTACATATGGATGCGAGTCTTGGGTCCCTCTGAAAAGAGATAAATCTAGAATTCAGGACACCGAAAAGAAATTCCTACGAAGAATAAAAGGATGCACAATACGAGGCCAAATAAGAAACACCGACATAAGAAAAGATCTAAACATCTATGACATCAATGAAAAAATTCAAGAATATAGAGATAAATGGAAATAACACGTGAATAGAATGAATGAGGACAGAATACCAAAACAGATTCTAGAATACGAACCATATGGAAGAAGAAATGTTGGCCGCCCGCGACAAAGATGGAAAGAAGTATAAAGACGGAACGGCTACAATAGCATAATCCACGAAGTGTAGAAGAAAACAGAATCTTTAAAGTTTTGTGTAATACTTAAATTCTTAGAATATAGAGCAGGGAGGAAGGAGCGTATGAATACCAAGTCCGAGTCAAGTTGGTCGGCTATGGCGGCCAGTTGATATAATTGCCAGGGGCGTAGCATAGTCACTAAAATGTTGTGAACACAACCATGACGATCGAGTTGGAGACCAGGTCTTAGAAGTCCCAAAAATACTGCAACTAACCATAATAATCTATTTAAAATTTTAAAATATTAGTCACCGATAACAAAGTTGGTATGCTGGGCGGAGCTTCTACCCACGACTTTTGACTCGCTTTTGATGCATTATGTTATAATACATTCGCCCCTTCCTTCCTATTTTATATTCTAAGGTTAAATTAAAGAATATTATTTGATGGTTAAATTGAGTCACAACATGACTCATAATTGTTAATCTAGTATATAAAAAGTTCTGGATTAAAATTTAAAACTAGAAAACCTTTCATTTCTTATTAGTACCAGAGGTCCCTCATTTCCATTGGCCACTCTGCGCAAGTGCCCAGGACCCAGCGATTTATAGGGCCCCCTAGTTACTGCTAGATCACCAACTGATAATAATCGACATTTCCAGTTTGTCACAGTCCATATTTCCATTTCCATAGTCATAAGAGGTCCCATTATTCCAAAGTGCCCAGGTCCTCCAATAGGTTAAAGACAACCCTTATTACAACTCCAATAAAATTAAGGTCAAAAATTAAAATTTGCATTGAAAAGCCGACTATGATTGAACTGAAGGGGGCCGACTACTAAACAAATGTATTAATTTTTTATGATACATTAAAGGTGTATGCAATACACAATTTCTTAAAAATATACAACTTTGCGCAAAAGTGTTTGGCACAAGTGTTTAGAATTTAGATTGTCAGTTGTACCGAAAGTTGTATATAAAATTGTTCAATAAATTGTGAAATGTAAAAAGGGTTTTTATTACACATAATTATGTCTATAGTATTATTTTACAATTTCTGAATATACCATTTTTTACTTTTATTTAATTTCCTCTATATTAGAGTTAGGTAACAAACTTCATTATCACACTATATAATAACATGTCCACGCTGTTATAAATGTTAGTGTCAAGATAATGCAGTTTTCTTTAATTTCCATATTGTTTTATTATTAATAATTAAATATATAGAAATAATGGTAAGTTTAATCTCTTTATTTCTCACCATTTATATTTTAACCCTTATTTAGTTTAATTTCTGAGTTATTTTAAGACAGTCTGCAAATATAAATTTTCATAAAAATCCTAGGTTATATTATTCAGGTAGTGACAAACCGATTAATGGCCGACTGACGTTTATTCCAGTTTAACGATGTTTTTAAATTTGTGTTATCAGCGAAATTTTCGATTTTATGTAATAAATTAGTTGTGCAACGTGAAATTGTAAATTCAAGTTTTTACGTTTTATTTCGGTTGTAATCCCTGCAACATTGCAATGGTGTCAATTACACATTATTTGGATAATTCTAGCACTGAACGCCAGTTATATATAAAAAAGATTAGTTCGGCATTATTTTATGGAATAGCTTCTTTCATGATAACAGTTGTAAATAAAACTGTTTTGACTACATATGGTTTTCCATCATTCCAAGTATTAGGATTGGGCCAATTAACTGCTTCAATAGTTATGCTTTTTGTTGCCAAAAAATGTAGAATTATTTCATTTCCTGACTTAGAACTTAGCACATTCGGAAAGATATGGCCGCTACCTCTTATATATATTGGAAATATGTTATTTGGACTGGCCGGAACTAAAGAATTAAGCTTGCCGATGTTTACAGCTTTAAGAAGGTTTTCGATATTAATGACCATGATTGCAGAATTGTACATATTGGGTATTAAACCAAGTTATAGTGTACAATTTAGTGTATACACGATGATTGTGGGTTCTTTAATAGCTGCGAGCACCGATTTAGCTTTTAATCTGCAAGGCTACATTTTTGTTATGTTTAGTGATTTTTTTACTGCCACAAATGGTGTTTATATGAAGAAAAAATTAGATTCAAAGGAATTGGGAAAATACGGTCTCATGTATTATAATTCACTATTTATGATTGTTCCTACAGTGTTTTTTGCTTTTTATATGGGTGATTTGGAAAGTGCTTACAATTTTGAATCCTGGGGAAACGCTTTATTTTTATCTCAATTTATATTATCCAGTATTATGGGTTTTGTTTTATCGTACAGTATAATATTATGTACATATTATAATTCTGCATTAACCACTACAATAATTGGATGTTTGAAGAATGTATGTGTTACTTATTTGGGTATGGTAATCGGAGGTGATTACATATTTTCATGGATAAACTTTTTAGGATTGAACTTGAGTGTATGCGGTAGTTTAGTTTACACGTATGTTACGTTTAGAAAGAAGGATACATCTATTGCATACACTAACATCAATGCAGATAAATCTGGTAAACTAATTGCGGTATAGTAGAAAATTGATTAAAAAATTATTTAAGTTCCTTGTGACCTACATTTTGCTTAGCAACTTCTTCATATCTTTTATCTTTTGTGTAAATATTACGTAACGATAATTTTTATTTATAAATGATTTTTGTTAAATGTTTGTGAATATGTAAATACTGTTTATTAGAAAATAATTATATCACAATAGCTAATTATTTAAATTTTAAATAAATAATTATGAATTTTAATGTTCAATAATATGTAATTAAGTAAAGCATAAATTGTTGATGTAATTTTTGTTGTAACTATAAAATATTTTATCTAAACTTTTATCTATAGATTATTTTTAAATTTTATTCAAGAAGTATAAATAATATTTATAGTTTAAGTAAATTATCTAAGATAACAGTTTTTTTTAACATTGCCAAAAACCTTACCTAATTATTTGGTGCTACATTGTAAAAAAATACGATTTTTAGGGATTTTTATTTATTTTTGTTGTGTTAGACTGATTTTAGATTATATACCTATTATACCGATAATAATTATTCTGTGATTGTTTGCAATAAAGAATGTAAAGAATTAAACATTTGGTTCTTTTTTGAGTCACCTGATTTACATTTACTACAAATACTTGCTTACTATGCTTTGCATAAAAGTTACGCATAAGTATTACCTACCGATCAAGCTATTTTTGGGTAGAAATTATAATATTTAAAATTTAACAATGGGCATATTCAGAGAAGCTCAGTTGTTTAGTACTTCAAGTTTAGATATAACTAATATAAGTTAAAAGGCCAACATAAATAAGACAGTTAGCTATCATTAGAGTAAACTATGTTTAGTTCAATGGTTTAGTATAAACTTTAAATAATGCTATATTAGTTAAATCTAAAGTCAGAGTTTGGAACTACCTACCTAGCCGCTGAGCGAGCGGTGATAGAATCCATGTAAATATAAGCACAGCCTGAAAGCAGCAAACTATGATTCCAAATTTTTCAAATTCACTGAAATAATTACCTACCAAATGTAGCAACACTCTCTGACTAGTAGAAGTTGTATAAAGTGGAAACGTAATGAAGTTCAGAATCTGGAAAGCCATGATCATTATTAGTCAGTATTGTAGATATAGGTATGTGCTATGCATACCTATGCAGTGAAATTATTTTATTTTATAAATTTAAATAAACACAATTTATCAAAATTCAATAAATTATAATAAATAATTTTTATATTGAGTTTGCCGAATAAACATTGTTATAAATAAATAATACCACAAATAAAAAACATTTCTCCTCCAATTGCCGACTAATTTCATTTAACCCTGTACGCTACGTTTTTACTTTTTTCGGAGGGTTACCTTATCTTTTCTTATTGCTCTTTCATCTTGTTAATCTATTCGTGCGTGTCACTTTTGTGGGCAGCGAGTTTATACAAGCGGAGAGTATGCCAAATCTACGAGTTTTCTCACAGGTGGTGAGATGTGAGATCTCACATTTTAACTAAATTTGCGTGTCAATATCCAAAGTAGTCATTAGGAAAATCAAAAATCGATGTAAAATCATTGATTAATATTCATTATACAACGATCTGTAAAGATGTCTGCCCACAAAATTAAGTAAAGCTACTTATTAGGCAATACATTTGGATTGAATGTATGATTTTTCTAAAAAGTCCGGACTTTTCTGGATCCATAGGTAACTCTATGCTTGCCCAACTTTGTTACCAATTAATGTAAAAGAATTGGTCAGTCGGGCTAATTGTACTGCTATAATGTTCTTCTTTCATGTGCCGTGCCAGGTCCTTCTTACGTTGACGATCACTTCTCATTGATTGAGAAGCGACTTTCTTGGCAAAGTACCTCGGTGGTTTACCGTTGCCTTCCGAGGGAAGACGGTCCTAATTTCTTATTCCGTCCTGGATCGAATCGAGCTTCTCGGCTTAGTAGTCGACGCACTAAAGCATCAAGCCCTAACCGTTTTTGTTATAATTTATAAACACAAATTCAGATTATTGTATAAATGGCAATGATTGAAATATTAACTTATACTCACTCTGGGCTGAATGGTATACATTTTGTGTAGCTTATGTTTACTTTCTAGTTTTAGCCATTAATGTTATTGATATTACTTTTGATCTAAAGGTTTTAATAAATTTAGAGCTTGATAAAATAATTTTTCTTTAAATTACTATTCCAAATAACATTTTTTTGACTTAAATTAATAGAAGATGATTTTGTAAGCTTCAATATAATATAATTTATACTATAAAAGAATAAATTTTAAATATTATTTTGACAATATTGTCTAGGATGCTTAACATGTTGTGTATCTAAAGTTATATAATTTTCTTAATTATTTTATAGATGTCGCAAATATGTGTTAGATGGAGTAAAAGAAATATTAAACAAATTTATCAAGTTTTATGTAACACTAATACTCGTACATTTTCTACTGATGTTTTTGAAGAAGAATATTACCAACATTATATACCCCTCAATGGTTTCCAAAGGACAGCACTGTCTATAGGATCAGCCGCTGTTTCATTATTAGATCCACATCGAGGAGATATGATAGCTTGCATGTGTGAAACAACAGGTAGGTAACTGTGCTTATTTTGGCTTTAAAATTCATGATTTTATTTCATTAATATTGTTTGTTTTAGGTGTTCAAGCGGCCCAGTACATGCTAAAGAAAATGCAGGCGTCACCTGAAGGCTTGGAAATTTTAAAGTTAAGACCTAGAATAAATTCAAATACCGTTGATCTTGAAAAGTTAAAAATTTACCCAGAAGGAACATTGGGAAGAAGCTACAGTGATTTTCTGGAAAGAAATGTTTGTATGCTTAGTTATAGCTAGTACTTACTTCCAGTATTAAATTAAAATAGATTTGAATGTGCATCACAAAGACATACCAGTAGATGCCAATCAAGTTTTGGGGCGACACTTTGCGTGATTATAATGAAGACGAGCATGCGCTAATAAAACCCTAAAATATTAGATGTACTCGATACTCAGCCGTTTAGACAAATTGAGGGTAAAAGTTCTAGTTATCGCCCATATTTTTCAAAGTTTAACATATCTTAACAACAGCTAACCTAATGTTTATTAGAGCTCAGAATTAATGCCAGTTTACCCCAATCATCTTAAGTTCAGAACTTGTACTGGTTTCTTGTTCTTTTCGTTTTCTCTATATTCCATAGATAAGTATTAATTGGTGGTGGACAAAATACATTTAAAAATGTATTTAAAATACAAAATACTAAATCAATTGAAATATTTAACCGATGTAAATACCAAAATTTAAAAATTTTCCGTTTCTTGTTGGTTAAAATTGGCTTTTCTAATATACTTTAAAATACAAAATATATTATGTATTTGAAATACATTATATTTTCAAAATTCATTGAAAATTGTATTTCGAGTACAAAATATATTAAAAATTTGGATTTAAAATACAAAATACTTGTTTATAATATGTAAAATGTATTTTAACTCTTCTTCCGGCGCAATTGATCTGACTGATTCACACAGATTTACGACCCAAGAAATTGTAAAATAATGTGTTTGAAATTTTCCGCTAATGATTAACGTGTTGACTTTTGAGTATCTTCCTCTAATGCCGTATACCATAAACAGTAGTGTTTATAGCCATTATATAAGTATATAGGATATGTCAAACAGAATTTGAATACATTCTTTTATACAGCTTTTGTATTTGAATCTAATAGATGTATTGCACCCAGACTCTTTACGGTTCATATTGCGCCCGATGGAGAGTTAAGTATATATTTTATATACAAATCCTTCAAATCCTGCTCATCTCTGGTAATTATAATATGAGTTATATTATTACTGAAAATTTTCACAAAGGCATATAATTTTGATTGCCATATGACGGACAATTTTTCCAAGCAAAATTAGAAGAAACATTCTCAATCTTTCTGAACTTATAGATCTTGCATACTTGCTTGACTGCTTATACTTCAATCTGTCTACTTACCCAGTAATCTGTCTTTTTCAACTTGTGATGTAAAATACTATTTTTTATGAAGACTGATGCTGTATTAAAATTTTTTTGTATTTGTATACTAAGGCAGTAATAATTTACTACTTTAATTTATTTTTAGCAAGTTACTCCAGATTCACGACCCTTTGTGAAATTTGTTGATGATATCCAATTAGCTTATGTAATTCAAAGGTATCGAGAAGTGCACGATTTATTTCATACGATATTAGAAATGCCCACACATATGCTTGGTAAAGTGATTATGATAATTATTATATTTATATTTTAATTTAATTTTTAAAGTTTAAAATATAAACAAGGTTTATTACATTTTTATCGAAAAACCATAAAACCTACGAAATTTAAACTTTTATATAGATTAATATAGATTTTAGTTGGTTGGTACATTATAAGTATATTATTGTACGATGAGCAGTAAGCACTTAATTCTCTTTCCATTTTGATGTAAAGGAAACTAAAATATTTTAAATTAGGAAATGTAGATTGTTTTAAAATCGGGGTACATAACAATATATTTTATTAATGCGCTATTTATTTACAGGTGAGGTTACTGTTAAATGGGTAGAAGCGATACAAACAAGGTTACCAATGTGTATCGGGGGTGCATTATTTGGAGCTATGCGACTTAAACCTAAGTAAATTATAGAAACATTTTTAATTTAATCTATTTATTAACTTTTATAGGCATCGACAATTGTATCTTCAACATTATTTACCTTGGGCTATTAAAACAGGCACTAACAGTGATTTCTTAGTTAATATATATTTCGAAAAACGATGGGAACAACCTTTAAGTGAGTTACATAAGGAAATGGGTATTGTACCTTTAATTTTACCATCTATAACAAATTAATTTATTGTTATATTATGCATAAGTTTATGATGATATGTAAATGTAATGACAACAAAGTAGTTTAATTTTATTAAATTATTTCAGTACATAGAGTAAATTATTAATTGGTATATATTTGAAATAAATTTTAAATGTATTTCGATAGCCGAATCGATTTAGCAAATGAGTTGTAACCCGAGCAATAAAACAATTATTGTGAAAATATAAAAAGCTTAAATTAGGTTAACTCTGTACTGGTAAAGTCCTCAAACGGATATCCGACCATGTTTTACCATTAGATGGTTAAGTACATTAATTAAATTGAGGTTTATTTTCACACACAAAATTAAAGAGAATACTAATAACCAAAAATTAAAAGCAACTGAATTGTTTTTCAATTGGCAAACAAATATAATATTTCTAAAGTTTAAAGTAGTAAGAAACTGTTTGATATTTTCATTGTGAGAATCGTCCACAGTTGGCTGAAACAAATATGTTTAATAAAGATGCTAAAAACTAATAATTTGTACAACAAACTTGATTCTCCATAGATTGATGGATTTTTATAATTGTACATGGGAAATGGATTCTTGTTATTTAATGGATTTGAGAACTTATTCGGAAAATTTAACTTTCTGTTAAAATATGTATCGGAAGTTATAAAAGTTGCATCTATATTTGGTATAGAGCGCATGGCAATAATTTCTCGTTTACAAACTTCGATTTCTGCCTAAAATAAATTATTTTTGAATTATTCCAAGTTTATTAATTATTTCCTGCTTACATATAATTTCTTATTAGATTTCTTGTATTCTTTAATTTGCTGTTGTTGTAATTCAACTTCATTCATTCTTTCTTGTAAGTTAAGCTTCACTTCTACAAAAAATAGTTTTCAAAACATTATTTTAACCTGGTGATTTATTTTCCTTTTCAAATTGTTGGATAAACCTAAACGTTATACCTAGTAAGTATAACGATTCTTAGTAATAATGGTTACGTCATAGGTACAACATTATACCAAGTTTATTCAACTATTGTAAAACGGGATCTTATTCCGATTTATATTTACTTTCAATGTTCCTTTGAAGTTTATGTAATTCTATTTTATATTTGTTAGTCAACTTTTCACAGTATTGCTTTAGTTGATCATGTTGTTCTTTAACATTATATATAATATTTTCTTTTTGTTTATTATCGTAATTTAATTGATAACAAAAGAAATTTATAGCACGATTTGCGATTTCCATTATCTGCTCTGGATTTAATCCAATTAGCACCATCTAAGGAATAAGAATTTTTAACAATGATTAGTGAAACTAAAATAAATTTTAGATTAGTTGAACTTACAGCTTTATATTGTTCTTTTGGGTTTAAGTTAACCTGTATGACGTCAAATTCATCTTGAAGAGAGTTTCCACATGCTAAACAAGTGCGACAATTTTCCAAAGATGCAGAACTTTGCACATGATTTACGCAAAATATATGTAGGCAAGTTGTAACGCACGCTAATTGATTTAATTTTTTGCGACAACTTAATAAATTACATGAAATTTGAATATCTGCCATTTGAAATCACTATTTTGAATTAATCTAGCACTACAATATTAGTTTTATGTAGGCTAAAGCAAGAAAGTTTTAAACTGCATGTATTGTTTCTTACTGTCATCTGCCTACTGACTGCTTATTATTGCTTTAATAATATGCGACGCGGCGTTTTCAAGAAACAATCATTAAGGGGTTATATACAGTTGTAGCTAAATGAAGACATTTTCTCGATTTTGTTTGACAGCATAATAAATATTTATTTAAAAACTATTCAGAACATCGATTAGTACATGTTTAGGGGTACTTGTTGCATTTTTTTCATAGAAAAATATTTGAAAATAGCGGAACTACAAATGTATTCCAGGAGCGCCTATTTTTGGGCATCACTTGCGGTAGACATGATAACTTGAAAACGGTCCATCTAAAATCATAATTTCAAAAAACATTCGTTGGTATACTATATCGTCTAGCCCTTGAACGACGGATTTATCAAAATTTAAATTTTTAAACAAATGGTGACGGTTTTAACAAAAAATTTATTTTTGAAGGTGTTAAATTTTAGATTTCCTTGCTCTAAAAAAAATTTCTTTCGTTTTAATTTTCAAACATTGATTAAAGACTAGTTGTTATAACGAATAAGTAGTATAAATTTGGTATTGATTGGATTGGTAGTTTTTTTAGTACCTAATCATGTCCACCGCAAGGTACTTGCAAAAAAAACACGATTCGGAGATAATCACCTTCAAAGTTTTAAGTAGGTATATTTTTTTCAAATTTAAATTAATTTATTTAAACTTATTGAATCGTCGATTTCAGGACCATATAGTATTTCTTCTGAATTTACTCCAGCTTCCAAAACATCGATTTGATGTTGTCAACGAGCCTTTCTACATTCTCTTGTAGCTTCTTGCACACGCTGCTCGGCAATCGTAACACGCGACTCATCCTCATGGGTGACGTAGGCGTGGGCATTTCGGCCACAGGAAACTCCTGGTGCTTCGAACATTTGCAAGAGAGATAAGTTGCTTTCATTAAATATGCAAGCAGATGCATAGGCTGCAATTTAATCTGGTAATGCTCCGTCTGAAAGATGCTGTGGTGTAATTTTCTAAATCAGTTGATTTGGCCAGTATTATTTTGCAAAAATTTGCCAACGCATCTTCTAAGGCTAGGGAGTTGTTTCTTAGTTAGATCTTCGTAAATTGGCGTAATAGCTGTCAAAACATCTGCAGGAAGAACAGTGTAAGTGTGTAGGACTTCGGGCAAACACATTTCAATGTATTTCACTTGTGGAATACTTTGTTTGAGTTCTTTTTAAAAAATATCTATGTTTTTCTATAGTAGTTTGTAATAATATTATGAAGAGCGCTATTTAGCGCAGAACGAGTGGGTTAATTAATAGATCAAATTTTTGCATGAAACTAAGAGTATTAAAATTTTTTTAATTTCTTGAAATTTCAAAATAACTAAGAAATAATATACAGTGACCGTAGAAAGTATTCGCACACTCCTCTGTTAGCAATGTAAATAGTACCTTTTTAAGACCTTCTTTGTCATATAAAAATTTGTTTTACAGCAATACTGAATTGACATTTTTTGTTGCAAATTTCTTTCTCTTTATTTATATTTATATAAATTTTTCTATTTCGTCGCACCGTTTCTGAGATACAGCGACTTATAAAAGTCTGTAAAAATTGCAATAAGATTTCAATAAGAATTAATGCTAAATTTTTTGTTTTGGGTAGACCCCCTGCTTTCCTATTATTGCTATTTTAAAAATTCAATAATTTGAATGTTTTTAAAGCTGACACACAGTTCACCATTTAATAGTGTTTACTTTAGAGTGGAAAATTAAAAAAATATATAACTAGGCGAGTGATTTCCAATCTGTTACTTTTTTTGTAATGAGTTTGACAACTGCGCTGAAACCCCTTTTCACGAGGTATGATGATAGAAAAGCTATAGAAACTTCCCCGCGATAATCCATAAGCAGGCTAAGTAACAGCAAATTCTCCCTGAAGCCAGAATTGCTGATATTTCTCTCTAAACTACACCATAAATTCTTCGTTGGTGATTAATCTGATTCAGTTCTTCTTGTAACATTACATCAATTTTTTCAATGTCACCGTATGCATTGAGAAGCCACTGTGGTATTTCCGTAGATAACAGATCATCAAACCTAATTTCAAAATCTGTGTGTAGGCATTTAAATGTTGAACGTAGGCTGAAATATCATCATCCTGGCAGTTTTTCTGTCCCAAATTTGGAACTGGTGAAATTCGTGCCGTCCAAAGTATTGCTTCATTAGTTTAATTTTGGTAAGAAAAGCTGTAATGATTGACCTTGTTTTCATCAAATTAAGACGTTACCTTACAACTAAACGTTAATCTCAACAAATCTGTTAAAAAAGTAATATCCTGTTTCCATTTAATTCATTTTTTTAAATGGGATCTTTAGCTTCCAAAAACAGTAAAACTGTCTTAAAAAGCGAAAAAAACCATAAGCCTTTTGACAACCAGCGTTCTTCAGTGTGGAGAAATAAGCTAGGGTCGTGAACCCCCTTAACATCTTATGCACGCCCATTTTTTTCATTGATATGATAGGAAATTAAGGAAATAAATAGCTTAAGAAGTTAGTCGAACAACTGCTGACCATATAGAATATGATTTGAACCTGGGGAGTGCCTAAACGTGCTTCAGAGGACACGTAAAGTCATTGGTCCTCCCTGGTCGATGATTGCCACCATCAACTTTTAAAACAGGATTACAGGCATTTCCCAATTCAGTTTAAGCAACTGTGGGGTCTAAATGTTGTCACCATTACTTTACCGTTAATTAATTTCGATTTGTTTATTTTTATGTTCTAATTTATAAAACAAAGTTTTGAGGTGATTCCTTTTAGAAAAGTATCAACGAATTTGTTTTTCAAACGGACAGAAATTTATATTAGCTGTTGCTGTCACCACTTCTGAGTTTTACTAATCTTAAACTTACCTTCTTGCCGGTCGGTAGGTACCTTGTTGTGATTAATTGTTTGTTATCTACTGATTTGCTTTCACCAATTTCTCCTTCTCAAAGACGTCTATAGGAGAAGTCACGTCAAAGCGGACACCTTAATCTATGACGGGCTCTGGGAAGAAAACCGATTGACATACAGAAATAAAATTCTGACAGAGTATAAATCAGTATTTATTCAAGTTTTATTAGTAGGAAGGCTTACGCATAAATTCACTTTACTCATAAAAGTCTAAATTTGTATTTTTGGTTAGATTTTCACAAAATGCAATAAAATTGCCCAAATGACAAACTCTAAAGGAAGATCAAAAACCATCTCTTCAAAATAATAGGTTCCGTTATTTATTAAAATTCTCACTATATAAAAAAATTAACAGCCGCAAATTGTTCACGTATTTATGATGAACGAATAGCATAAAATTGGACATGGAAGTTTCCTTTCCACGCCCGGTCAAGTTTTTATTCTTCCCTTTTTAATTAAGCATCCAAACGCTTAAGCCTGCGATTTGCATACGACGAGTTTTTCTTACGAATGGGTCTCTTCAAGATCTCACCGGATATTCTCACTCATATGAGATATGATACTTATCTTAATTATACAATGTTGCTTCATATTTTGACTCTTTCAAACATGAACCAATATCGGATTTCGGATAACTAAAAAGTACTCAAAAAATTATTTGTGGACTAACAAATTTTTATGATAAAAAATTAAAAGTGCATTATACAAGGTGTTCGTTTTATACGTGTCAATTTTATAATAAATTTAACTTAACAAATTAAATAAAAGTACTGGAAATTACTATAATAAATTTCCGGGTTGTTAGAATAAAAATTTAATGGTCATTAATTTAGAAGTTTAAAAATATTACATGTTTTACTTTTATTGCTGCTGACCCATTTACTTATAAAAATAACAATAATTATTTATTGCCGAAATATTTTGATTCTTAATATATACTTAGCTTTATAAAATAATAAATAAATATAATATCTAACTATAGGTACTTATATAATAAAATTAATAACTTAGTAATATAACATTATACTGGGTGACCCGACAGTTTATCCGATCATAGGGATATAATACGGGAAACAATTTTTTTAAATGGGCATTGTTTTGTAAAAAAATTCAAAGAAGTCCACTAACATATCTTTAAAAGCGCTATTTTTTTAGACACAATATCAAGTGCTGAGTATCTTTAAACGCGGAAAGGAATATTTTGAAGTTGATACTATTTTCATTCTTATCCATTAGAATGGAAAGCAGGAATTCAAAAAAAGTTAATTTTCCATGTTATTTCTCTATGATCGTGTGAATGGTCGGTCACCCGGTATATATCTAGTGATAATACCATGTAATCATGACACCCATGACAGATAAACAAACCATAATAGGATAACACCATTCTGATAATTTCACTGAAAATTGTTTTGTATGGCTTGCAAAATTTTTACTGTAAATTAATATTTATTTATATTTATAGCGATTAAACTCAATAAAAAATATTTAAATTAAAGCGTAAGTATAATTTATAATTTGTTGTAATAAAATAAATATTCAGGAAAAGAAAGAATAGTGCATCTAGTTATTTGGATTTTAAACGATTTTGTAAATACATATAGTCTGCAGTTATTATCACAATATGCATTTTGTATCTTTTATGCTTTATGTTGCTATCACGTTTCTTAAGATTAGGTTTATAACAGCAGAGAAAAATTAATATAAAATAATAATTTAGGATTTAACTTAATGTTACCTAAAAATGAAGTGGTTACCTATACTGTCTATTTTTCTTCAAAAGGCAGATTTTTATAATAAATAATACACCATAATTTTGAAATAGATTTCCTCAAGGAATGACTAAGTATTTATATTGTTTGCCAAAAGTAAACAATTAGTATCTAAATATATGTAGGTATATTATACTAATAATATAAATTGGCATTCAAAATTTTATTATTCTATGTATATCAGGCATATGAAAGAAATGCAGCCTAAATTGATGGATAAAAAAATTATTATTTCAAAAATTATAATCATTCTTGGTCTGTCTGTCTTGATTATCACAAAAATGTTTGTAACATGTTATTAACAATTAGTTAACTTTTATGATAAATTATTTATCGTACAAATGAATTTCCAGGATTTCAAAGTACAAGCCAATATTTCATATTCAATATTGGTACTAGTACTACTTCAAATGTATATTTGAAGGGTACACAAGAATAACAATTCAAGTCACAAAGTAGTTAGTAAATAGCAGTAATTTTAATTCTTTTGTTAAGAATAGGTATCGTACAAAACATCTTTTTTTTATTTAAGATGGATCGTTTTCAAATGTACACCCTAATAAGTTAATAACTAATTATCTTATTTTGAAAGACAAGTCAATTTTTGAAACTATTAGATACTGCTTCTAATAGTACTCGCAATTATTATATTAACTTGGTTTTGCCAAAAAATGTATTTTAATCTCTATATCTGTGTATCCTTCATTTGATATGTGCACGATATGCAAAAAGTTGCTTTCATCTACTAACGATATCATAATTTAATTTTGATTTAAAAGCGTGATATCACATTTATAATAAGATATGGTTAGTAAATGAAAGCAGCTTTACAAAAGCCATTGGGCTGGTGTACACTAGTGCAGCATACCAAAAAAGCCTTAAAGCTATTATATTATTTTAACGTACTATTATATAAACTTCAATATTAAATTCATTCAAAATATTGCACAATTCTAGATACCTACTATTATAATAAATCTAGTAATATTTTAAAAATATATAGCACCATCAGATTATTAAAAATACCTACTTCATTATTTAAAAGTAAATCATTTTATAACCTTGTGTATTTGTTTTTGGTAGAAATCAAACAAGGATAATTAAGTGGAAACCAATTAAGTAATATTACAACTATTTAGTTCCTTATTATGACGCGATATTTATTGTATCGCCAACTATATTAAATCAAGTCAAGTACTGGACAAGTCATATTGAACAAAATATTGAGAAGATGTGAAAGCAGGTAGGCTTTTTCTTTTTAGTCTTGATTTATTACGAGGTCGAGTAACAGATACCTATTTCTCATTATTGTAAATTTTTTATAATGTAATAAATTCAAAATAAACAAAGTTAAATAAACTATAAATTAATGAATTATTTATTGAGCTCTAATTCATTAATTTATAGTTTATTTAACTTTGTTTATTTTGAATTTATTACTTTATAACATATCAAAAGTTACTAATCTTACATTTATGTAAATTTTTTATTTTACATTTTTTGAAATTCCTTTGTATATTACAAAAAGGCAAATTATTAAATTTTCAGTTCCAAAATTAAATGCAATTTCCAAATAATTCTACGATTTTTCCACTTTTTGTACTTTGTTATAACTTGTACTACTTTACATAACGCATCTTTACTTCAATATGCTGACCGAAATTAAAAAATAGCATATTCGGACTGTTAAGTTAATATGAACAATGAGTATATTATATTTATACAAACTTATAATAGTATAACATACTAAAAGAATTTATTTTCACCAAAAATTAGTTGGTTATACTCTTATTAGTCATTTAGTTAGTTTTAATTACTAGAGCTAATCATTTACTGATTTATAATTTCAATATCTACCATTTTATCAAACAATTCAATAATGAAAAACCATAAAGACACTATTGAAGTAAATGTGCGATATACTTAGTAGGTATATTATATAAAACTTCTATTATATTACTTGTAGGTACTTTCCTTTATAATTAAATAGAAAAATATAAAATACTGATTTTCTATCACAAGTTGGTTTATAATAATTATTATTGGTTGATAGAAGTTTGACTACCTGTACCGTTATTAATTTCACCATTAGCTTCATCTTCGGCACTTAGGTTTAATTTAGATAATAATTGATTTAACTTTTCCGCTTTTCTTTCTTCGTTTTTTTCAATTATTGTACATAGATGTTCAGTTAACATTTCTTTTTTCTCCAATTTTTGATGCAACATAAGTTTTGACTCCAAAAACTCTTTCTCAATTTTACAATATTTTTTTCTAAAATAAAGTTTAATTTTATTAGCATAAAATTATAACATAAATTACTGTCACTTACTCCGCCTCCATGAATTCTAAGCTAGCAACTTCAATCTGTTGTCGTAATATGTTAACATCGCTCGACAGTAACAAATCTAATTTTTTCAATTCTTCATTTATTTCATTTAATCGTTGAGCTTCTTCTTTAGTTTGTTTCGTTTTAACAGCTAAAATTTTAGCTAATAATTCTTTTCTTTTTTTGTTTTGTGCTTCCATCAATTTTTGTTTAATTTGAAATTCGTCTAATTTAAATTTACGATCAATTGTTTGCATGTCTTTTTCAGGTTCATTTGCACATTTAACTTTTTCTTCAGACGATTCCGGTATAGTTAAATTAATTTCGGCGGTTTTACTTTCACTTTTGGCATTTTCATCAGATTTGTTTAAATCTAAATTTGATGTTTCTTCATTTTCATTAAATGATGAATCTGTTACTACTAATTTGGCATTTTCCATAATCGGCTCATATGTAGAATTTTCAATTATTTTATTTAAGTATGATTTATTTCTAAGAGTCTTTTTATCCAAATTCGTTTTTGCTGCTTTCAATTTTTTCCTGTTATCTAAAAAATTTAATTAAATTTAGCGCTACAAATAATCACTAAGCGCCTTCTATTGGATGTGCACTCAACTTACTCGATGGTTTGTTGTGTAAATTAAATTCTTGTTCAAGTGGTCCATTACTATTTATTTTACGTATATCAGCTTCGCTAAAACCTTCAAAAGAACCTGACATAATATGCAATACTTTCAAAATTTTATTTAAAACTTATTCCGTTTATTTAATTATTTGCGACAAATGCGAGATACCGCGCACGCACTCATCAATGCACATCCATTTGCTCACAGCACACAGCAACTTACACGTCACTAATTTATTATTTGAATCCGTTTGAAACTTTATTTTTAAGTGTGCAGTTAAGTATCTTTACAAATGAAGAAACTTATGTTGCTGTTATATTGTGTATCATTAGTTAATTTCATATTTTAATCTGTAATTAAAATGTAGTTACGTTCAAAGAGACATCCGAAAATTGTCAATTTTAAAATTAACAACCAATCAAGAAGATTAAAAAAATTTAGAAAATTTTGTGAATCAAATTTTCAAAAATCAATTTTTATTGTGAACAAATTGTGAAGTTTGCCATTAATTTATTATTTGTGTTAAAGTTTAATATAAAATAAACGAGATAATAAAATGATTTAATTTAGCTCTATTTTTCAGATTACAGTAAAAAAATATCGATCATATCCGAAAAATTGTACTGACTACAGTTCTTGAAAATTAAATTTTCTACAGGTTTGGTCTTTGGTGATGACTATTTTTAGTCAAAACTTGAAAATGACCGAGTTATTTAATAAAATTAAATTCGTCCTGAAATTCACGATAGTGGCTAACGCAACAGCAAGAAATTATAGAAAATCTTAAATGCTCCGTCAACAATTATTAGAAAGAAAAACTGTGGAATTGAATTAATACAATAAATTACGAGAATACTAACATATTGAAAAATAAATAAGAGCTATTTAGCATCATACAATCTATTCTTAAAAAATTGTTTACATATTATTTTTTTTTTAACTATGGCGTAGGTACTTTTTCGAAAGATCTGAAAAAAATGTATGTTTGAAAAAAAAAGTTTCGTAATTCGTTAAATAAAATAATTTAAGAAAAAATAATTTTATTTAAAGTTACATGGTTAACAGACTAATAAAAATATTTAACGGTAGACATAACAAAAAATGTAAAAAACATTATTTGGTCGTCGAAATTCTGCTCTTCCACCTAATTATTTATTAATGGGTAGTTTTTGACAGGCCCGGATTGGCCATCTGGCAGTTCTGGCAAATGTCAGAAGAGCTGATACTCTAGTGGGCCGGTGAGCGGTCGAACGTTATCGCTATTTTATGGAAATACGAGAATTATTTAAAAAATCTATTGAAGTTACTGATTTTCTACTCCATGACCGTGGGCCGGTATAATCTGAATGCCAGGGCCGGTTTTTCATCCCAGTCCGGCACTGGTTTTTGATATTCTTACAAATAAACGAAAGTGTAAAACATGTAGTTTCAATACAGCTATATTATTATTACATTATAATACAATATTAGCTAGAGAATAATAACACCGACGGAAT
Source organism: Cantharis lateralis (assembly GCA_963170105.1). Taxonomy (NCBI): domain Eukaryota; kingdom Metazoa; phylum Arthropoda; class Insecta; order Coleoptera; family Cantharidae; genus Cantharis; species Cantharis lateralis. The sequence goes on along the minus strand of OY720624.1, from coordinate 53,945,242 downwards.
AAGCTAGGTTTACTTACTTATCGCATAGCTTCCAAATTGATTTTAAGTTCTTTTTTAAATTATGATTTATTTTCTAAATTTTATTATTTAAATATTCTGAAACGACTAAAATATGCCTTTTGATTTAAATGTAGCTAACATTTGGCGACTAACGGAATTTTGTTATTTAACGATTAAGGAACAAATTAATTAAAATATGTTTTCGCTTTTAACTACGAAGTGCGAATAGAAATCACACTCGACAATTTACTCCTTTACGGCTACTTTGCGAAGTCTCCACACGACCCAAATTACCACTCAATCTAACAAAGAGCAGCCAGATCTTCTAAGATACCAACGCTTCAAGGATACCCGATCAGATTAGGTATCGTGATCAGTGCGCTTTTAACACTACACCATTTCAAGAATTGTTGAATTAAAGTCAATATAATTTATTGAATTTTTAGAATTTCTAGAAACATTTAAACTTTTCAAACAATTAGGTCACATGTAGTTTTAAATATAATTTTAACAAATTAATATTGGTTACCGGGTGACTTAAGAAATTATATAAGTTACAAAGGACATCGAACTACTTTGGTGGAAATTTTTGTAAACAATACCATAATATAAATTTTTTAATCAGTTTACTTGAGTATTTATGTTACCTACTTTATTAGATATCAAAAAATACAATGAAGATAACAGTCAGTAGCTACTACATATAAAAATGGATACGTTTTTGAGTTTTAATATTATGTGCCAAGATGTCTTCCAAGTTAATGCTTTTATTTATCTGTTTTACTGCTGCGAATGTTCAAAGTTTAAGTTACAATGGTTACAAAGTTTACAAAATCAGCAATTTAAATGACGAACAATCTACTCTATTAGCTACCTTAGAAAATAATCAAAACGTCGATTTTTGGACAGATATTCAAAAAGGTATGCCTATCAAAGTAATGGTTACGCCACAGTTTCAAAAAGAATTTGAATTGTTACTGAAAATTAAAAACATCAATTACTTGATTACATTGGACAATGTTGAAAAGTAAGATTATTTAAAAGAATAACATATATTTAAAAGCTTAAACTTATGGTTTTAGAATGATAACTGATGAAAGAAACGATCAAAATCGAGTCTCAATTAAAAAGAAAGGCGATATAAGTTTTACAAAATATCATCGTTATTCTGAAGTAAGTGGAGATTATAAAATAATTTTTAAAATAAATTGATTAGATTAGAAATTAATTAAATATTATAGTAAACAAGATTATGTAATTATAATTATATATTAGTAAATTTCAGCATAATATACATTATAATATTATCAATAATATTATACAACATAATATCTTACAACATATTGTACATGCAGCTACATTGTACATATTAAATAGAAGTCTTATATACATAATTTATTGTGTATTAGGTGTTAGGTCTGTATGACACACAGCAACTTCTCACACTAAATTACCCACAAGTTTTCGTGTATAGTTTTACTACAGAAAATTGATTACAAACAACATTGTTTGTAAGTTTACAGGTTTAAAGATGAACTTGGTATACTTGCTAAGAAAGCAGGTAAACCGTCGGCTAACTGCTTGGACCTATTTATGGGTCTTTTGTAAACTTCTCTCGCACCCATTGGACAATGGGTCGATGTAATCTGCATAAATTCGGTAGGTAGCAGAAAAAAGAACTGTAAACTCTTCTCTGGGGAAAAAAGGTCGACACAGTATAATTTCACATCTAAACTCCGGGAATTTATATAGGGAGGGATTTATCAGAAAATTTTTATTCTATTACCATATTTAAAAGAAGAATCGCTTATAAGAGTAACCTACCGACGAATCCCCGTTTTATTATTAAAAAAAAAATTTAATAGAAACGTTATGGGCGTCCATGGGATTTATTTCAAGGGAGGGGGCAAATAATGCCCCACATTTGTTTTTTATGTTAGCAATTTTATATTATTTACTAGCTGGAAATTATATTATTTGGCAGCTAGACGATGGATCTCTTTTTTAGTGGTAGTAATTAAAATAACGATTTAAATAAAAACAATATCGTTTCCTAATATTGTCAATTTTAGTTGTTCGTCCTTCATCAAATACATCAACTCAACTGATGTGCAACTCCATTGGTTGGGACTCGATTGATGTGCAATTGGATTAATTGGGAACTCGATTGATGTACAACTCGATTGATATGTAACTCGACTGATGTGCTACTCGATTAGATGAAAATTCGATTTATTTTTGTATTTTTCTATGTCATTTTATATTTTTCGAATATTTCTCATCGTTCTCTATTTTAAAAACATCTCTATTTGAAAAACAACATTGTTTCCAAATATTGTCAAGTTTAAGTATGTAACTCAAGGTACGGTACGGTACATAACCCAATTACTAAACAAATCGTACTAACTAATTGATTTTAATATTTTTTATATTATATTATTATAAGCAAATATAATCTTCAGCACTACCTAGTGCGTTAGCACTTCATTGTAGGTACACAATATTTTTCGTGTACACTGCTTGCGAACCTGGAATCAATTTTCCTTGTTCTTTTCCATCAACTATTTTTATCTTTAGATCTCCGTACTCTTGACATTGCTACATAGAGATGACCGTGGCTAAACACCGGTTCAGGCAAATATATCCCTACATTTTCTAACGTCTGTCCCTCAGCCTTATTAATCGTCACGGCAAAGGCAAGTTTAATTGTAAATTGTCGCCGTCTTAAAACAATTGGCAAGTCTGTACTTGTTGGGGCTAAATCTATGCGCGGAATAAAAACAGTTTCCTATTCAGCAGATCCTGTCAAAACTTCAGCGATGATTAGATTGGGCTTTAACGATTTAACTGCTAAGCGCGTCCCATTGCAAAGACCACGTTTAGTATTCAAATTCCTGAGCAACATAATCACACTTCCAACCTTCAAGTGCATTCTGTGTACCGGCATCCCTGAGGGAGTTCGTTCATTTAAGAATTCCATCGGATAGTTTTCCGATTATCCCGTTATCTATTAAGACGTTGATACTTCTTCAATTTTGTATCGAACATTTTCTTCGTCTTCGGCTATTGTTGTATATTATATAATTACTAAATATTAATTGTTTTTTTTTATAACATAATTATTCATTATTTTCTTTTTCAAATATTTTTAATTCTAAATTTACTTTAATATATTTTTCGGTTGGTAAAAAAAAATCGACCAGTCAGAGTGCTTCTTTTTTCACCAAAAAATTACACCCTGGAGCCGCAGCAGCGTTCTGGGATGTTATATATTAAGATGTAAATTTATACAGGGAATACAGGTTGAGTTTACCTGTGGGATTAGTACATGTTTACCATCGCCCTAAATTATCACTGCAATATAGTTTTGTGATAAGTACTAGTGGATTTGTGGGTCTTAATCCAGTAATACTGGCAGTTAGCATCAGTGAAACTTACATGATTTTTCCGGGTACCATTTTGGCCAGTGGTGAAACATACAACATATATGATGACCATTGGCGGCTTATCAAAAAATTGAATTAAAAGCTGACCATCGCGCATCGGGGGAACTTATCATTGTTCGTGAGCGGTGTTTACAACACCCAAAGAAAAACATTGGTAAAATCAACTGAAAACAGTATATGAAAATGAGCCTTTAACTCTTTCTGTTTAATTTAACGACGAAAAAATAGTTAAACCGTATCCGTATCTTATCATATCAATTTCAACACTAATTCAAGTTTGATTTAACTAACAAAATAGTTGTTATTCTACAATTTAAATATGTTGCCGTACTATTTTAAATGTACAGTACTAACCATTTTTCTATTTTGCTGACCTCTTTTGTTGTTGATTAACTATTTTAATATGTTTAATAACCATTTATTTAGTTTGCTAACTATAATTATTATTGAGCTGCTATATCGGCTGGTAATGTAACTATTTCCATAGTTAGTTTACACTTCATAATTATTATTTATATTATAAAGTAAAATTTGGTATATCATTTTGTAGTTTTCTGCAAATCCACTTTTTTGACTAACCAAATCTAGATACAAATGCAATATAAAAGCGTTATATCGCAATTATATCTAGATTTGGTTAGTCAAAAAAGTTGATTTTCAAAAAACTACAGAATGGTATACCAAATTTCACTTTATAATATAAAAAATAATTATGAAGTTTAACCTGATTTTGTTAGCGAAAGTCAGCAGTTTTGCAGAAAACTTTGGTCTAGTATACATTAAAAGTGGTGTAAAACTATAGAAATAAAAATATTTTTTTATAATATTTTTATTAATTTAAAAAATATCACGAAGAAACAATATAACTATTAAGTAAAATTTTAAAAAAAGTGCTACAGTGTACATAAGTATTATATAATGAAATATCTTAATGATGTACATGTTAATTAAACTGCAAAAATTGAATAAAATTGAAAATTTTATTAATAAAATATTTATAAAATTGAATATTTTATTCAATTTTTGCAGTTTAATTAACATGTACATCATTAAGATATTTCATTATATAATTTCACATGTTACGAATTAATCCTATCCATAAGTATTATAGAATCATAAAATAATTATAGTAAACTTATAGTCTAATACAAAGTGTTATAATATACAAAAATGTTAAAAGTAAAGAAGTACGTAACTTAAAATTTTTATAAACCATAATTATTAAAATTAGTGAATTCTAATTAAATTATAAGCAAAAATATTTACACAAATTATTTAGCAAAACTATTTTTTCTCTATCAAAATTTCTACATTTCTTATGAGATATTAGGTTTGAGGCAGAAAAACTGTTTTTCTTTCACGTCCGTCTAAAATTGATAACATTGAGTAAACATTTGAAATTAATCTTTAAAATTGTAAAATAAACTAACCTTCACTAGAATTTAAGTATTCTATTGCAGGTTTCGTCGTATTAGCGTCCTCATGGTAGCTATTTAGTTCCTATTGTTCTATAGCAAATAAACTAAAATTTAAAAATCGCTATTTTAAACAAAAAGACTTCCAAATGATTGGTTCTAAATAGATACCTTCATCTGGGGTAATATGGGCCAACTTTTCCGCATTTTTTTACATATTAAGCAAAATTTAAAAAAAAACAGTAACTATGCAAAAACTGTTTACAATCATTTTTTTCTATTTCAACATACATAGAGGAACAATTTCATAGCGTAATTTCAATTTTTCGACGTTTTTAAACTCCGAAAAAATTTTTTTTTTAAATTTAGCCAAAGTTACCTGAACTTGGGGTAACTTTGATCCACCTGTTTAAAGCCAGTGTTCAGACGGCGTATCATGCCTTGATAATTATTAATAGAAAAAACGCGATATAGGAAAAAATTAAACATTTATTTTAATTTTCTCAAGAAATACAATTGAGAGTAAGTGCATAAAAATAAAAATATCTACCTATATAAAACAATCTTTTTCCGGAAGGAGGACCAAAGTTACCCGCGACTGGCCAATGTTACCCCAGATGACGATACATAATTATTACACATTTATTTAAAAATTTCTTATTGTTACTTACCATAGCAACTCGTGTGATAAATTCGAAAACGCCCTGAACTCCAGCAGTTACACTAAATTGTTGAATTTCACTCAAAGGTACGGGATATCATTAAAATTGAATTGATATTATCCATAATAACATAGGTTAAAACTCGACTAGGATAATAGCTATTATAAAATAATAAAAACCTTTCATTACCCGCAAAAAAACAGAAAAGATTAATATTTTAATATCTAATTCTGCATAAGGTGCACCAAGGTATGGTGCACTTCAAAGAATAAAAATCTTTAGTTGACAAAATTCTTCCTTGTCAACAGATTCAAATTGTTCAATTATACAATATTTCGGTACGGTAACTACCTATTTTATATTATAATCTGACCAAGACTGTTCGATAAAAGTTAACAAGGATTATTGTTACTGTACAATTTCTTAAAAGAACCAACTATTTAAATTGTTAATTAAGGAAGATATCTATAAAGCTATTAAGCTGATATAAACAACAAAATCGAAAAATTTAATTACATCAACGGAACAATAAAAAGAACTTTCAAAAATAGAGCAAACCAGAGCACGGCAATAAAATTTTATAAAACTATTTCTATACCAAGCATTACATACGGCAGCGAAACTTGGACAGTTACAAAAGAAAATGAGCAACGATTACAAAGCGCCGAAATGAGATTCCTACGAGCAGTGGCCGGCTATCAAAGAACCGATAGAAAAAGAAATACTGATATAAGAAACGAGCTAAGCATATACAGTTTAAATGAGAGAATGAAGGAGTACAGAATAGCATGGAGGGAGCATCTGGATAGAATGGATAACTCCAGAATACCAAAGAAACTGTACCAATATAAACCCAGAGGAAGAAGATCCGTAGGTCGCCCCAGAAAGAGATGGCGAGATCAATTTTGAGTGACGTAACGGACCGCGGTCTTATACGTGTAGATGATGATGATGATGATGATGATCTAAACTGCAACAAGCAAAAATGTGAAATCATCTAAAGTTAATAGTAATTGAACTATTTTCATAGTTAGATGATAAATATTCAATGTTATTTAACAATTCTTATAGTTAAATGACTTTAAAATTTATTAAATTGACAACAAAGCTTGATAGAAGTAAATACTTAATAGTTCATTTACATTTAAATTATTTGAAATAACAACTTCTTGGATTACTGCATATTTTGTAACTTAACTATTTGTTTTTGGTTGAAATAACCATATCGCACAATTTAAAATAAACTACGTTTTGTTTGATTTTTGTGATATTCAGCAAATTGTTAAATAACTATTTTCTGTAGTTGAATTGACCAATGATTTTTTTCTGGGTGAACGTTAGATACAAAATGAAATGAAGGTAGTAATAATTTGAGTAGCTTACATTATACCCCTGTTTACCATACACTGACTTATTCATGGCCATTATATACCAACCGTTTTTCTGTTTTCTTACCATATAAAAAACAAGTAACATAAAAACTGTTTTAAAAAAAATATGTACCCTCGGTTGCAGCTTAAATAGAATACATAGTTAAGAAATTCGAAATGGCGATGAGAAATGTATGTACAATGCAATGGCCAGAAGTATCGGTGGAAGGTTGAATTAGATTTCTTTTATAAAACATTTTGTACGGTTTTATCTCGGGTAACATTTATTACTATTTTCTTAGGACCATAGTAGAAACCACACTGCAAAGACATCTTTCTGAATAGGTTGTCTAAATGCATAAATGGTGTGTATTTTCACACAGTGCAAATATATTGTAAAATTATTCTATCTGTTTTTAACACGTAATGCTTTTTATTACTCTGTTAACTTCAGTTATACACTACCATTTTTATGTGCATGTTAAAAACAAATTTAAAATAATTATAACATTTTTATAAAAAATTAGAAACTAAAGATATTTACCAGCCGTATTGCAGTTACTGCCCTGCTTAACGAAAGTGCCGTATGTACAAAACAGCCATATTGAGATATTCGACTTCTTAAAGTTGCTCTCACGAAAAATGAGGCTGACGTCAGAACCATCTGAATGAAGTATCGACAAATTACTTTTTAAATTAATAATTTGTACCATAGGTGCAACAAAGACAGACTGAAATTAATGTGTCTTAAGTATGTGAATTTAAAATACTTGTACGTCAAAAATAATATGATACTAAACGCATGCGATAGAAAAAGATAGCTACAATAGTTCTTAGCGTGCATAATAATTATAATGAAAGTAGTTTTTATAGTGACTAATCTGTAATTGTGACAACTGACAAGTACACAAGTTTGGTTATATTTTGTATAATATACAAGTACAACCAAAAATTTAAATACAAATATATTAAAAAATATAAAATATAGAAAATATAACCAAACTTGTCACAATTACAGAACCAGACATCAGTCAAAATTCGTGATGGAGTGAGCTAATCAAATGGAGGTACTTAGAAAGTATTTTTCTTTTCTTTACTAACTGCCAAGAAATTCTATAAGAACTTCATCTTCTTCTCTCGAGGAGTGTTATATAACACAATGAAAGATTCGGCTTTGATATAATTCAAACGCTGTACTGGTCTCCACTCAAATTTGTTGCCAATTTTACTTTTTTATGTACCCTTGCACACGTCTTTCATTTCAGCAAACAGGAAAAATCATAAATTATTTCTTGGATCGTATCTGTCACGATCATCGGTATTTTTTTGGAAGAGATGCGAATAAGTTGCTTCCAATTGTATGGTGCTCAATTTTCACGTTTGACATATTGACTACGATACACATTCTTTTAAACCGGAATTGCTTCCGTTGTCTAGATTGCCCAAAAAGGAAAAACGATACGAAGTTGACGAATTAATAAGGGAACATGGTCATGAAGTGTTACGACTACCACCTTACCACTGCGATTTTAATGCAATCGAATTAGTGTGCGTTCATTGCAAAGATTATTACAATAAACATATAGGTCGGGACAGTTACGGGAATGACAAAGTAATAACAAAGTGAGAAGAGACAGTGGAGGAATGTTCACAAGAAGTCTAGAGAAATTGTGTTTGTCATACCAAAAAAATTAATTGAATGATGATAGCGATTCCGACACTGATGTAGAAAGTGATTAAAGAGCAAAACTGGGGTGCCATTCTATCTTTGCTTCTTTCTGCATTTGATCTTTCTTCTTCTTCTTCGTCGTCGTTCGAATTCTAACGTCGTGACCTGTTTCTCAAGGATTGTGAAGTGGCTTTCTTGGCAAAGTACCTCGGTGGTTTGCCACTGCCTTCCGAGGGAAGATGGTCTGAATTTATTATTCCACCCGGGATCGAACAGGGCTTCTCGGCTTAGCAGTCGACGCACTTAAGCGTCAAGCCATAACCACCGTCTCTTCGAAGGCGGAATTTGATCTTGACCTTTGTTATATTAGTTTATTTAACTTTTTTTTCATCAATAAATAATTTTAAGTTCTAACGTAATGATTGTGTTAAAAATTGCAATATTATCTATTGCAATAGCTTGTATAATGAACAAAAATAGTTTAATAAACATATATACTTCTCAGCCTTTATTACATTATTTTGGAAACTACATGTTTCAAGCAATGAATATCTTTAGGAAAAACAAATCTACGACTAAACCCTTGTCACACGAACAAAATGTTCATTATTATTTTTATCAAAATGTTAATAAAATTTTTTACCGTGTGACAAGGACTTTAAAATTATTGCATATTGACAGTCATTTGAATTTTTTGTTTTTATATAATGATTTAAATTTATTATATCGAACACTTATTTGACTTACAATTTTCATCTTATTTCATACGCATATCGAAAATTGCGTCAGCTTCTTTTTTCGTGATGACAACTATAGATTTAGAACTTTGGCCCAGAAACTGTAGGGTCAATGGCGTAGTGAAACACGTATTTCTTAAATAACTTGAATATTTTGAATTTTCTACAATAGTCAAATTTCATACATAACAATGTTTTCTGCTAGAAAATCCATTATATTGGTATACTGCAGAAATTGTATTACCATTACGAAGAAAAAATGCCGTATGTGCACGCACATACTGACAAGTGCTAACGAAGAGTGCAGTATATACAAAGCATATGCTGCACTTTTGCTTACAAGGGGGATGCACGATCTGGGAAATGGAGTTTGGGATGAGGCTTTGTATGGTAATAGTAGTGCCCAATACTCATACTATGTTAAAGCCGTAAAACGCAATGGGCACCCAATTTCGAGAAAAAGGGCTTGAAAGTTTACGTGTGCTTCATATATTTTAAAGTTTTCAATCTTCGCAAATAGTCTGGTGGCGGAATGGTAGAGCGCTAGCTTCACAAACCGAAGGTAACGGGTTCAAACCTCTGATCGACAACTTTTTTTTTTCTTTATGTAAATTTTATTTTATGCATATTATTTTTAAAACCGTTTTATATTTTAAAATAATAATCATGCGAATATCGTAAAATCCAAAGAATTATAATGATATTCACTGATATGATACAATATGCCTGGTTCGCTTCGAAATTAATGGACAAGAGACAAATTTTAAGAAAAGTTAACAAAATTTGCTTTTCATATGTAAGCAATCCGCATTTATTTGTTGCTCACGTTGCCGAAATATCTTTTGTTTTGGCTGTTTTTATGATAATTATCATTCGAGTTTTTGTAAATAATTTAAAAAATCCGATTGCGAATAAATATGAACGCCAATAAATATTTGACGATAATATATAAATTATTTTATTTTATAATATGAATTCACAAGTACAAATTAATTAATTATTTATTTAATTTTAAAATTGCGATAAATAAATAAAAATTTGAATTTAATTATTTTCGTTATAATTCTTTGTATTTAACGATATTTGCATGATTATTATTTTAAAATATAAAACAGAATTAAAAATAAAATTTACATAAAGAAAAAAAAAAGTTGCCGATCAGATGGTTTGAACCCGTTACCTTCGGTTTGTAAGCTAGCGCTCTACCACTTCGCCACCGGACTGTTTACGAAGATTAAAAACTTTAATGTATATGAAGCACAACATAAAACTTTCAAGCCCTTTTTCTCGAAATTGGGTGCCCATTGCGTTTTACGGCTTTAACATAGTATGAGTATTGGGCACTACTATTACCACACAAAGCCTCATCCCAAACTTCATTTCCCAGATCGTGCATCCCCCTTGTTAGTATACTGCAGATACTGCGTTTTAATTTAGTATTTATACCAAATTATGTATATACGACAAACAAAAGCAACGAATAATTCCAGTAGTTGTGGGAAATACGTCGTTTTTGTTTGGTAAAGAGGTAGCAGACTGCTCGTAGTGTACAAATATACCAATAACTCATTTTGGCCATTTTTGCACATACGGCACTTTCGCTAAGCAGGGCAGAGTATTTCTGTAGAATAATTACATCTTTTGCTATTTATATAATGGTCCAAACGCGTTAGAATTCTGGCAGAAAAAATAAAAAACAAATTTTTTTCTCTGTCTATCCATTTCAATCCTGATTTCAAAATTGTAGCAAAAGTTATCAGTGCCGTAACTGGTCTCCAAAGTGCCCTGTGCTAAATATTAAATTTGAACCACCTGTTCGCAGGGTTTGATCTCAAATCTATTTCATGTCAAATAATTTTCAACTTATTCTGTAGTCACACTAATTGCGCCTCCCTTCAGGTTAAAAATGTCTCACGATCGACTTTTTTTTTTGCTTCATTGTCCAATGCCCATTTGCTTTTTTTTTAAACTTTTTTTCTTTTTTTTAAAGAAATATTTATATTACTTCTAATATTTGATTTCAAATAATTTTCAACTTATTTCGTTGTCACCATAAGTGCCCCCCTCAGGTGTTATGTGGTGATTAACTAATCAAGCTAATGTTATAATACATTAATAAGCGTGAAATTTTGTTTTAGATTCAAGATTATCTCCATCGATTAGCTTCACAGTTCTCAGATTTAGTATCTTTAGAAAATTACGGAGTATCTTATGAAGGAAGAAATTTAACTGGAATATATGTATCAAGTGGTGGAAACGATACGAAACCGATTATTTTTGTTGACGCGGGTATACATGCACGAGAATGGATAGCACCAGCACAAGCTTTGTATATAATCAATCAAGTTTTGGAAAACACAGAAAACAAACATTTCCTTAAAAATGTGGATTGGGTGTTTATTCCATTATTAAATCCAGATGGTTACGAATACACTCATACCGAGGTTAGTTCAGTTTCTTATATCGGTTGATCCGTTACACGTAACTAAATAGTATCGTAGCTAAGGGTACGCAATGCGGGTTCTGGTATATTTTAGCTACTGGACATTTCACTACTAGGACATTTCTTACTAGGTAATTTTAATTCAAATTAACAAAAATAACGAATCAGTCAAAAAAAAATAAAAAAACCGGAAATCATTCCCAATCATTGAACTTTGGCAAATTCCGTGAAAAAATATTTTTACTTCCTGATAACAAATAATGATTCCACGGATTTCCGCCAATGCCGTTCATTTTAAGAAAAGCATATTTTAATGTAAGTTCTTGTAAGTAACAAAGGTAAGAGTTCAATATGGTTCAATGCTTTACCATTGCAGAGCAGCAAAAATACAAACTACATTATAAAGTGCAAAATTATGTTAAACCTGTATAATTATGTATGTAGAGTGTTACAATGCGTATAATTTATTTTATATAAAAGTTTCTTCTTCTTGTTTATTTTTAAAATTTAAGGGGTATTAATGACACAAAATACAAATTATACTATTTAAATAAGTAGATACTACAAAAGTTATGATAATTTTTGTTATTTTAGGATCGGATGTGGAGAAAAACCCGTTCTAAAGGAAAGACCTGCGATGGAGTAGATCCAAATCGTAACTTCGACTATCAATGGAATGGACCAGGTTCAAGTACTTCTGAATGTTCTAATACTTATGCAGGTCCAACTGCATTTTCTGAACCGGAAACTCTTGCTCTTAGCAAACTAATTACAAAATATTCTAATAGATGTAAATTATATTTAAGCTTTCATAGTGCCGCCCAAGCTTTCCTTTATCCATGGGGATATACAACAGAAGCACCTAAAAATAAAAAAGATTTACAAAGACTTGCAGAAAAATCCGAAAAAGCTATTTCAAACGTTAATGGAACACGATATGCAATTGGTAGTTCTTCTATAGTTCTTAGCTATGCTTCTGGTTCAAGTCGAGATTGGGCATACGGAGCCGCAGGTATACCGTTAGCTTATACCATGGAATTACCAGCAGGTAGAAATAATAATAGATTTGATATGCCCCCTGAAAGAATTTTAGGTGTTGTTCAGGAGATGTTTGAAGGCGTTAAAGTTTTTCACAGCCATATCGAAAACTCTTAATGTATAGGTTAGGTAAAACAACTGTAATGCACTTCTTATATACTACGTTAAAAAATAAATATTAACTTAATAATTTTATTCGATGCTGTAAATAAGTTAAACCTATTTAAATTGCTCTTAAAGATTATAAATAATTGTTAAATGTTAAAATAATATAATTAGTTGCTTTTGTACGTTTGTATAAATTGAGTTAAATTCAAATAATGAAAAAGTTTCGCTACCACTCCTAAATTGCTACTATAATGTTATAAGTATACGTAAGATTTAAAATATTTAAGTTATTTACATAATTAATTATACCATAATTTTTTTTCTGTAATTAGGAATTCTCAATTAATTTTCCCATTGTTTTTAAAGTGTTTTCTAGTAACAAACCTAAAGTGATATCGAAATAATATAGTAGTAGCGGCATATTTTAGGAATGTTCTAGTAGTGAAATGAAATCAAGAAATCTTATGGTACTACTATTTGGAATAAAGTTATTATTTTTATATTATTATTAGTTTCCTTCCATATAGAAGAACACTGCATTCCATATTTCGTTGTATTTCTACACTCTAGTAAATATAGGGGAGACTGGTAATGGTTTGGACACTTTTTACGTTTTATTATTTTTATTTTTTCCAAAGAGATAGGCAATTCTTTTTTTTTACTAAAATTTAGGGTAGATAGTTTAGGATTATTAACCTTGATATAGGCTACTAAGATTCAATAGTTTTTCCAGAATTCAGTAACAAAGTAAACCTAAACTTTTTTCCAAAGTATCCCGATGTACTGGGATACAGTGGACTTACCTGGGGATAAACTGGACGGTGGACATGCAGGGAATGTAATGGGCAATACAAACTAAATATTTATTAAAACATTGAAAAACTAAAGCATGAACAATATTATATAATATTATAATTAAATTACACCGAAAGGTAAATGGTTAAATATGATTACGTATGTATAATTTAACTTTAAAAATTATTACGAACATTTTAATTGAACAATATTATATTTCAAAATCAGACTCACTGAATGATTTTAATTCAACCTTAAATACATTTTTAATACAGTCTTTTACAAGAAAGACTTTTTTATGTGGTGTTTGGTTTTCAAGACACATGTTTCGTGTTGGAAGTTTTCAAATGAACACCCCGGTATGAGAGTAATGTATTACATTACCTAAGATTGTGAAAAAAAATTATTTTAGAATATCTTTTACATATTCCACAGGATTACAAAGCGTGTACAGATATTTTAAATCTAAAATTAATAGGGATAATTAATTAACAAAAATGATTTTCTTTAAAAGTATCAGTAAGTAGTATTCTGTAACGATAAATGCTTTCTTACGCTTTCTGAAAAACATGAGTTTTAACATTTCCATTTCAGATGGCAGGATTGTTTACTTTTTGCTATTTAATTTTTGCGTTTTACATAGTTTGTACCAGTTTGTACATAAACAATACAATAAATGATTATTATGAATTGGTAGTTATAAAATGTTTTAATATACAGGGTGGACCAATAGTCTCTTAACATTTGAAAAGCCCGCTGCATCCGTGCGGGTATAGGTAGCGAGGTGGGGAGGGTATCAAACGCGAGAGCGGGCAACAGGGATTTAGAGCCATAGCGTCATTTACCGGAGCACAAAGTGCGCTTTGTGTTCGCGAGTTCTATCGAAACAACGATTCTGTGACCGATTCTAGGCGAAAAGTTTGTTCTCATTCAATATACGGAACGCAAATCAAGCTCCAAAAATCCAAACGATTCAGAATTAGGTGCAGAAGTTCAAAACGACAGTTTCAACATGATTCGGCCGACCCAGGACATCGTGGAAACCGAAAAACGTTGAGCGTGTACGAATGCCTGTTCGAGAGTAACCTAGCCTGTCCACTCGAAAGCAGTCTAGTGCCTTAAATGTGCCCAGAACAGTTACAGAACTTTTCAGGCTACAATCAAAGAACCTGGTTTCAACAAAAGGGGGCAACATGTCACACCTCCAACTATTCTATAGCGTCAGTTTGTAAAATTTTTGACAAAAACTGAAATCCAAAAGAGGTGACATTAACAGGTCATCCCGCAGTCCGGATTGGACCTCAATGGACTTTTTCATGTGTGGATACCTTAAAAGTAAACTTTGTATCATCAATCTAGAGACTATTGAAGAATTGAAAGAAAACATATGCAATGAAATGCAAAACATTTCAACAACCGCACTTACTGGGCGGTCATGAAAAATTTCCAGTTCAGGTTACAGGAGTGTAAAAATAATCATGGTTCACATTTACATGATGTAATATTCAAAAATTAAAACCCTCATTTGTGTACTTTAAAATACAATAAATATTTATTAATTAATACCGCTTGTTTATTTTTTATGGCCATTTAAAATGTTAAAGGACTATTGGTCCACCCTATATTAGTTATGCAATAGTTCAAAATTGATCGATAACATAATTTGACAATTTTCAACGTGCTTTAAGATTGAGAACTTTTATTATAATTTTTTTAAATTCTTATAGTAGAGTGCCCGAATCAAAATAAAACGCTTAAAAACGATTTCTGTGGGGGTGTCGGGGTTAAAAGCTGAAACTTGCAGGAATGAAAGGTTAGATGGCATATATTCGTAATCCGGAGGTAATCAAAAATAATCACGCGCAAAAGGGCGCTATTTAAAAAAAATGAGATAATACTATTAACAGAAAGCCCATAAAATGCCGATTATTTTGATATATAATTTGATATCATTTTTGTACGAAATATATATTTTTTTATTGTTTGAAATCTGAAATTTGATAAGTCGCTTATGGGGAATCAAATTTTTAATTGCTATTATCTCGGTTCGAACTTGGCAAAAATTAAATGATATTTGACTATTTTTATTTATATACGCTTCTAAATATTTGCGAAACGAAAGCCTTATTCAAAATTTTTTGTTCCTAATAATCGTTGCGCATATAGCCGTAGAATAGACTAGTTGAAAAATCATAATTTTTTGTTTAATATTAAGCACGATATGAAATTATTTGTAACATTTAAAAATCAAATTTTTTAAAGCGCTCGCTACAAAATTGCCGTATCCCACTGCAAATTTATATTGTACAGTGCCGGCCTTGAAAAGTGCATGATGAAATTAGTAATCTTTAGAATTAAATTTTGGCTTAGCTTCTTCTTTTTTGGAACGTTATACATTATCTATAGTATTAAGGATTTATAAAATGCTACGGAATTATAATCCTTACACTGAGAGCACTTCAGATTATCTGCAATTTTCTGATACGGCCATTTTTGGTTGCAGAAATTATGGTTTCAATGAAAAAATAATTAGTTAAATCACTCACTAATAAAACCTAAATCCTAATGGTCACTTGCATTTAACAAATCGTGGGCGTACTGGTAAAAGTAACCAAGTCAAAATTTTGCGAAATTGAGTTAATATGTTCAAGTATCCTAAAAATTTAAGTCTCGTGCCTGGAATTATTGGAGGAAGATTAGAAGCTCTATTTTTTGACTTATTAATCACTTGTACTAGTAAGCCCACGAAATATGAACTGTATTTCCCCCCTAACTGTTGTTATTTATATGTCCGCACGTTTTAAATCTTGCTAACAGAAAAAATGCATTTGCTTGTGTGCTTATTAAAACTTCATAAGTTGATATTATTTAACCTATACTCTGAATGCATTTTTAAATAAACTGCAACGTACCTAATTATGAATATAATATGCGAGATTATTGTGAAATTTTATTTTTATTATTTAGATAGCAATCGTTGGTAATTCTGTGTCATGTAAAATCATTTCTATGTAAAATTCTGCAAAGAAATAATATTGTGTTTCAAGTGTATTGATAGAATATTATATTAGCGAAGTCAGGTAATTGCTTTTCAATTTTATATTATTATATGAATAGCCACATGAATTTTTATTCGGAATATATTTGTATTCATATTTAGATTTTTTGGTTTTAATGAATTTCATTTTATTATAATTAATTGTTATAACAATGATCTATTAGGAAGATCTGCAATGGAAAGTACAGACAGCACCAGTTCTACAAGTGAAATAGAATTTCTTCTAAGATTTACACCGAAAAGGGGGCCGGTATGTATTATATGTAAAGATACAAAACCACCATTAATAAAGGCAAAAGAAAAAAGAAAAAAGATTCGAGATGATCTCAATAAAAGTACAGACTCAGAAATTCAAAAAGGGCTGGCCGATGGTAAAGGCGGGAATTGGGATAGTATTTTATGGCATAAATTATGCTATATTTGCTATACTAACAAAAAAAATATTGAAACTTTACGTAAGAAATTACAAAGATTGGCAGAATATTCAGAAGCTCGTACAAAAACACCACCGCCCTCATGTGAAGCACTTGGCAAACATCATCGTTTTGATAAAAAAAAATGTGTGTTTTGTCAAAAGCGTACGACTGGGAAAAAATTGTCACAAATTATGTCCAAAAATACAGAAAGGAAATTTAAAGAAATTGCTATATCATCTCCAGAAATACTCGGTAGAATAGGACACGATGATTTAATAGCATCAAAGATAAAATATCACCCAAATTGTTTAATATTGCAATTAAAGAAGTTAAAAAAAAACAGCAACCAACCACAATTTGCAGTAGAAAAAAGTCGAGGTGAAACTTATATCGAAAACAAATCTCTAGAAACAATTTTAAATTTTGTTGGAAGCGGTATTAAAAAAGGAAAAGTGTTTGCTAGTACATCCATTTACAATCGATATAAGAAATCTGAAGGAACAAAATCCAAACGAAGTATTATGGATGCAGTAAAAAATCATTTTAAGTCCCAAATTGAAATTTTGAAATCAGAAAAACCAAATGTTTCATCGGTAGTGATCCCCTTAATTAAAAAATCTAAAGCTGTTCATAGTTATATAGAAGCCACTACTTCATCCAGTTATTCTCCAATATTTGCAGGTGTTTCCGAATTGTCTCAAATACATAAAATATGTGCAGAAATTAAGACTGAAATGAACAAAATACCAAATCTTTTGGATTGTACAAATTTGAATACTAGTAATTATAAGAAAAATATACCAGAAGCTTTATTACGGATTATCAGTCTGTTAATATTTGTTGAAGAAAATTTAGAAAATGTTAATGTTATCAACGTATGTCAGGATATTATTTACAACCGATTTAAGGGAAAAAAATTAACCCCAAAGCACGTAGGACTTGGTATATTAGTACATCAAGAAACGAGATTAAAGAAATTAGTAGAAACGTTACATTCATGTGGTCACTCTATTTCGAATAAAGACGTATTAAGACTCAGAAATAGTATAGCCCAAGAAGAAATTTCAAAATTTGTAAATAATAACAAATGTTATATAACATCGATATTTTAGAAGAAACTCTAGACAAATCTCCCACATTTCATGGAACTCAAATTGTGGCATTCCAAAAAGGACCTCCAAATAAAGAAACTTCAAATGCTTTTACCATATCATGCCAAGTTGCACATTCCAAAAAATTTTCAAGCCTTGCATAAAATTTCCAATAATCCTGTCACAATTTTATTTCCCGAAGAAACGGGAACTAATTTTGTGGCTCTTCGCGGATGTCGTCGCGAAGGTGCCGACCTTTAGCTCAGTAGGGCGTAGGTGTTGGGTGGCTAGGAAACGCGAGGTTGGGCGCCACAACGTTATAAGAAGGGAGGGGACAACAATTACGATGATCGCCCCAAGGAAATCTAACGTGGAATGCCTTCCTTGGGACCCTCTTCTGCCGGTAAATGGTAATCAGTCCTAAGCTACTCACCCACTATTAAAGGTTGAAGAACCCGTGTGACGGGCAACTCGTTGTGTTTTGAACGAAAACTAAGGAAAACGCAACGAATTGTATTAAAAATAGCCGAAATAGAAATAAAGAAAAAAAAGGGGGGGGGGACAGGCTATTTGCCCTGCAGAAACAGTGTGCCAGCAGCTCAATGGAGATGGGAGTGGGTGGAATTGTAGACGAATCTATCACGGGCACTGTAACGCAAGGGGGGGGGATTCGTAATTCCGAACAAACTTCGAGATTGGAGAGGGCGCCACCTAGGTCGGAAAATACTTCTTCGTGGCGTGCAGCTTTCAGAACGAAACGGACCTGGACGTTCACTGAAAAAAATAATATATGCACGACGGAATGCGGGGTGAAGGGCTTACAATGTCTTTTTTCTAAATTAAACCTAAACAAATGGTTAGAGTAATGTTTATTAAAATTAATAGGTAACAGATTAATACTAACAATTAAAAATATAAAACATAAATTCGATAAACAATATTATCGTGCACAAAAAAAACAAACAGGGTACGCCCCTAAATAATCCTAAATGCGATCTTAAATTACCGTTGAGAAAAATAAGGTGGCTCCGCCACTGGACAATAAATTCTAAACGTCAAATTTATACAAAAAACACATGTCAAAATTAAATCTAGATATTCTGTTGCTGATTACTGGTACACACAATACAATCAAAAGGTAAAATGAAAGTGAACTCTTTCTCAACGATACAACGATAACAATTCCGTGACGTTTTTCTTTTCACCGAACAAATCTCAACGAGCACTAAAGTATTTGGTGCGCACAATATTAATAATGACAAAACTCACTTACTTTTAATAATTTGTCCTCCAGCCTGCAAACAGCGTGCATACCTGCATTGATGGATTAAAAATTGTCCAGGGCACGTTTCGTTCTAAAGGACTGGAAGCAAGGACTTGAAGTGGGTTCTGGCAAAATTTGGCGGAGAACAACGGATAGAAACGGGGAATATTTTTGGGAACGGATTCCGGACTTAATTTGGTTTATTTTTGTCTTCTTTGGGGCAATAGAAATCGGCAACCTGAAGTTAATAGGCCGAGCGTATCTTCCAAAGATGCGCTAATTATGTTCGGATAAAATTTCCAAATAAATTCGCTACAGCGAGTAGTGATTTTCTTCGACACTCCACGACACAACAGAAAAACACCGCGGAAATTTAAGGAACGTACTGCACCCTCAATTCAACAAAAATAACACACACCACAACCCTTCGCCGATTAACCAAAAAAAACGTATTTTCTAATAATCTCTCTTTTTTTTTTTTATATCCCCGCCGTCCTGATACAACAAAATATTAACCTACCGCGGTAAATTTGAAATAAAAAGAAACTAAACAAAATTTATTTCATAAACAGAAACCCGAAATATACGAAGTATATTACATCCCTCGTTCTTCCTAAAGTAATTCAACCGAATTGCTTTCTACAAGAAGACATACGACAAGACAACGCAAAAGTTCACACTGACATACTCGCTATATATCGGAGAAATTAAATTAAAGAACAATAATAAAATACAGTAATATTCCACAATTAATAATAAGTTGTGAAGCTAAAATAAGGTATAAGAAAAAAAAACAATAGAAATGTTTACAGTAAAAAAAGTTGTTACTCAGGGTTAGGTTTAAGGTCTTTCGCATGCCACGTACCGCGGTCTTTACCCGAAGTATCAGAGAGCTGATAAGTAGCATACGACACCTTCTTCTTTATAAAGAACGGACCTAAAAATTTCGGAGCTAATTTTGCCGTAAAATAACGCGATGCCTCAGATAGCGCAAAGTTACGTCGCCAAACGGAATCACCGACCGCAAAATTCGCAGGTCGTCGACGTAGATCGTAAGCAATTTTATTTTTGTCGTAAGCTACTTTAAGCCTCTTTACTATATCGTCATATAATTTTTCTAACGCTTTAGGTTTATTTTTCAAATAAACACGGTCACCGAATGTTAACTCGGTATCTTCCGCAAGTTCAGAAGTACCAGTTTCGCTACCATTTAAACAAATTTCGCGCCCAAAATTAGCAAAATAGGGCGTCACCCCTGTAACTTCATGCACGGCAGTTCGAATGGCACAAGACACTCTCGGCAAGTATTTATCCCAATTTCTATGGTTATCCTCGACATAGGAGGCTAACATAGTCTTAACTACGCGGTTGATCCTTTCGACCGGATTCGCCTGAGGATGATAGAGGGCATTAAACGTAATTTTGACATTGTAGATAGATAACATATTTTTAAATTCATTACTGCGAAACTGCACTCCATTATCGCATAACAGAATACGGGGAGCTCCGTAAATAAGGATAACATCTTCCTCAATACGACGAGTAACGGCGGACGCAGTAGCCGAACGTAACGGAAAACACAAGGTGTATTTGGAAAAATAATCAGACACCACTAAAATTGAAGTATATCCACGAGTGGATCGAGGTAAAGGACCAACCAAATCTGCAGAGATCATTTGCCACGGTTTGGTGACAACCGGATGTCGAGCCATTAACCCAGCAGGTTTCTTCTGTTCAGGTTTATGCGAAATACACACTCTACAGCGATTAACGTATCGTTGGACGGCATTTCGTAAATGCGGCCAATAATAACTCTTAGCAATACGCTCAAAAGTCTTTTTAATACCCAGATGACCTGAAGTAGGTTCATCGTGACAGGACCTAAGGATTTCTGAGCGACGGTGATTCGAAACTACTTCGCGCCAGTAATCACGTTCTTCACTCAAGTCAGGGTAATCAGGGTCTACGTGCTTATATAAAATTTCTTTCTCTATTTTCCACTTTGGAAAAGATTGTGGTCGAGCTTGAATTCGAGCCAACATCGACTTGTACCAACGGTCATTTAAGTGACCTTTTCCACCAACTGAACTAGGATTAGGATTTTTGTTACCGACTTCATTGCCATCACTATTAACATCATCATTATCCGTATTGACATTCTCAGAATTATCTTCACTAATTACATCCAGAATAGGCACAGCACGGGAAAGAGCGTCGGGAACGACATGTTCCTTACCTTTACGGTGAATAATCTGAAAATCGTATTGCTGTAGTCTTACCGCCCATCTGGCCAAACGTCCTGTTGGTTCTTTAAGATTACTTAACCAAACCAAACTATAATGGTCCGTGATTACGGTAAATTTGGAGCCTTCGATATACGGACGCAACTTCTCAATGGCCCACAAAACAGCTAAGCACTCACGCTCAGTCACGGAAAAATTTTGTTCTTGACGGGTCAAAGACCTACTTAAATAGCTTATAACACGTTCACAACCTTCAATATTCTGAGTTAATACACCTGCAATTCCATAGCCGGAAGCGTCAGTCTGTATACAAAAAGGGTATTCAAAATTTGGACAAGTTAAGATAGGTGCGCTAACTAATGAATTCTTAATCGTACTTAGGGAAATATCGCACTCTTCTGACCAAATAAATTTCTTCCCACGCTTAATCAGCGCTGACATCGGCGCAATAATGGACGAAAAGTTAGGTAGGAACCTACGGTACCAAGAGGCCATACCAATAACGCGTCTAACTTCCGCAGCATTCTTAGGCACGGGAATACGAGATATCGCGTCAACCTTTTGCGGGTCGACCGCAAGTCCTTGTTCATTTACCACATAACCTAAATACTTCAGTTCTGGTTTACAAAAATTACACTTGTCCTTACTCAAAGTTAAACCTGCGTCAGTTATTCTTTTGAATACTTCACGTAAAATTTCCATGTGCTTCTGAAAAGTTGGAGCACAGATGATAACGTCATCTAAATACACAAACACGAACGGTTCTAATTCAGGACCCAAGATCTTATCAATAAAGCGTTGCCAAGTGGCAGGGGCATTATGTAGTCCGAAAGCCATCCTAGTAAACTGGAAAAGACCTCTACCAGGCACCGTAAAAGCAGTGTACTGTTTCGAACTTTCTTCCATCGGAATCTGCCAATACGCAGATTTGATATCTAACGACGTAATATATTTTGCCTCACGCAAACGATCTAAAATTGACGAAATATACGGCAAAGGATAAGCGTCCTTATTCGAAACTTGATTAACTTTGCGAAAATCTATACAAAACCTAAATTTACCATCCTTTTTCTTTATAAGGAGAACAGGGCTACTCCAAGCACTATTTGATTTCTCTATTACTCCTAATTTCAACATATCAGAAAGCTCTTCGTCGATCTGCTTCTGAACAATAGGCGATACCGGATAGTAACGCTGTTTGATAGGTGGTGATGTCGTAGTGATCTTATGTTGTACGGCAGTAGCACAACCAAGAGTACCATCGTCGTTATTAGAAAATGATTCGTCAATGAATTTTTCTAATTCGAAAGCTTCCTCAGGTCTTAAATTAGAAACCGGAGTTACCGAATTACTGGGTTCCAAACACATTAACTCAGACTTCGAAAAATGCCATTCACCACGAAACACATCAGGTACAAAACCAATCATTTTCCAAAAATCAATTCCAAGAATCAATGGATGAGTAACATCAGGCACGACCAAAACTTTCATAACAATTGTCTTTTGATTCAATGTAATTGGTAACTCAATAGTTCCAAGAATATTTAAATTACTACCGTCCGCGAGCGAACACCTCGAAACAGAATGTCGACGTAACTCAAAATTTAAATCTCTAATACTTTGCCAACCCTTGTTACCAAGAATGGTACAAGTAGCACCAGAATCTAATAAAGCAGGGATTTGCTTACCGCACACTTCAACAGTAACAAACGGTCTTTCATCGTCCCTAGCATGTTCAATGATAAAATCTAACAACACTTTATTTTTAACAAAAAGTTCGTCGCGTTTAACTTTTAGAGAATTTACGTAATTAAGATTAGTGGAATTCCTAAAAACTCGGGAGGCAGTAAATCCACTTCTTACTGTCTCCTTGATTCGTTTCCCCGAACAGCGTGGACAAGTATTAACAGTCACATGTGGTTTACCACACCGATAACAATAGTTTCTTACTTTTGGGCGGGAACAATTACGTGCATAATGTTCACGTGAACCACAATTCCAACAAACATTAGTTCCTTCAGCCTGACACGGAATTTGAGACGGCGTATTCTGAACAAATTTACTTTCAACGGTAGCTACATCGACCTTAACATCTAAATAAGCTAAATCAGGTTCTAAATCGGTTTTCCGGCGGGATGGTGGAACATAATTTTCCATTGCCACCTTTTTTTGTTCAATCAATTTACCTAAACGTATTAACTCTTTAAGAGACGGAATTTCGACTAGACCAAGATGTGTCTGATAAAACGGAGTTAAGTTCTTTCTAATGATCTTTATTTGTTTAATTTCCATCAGTTTCTCACTTAATCGCGCAAACATATTTTTCATTACCGCTACGTAAACACCTAAGGACTCGGAAGAACCCTGTGTTCGCCGTTCAATCTCACGAATCAACACATCGTCATCATCAGGCGGTAGGTATTCATCACGTAATGCTGTCTCAATGTCCGACCAACTACTAAAAGAATCGCGGTTGGCTCTGAACCAAACCAAAGCCCGCTCTTTAAACAAATCAAACGCTTCTCTAAAAAGTTGTTCACGAGAAACATTTCTAGCGCATTTCAGCTCTTCCACGTGTTCTAAAAAGGCGTTTACAGATTGGCTTTTATCGCCAGTAAACGAAATTCCCCATTTAACTACAGGTGTCGACTTTCGAATTTCCGTAGGCCCCGACGGTAAAGTAGACGGAAACGGCAACGCAGATGCAACAGTCGGAACAACCGACGGAACAACCGACAAAACGACAGGGGTCGCGGGCGCACTAACCGAACAAGTCGTACCAGTAGGTAAAGTTGACATAGAAAAACTTCGAGCCGACAAAACGTCGGAATTATTCAAACTTAAACTTTGAACGGACGTTATTACGTCTGCCATTGAAAGAGTAGCATTAGAAGCGGTCTGAGTTAAACCATATTGGTACGCAGCAAAAGACACATTGACATCATTCAATAAATTGTCTCTAATTTTTCGTTCGTTATCATCCGATGGCGTACTATTTTGTAAACGGCCAATAATATGAGTGAATTTTGTTCCAATCACTGGGATCGATTTACCACTATCAGAATTGTCTAACCACGAGTTAAGATGTTCAATAGAACTTTCAATTTCGCGAACGTCATCCTCAAAACGAATATTATGGGGTGTCCTCTCAAATGAGGCATCCTCAGCTTCTAGACGTAATAATTTTCTTAAATTTTGTCTGAGTACCGCAACGGTATTGTTAGCCGGACTTCCACGAATCAACAGTTCATACCCTAATTCTGATTTTAAAAGTCTATCGACGTCAATCTTGCGCGCCATTATAAAGAATGTGACGAACAAATTAAAAGAATCGGCAAGCTATATAGGATTACAACAATAAATCTACAGATAATAAACAAAAGTGGCCGATAGCACTGTAAGAAAGTCAAACAATAGCTAATACAAAACAAAAAAAAAAAACTAATACCGAACAAAATTTAATAAAAAGGAAAAAATAAACAGAAATTCGGGCCTCAAACGTTGGGCGCCAAAATATGTGACGGGCTACTCGTTGTGTTTTGAACGAAAACTAAGGAAAACGCAACGAATTGTATTAAAAATAGCCGAAATAGAAATAAAGAAAAAAAGGGGGGGGGGGACAGGCTATTTGCCCTGCAGAAACAGTGTGCCAGCAGCTCAATGGAGATGGGAGTGGGTGGAATTGTAGACGAATCTATCACGGGCACTGTAACGCAAGGGGGGGGGGATTCGTAATTCCGAACAAACTTCGAGATTGGAGAGGGCGCCACCTAGGTCGGAAAATACTTCTTCGTGGCGTGCAGCTTTCAGAACGAAACGGACCTGGACGTTCACTGAAAAAAATAATATATGCACGACGGAATGCGGGGTGAAGGGCTTACAATGTCTTTTTTCTAAATTAAACCTAAACAAATGGTTAGAGTAATGTTTATTAAAATTAATAGGTAACAGATTAATACTAACAATTAAAAATATAAAACATAAATTCGATAAACAATATTATCGTGCACAAAAAAAACAAACAGGGTACGCCCCTAAATAATCCTAAATGCGATCTTAAATTACCGTTGAGAAAAATAAGGTGGCTCCGCCACTGGACAATAAATTCTAAACGTCAAATTTATACAAAAAACACATGTCAAAATTAAATCTAGATATTCTGTTGCTGATTACTGGTACACACAATACAATCAAAAGGTAAAATGAAAGTGAACTCTTTCTCAACGATACAACGATAACAATTCCGTGACGTTTTTCTTTTCACCGAACAAATCTCAACGAGCACTAAAGTATTTGGTGCGCACAATATTAATAATGACAAAACTCACTTACTTTTAATAATTTGTCCTCCAGCCTGCAAACAGCGTGCATACCTGCATTGATGGATTAAAAATTGTCCAGGGCACGTTTCGTTCTAAAGGACTGGAAGCAAGGACTTGAAGTGGGTTCTGGCAAAATTTGGCGGAGAACAACGGATAGAAACGGGGAATATTTTTGGGAACGGATTCCGGACTTAATTTGGTTTATTTTTGTCTTCTTTGGGGCAATAGAAATCGGCAACCTGAAGTTAATAGGCCGAGCGTATCTTCCAAAGATGCGCTAATTATGTTCGGATAAAATTTCCAAATAAATTCGCTACAGCGAGTAGTGATTTTCTTCGACACTCCACGACACAACAGAAAAACACCGCGGAAATTTAAGGAACGTACTGCACCCTCAATTCAACAAAAATAACACACACCACAACCCTTCGCCGATTAACCAAAAAAAACGTATTTTCTAATAATCTCTCTTTTTTTTTTTTATATCCCCGCCGTCCTGATACAACAAAATATTAACCTACCGCGGTAAATTTGAAATAAAAAGAAACTAAACAAAATTTATTTCATAAACAGAAACCCGAAATATACGAAGTATATTACACCCGAAATAAAAACCCATTTACAACAAAATCAGATTTACTTGGACTTACTATTTACTACACATTTACAGATTTACTACACATACACTTAAAAGTTACAAAAAAATTACCGCTACACAAAAAAACCTATAACTAAAATTAACACAAGAAATTCAGATCTACTTGAGTACAACTTACTAATAACTAAACAAACAAATAATGAGAAAGAGTTTTTAGCCGTACGCACCATAAATATCCTAAGTCACCGCGAGCCGCACCGTCAATTGTTGGTGATTTGTCTTTTTCCTACCAATGAGGTAACACCACCGCAACACAAAAGGCGTACTCGCGCACAGCGTAGCTCGACTTCTAAGCCTCGCACTTTTCGCGGGGGGGGGGCACTAAATCTAACTACTACACTAACCTTAATTTTACTCGCATTTAGCGATTCCGTACTCGGGTAGTCTCCACCAATCCGGGGTAGGCTTTGGAGCCTGAGTACCATTCACTTTTTTTCTCTAATGTGGTTCCTGGGATCTCAGGACACTCGGAAGATTACCCCTACGATGGTACCGAACGAGGTCGCGTAAATCGACTTCGCGATTACAACTCAATACATACTCGGAAGGAACGAACTTAATATGAGTGCTGTACTTTAGTGCCGGCAGAGCGACACTAAAGTACAGCACTCGTATTAAGTTCGTTTGACCGACTATAACGCTCCGCATCACTTAGATTGTGCATCGAACGTGCACGATTCGAGCTTCAACTCGTAGGAGGGCATATACTCGCACTTATAATTGGTAATCCTTCTAATTAGGGGCCTGGTTGACTTAATTGCCCCGACCCAAAACCAAACTAAATTTCTGTTCCTTACACCTCGTAAGCAACTCTTTCATTATCCCCTTACACACGCAACCCTTTCACTCACTACTCGGTTATCACCCCTGTGGTCAAAAACTACCACCTACACAGGCTCACGTCCAAGAACAGACAGTCGTCAGAAAACATATGTGACAATTACTAGTTGCCTAGAAATTGTCATAATCCCAATAAAATAGTGCCACATGTTGCAAATAAGGAAGCAGTTTTGGAAGATAATAAGAAAGAAAATTTTATATTTTCCTACAATATGTCATGGATTTTATGTAGAACTGCTGATTTAAATAAGAACAGTATTGTGATACCTCAATGGGCTGGTTTCAGTAAGTTACTTCATGAAGATAACGAATGTACCACTACATATGGATATTTACCCCTTTTACCCTATGTTGCCTCTGAGTATGATACCGTGTGGACAACCATGGAAAAATGCAACAGAATCGCAAAGAAGTTAAATATGGAACATACTGTTATGACATTTGACCAAGCTATTTATTTCAAAGCAAAACAAATACAATGGCTTAAATCTGAAGAATGTGCAACATTTGTAATTCGTTTAGGTGGTTTTCACATACTTCTTAATTTTTTAAAGGTCATAGGACAACATATGAATAATTCTGGATTAAGTGATGTATGGCTGGAATCAGGATTATACGGTGAATCAACAGTTGCTGGAATATTAAACGGAAAAAAGTGGAACAAAGGTATTAGAGCACACAAAATTACTTATGAAAGCCTTATGAGAATTTTTCTTCCTATATTTGAAAAATGGATCACAGAATGCAACAGTGACATGATTCATACATTAAATTATTCCAGATCGATGGCAAACGATATACATATGTGAGTCAATTAGAAAAACTAAACCAATTGATAACTTCTCTCAAATTGTAAAAAACACCGAAGAAATAAAGGAAAATTTTAATAAATTTCTTGAAAATCAGTCCCCAAATTTTAAGTTGTGGTGTAGTTACTCGTATATGGAATTGGTGGAAATTTTGTTACAATTTTTGTATGCTGAAAGAGTGGGGAACTGGTCATTACATTTACAAAGCTTTCTAAAAATGCTTTCATGGTTTTTTCCATATGATCATACGAATTATTCCATCTTTGTGATATGCTAGATCTTCCAAAGAACGCTCCACAGGTACATAAAGAGTTTTTAGAGGGTAATTTTGTAGTGAAAAGATTGACTGGTAATTTTAATAGATTATCAGTAGACCAAGCGTTGAAGCATGTGAATAAAACTTCCAAAGATGCAGGTGGGATAGTTGGTTTGACAAAAAACAGCATCAGATTAGACGAGTGGTATTTGAGTTATAATGAAATCGGTATAATGACAAGTACATTTTTGAACTCTCTTAAATTGACCCATGATAGTTCTATTAGCCAAAATATTGAAGTTGGCAAGCAACGAATTGTTATTGACGAAGAAACTGTATTAAGCTTAGTGGACCAATTTAATAAGTATGAAGTATTTAGTTATGAAGGTGAAAATTTAACTTGTATTTCTACAAAGGAAGTATACTTAACAGAAGTGGAAAAATTGAAAAATACAGCAAAACAGAGAGGAGAAACTGCGTTAACAAATTTCATCTCTGTTATGGATACAGCTGATTTTTACAAACCGTTAAAGAAACAAAATAAATTTACACTAGTCAAACAGAAATCAAAAACACATTCTTCAAAATCACAAACTTTGCAGGGCCAACAATTTATTCAGCGTATTTTAGCAGCGAAGGAAATGGGAAGAAACGTCGACTACAATGAAATATTTAAGTATGAACTAACAAATTTTCCTATGTCTCTAACTGTGAATGGATGTTTAGGGACTGCATCGAATAAAAGTGCATTGGGAAGCATTATTGAAAATTACGGACAGTGTTTCCCAGTCCTACCAAATTTCAACGATGATGCTAAAGTCTGTCATATATTTGATGGAATGTCAGTGGTTCAAGGTTTAGGGAAACCACCTAAATGCAAATCCTTCGGTGAATATGCTAAGACGTTTTCTAATATTGTATTTCGGAATAAAAATAATGCCCAGCGAATAGATATGGTATTTGATCATTACAAAGAAGATTCCATAAAAAATATTACTCGTCAGAAAAGGGGATCCCAAACATCAATTAACAGAGTGATCGAAAGAACTGATGTTCCACTTCCACAACAATGGAATTTGTTTATTCATTCGGTGTTTAATAAGAAGCAGTTAACACATTTTTTATCTGAGCAGCTGATTAAACACTCCACAGAAAATTTAAATTTACAGTTTGTAACTAGTGGAGGTTTCTCAAATATTTTAGAATATAGATCCAATTTTGAAGTAAATGCTGATGATTTATTAAGCTCTAATCAAGAGAAAGGTGATACTAGGATCTTACTGCATATACTGTCTGCAAAAAGGTCTGGTTATTCCAGATGCATAATTCAGTGCAACGATACCGATGTGCTAATACTACTAGTTTACTTCAAGAAATACCTCACAAAAGAAATTTGGATGATCACTGGCACAGGGAATTCAATCCGTTACGTAGCAGTTCATAACATTAAATTAAATGAAAATGTAATAAAAAATTTGCCTGAATTCCATGCTTTGACTGGTTGTGATACCACCAGTCAATTTTCAGGAATTGGGAGAAAATCAGCGTGGAAAACATTTTTAGATCATTCTGATTATTTAGACGGTGTCGGAATGCATCAATTTTCGGAAGACATATTCAAAAATATTCAGAAATTTGTTATTATACTATACTAAAAAAATACTGACATTTCGTCAATTAATATTATAAGAGGACTGCTGGCATCTTCTGCTTCTATTGCAAAATTACCCCCTACAGAAGATTCTTTAAAATTACATAGCTTGAGAGCGCATTATAAAACTAAAATATGGCTTAATTCTTTACAACCTTGTCTTCAATTGCCGAGTGTTGCAGATCATGGATGGAAATTTGATAATGCGCTTAGAATTATACCAATTCTAACAACTTTACCACCTTTTCCTGTGGAATTAAAAGTTCTAGCAACATGTGGATGCAAAAAAGGTATAATTTCCTTTAAACTTCTGCAATCAAAATAATATGTTATTCTAATAATTATTCTCTAGATTGCGGAAGCAAGGTTTGCACTTGCAAGAAAAATAATATGGGTTGCATTGGATCTTGTAATTGTGTGGGACAGAATGTTTGTAAAAACAAACATGCTGTAAAAACGGTTACGGCAATACTGTCCGATGAAGAAAATATTTCTGACGAGTAGTTTACATTCATTATTTTAATATTGTAAGTATTTGAAAACGTTCTTAAACAAACCAAGCAGTCTTTGTATTTTTCATGACAGAAAGTTTACAAGAATTAGAAGAAAATTACATAATAAGAAAAAAAACATAAAAAGAAAAATCTACACGAAATAATACATGAAAGTTACCATTTAGGATTTAGGCTTTATTAGTGAGTGATTTATATAATTATTTTTTCATTGAAACTATCATTTTTACAACCAAAAGTGGCCGTATCAGAAAAAAGTCAAGCCAAAATTTAATTCTAAAGATTACTAATTTCATCATGCACTTTTCAAGGCCGGCACTGTACAATATAAATTTGGAGTGGTACGACAATTTTTTTTCAATTACAAAATATTTATATATATTTATACAATATTTATACATTTTTGAAAATGTTAACAAGCGTTATCGAAAGCTTAAAAATAAATATTTAATTCTCGAATTGTTTAATTAACTTGTTTTTAATGATACCAAATGTCAACAACATGCAAAAGTTTTCTTACCTAGTAGGGTGTAAAAAATCTCAAAAATGATATGCAATAGTAATTATGTAAAGGTAAAAGAATCAGCAAGCTTCAATTTAACATTTTTTAATGTAGTAAATCCATTTCAAAACTTTGAACGCGTTCTTCTCAAACCATATTTTTCAAATTGGCAAGATGAATATTTTTTGCAATTTTCATCCGATTGACTTGAAATTCGAACTGTAGCGTCTTAGATATATTTTAAAGTGAGGTACGGGAACAATTATTATGTTTTTTTATAAACGTTCAAAAGTCAATTTTAATCAGACGGAATAAGCTGATATAATTATGTAAGCATGATGATGCAGAATGTAAATCGTACATATTATCTGATTTTAACTCTTACTGGTCTCATTATTGACTCTTAAAATATAAGTAAGTAATAAAAAGTTTAATAAATGTAAACAAGTCTTTTATTTATATTTTAAAAATTTTGTTTTATTCAAATACAAAAGATAAAACTCTAAATTAATTAATAAATCACTTTTAGATTTTTATCAATTTTTTTATACTCGTATAAACAAAATAATTTTTTTTTAATCTAATATTACGAATGCTAGCTTATCCAAATTTTGCAGCTATATACTCATGATAAGCTATAATTCCTTGCCATGTTTCTGAAACAAATGGAAGAATTTTTGATGCTGGAGGATCAAATCCAGTTGAGCCTCCTGCTGTAAGCTCTACGGTATAAGACAGTTGAATTTTGGACACTCCTTTTGCATAATCGTCACTTCCACCAGCGGCAGGATACAATGCGTTACTAGAACTGCCGATTGTATATGATGTACCACTAACTTTACGAATGGCATCTGCAACTTTTTCTCCAAGTGCTTGTAATTCCCTCCAATCGCTTGGTAATTCTGTAGTATAGCCCCAAGGATACAATAAATAATTACCGTAACTATGGAATGATATATACAGCTTAATGGTGTCCTTGTATTTATCTAAATAATTTGCAAGTGATAGCGCTTCTGGTTCAGATAATGCTTTCGATCCGTGGTAGATATCGGAACATTCACTATTACTTGAACCCGCTGCTGCCCAAAAGTAAGCAAAATTACGATTGGCATCAGCACCATAGCACGATTTACCTAGTGATCTAGTTTTTCTCCATAATCGATTCTAGAAATAAATCATTAATAAATTTAAGATTAATAAACAGGAAATACAATAAATTATATATTTCATATGCTTTCAATTGCATTTGCTATATTTTTCTGAAGGCTTTAATTATTATTATATCTTATATTTAAATAGAAATAATTTTATTGGAAAAATAAAGTAGAATTTAAAAAAACAGTAAAATTTAAGCTATTTAATTTAAACTAGCCGATCAGATTCTTTGAAAAAACTTTTCGAATATATCATATTATATCAAATATATACTATATTCGAAAAGTATTCGTAAATATGTTTGCATTCCTATATTTCTTTTAATATTTTACACAGAGTACATACGGTTTTAGGACATTTTAGTACAGGACAATAATTAGTGGTTATCGTTATTTAATATAAATAAGATAAACTTACTCTGACAGCTGAATGTGTAAATTCATATCCATCTGGGTTAACAACAGGCAAAATGTGCCAGTCTACTTTATCTAATAATTGTGAATTGGCTGCTTGTTCAACGAGTTGATGGATAATGTAAGTTGTTTGTGCCGGCGCAATCCACTCTCTAGCATGAATACCTCCGTCTAAGAAAATAACTGGGTTCTTAGCATTGGGATTTTTTGAAATTTTAATTATATTTAATTCACGACCCTCTGTGGAATGACCTGCTAATTCAATAGATACTATGTCGGGATGATCTTCAGCTAACTTTTTAGTATAAGCGTTAATCTACAAAGTCAGGAAATATTTTATTATCTATTATAGTATAATATTGACTAATATAGTCACTAGTTATTTGACTTATTATGTCCGTATTTATAGTCGATATATCGTTGAACAATACTTCGGTACGACTCAAGTTCGAAATCAACTATTTTAATTGGTTGATTCCATACTTGAGTCGTGTTAAGTACTTCATTGAACAAAGTATCGACTATAAGTACGGAAATTGTACTTCTCCATTATTTAAAATTGTTTACCTCTTTATAGGTATTAAATTTCGTAAAACTTATTTTCCCTTCTGGAGTTCGTGGAGCAGATAACTGTGCTTTATGTTCATTTTCCAATGTTCTAAAAATTATGAATATTTAATTTTAATTATTCATTAAAATATAATAAAATAATATATAAATATAACTAAAATATACATAGTCTATTATTTTAATTATTTTTCAATAGACTATAAACAATATTATAATGTTTTATAATAATTTATTATTACCTTTGTACGTTATCTATTAATATTTCGTACGAAATATTATTAAGTATTAAAAACTGAATTATATGTTCCTGATCATTCGGAGATACCATAACATCTACCGGTTTTCCATAGTTATTTACTTGAGTCCAAAAATCTAATTGTTCATAATTTTGCAGCTGCCTTAAAATTTCAATTTGTTCTTCTGTTCGGGGAATAACACGATAAACTTTGTATCTGAAATTTTATAATTTATAATAACGCCAGAATAAGGGAACAGATGTAATAAAATATAATCATAAAAAATAGTTGAAATATAACAAAGCTAATATAAAATGTATGCTGCATATAATGTAATAAATATATTTTATGCAAATAAAATTTACCCCTCGTAAAAAGATTCAAATGTAGTACACGATGCTATACTCAGCACAACACTCAACAACACCGCAAGACGCATTTTGACTGTTAGGTTTAATTTTCGCATTTTGTTTTTATTTAATACCTATTGAAAAGAAATAGATAAATATCAGTTAAATCGATATCATCTACTAAAATTTTATTATTAGACTCAATATCTAATCTAATTTATCTTATTTTTTAAAGGAACAATACCCATCGGCTCGAGTAGGTACTACCTAATATTTACCTACTTATCGTATAATCTAATACGTGTACCGGAAAAACGTAATATTAATTGAGAAGTCAAGATATAATTTTTTGAAAACATTACGCTTTTGAAACTTTATTAGAGTAGGTAACTAATTGAGTCGTTAGACAAACTTGAAATACTTAATATAAATAAAAAATTTATGTTGCAACTGTGATTCAAATGTAAATGTCATAAATCAAATCTAATGATTTAAAAATAGAACAAGTCGAAGAGAGCAACTGTTGATGAAGTCACGGATCACACAGCAAGACCAAAGCAGCAGCTTTAACATTTACAGGAAAATGTCACCCTAGAGCTTTATTTGAATCCATGACAGCGTAAGGCTTACATATAGGACAGAAAGGTCATGGAAAATTTATTACTATTTGCTCCTTCATGTTTCTAAAAACTAAATTATGGGTAGTACTGAAATTATTTAATTTTTAAAATAATAAACGAATTGTAATATTATGCATTAGTATAAGCTATTTTTCAAAGCTGTACATTACAAAACAGTCTTGAAACTGAATACTGCTGTATTGATAATTATTTATTAACTTACGCTAACCACTTGTGACGTACATAGTTCAAAATATAATAATTTATTATAATTAAAAAATTTAAGTTTAAAATAGTACGTAGGTACGTTTTAAATTAACCAGTAATGTTAAGATTTTCTTTAGCTCGGTTAACATTCATTACATTCGTTAACGCAAACTAATTTGAGGAATACTATTTTTTTTCGAATAGTTGCATAAATTTATTATAGTGTATCTAAAATCTTCTTCAGTTAAACTTTGAATTGAAATCAAAAATTAAATTATATTTATTATTTAATATTATTATATTTATAATATAAATTATATATTATTAAATTAAAAATACTAGTTCTGTCTACACATATTATGAAGGTAATATAGTAGTTGCCTGTTATCTCTGGTTGAGTGGAAAGTTATAATAATTTGTATCTATGTAGGTATAATATCAAATCTCGTAACTCCAAATTCATAAATTTTGCGGAAAACACGAAAAACATTCTAAAAAATTCAAACAATTCAATTTACCAATTTTATAGTGGTTAATTAAATTATATTTAATGACAATGTAACTAAG
Organism: Cantharis lateralis; assembly: GCA_963170105.1. Taxonomy (NCBI): domain Eukaryota; kingdom Metazoa; phylum Arthropoda; class Insecta; order Coleoptera; family Cantharidae; genus Cantharis; species Cantharis lateralis. Next base: position 53,909,819 of record OY720624.1, on the reverse strand, counting down.
TAGTTTTATATACATATTTTTTAAATTATAGTTATTTTATTGGATATACGGATTTTTCTATAATGAAAGCTCAACAAAAATGGAGAGTTTCAGTTGGTGCGCTAGGCGGAATAGAGTTGAAAGGTTTTCTATTCTTTCAAAATTATGTGCAGTTTCATGGTTTTCCCCATCTATAGAGTATTTTTTCCTCAAATAAAATTGATAATTAGGGTGACGATATACCATAAATGTGGCTTTATAGACAAGCATACTATTAGGAAAAGATAAAAAATAAAATACGTTACTTTAGGAATCGGTACAGCAAATTTTAAAAAGGGTGTACATCTTGAAATCCCAAAACAGAAAGAATGGCTAGTTAGGATTGGTGCAGTCCACATACTATATCATATCCGTGCAATCCGCATGCGACTATCATATCGGTGCAAACTATGTCACCAGCGTCCACTATCCTAAAACTAAATTATTTACTTACCATCATAAATTAGGATTATTAACTTGTGAAATATATAGAAGAGTGTCGAGTGGTTTGAGCCATGTTTGCTATTTAACTATAAAATCTCACTGGAAGAAGATATCATGAAGCGGATGTACTGTTAGAAAGTTTACCTTATTATCTACCCTTCCGCATCATTGATTTTTCCAATTTAGAAAAAACTGATAATTTTTTTCCCATAACTAATGGGTTAAATTTTAACAAAAAGTAAATGAATCGGGTGGTTGAGCTACCTTAAAAATCTGAAAAAAACAGTAAAAAACTTGCAAAAAAATCAAATAAAAACGAACAATATTAATGAAAATGAGTTTTTTATTGTTCAAATTGCTCCAAAAAAGAGAAAAAGATGCTCGATTATTTATCCGTATCTGGATCCAGATCAGAATCACAATTTTTGTATACTGAAAATCACAAATTTTTATAATAAAAACTAGCTGGATACCCGGCTTCGCCCGGGGTCTCTATAAAAATCGACTTGCAACCCTCACGCCATCTATCAATAACCTATTGTTTTAATCTGTTCGTGTATAAGTCGACCCCGACGCAATCAATCTGGACCAAAAAAAAGATATGCAATCTGCATAATATGAGGGTGGTCTGAAAAGTTTCCGACCTAACATAGATTGGGCAAATTGTTTTCTCAAATTTTTTTATATTTCTCTGCAGTCTCCTTGTAAGTCTATATACTTATTTCAGCGATGCTCCTATTTCTTTAACCCGTCCAAATAGTACTCAGCGTCTTTCGCTGCAAAATAGTTGTTTACAAAGGCAATGGACTCCTCTTTCGACGAAAATCTCTGTCCTATGAACTCAACTTTTACCTTAAAGAAAAAAAAGTCACTTGGGGCAAGATCTGGTGAGTAAGGAGGGTGGTCAAGCAGTTCAAATCGTAATTCGTGGATTTTCGCTATGGCAATCTTTTAGGTGTGATACGGCGCATTGTCTTGGTGAAACAAAATTGGTTTTTTCTGCAAATGTTACGGTTTTTCCTCAATTTGTGCCTTAAACTTATGAAATAATGATGCGTAGTATGTTCCTGTAATATTAGTTCCTTTTTGAAGATAATAGATTAGGATAACTCCATGAATATCCCAAAAAACAGTCGCCATCACTTTCCGAGTAGAAGGAACAGTGTTTGCCTTTTTTGGAGCCGATTCCCCCTTCTCGGTCCACTGTTTCAACTGTATTTTTGTTTCTGGAGTCCAATGGTGCATCCAAGTTTCATCTACAGTACAGTAGTTAATCGGCACCAAAAAGTCCAAAATCACTGAAATTTTAGCGAGTACTTGTCAAAGGATGCACAAACATATTCCCTAGTTTTATAGACAAGTGCTGCCATCTTCATGTTGAGGTAGGAAACTGTTCAGATACCCCCGTATATCTAAGCTATGGTGCAAATATGGCTTCGATACCTCTTGCGGTTTTCGAGTTTACCTATGCCTAACATACGCACAAACGATTTTTATATAATATATGTAGATATAAAAAATTCATGTAGCATACATTCCAAAACGTCATTTATCATTTCCAATCGATAAATATTTATCCGAATGCGAAACATGAAAATAAATGGGTGGCTCAAACCACCTGAATGACTATTTTTTTGTATGTTGAAAAAAAAATTAAGTACGATGCAATACTATGAAAACTTTATACACGTGAAAATTCATCAAATTTATAACACATTAACGATACTTACGGTACATTGAAAAATCATTGAAGAATGTTCATTGAATGAATTTTTTCTTAAATCAAGCAAAAACTTTTTCATATTACCTGCTATGAAACTGCGAGTTTCATTGCATGTTGAGACAGTCGAAACACGACATTGCAGATCAACGCGACTGTTGGTCAGAAACTAATTGGTTTCTTCCCTAGGACAGAAATCGTCAAGTTGCTGCCCGCTTACTCAGTTTTTGATTTCAATTTAAACTTGTCAGAATTGTATTTATTTATTGTAAACAATTAATGTGACAGCTGTTACATAAATAAGGAACCAAAAAAGAAATTAAGTAAGCGTTAACTCATAATTTTAATAATTATTTCACATAAATAATTCCTTCGCTCCCCCCCCCCCTTAGTTCTTCACTGATCTCTATGAATATTCATGAGCGCTATACCGTTTAGCCTTTCTTCACTTGTAGAATTTCTCTAATAAGGTTTTATTCGTTTTAATTTAGAAAAACTTCTCGTGGCAGTTGCTGTAGTCACTGGTAATATTAATTTTAACAGCAGAACAGCTATTATGTTTACAGTTCATGGTTTCTGTATTAAATTAATTCCATGTCTTTCACGTAAAAAAGGATAAATGGGATTGACCTATAAGCCGACAAGGTAAACAACAAAAAATTACAGCAAATATATTTAGAAAAGAACTTTTTCCCACTCTAAAATTGAATACCTATTTTATTTTCGAAATTCAAAATTTTGTTTCTTGAACATTTCGGGGGCGGCGTGTGCCTCCAGGTGTCCCCCTGGCTACGGGCCTGATCTGTTTGCTAACGCTCATCAGTCCAGCAGTAACTTTATTTTTTTACTAGACGCCTTCAGCGTTTACTTCTATGACACTTAGTACTATCTGTTATTTGTTATAGCTATAATTATTGGACAAGTGTATGTTTTTTACGTAATATATCCCAATTTCTATTTTCACATCTTTAATACGGAATAAATTCTTATTTTTATTTGTTGCGTTTTATTTCAATACTTGGCATCCTAAGAGCACTTCCTTTAGAGGTTGATAGTATTACCGATTTGCATTATCAGTGATGATTAATTAGTAGGAACAACCAACAGTAGAACCTGCGATTGGTGAACATATGGTATATTTACCAATCGCAAATGGGGTGATCATTGCTGACCAAACGTGCAATACCACTTATGGTTAACTAAGTAGCATCTTATAAGATTTTTAAAATGTAGTTCACGTGCTTAGGTTGATTTGTTTGATATACAGTACAAAGTTTAATATAGTGTATCCAGATCATCTTACAAAGTTTGTGTTGCTGATAAATTAAAATAGCAAAACAGCACAAGATGCCGCATTTCACGTGCTGGAAATTTAAACTACTTGTGGAACACTTCGACAATGGACAATACATGCTAATAATAATAAAAATAATAAATAGATGCTGCGTGGCCCAAGATAAAAATTGTTTACGGGAAACCAAGTCATAGTCAACGTCAAGGGTCTGTTAAACGAGCTAATAGACATATCTACGATATCCTAGGAGTGTGGATGGACGAACATAAACCACAAATTGGCCCGCAAGAATTAAATTTATTCAGAAAACCCGTGATTTGCATTCTGGAATTGGAAGATGCTCATATGAAGCAAAGTTTCGGTATCCGGCTAGAGCAGGATTAGCCTCGACTGGAATAATTCATGAGGAAATTCTGTATATGTCCACTGTAGAAGATGTCAAAATTATTACTTGAAACTGAAGATAATACTGAAAACTTGTTGGAACCTGTTGTTAAAATAAGAAACGTTGGAAGTCAGTGCCTTATAGTATTACCTTTTAGCGGAGTAGTTAATTATGCTAGAATATGCCTCAATTGCTAATATTTGAAATTTTGCTTGAAGGAGAACATTACTATACAGCGTAAAAGATATCGAGAATCATAAGAAAAGCAAGCCTCTAAATTGCTAAATTTATTTAACGAAAAATTTTCTGCAACTTAGAAATTGGAAGTACGGTTCGAATTCTTATACCAGACGTAGCCCAGAACTCGCGGTTCCCTTCGAAACATACTGGCTGTTGTCAATTCAGTAGAAGATGGCCTTCATTAATTTTACAAAAATTATGGTGTTATGAGTACACCCGATCTGAGTTTAACCTTGTACTGAGCAGTTAATTTTATTAGAAAACATTAGTGATACGACCAAAGAAAATAAGATTATTCTTAGAAAGCTGCAGATCCAAGCAGTGTGCTAGAGGGGCAGGGTTACAACTGTAGTCACTGCTAAGGTGGATGTAAAAACTTTGCAATTCGAAGTGCCATGGATCACTTTCAAGCCAGAATAAAAATGAGTAATTTAAAATACATTAATTATTTTGTAATTTGTATTATTTTATTCAATTATAATTTATTATTTTTTTAAATTGTTGTTAATTTCATTAATTTTGTTAATAAAAAATGATTTTAATACATTACAACCTCGAGTGACGTGTTACCCATTTCCGACGAATCAGAAAGTCGTATTCGAAACTGTCTGAGCGGAGATAGGTGTTTGTGCAGTTGTGCATCTCATGTGGACTTGCCGATCGATGATTGGACCTTGGTGTTCTGTCTTCGATCGAATACATATACAATACAATAGTGTTCAATCCAATACATCTCACGTAAATGTTACTTACCAGTTGGTTGTCAAATTCAACTCGCCATTTTGTTGTTCCTTATAGTATTTATTCTATGATATCATCATTGTCCAATCGTTTTTGGCCAATTGTACCATTGACCAGCCAAAGACGTAAATATTACAATTATATGAAAATATTTACATCATTACTCACCGTTAATGGGGAAATCACGTCAATAACCGGACAATGATGTTAATGGCCAGCATAAATGAACTGTTAATCAATAACAGTTCTAGATAAACAAAATAATAACTATCAAAGAAGTAAAGTTTCTTATAATTTTTTAGTAATGGACACTGCCGTTATAACATTTAATTAAAGTAATTCTTCTGTAATTCTTCTCTAATTAGGCTATTTTGGCTAGAGACGGCAGTATAACTCAACAGTTGACTTGGTTAGTGACTAAACTAGTTGAACATGAATTAAAAAATCTTAATCGTGTAACCGTGTGCATTCTTTTTAAATCGGGGGTTGAAAACCTCACTTTATGATTATATTGAACCGCACGTTAATATTGAACCAATATTTATAAAATGTACAAAACGTTAAATTTGTAACTTACGTTAATATTAAAGTAAGTTTGATAAGATGTAGAAATATATAGTGTAATAAATATTGTACGAATGCGTCGATTGAAGCATCGCCGTAGTTTGGGATGACGCATTTTCATGTCCCTGTAGGCCAGTTAAACTGTCTCTCTTGTAGACGATTTGACGGTCTCAATTTTCTTATATACCTATCATTCCAATTATTTCAGTATTATTAACAGATATGTACATACCTTCTTGTCTCTTCAGTGATTCAAACGCCTGTGGTAATATTCAGTAAATTAATGAGTATTCTCAGACAGATCCTTTGTTCTACTTGAGGTTTCCTTGATATTGGAACCATATTCAATTACTTCCTTTGTTTGATTTTCAAGGCAAATTCTTTGAAGCTTTATGAAGTATTATTATTTAATTGTATAATAAATTTTAGATATTAAACCCTATATTATGCTTTTATTATAAATGTATCGCTTCAATAATTTTTTTATTCACAAGTAATAAAATTTTTAATGTTATAGTAACTGATAAATTATTAATAAATTACATTAAAATACAAACATTTAAAACTTAAATATGCATTACTTGATGACATAATCGCATCGGTATCATTTAAGACGTCTTCTGCGTAGAGGTACGATGTCTTCCATCTGGGTAAAGATGAGATGTCGTCAAATTTTATGGCGTCGTTTCTGCCACTATTTAGATACAGTTCCATACATTTAAGATAGAAATTTCTATCGTGAGGGTTATAGAGTGAATGTAGTAATATTAGACAGTAGCGGATCAAGAAATATGTATTTTTATGCTGCTGCTTAAAATATTTTATGACAAAAAAATATTTTATATACTATTTTTCAATTACAGTACTTTGTAATTTATCTAATCCAGATAGATTATAAAAGTATTTAATAATAGATTAAACGTTTTTAAAGAAGGTAATTAGATTTTTATCAACAATCAAAAAATAATTTACTAGTACTTTTGCTTTTAGACTCAACAAAAGTATTTTAGTGTTTTTAAAAGTTTAAGTATATTATTTGTCTTTCATAATATAGATATTACGAAAGTATTTATAATAATACAATTAAAACAACTTCAAGATTTGAAAAATACTTAAAGTAAAACTAAAGTATTTATAATTATTATAAAGTGTAACATTAACTATTAAATTTAGCTGGCAGCATGTTCATAGTCAACATTGAGAAATAAATTGGTTTAAAAATAAATACGAAAATGTATTAAAAGTTTCGATTACAGTAAAATTGATAATTTACACTTGCATAACAATTATTGTAGAATATTCAATAAAAAAAATCAGTTGCAACGCCACTGCAATCGGTTTCCAATAGTCTAAAATGACGACAGTAAAACACCGGCGATGTATTGTGATATTGATCTTTGGTATACATATAAGTTATTGCTATTACCAGGGTTAAATATTTTTTGTTATATATTATAATATGCTTTATGTAAGTAAGTGCTTATGTATATAAATTATGTAAAAACGCATGTGGGATATTATTTTCAAACATTGTAACTAATAATTAATATTATAATTATCTTGTAATAACTTTTAATACTAGAAGCGGCCGCCGGCCTTAAATATACTTATTAGGGCTAAAAGGGGTCATTTTGGCACCTTTATTTTTTCTCATATAAACAATTCATTTTTAGAAGTGTCAAAATAACCGCTTCGGCGCTTCTAGTATTAATTTGATTTTTTTTTAATACTATAGTTTAATTTTTGTGTATAAAAGTAAAGATTATGTTTTTTGATAGGTGCAATTTTGGTTAAATTAATAATTATTTTGTAATATTTAATATAAGAATTACATAATCAATAGATTACATTTTGGTACAAGTTACGAATTCTAAAATTATACATTATTTTTTCTATAAGTACAACGATTATGAGAAAATTTACAATGATAATTTTTAATCTAATTGTTTTCCTTGATATAAATAATAAATTGAAAATTTAGGTGATTTTCTTACTGCATGTTTTTACTGTGGAACATCAGTACGTACCTATAATATTATTCTTAAATCTAGTAATTTTAAATAATTTTATTAAAACAAAATTTGTATTTATGTAATATTTGTTTTATATGGTATGCATCTACTTACATAAATATTACAAATTAGACGAGATTAATAAGTTTAACTTAAGTTATTAATTTTTTGAAATTATTTGTTTAAGTTTGTTATTACAATATTGTCAACAAAGTTTTAATAGGGTCGAATATAGCCAACCACTACCATTTTGCTTTCTCTGTTCATACAAGTTGTCCGGTTAGCATATGCCAGAGGCTATTTTAGAAACAGCAAACTGGACAATTGAAACTATAAAGTAAATAGACTTGACAAGAAAAATTTTATTTTAATATTTACTTACTTGATGCATACAAAAAGTATTTTACTTAGGCTTTGCAAAAATTATTTATAAAACATAAAAATACATATATTATATAAGGTATATTTATTTTAACTTCTTTACTGAACCCTCTTTTTGACTACTTGTGATCACAAAAGTTGTTTTGCCAAACTTTCAGATATTATTCTACACGTTCAGAAAACAAGTAGAAAATTAAAATCAATCAAGGAACTATTAATTCGAGTCACTAAATATTCAGATAATGGGATATTAGTTATTACAATTATAATTTTATTATCATAATGAATACCGATTTTATATTGCAGTTTTAAGCACTTCACTGTTATTTTCTCACAATTACATATTCTTATATTTATTATCTCAAAAATTTTTGAGATTTTTTGGAATAGTGCGCCATAGTCAAAATGTAAATTAAAAATCAAAATTTAAAATTTTATTTACATTTCATTTATCTGTACGCGTTGGGATACTCTGGACAATGTAAACTAAAATATATTTTTGTTAACATCGTAGGAATTGTAATACATTACTACTTTATACCGGGTGTTCATTGTAAAACTTCCAGCGAGAAATATCACGAAAACCAAACACCTAATGAAAAAGTGTATCGGACAAAAGTTGTATAACGACAACAAGAACAAAAATTTATCTAATTAAATTTTCGGAGTGGATTAACGAGTAGACCTTTTCAACATCAACTTTGGTTTAAAATATTACGTATTTAGCACAATTGCAAAGTTTAAATTCATTACTTATATTTTTATGGGTACCACTATTTAGATATTATAATTATAGTTATAGTTTCTTATAATATAGTAGTTATCATAAAAATTAAAAAATATAATTCTGTAAATAATATAAATAAGTTAAAAATAAGTACTTTCCAGAAAATCCAAAAAATGCACATACACTTTTTAGAATTTAAAAGATTTTAAAAAGAGATTTAAAAAAACAATTAAAATCACTGAAATTTAAATCAACCGTACAGTATAGTAAATCTATATACTCGAAAAGTTAAAACCTCGAAACTATTTTGAAGTTATTTTATTTAAATCCAAATATTTTCTGTTTCAATTAATATTGTCAATAGTTTGGAATTCCAGTTTTTCGACCTCAGTATCTATGTATTTAATTTGCGGTAGCTCTACTTTCTTTATATTATCCAACAGAAAGACGATACCGAATTTCAATATTAATATACATTATACAGGTATCGGCTATTTAAGTTCTGTCTAAAATAGATTTTTATTAGAGATTTCATAAATACAAAACCTTTGCTGTGCTGTAAACGTCTAATTAACAGCGTTTAAATTCTAGATTTAAATATATTTTCACGCCAGTTGGTAAGTCTGTAGTATCCACCCAATAATAATTCCAGAATATGTACCTTTTTTCTTTGTAATTCTATAATAAGAGCTATATCTAACGTATCATCGCTATTGGCTGAAAATACTTATCAACTTTGCAATTAATTTGAATCGCAAATAAGAAATCAAAATGTACAAAATTTAGGGTAGTCCCGAAAGCTTATTATTACGTGACGATTTGACAAAGCGATCTCTTCTTTAATATTATATTAGTATCTATACTATTATTAAGATTCTATTAATAAATTTTGTCACTATTCCTTTTATACCAAAAATCAAAATGAAGTTTATATTGATCAAGCGAAAACAATAATATGCAAGTTTAGGAAAATACAAAAATAAGCGTTCGTATGAGTATGGATTTAAGTGACTTTTTTTTAAATGTATGTTTTTTCTATCTATCCCGTAATGAAAAGCCGTGATTAAGTACGTATATGATATGTGTACTAATAACGATAACATGTATTATGTAAAGTCACTATCTTGATTGTTTGATAAGGATGTCGCAGTGGAGTGTAACGGAATATTATAAAAAAATATGAATTGACGATGGGATTTATATTTTAGAATGTACTGTAATAACACAAAAGATTTAAATAATAGTGAATGCTACCATTCAAGTTGTAAATTATAATTCAGAAGCAACGTATTCGCTTTGCTTGGTTAAGTTTTCTTGAAGCGTTAACTAACGCCCGCATTTATAGACAAGTCTAAATACTAAATAATATATTAAAGGGTCAAATTTTTGTATTTAAATCAACAATAAAATTAACATACAAAACTGAATGTTACCAAATACTCCTGTTTCTAGTATAAATAATAATATTACTTTGTCGAGTATACAATACACAAGGTAGATAACGGCTATAATACTTAATATTATTTGTTGAAAACCTGCCACTTCCTGGTTTTTTTTTTTGAAAAACCAATCCATTCTACAGAAAATCAGAAAATAATAAACAAGGTAGCTACAAAACAAACAATTAAATTCACAAAATTTTTATTTTTATCGAAAAATTATTTTATTTTTCAATACTCAGTCGTGATCGTTTTTAAAAATGTATAGTATGATTTCTAACATGTTTTCATCTTTGGCGATCGATATGCCATTTTTTCAAAAAGCTGTTTTATAACAAGAAAAAACACATGATTAATATGATCAGGATATACGGAAAATATTGTCATCTGAAAGACATACTGCGTAAAATCGTATCCCCAAATCTGTTACTATCTCCCGGTCTATTAATCCCATTACAAAAATTTTATTTATTTTTTAAATAGTGCAATAATAGTTTTTTTTCTTTTTCAAACAGTTTTAGTCCTATCCTGACAAAAGTGCTAACTATTAAGTTTTTTAAGACTAACTTGTATTTAATTTTTTAAGTTTAATTTTAGAACTTAAGAACTCTTAACATGATTAAGATGAGTTACCCTGTAAAACAGATTTTACAAAAAGTTCACATTAGTCAAATTAACTTAAATATTATTGGTGAATAGCTGTATATTTAAAACAGACTGTAGTTAAAAAGATCAACCTTGATAAAAGTTAAAGTTATTGATCGTTTACAAAAAATAGCAAAATTTGAACATAATTTATACAAAATAAAATATTTTTGTACAAAAAATACCGGTATTTCATTATTCACACATTATATGATATTTTTATCCTTAATAATTGAAGGTGCGATGCCTTGCTTAGATAAATATCGTGAAAGAATAAAAATTATGTGAAGTAAATATCCATTTGTGTACTTATGTGAACACAATTGTATCCGTAATAATTTTAGTAATTTTGCAATTTGCATTTGCGTGTTTAGTTAGTAGAACTCATCCAGGAAATTAGTCTGTCAGGTACAACCCACCCTAAAATGTAGATAACTGCTAAATGTTGGTTGTTTTCATGTTGTGTACTAGATAGTCTAGCATTGTGTGCAAAAAATAATTATAATTTCATTAACTTATTACCATTTTCCTAAGGCATTAAAGATTTTTGCTTTAATTTATTCAATTATTATAATAGTTCACTATCTTCTGTAATCTGTTTGTAAAGATCTGATATCTGCATATTATGCATTCTAGGCTACAGAGTAAAATTAAGTTTCTTAACAATTAATATTTCCCTAGAAGTTTTGTGTCATAGTTAATGACAGTTTTTTATTTGTAAAATCTAATAAACGTGATAAAATATGATCATTTCTATAATTTGCTATAGGGCGCTTCTTCTTAGTGCTAGGTCTCCGCAATACTAGTTTATGCGTTTACTGTCACCTGGCAAAGTCAAATCGTAGTAGTATATTTTAACTTTTTATTTCATAACCTTGCTTGAATATTTTCCACACCTAAACGAATGATACGAGAAAATACACAGGAGAGACTGGGGGTGGTGTGGACCCTGGGATACAATGGAAATGCTTGTATTTTGGGCCTTGTTAGTAATTTTGTTCCTGTACTTGACGTAGTACGTTAGTACTACTGTAAACAGCTGATAGAAGAGAAAAATCAATGCTATGATAAATCATCGGAAGTTTTTATATTTTAGCATAGTTTGTTTTCAACCTCTCAGTTGTAAGTTTGACTACGTAAGGATTTTCAATTATTCAAACTGATTTTTTTGAAATTTATTTTATTTGTAGGTAAAAAGTGAAGTCTTACAAGTATCTCGATAGTTAATTCATAAAAATGAATGCTTGTTTTATATAAAGTTAAAAGTTTTTTCCTGTCAGGGAATGCAATGGACAGTGCTTCCAATGTATACCACACCTTTTACGCAACTTCCGAAGTGGGGCTACTAATGTTTTTCGAGTTTAAAGATACTATTAATTGTAAACAATTTTTAAAGTGAAGAAAGTGAAGTGGTAGAAGTAAAATCATCCAGTGAGTTTGACTTTGAAATATAATATTGTTCAATTGAAATTTTCGTAATAATTCTTAAAGTATAATTACAATATTATATAGCCGTCGCCATAAATATTAGGTCACCTTTGAAATTTCAATATTTTGAAAACCCTCAAATATTTTCTGAAAACAACTATGATACGGCCTTCTTAGTAAAAACTTGTTTATTTTAATGCTTTTGTAAAACAAACATACGAAATATAAGAGCATTACAGCCTTGATTAAATCACTGAAACTTTTGGAAGCTTTTATGAGCTGAAATATATGGTAAATTTTACCTAGATCATGTAGTAGAACAAAATAATTGACATCTTGGTCGCGTTTCATAATATTACTAATACTATTAGTTGGAAAGTACAAGTGGAATATTATTAATATTATAAAATAATGGAAGATAAGTTTTGGCTATGCATTTAGAGTAGGTTATTTCATTAATAAGTACCAAAAGCCACGCAGCTAGCTGTTCAGATTAACAATTTGAAGACTATTTAAAGTCACTTGTAACTTGTAATATTAGTAAATTTTCATTATGAAACAGGGCCCTGAACTTCAAAAATTGAACTATTATTTTAAAATTTTAAAAATACTTTTATATCAACCCATGAATAACTTCTCAAATCATAACCAAGCAAAACTAATTATTCGTTTTTTAAAAAATCGTTTTCAATATTTAATTTTTAATTTCAGACTTGATAATGTATGCCATGCATACGAAACATGTCGTCTAATTAAACAATAAAAATTATAAAATAATATATAATTTTATCATTTGCGAAGAAGTATACTACATAATTATTTAAATAAACAATTTATATATATAACATGTTAAATACAAGTTTTTATAGCTTCTGAAACTTATAAAATAATTAATGTGGTAAGTTTAAATTTAGTAAATTTTAAATAATATACAATGGATTATTTTACAGTGAGTACTGCTTCTCCGTCGCCAGTTTCCAATTCCCTCTGTTGTAACATTCGTTTTCTTCTAGATTTCTAGCTTTCATTCCCTTATTCACATCGTCTCGCCAACTTCTTCTAGGCCTTCCTCTCTTCCTCTTCTCAGGCGGAATCCATTCCAAAATCTTTCTGGGCTATCTATAGGGTTTTTCAATAAGAGGTGTTATTTTGATATTCAAAGAAAAATGGATTTTTTTGAGAAAATTGATCGAATTTTTATTTCATTATAAAGAGGAAGGTATGCCGTTAATAATGGAAAAAAACATCAGTCAAATGGCCACCACGACCACGCTTACAGGACTTATCCTTTTCATGAAATTTTCTATAACCAAATCGCAAAGTGGCTGCCCTATGTCCTCGATAGCCTCACGAATTCCATCTTTGAGGTCTTGAATCGACGCCGGGCTGTTGGCGTAGACCTTATCTTTCACGTGGCCCCAAAGGAAGAAGTCGGTGGCCAATTGTGATCACCTCTTCGAGAGATAACACGGTCAGGAAACTTTTCCCGTATAAGATCAATGGTTTCGTTTTTAATTTTAATAATTTCAATGCGTTGTTGAAGCGTGTATCTACGCCAACAGCCCGGCGTCGATTCAAGACCTCAAAGATGGAATTCGTGAGGCTATCGAGGACATAGGGCAGCCACTTTGCGATTTGGTTATAGAAAATTTCATGAAAAGGATAAGTCCTGTAAGCGTGGTCGTGGTGGCCATTTGGCTGATGTTTTTTTCCATTATTAACGGCATACCTTCCTCTTTGTAATGAAATAAAAATTCGATCAATTTTCTCAAAAAAATCCATTTTTCTTTGAATATCAAAATAACACCTCTTATTGGAAAACCCTATATTTTCGTCCATTCTTTTTGTGGGTCCAAACCACACTAGTTGTCTACTCTCAATTTCGTGTACTATATTTTTTCCACTCCCATCGTTTCTCTAATTACCTCATTCCTTATTCTCTCTAAACGCGATCTTCTGCAACTTCTTCTCAAAAATTTCATTTAACGCTCTTACAGCGCTTCTGCCTTTATTTATTTTGTTTATTATTTCTTCTCCGTTGTTTCCGTGTTTGTTGAAAGTTACACCCATATATTTACATTTTTCTACCCCTTTTATGAAGTTTGTTTCGAGAGGTAAGTTATTTTGGTACTGTTTCCCACTAATAGATATTCACACTTTTTCAAATTCATTTTCATCCCTGCCCGTTCATATTCTTCTTTTAGTTTGCGTACCATATATATTATATAGCTTAGGTCATTTTCATCTTCCGCTTACCACCTGGTCGTCTGCATAATACAAAGTATGAAGTATGCTGTCTCCCACACGTAGTCCCATACTTTTACATTTCCTAGTCCATTTTTATATTTTAAAACTATCCGTTACTCTGTTTCCCGTTTTTACCCTTGCCGTATTATCTTCGTAATATATTTTGATATAAATTAAATAAAATTTTTATAGAACGAGTAGCTGCAGCTGGTACCTATTACATGAGTGTGGTGAAAATTTATTATTATTTTAGTGTATTCATGTAAGAACAATTAACTAGCCCATGGCGAATATGTACTATTGCTATTATAAGTAGGTATATGTTTATTTTTTATTCTGTGTGTTTTATTGAATTTTTCATTCGTGATCGAACAATTAATTATTCCTACACCTCCCTGTAGATCTCAAGCTTCGCGGTTGGCTGCCAGGAAAATTACGCCGTTTAAGTTGATAATAACCGTTTATTTGAAACGCACTTCTAAAGATTTGTTTTTTTATTTCAATAAGTTCAGATAGCAGTTGTTGTTGTAAAATGGGAAACTATATTTTTTATTATTTAATATTTTTAATATTTTTTCTTTTCACACAAAACATATTTACAGTTTATCTCTAAAATGATTGAGGAAATAATTAAACAATAGCAATTTAACATTAGAAAAAATGTTGTAAATTATGTCCTTAATAGGATTTATATAGCAACTATGTCTTAGGATCAAATTCATTAAGTGTAATTTGTTGGTTAAAGACCTGTCAGGTGTTACACTTAAATATTTCGAAGTAAAATATTGTACAGGACAATAGTTTCACTAAATTCAACATTTACAGATCTACCACGATCCTGTAGTATCACTACACCTTAAAACAAAGCAGTGCTTATGCTATCACTCTTATGTCGGTCTGATACTATTTTAACTACAGAATGTATCATTCGAGTTACATAATATATAAATAACAATTATCTTAATATTCACGACCAGTAAACAACTCATGTACATATCTCGCAAAATAAATACATATGTCTTGTTAGTGGGCTGTATACAGAGTAGCTTCACAGAACATAGAAGGATATTATAATTTACCAAGCGTGAAGCCCGACATTGACGTATAATAAAAAGCTATAGGGCGTCGTATAGGCCGCTCATACCTTGCCGTGCATATTCGCATCTTTATGGTAGTACTATAGTAACTGCAAATCTTCATTTCTTATTAAATTGAAAATCCTTCATTAGTATCTGTAATATCAAATTTAAATTCAAATTTTTAACTGACACTGTGATTTGTTGCATCATTATCGAACTTTAACTTTTATTTTGTTATAATTTCTATTGTTAGTTACTACTGTTTTATAATAGGGGTGCGATAATGATGTGCGGATAGTAAAAAAGTTTTTAAAATTTACTTTAAAATGTAATATAAAATTTATTTAAATGAGTTGGTTGTTGGTATTTTTATTTTTATTTAAGATCGTTATTTAATTATATATGTATCTTACCTTAAACTTATTCATTTTTCATTTTTCGATCAATGCTACTATTTTTTGCTTTTGTGAGCATGTACTACGAATTAACTAGTACTTGAACTAATAAGGTTGCATGTTTCACTAGGTTAAGCTCTCTGAACTCGTCTACTTCACGTAATTGGGATCTCCATATTATAATGCCCTATCATAAAGGAGATTTAGTGTATAATTAATCTAAATTTGCAAGTTATCCGCCGGTGTATAGCTTGTATTAATTTGTATTGAATATAAAGTCGACATTTTGCTTAGATTTCAGTAGCTCGAAAATATGAGATTAAGAAAATTACCTAAATTATAAGTAATGATCTCTTTAATAATATAAAATTTTAATGTAAATTGTAAAAAGTTTAATAATATGAACTTTTATTTTAGTTTCTAGTCATTCTTAGGTTTAACATTATTGAAATAAGACATTATTTTTTAATATGTCGTGTTTTTCAAGAAGAAAAACTATTATATTATTAATGCAATAAAGGATATTGGATGGATTGGAAAGGTTAATCAAACAATTATACTAACTGTCTTGCCGACGTTTCGGAAAATTTATTTTTTTATTTTGAAGGGTGTACTTGAAACATAGTACAAATGAGTACCAAATTAGGACTAAGAACTTATCACACTCATCATACAAATTCTGACGTTAGGCTGTCTGTCTGATCCTACCTGTTGGACTGATGGAGAGTGCGATGGTGTCTAGTATCAAATTATTTTAAAAAGCTTTTGAAATTTCCACTGTATACTCTCTATCTGTTGGGGCTTAACACAAGTAATAAGGCTAGAATGTAACAGCGCCATCTCAAGTGGCGTTTTATTGGTATGGAAGAGATAATCATTATGTAACCGAGATTGTCAAGGTGTAGGTGAGGTAAGGTTTAGTAATGTAATTATGTAAAGTTCTACTTCATGTTTATTTTTGATATTCAGTCGGATGTAATTAGGAAAAGATATTCTGAAACAAGAAATTATATTCAAAGCAAACGAAGAAGTTCAAACACAAGACAACATAAAAAAAATATGGATTTGGAAAACAAATAACTAATCTATTAACTAGTTAATATTTGAAAATTATGTTCAAAATTTAATTTCTAGAAGTTGTACAGGCTGTAGTGCAGCCGACTTCAAATACCAGCAGTGCCGTTTAGATTTTTCCTATTCATTTAACCATCAAAATTTATTATAGCACGTTACATTTCTTATTAGGTTAGTAATTTCAACAGATTAAATATCGTAACCTGTGAAAATATATAATAATTAATAATTAAACGGTGAACAGGTTAATAAAACGAATTAAAAAGGATTCAATAGTAAGCTTTCAAGTACTGACGTACTCTTTTTCAAACTTAAAGTTTATTTATAAAAAATTACATACTGCGTCAGAAAAGCTTTCTTATGTAGTAGGTCATTAAATCAAGGAAAACCCTAAAGTAAACGGTATAGGTTAAATAGGGCCTTAATCACATTACTAAAATTTTATTCATTTTTCAATTTTTATTATGTTTCATAATAGTTTTTCTTTTCTTTTAATTTCTTCTTAATTAGTCCTATTCTATCAATAGTGTTAAATTGATGCATTTTCATTGTTTTTTAAATAATAATTTTACACTATAGTATTCTTCATGTAAAAGTTAAAATTCTGTTATTTTAATGTTCTGTTTAGATTTTGTTTAATATTAGAGACATTATTCGGCCGCCTTCGATATCTGTATCTTCATGTAGGTCTTTTAAGCTTGGGTTATCCAGAATACCGTTAAAGTAGTACTGCGCATCATGCGGCACAAATGGAATAATTATTATTATTATTATAGAGTTTTCTTGCAGGCGTATAATAAGTCAAATTAAAAATTTCTGTTGTAAATAGAATTGTTTTTCGTGACAAGTATATCGCGCTTTTAGCGGTATTGGCGTAAACTTAGCTTTTAAACCTATTTCCATCCTCAGTTCGCCCATAGTATTTTCGAAAGTTCCACTACTTGTTGGTTGTTTTGTATTATTATTATTCTTATTATTATTTATATTTGCTTAGTGTTCTAAAGCTAATTAAAACTAAGTAAGTTATAATTAAAATTTGAGCAAACAACCAAGCATTTTAAATTTTACTATTCAATACAATAGAGTCTCGCTCATATGTAAATTTGTAATATGTAAATTTGTGGTTGCAAAAAATAATAATTATGATGGAGGTTTAGATATGACTAGGATATCGTCTCTTATATTAAAAATGCTCATTTCCATCGCAGTATTGAAGTCCTAGTTTTGTTCACTGCCGCATAAATATTACAATTCAAAATTATGTTACGAGGACTGATAATTTGATGTTTATGTTTAAAATTAAATCAAATGAAGTGTCGGATGACTAATAGGTAATAGATATACATAATATGTTACACAACTGCAAGTAGCTATAACAATAAAACTGCAAACACATTTAATTTATATGAATAAATATATTTTTAGAGTTTTTTTAACAAAGATTTTGGTGGTAATCCTTAAAGTATTTTATAATATATGAATTAAAACTAAAACAAGTTAATCAAACAATTCGAGAAATCAATATTTATTTAAGCTTTCGAAAGCATATGCTTTCATTCTCAAAAATATCGAAATATTTCTAAATATTGATTTCTCGAATTGTTTAATTAACTTGTTTTAGTTTTAATTCATATATTATATTGTTTCACAAGTTACGAATTTATTAATTAAATTATTTTAGGAATAATCTTTGCTCTGTTAGCCTTGTTCATCTATGTAATTTTATTTTTAAGTTTCATATTATATTTAAAATGTTTATTTTGAATCCATGTGTTCTTTATTATGGTTCGCATAATTAGTATGAGGTGAACTAATAAATTCAATAATCCAATACCAGTTCTTGGTATGTAACTTTCCCAATGTGGCATTATAATATTACACTCGAATGGGCTCGTAAGTGATATATCAGTCACAACTTAATAAGTTTAGCTATCAGAAATTATTCTGGACCCAGAAAGTACCACTTCCCAAAAATATTCACATATATTTAGAAACTGCAGATACATTAGGCCTAATATATTATACATATTATAGTATATTCTTTTTATTTAAGTTTTTTATATTTATTTTGCCAAAAGCTGATTGTAGAGCACGTGCTTTCGGGAGTTTTATTAATTATTTAAATTAAAACATGCACACTTTTTTTCAAAGTATTTATTATTTGCATGCAATTTTACACAACACCATACCATCACGCGCTACTTTTCAGTTGTTCCATATAAAGTTGCGCCACTAAAGTATACACGTCAGCAAGTACTACCTTTATTATCTAAGTTTATTATAAATACTGGTGACATTTATTGTAAATTCATCTTTTTCTTAATTTAAGATTTCGTCCTGTTATTGCCATTCATGAGTCTATAGTCTATTCATTTTGCACATGCAGTAAATTTAAACTTCGCCAGCAGTTTTCTATTGTATATAGGAACATATAATATTTATAATTCATTATATTATAATGATTATATAACATATATGTATATTATAAACAATAAATTATACCTATTTACAATGGAAAACTGCAGGCAAAGTTTAAATTTACTGCATGTGCTAAATGAAGATACTATAGTTTACACTTGACAACCATGGTTTTCTGAGTATTTGAATAACATTTTTTAGCAGAATGCTAACCTTGCTAGTTGCATAGCTCACAGATTGAACATTAGCTTTGTATCACAGCAGTGTAGGGGAAGCGACCAGGCATCGAACTAACATTTTTGACTTAAAAATCTGATGTCGATTTTAAGCTTTAAAAGCTTGGTCTATAATTTCTAGTCTAACAATTTGACCATTCAAATATTATTTTATTCTAACTATAGGATAAGTTATTTTAAGTTAGAAGATATTCATGAATTAAAATTTCAGCTATTTTTCTTATAGATATTTGTATATCGACCATGTTTAAACAACCACTGTTGAGCAATTTTAACAAACACATTAATTTTTCATAGTTATTTTAATTTGCACTTAAAATGAACGTAAGAAATCAGGTAATTATATTCTGAAAAGAATAAAGAAACAAATATGTTGTAAACAAATCATTTAAAAAAAATCTCTTTGGAAGATTAATATATTAAGAGTAATAGGTATATAACATATTTAAAAAGACTATACATAGAAGTTATATGATTAAACTTATAAAATCATGGTGTCGAAATACTTACTTACATTATAATAATTAATTAAAGAGAGCATTTATCAATTTCTTCATATTTTAAAAGCAAATAAAAATTAGTTTAAAGTAAAATACACAGTATCAGTTAAATTTTGGTTAATAATTTAGCGTGTATGCTTGGTAATGACGGCCCAATCTAAGTGATTGATGTGTTGTTCTTTGATAAAGCAAACGCGTTATTTTATAAACAGCTTTAATCAAGATTTATGATAAACCCGTTGAAATTTTTTAAACTCGTTAAACATAAATTAGAAAAGGTAATGTAAATTTATAATAATTGCAGAAAAATAATTTTACAAACAATTTACATGGTAGTAATCTGTAGTTTTAGAAGGAAGTAACTTTCCATTTTACCCAGAATAAAGTAAAAGATATTGAATCATACGGTAATGGATATAAAAGGTTATGTAATTACTGAGAGTTTATAAATTACTTTTTCACCGCCAGTTTATAATCTTACTATCCCTCATGTATAATATCTCAAATTAAAAGTCCTAAAAGAAGTCATAATTTCAACCTAAATTGATGCTAAGTTTGCAAAATTGAGGTATGAAATTAGGTACCCATAATAGTATGTACATAGTACTTCTACTGATACGATCACTTATTTTAATCGATTGTGGAAAATTTTGCCAACTTCAAGAGGTATCATACAGATAGACTTTTATTTTACAATCGCGATACAATTTGAGGAAGTCAGACCACTCATAGTTCATAGTTAATAGCTATTCACGGGAGAGGAACCGTAACATAATATCCTTTACGTAACGAGTAAAGAATTGTTTCGATTCGAAACACGTATACAGCCTTCACCTTCAAAACAGGACTTTGCTAAAATTAGAAAATAATAAACTGATAGGCAATAAAAAACCCACTTTACATATAAACATTAGTAAGTAATAAAAATGAACATGGACCGAAACAGTAAGTAAAATTTTCTGTACGTTTTCATTCAAGTTACATCTTTTTTGGACACGATACCCCAAAGTACCATTTTCGGTAACACGGTACCGTACCATCGTTCTGAAAGTGATACTTCAATTTCTTTAAGTCCATGTAATATTCTTTTCACCTACACATATATGGTGTGCTTGTGTAGTGCTGTCATACACCATATAAGGGACCTAATACCTATTTTATCTAACTAAATAATTCTTACCTACTGCTTAACGTAGGTTGAGAAGTGAGTCCATGAAAGTGTAATAGGTAGAGACCGGATTTCTAAGCTGTAAGCTTATTGCTACGATTTCAATAATCCAATTTTTTTTAGCTTAGTTTGCCTTTTTCAGGTTTTTGTTAATTTCTCCAATTGTTTTGCTTCTCAGTGCTCTTTTTTCCTGCTTTTTGATGTTTTCTTATTCCCTATTTAAACTTATTCAAAAATTTATAGAAACTTGAAAGTTTCTAACATTTATATTAAAAATGTATCAAAACCCACACGTGAGTGTTGCTATTTAACCCATGTGAGATTATATTTCTATAAAGCGGCAGACGAAATCGAAAAGGCAATGATAATAAAGTAGTGCCTGCGGCTGACTTTTGCCGCTTCATAGGAAATGGACCGTCACATACGATAACAATAAAGTAATTATTACTGAAAAATTCTGGAAAAATTCCTAAAATGGGTTAAACTAGAGCACAAAACCTACCACCCAGCGAAACCCAAGGTCTCCCTTTTTACTTTTCAAAAAAGTTGACGTATTTTGAATTAAATTTTATGCTTCTTTGAAGAATTTTATGCGTTATTTTTGAAGAAGTTTATGCTGTTTAGAACCAAACATGCTCTTAAAATGCATTAAAACTTAGTAACTTACTAAGTTTTAAACTTAGTAATAGGAAGGCAAATTGTACTTCCGACGTTTCTCATTACCTTCCAACTGAAAACGGTTAGAAACAAATTTTTTAGTTTGCCCGGAATCGAATATGGTGTTTCATAGTAACAGTAGTAAACCACCAACCATACGCACTTTGCATGTTTGTAATCAAGAAGCATTACATCTAATAATTATTTTGCACAAGATAATTCTGGATAGGTACATGTCATAATTCCTGTAGATCTCGTTGAATTACCAGTAACCTTTATTAATAAAATTACTATACTTCTGATGAATTACCTTTGTTTGTGGTAATTAAAAATAAAATGTGCATACTTTCTGTAGTTGCCCAAATATTTTAATACATTATTATCTCACGTTTACGTTGTTGTAAATAATTAATCATATATGCTTATTGCTTATGGCACAAACGATCTGTTAAGATGAATTTAAAATTTTCACTTTCTAAGTCCTATTTAAAAAGTTTAAAGTCTAAGATAAACTGTGGTCCACTATTATAAATGTGTCGTGTGATATTACGTCGTATACGGACATAAGATTACGAAAGGAAGGACCTACCTTAAATCAAGGATACTTGAGATGAAGTTAACTTCGGACAGTTCGTGTAAAAGTAGGTATTTATTAATAAATAACAATTGTTATTTAGTAATTTGACGGTGATATTTACAACTTTGATGAATACACAATATTAAACCATAAATTTTTGCAGTAGTAAACGTCGCCAAACAGCTGTCGTGAATTCATCAAATACTGGCGCGAAAAATCCCAAGTTGTACCATCGCATCGCCATCATCCCAACTATTCCCAGTTTACGGTGCTAAATTAAAAATAATATTAAAAATATCGTTGGAACATCGTAGTTTTCAATTAAACACAACTTTCAAGTTTGAAAATTTATTTTTTCGAAACCTTAAAATCAAAAAAAGAAATTTTTGGGATTCCGGATGATCAAGCGTAATTTTAAGTCACTTACAATAGCTTTATCTAATTTTTTTATGGCACCGTTTTTTTCTCCAGTTCCAGATTTTTTTTAGATAGTGTAATTAAAATAACTTTTTAATGTTGAATTTATTAGGTTTACTGTGATTCCGGATTCCGTAGCGATTTTTTTACTAGAAATTGTCGGATTTTCAATTTGCTTTTGCAACATTTTGTAACACACATTTTCTTGTTTACTCTGTATTTTGTAAAATATTTAGAAAAACTGAAAATTGACATAATATGTATATGATTTTAGAAGCTTTCAATTTTATACTAACTATATATTTTATTTAAAAATGTTTCTTTTAACATGTGAAAATTGGTCATGAAAATTACGATTTTCTAACGATACACTCCTTATTGTTAGTGTAATGTGAAAATACATACTTTGTTATGATAAACTGGAGCATGCCAGCTCTTGTTTATTAGTATTTTGAAAATACTTAATCTTTGTCAAATAAAAAAATAGATACACTTACAATATCAACAGGCGGATTACCTCTGGAAAATATAGATTAGGTGTTAAGTAGAAAGTCCGCGAGTTTAACACGATCACGGAAATTGAAGGCAGTATAACCGTTATTAAAAATTAAAAATTAATTCTAAATTATATAAAAATATAAGTTAAGTCAATATTACGTAATTATATAAAATATATATTTAATTAAATATTTTATATAGAAACCTACGTGAATTTCTTAAATAAAAATTATTTACTTATATTGTGCGAAAAGTTTCATTTTAAGAAGTTCTGAATTCTATTCTCTCTGGTATTTCCCAAAGTGATCAATTATTCCAAACAAATGCATGCATAATGTGTGAGGCATCTTATTATGGAAATAGCGTGAAACGACGAAAAGTGAGAAAAGTGCGATAATTGGTTAGAAGAAGCACTTTACTTATGTATTATTTATGATTTTAGTGATTTCAAGTAATGGTTCGCTACAAATGAAAATTTTCAACAACTAAACAAAATAGAAGTAAAAATGTAAGTATTTAATGAACATGAATGTTGCTATAATAGAATTATAAATTATTAAAAGTTTTAACTGCAGTGTCAAAAATAACTGATCTAACTATAAATAAATAATGTCTCGTATAATTTAAAGCAATGTACAACAAATACAAATTAAAATATAGTAAGAAGCAACATACGCAATTTACAATAAATACAGTACGAAGTCGCTTTTGAGATCGAAGTCGAAGATTGAGTCATCA
Source organism: Cantharis lateralis (assembly GCA_963170105.1). Lineage (NCBI taxonomy): Eukaryota > Metazoa > Arthropoda > Insecta > Coleoptera > Cantharidae > Cantharis > Cantharis lateralis. Next base: position 53,885,777 of record OY720624.1, on the reverse strand, counting down.
TTTGCATGATTTGCCAATTTAGTTATCCTATCCACTGGACTGTAACTACTATAGGGTAAAGTAAGGTCTATTGGTGATGATTTTACATATATATCTATATATATCTTGACTCCTATGAATTTTTTTTCTGATTTTTGGTATTATAATAATAGTTTCACTCTATTGCTACAAATTGAGAGGTCGTTTGACTTAATTAATTAAAAAAATTTGTGAAAAATAAAACCTTAAATTTTATTAAAAAAGTTAGGTAATTTGGTGTTAAGACATTTTATTTGGTGATATAGCTGATTTAAATTGGTGATAAATAAAAAACTGAAATATATTACAAAAAAGCTTAATATTTTAGTAATATGGTAACATTTATTAGTAAATTCTGTTTGTACAGCTGCGATATTGTATTTGTTCATAATATAAGCAAATTATTAATATTAAATAATTTGCTAATTTATTAGTAACATACCTAGTATAGTATAATATGTACGTGTATAATAATGTACGTTATATGATATTTAATCAAAATCTGAAATAGAACAGCTAAATTTCGTCATTTTCGAGTTCTGTTGCGCCCCGGCGGGATGTTTTCAATAACTTAAGCGCTTGTCGGAGCGCGAGGTAGAGCTGAGCGAGAGTAGCGGATGCTAGTTTTGACAAGCGCAACTACGGTAAATCTCGGATCCATCACCTTTGAAATTGTAATTTTCGAATTTTGTTATTTTTGTAACCGGGCCACCTACCCAAAAGTGGGTTGCCGACGGTTGGTTAATAAAACTGACCTCCCAGAGGCGTACTGAGTTACAGTCCAAATTGGGTAACCTGAAAAAGAACCTATTTCCCTATCATCACTTCCAAGAAAAACTCAGTTGTAAAACGTATTTTATTTATTTAAATAAATTAAGAAAAACAATGCGTCAAGTTAAATTTACTTATCAGACTTAATTCTAATCCTACCTTGCAAATCCTTGGGAGAAACGTCAATGGATACTCAAACTTATAATTTAGTCGCGCCCGTTTAAATTAATTTATAAAAAGTAACAACCCTTAACGACACTCACGGTTCATCAAAGTTCACTCAGGCAGGTAGAGGGCTAAGATACCTTCCCAACCGTGACCGGACAAAAATTACCACTCCCTTCCTTTTTCAATTTTCAAAAACTATCCATATTTTTTTTCAATGACAATTTCTCCTACTACCTTCCAATTAATGAACTTTGGTGACCCCGTGCAAATACCTTTTACTTCCTATTGACGATTCCCCAGATTTTCGCCAATGCATTTCCTTTCAAGAAACGCATTTTTGAATGCAAGGTAAGGAGTTCAATACTAATTGCAGAACGGCAAAAATACGGATAAAATATTAAAAGTAATATACAGGGTGTTACAATACTCCCCCAATTTAAAAAGAAGGCAAGTCCTTTTGGTCTTGTCTGCCTTTTAATATATATATTTTTTTTTTTTTTTTTTTTTTAAATCTGTAACAACTATTGTGCCCTTATTTATGAATATTGCTATTTAACTATGTAGGTACCTATATTAATTTATATTAACATTTATTAGAAAAATTATTATTATTTTTTTTTTTTGAAAATTTCAAGGTTTAGTCTTGTACCACTACTCGCTACCGTACACTTAATTTAACTTTAAACACTAGAGAGGCCATGCACTATTTATATTAGTATTATTACTTGTTTTTAATTTTTGCACACACACGCGCACATCTCGCGATTCCTCGAGTTGTGGGTATGTTGGTTGTTGTCCAAATTTGGTGCTGTTGCTCTTTTGGTTAGTTGATTACACTCGCGCACTTGTCTCAGTTGTTGGTAATGTCATGGACGCGGTCCAATTGTCTAGCTGTGGGTATGTGGTGTTTAAAGCTGGTGTCGACTGTGTTATTGTTATATTTGGTTCTGATGCTGCTGTTAGTTTCGTAATGTCTTTCCGTCATATAACGTTGTTAAGCCTCCATCACATGATGTTTCTGGTTTGAAATCCCATACAGTCTCTCCAAATGTTGAATCCATGCAGTAACCTACTATGTAGTTGCATGTTAAACCATTGATTACACTTATTTCATTTTCGTTCAGTTTAACTGTTGCCAAATAATCACGAACGTGAATTTTTATTGCGACTACCACTATTACCTTGGACCAGGGGTGACCATTTTCGTTGTAGGATGATCCTTTCAGCTGCAATCGTGTTTTAAGCTCTCTATTATTGTTAGAGATGCATCTGTTGTTCCATTGGGTGTAATTCAGCCAATGGCTTGATGTACGCTATGGCACTCTCGTTTACCAATGAATTTTATAAATGTTGATACACCACCTGCTACTGCTGATGTATGGCTATGCATTCCACAATGTTGAATGATTTTTGTTACTTCTACTAGACATGCCATCACTTTTTGTTGTTTAAATTCATTGCGTTGTATCACAGTTGCTGTTGATTGTTTCACAATATAGTCCTTTTCTTCATCTGGGCATGGTGCAACGTCATGGATGGATACACTGATAAATTATTGTTCGTATTCTGACAGTCAAATGCGATAAACATTTCCACTTCTTTTATTAAAACACAACCGAATATTACTAACGGTACGAGTAGTTGAGGGTTCATTTTCTTAAAAGTAAATTAATTTGTTGACATTTTTTAACATTATTTAACAAACATTATTTAAAAAATATAAAAATAATATTCTATGATTAAAAATGAATTGATCTTAAAATTGCAATGTGATATTTTAATTCATTTAAAAAGTTTAAAATTCTTCGATTATACCAAACTTCTTATTGAAAATTAAAATTTTGTATTGTTTAATTAAAGTTATCAATTATTATTGATGCATAAATTAAAAAAATTAAAACTTTAACACGTCGCGTCTTTTCATTTAAGAATCTATTTATTACAATCATTGCATTTTTAAAATATAAAAATTTATTAGATCTTACTTCTAAAATGTTAAAATGTTCTCTTTTTTTTTCAAGTATATTACAATTTTTTTTTTTTTCGTTTAATATGGATCATAACATTTTGATTTTTGGTTGATTTTTACTTTCTACTTTTATTATACCTTATTAAACAGCTATACTAAATAGTTGTCCCTAATAATTTTATCCTTAAAATACGAATTGTTTTCCGATACAATTTTATTGTTTACTTACACTAAAAATAACAACGATAAAAGTAGTACATAAACTTTTTTTTTTTTTTTTGTTTTACTGTGATTTTGATCTTCTACGTGTGGATCTTCTTACACCTTCTTTCATTACAGATCCAAACTTTGTAACATCACCTAGTTTTTCTTCATTTTCTTTCAACATTTTTCTTGTTTGTTTGTTTATATGTAGTCTCCAATTTCTACGTTCTCTCTCTTGTTCTTGATTATGCAAGAGTGTCGCTTTTTGGTTCGCTAACCCTTGTGCTAACATTAAAGTTGTATTCGTAGGGTCCATTTCTTTTTCTACCTCTGTTATTACGTCCCAATCGTTCAAGGGGTTGTTTGCTATGTTGGTAACTTCTCCGCTATTATCGTATTCATTTTCTTCACTAGATTCTTTTTTCTTGCATAATTTCATCCTGTTGGTGTGTACTATTAATTCCTTATTTTTATGTAATTCCTTAATTTTGTATGTTACCGGACCTTTAATTTCTATTACTCTGTATGGTCCTAACCATGGTTTTGTTAATTTTTTTGAAATTCCTATTTTTGTGCTTGGATCGTACAGATATACCAAATCTCCTAATTTAAAAGTTCTATTTTCTGCTTTCTTGTTGTATTGAACGGATCGTTTTTCTGCACTGACCTTCATATTTTCTGCTGCGTTTGTAAATGCTACGTTTAACCTTTGTAACATTTCTGATACATAATTAACATCAGTGTCGTATTTAATTGAAGATGGTTTTAAAATTTGGTCTAATGGGAAAGTAGGGTCTCTACCGTGCAGTAGGAAATATGGGCTATACCCCGTAGAGCTATGTATCGTCATATTGTGTGACATTCGCATATATGGGATCCATTCGTCCCAGTTTAACTGCGATTTGTTTACATAGTGACTTAGAAAATCTTTCAATACTCGATGTATCCTTTCTATTGATCCATTACTAATGGGATGATATGCTGAACTTTGTAATTTTTCAATACTAAGCTTTTTACAAAGTTCCTTAAAAAGTTTAGAGACGAAATTTGTTCCTTGATCTGTGATTAATTTTTGCGGTGTTCCGTGTCTAGTTATAATATTTGTGAAAAATGCGTGAGCTACCGTTTCTGCTTTTTGATCTTGTAATGGGATAATTTCGATGTATTTTGAAAAATGATCGATAAAAGTTAGCATATACTTGTTTCCATTATAAGATGGTACAAATGGTCCTGTAATGTCCATCGAACATCGTTCAAATGGTATCGTAATTAATGGAAAATTTTGGAGAGGTACTTTTTTGAAATGTGGTGAAGTTTTTCTTTGATTACATGAGTGGCAACTAGATACGTAATTTATTACATCTTGCTTCATATTTGGCCAAAAACATCTAGTTTTTATTAAATTTAATGTTTTTTCTTGACCTTGATGCCCTATGAACGGCAAGTCATGAAAATCATATAGTGCTTTATTAACAAACGTTTTTGGTATTACAAGAGCTTCATTTTTTCCATCTGATTTATATAAAATTTTATCGTTGTCTAAATAAAATCCGAAATCTTCTTCTCCGTCTTTTATTTGACTTGTAATTGATTTGCAAAATGCATCTTTCTTTTGTTCCGTTTTGATTATTTCTCGATCCCAAATTGGTGTTGGGTCCGAATCGACCTGTTGAATTGCTCCGATTTCCATAATTTCTTGATTTAATTTGTAAATAAAGACTGTTATTGGAGTATTATGAAACACATATTTAATCATCTCGAAAACTAATGGCCATCTTAATTTGTCTGATCCGCATGCTATGCGAGGTAATGCCAAAAATGTTTCTTGATTTTGTATCATGCAAGCTTTAAGATTGTGTAATGCAAACCATACTGTTTCGTACGTTGGTTTATCTAAGTACTGCGATTTTGTTATCATGTAATAAATGTTGCGTTCTGGTAACTGCAATACAGCTACTTCGCTCAATTTTTTATTTTGCCTTATTAAGATGTCAATACAGCCATAATTTTTTCTGAATTGCAGTGCTATTCCTTTACTCATTTTAAAATCTTGTGATACGCAGTGCGCTAACGAATAGTGTTCTGGACAATGAAATAGGTCACCTTCTTTTTCAAATACATTACTACTATTTATCTCGTTTTTGTTTATTAATTTAAGAAAGTCATTGAACGTTAATTTAGTATTATTTTCTTTTTCTGTTGATTCTTCGTACACTCTACTTAGAGCGTCAACGTTGCCGTGCTTAACTCCTGGCCTATATAAAATTTCAAAGTCATATTCCCCTAGTAATAAGGCCCATCTCGCAAGTCTTGACGAAGGGTCCTTAATCGAGAAGATCCATTTGAGCGGTCTGTGATCTGTGTAGATGCTGAATTTTCTTCCATACAAATAACACCTAAATTGTTTTATGCCAAATACTACCGCAAAACATTCCTTTTCGGATACGCTGTAATTCAATTCTGCTTTATTGAAAGATTTGCTTGCGAAAGCTATTGGTTTTTCGAAACCATTATGAATTTGACTTAAGATAGCTCCCATACCCGTATTGCTTGCGTCTGTTGCTAAAATAAAGGGTTTTGAAAAATCTGGATAGCATAAAACACTGTCTGATGTAATTGCTGTTTTAAGTTTTTCTATAGCTTCTAATTCCCTTTCTTTGATTTCAAATTTTACACCAATTTTTGTTAACTCCGTTAAAGGTTGTGCTATTTTTGCGAAATTTTGGATGAATTTTCTGTACCATCCAACTAATCCAAGAAATTGTCGAATGTTTTTTACATTTCTTGGTATTGGAAATTTTTTTACTGCTGCTATTTTTGCGGGATCTGGTTTAAATCCTTTTTGAGAAATTAAATGTCCTAAATATTTTACTTCTGTAGTGACCAATTTGCACTTACTAGGTTTTAATTTTATATTGGACTTTCTTAACCTATCGAATACTAAACTAATTTTTTGTATATGATCTTCTATTCCTTTTGAACTATGAACTAAGATGTCATCTAAATAAGCCCAACAGATATCTCCGATTAAACCGCATAACGTAAACGACATAAATCTTTGGAAAGTGATTGCCGAATTACTTAATCCGAACGGCATTTTTAAAAATTCATAATGTCCATCTGCCGTTGAAAAACCCGTGTATTTTATACTATCAGGGTCCATCGAAATTTGATGAAAAGCCGATGTAACGTCAAAAACACTAAATAACGTCGCGTTTCCTAAATTATCCACTACATCTTGTAGGACAGGAAGCGGAAAAATATCTTTTTTTGTAACTTGATTCAACGAGCGAAAGTCTACGCACATCCTAATTTTTTCTTCTCCGTTGTCTTGACGCTTTGAAACCAAAACTATAGGCGCTGACCACGCTGAGTTTGAAGGACGGATAATTCGTTGGTCTAGCAATCTGTTGATTTCTTGTCTTAAAACTTCTCTTTGATGGTGAGGGATTCTGTAAGGACGCTTATATATTGGTTGATCATTTTCCACTATGATTTTGTGTTGTACTTCTGTTGTGCTAGATAATGTTTCATCGCCTTCATTAAAAATATCTTGGTATCTGCTAAGTAATTCATAAATTAGCCCTTTTTCGCGATTGTCTAAATGTGAAAGATTAAAATTTTTATCAATCCAACTTGTATCTCTTTTACAATTTCTAATTTGGTTTATTTTGAAACTTGTTTTGGATTCACTTTCTTCTTCGAAAATTTTTAAAATCGGACTAGCGGTTGCAATATTTAAATTTTTTTTTTAAAGTTACTTCGCGTTTGTTTAAATTTATGATACGAATTAGTATTTGCTTATTATTATTTGTCACTGAATGCGCTGCGATAACATTGGGAGTTCCTGTTTGGTTTGGCACAACTTCGATAAATTGTTCATTATTTTTATTGCTGAAATTATTTATTGCGTAACAATTTATTTCTGCCCATGCAGGTATAACCGTATCTTCTGCTAATTTTATAATGTTTTTCTTCGTTTTTGGGTTTAATAAATTAACATTAATTTCGTTTTTATTTTTGATCTTAAAGTTTATTTTATCTTCTAATTTTGTTGACCGTAAACTGTCTTCGCAATTTTTGTGTTCATTATCTGACACTTGCTTGTTATCTTGATGAGTCGTACAATTTTTTGTTATCACCGGCGTCGGTTTGCATCTTTTAATTTTCTTTTCATTTTGATTGATGCTTTCATCTGTTGCTTTGTGCATTAAATAAATTCGTTGTTTTTCACTATGGTTTTCATAAAAATTTTCTTCCGTTTCATCATCACTGGATAATTCACCGTATTCTTCAATTACTGCATTAGCCTGTATTGCATCGTAATTACTTTTTCGTGTAATTTTTTCTTCTGGTAAATTTTCGTTGAATTTTACCTTTTTCTTTTCACTCGTTACATTTTTCTTCGTACCATAATAAAATTTATTTTCCCGATCTTGTTGATCAGCATTGATAGTTTTCCTTGTTTTAATTTCTTCTAGGTTACTATAATTTTTCTTTAAAATGGGGTGATAAAATTTTTCATTTTCTTCTGAATCGGCGTATTCCATTGCGTCGAAAAATTCTTCATTGTCGCTATCAACTTCTTCCTTGAAAATTGTTTCCTTGTTTTCTTCTTCCATGATGGTCCATCCCGAATTTTCATAGTTGCTTCTGGGTAGACTGCTTGGAATTGATTTCGTAAACTTTTCGTTATTTAAATTTTCCATTTCATTTTCTTCATTTGAAATGATTGGTAAAATTTTCTTCTTTAGTATTCCCCTTAATTTTTCATTATTGTTGGAACATTTTATAATTTGTTCTTGTTTGAACACCTCATTTTCATTATTGTAATCATTTGCAAATAAGTTATCATCCGTTTGAAAAAATATTGGAATTTGTTGGCCCCAAATTTTTAAAGTATTTGTGTGATAATTTATTACGGCTTTACATTTTCCTAATAAATCACGGCCTATAATTCCGTCTGCCCCTATCATCAATTCGTTTCCACATATTATTACATTAAAATTATAATTGTTTACTATAGGTTGGGTACCTAAATTTACTCGAGCCATCCCTGTAGCTCGCAATCCCTTGCCTGTGATTCCGGCTAAGAAAATTTCACCAGCGTCTTCAATATTTACGTTTTTTAACGCATTTTCCTTAATTATTGTTATGGCGGATCCACTGTCCAGCAAAAATTTCTTTTGCGTACCATTAACATACAGGAGAACGATGCTTGGTGATTGTATTGTATTAAAATTTAATTGTGGAATTACGAATGTGGTGGGTTTAAATTTTGTTTTATTTGCAGTTTTTACAAGAGGCTCTTCCTTCGAGGTTGTAAAGAGAGCCCTTGCATGTTTAAAGTATCGACTTGATTGACTTCTATTTTTCTGGTACGGTCCTGACTTGAACCTTGACGCGGTTTATTGTTGCGGGCCCAATTTGTAGGGTCACCGTTATTCATTCTTGTGTTGTTATGATTTCCATTATAGTTTTTCCTTGAGCCGTAGTAATGATGCTGTGTTTTTGGTGAAAAATTTTCCGGTGGTTTTAGGTGATTGTTATCATAATTTGGATTATTATGGCTTAAATAATTTTTATTGACATTGTAATTATTGTATTGGCGCGCTTGGTAATTTGGGCGATTTCCGTTATAAAAATTTGTATTGGCATTAAACCGATTAAAATTTCCGCGTGAATTATTATTTCTAAAGTTCTGAGTTTTATGATTATTAAAATTTAAGTTATTCTTGTAATATGAAATTTGCTGATTTTGTTTTAATCTACATTCTCTTGAAATATGATTATTTTTGCCGCAATGAAAACATTGTTGCGGTTGTATTGCAAATACAGTATTTGAATTTTGATTTCTAGTACTGACTATCATATCCGATAATTCAAATTGTTTGGCAAAATTTTCTGCTTTTTCGAGAGTTAAATGTTCAGTTCGCATTAATAATGGCGTTAAATTTTTTAGTAATTCCCGTTTTATGCCTAATCTAAATTGATTTAATACAAGATCTAAATTTTTCTGTTTTAAACCTGGAATGTTTTCTGGAGGTGCTCTTTTTAAGTCCTCTGCTAAAATTTGGGTACCTAACGATTTTAACCTAATTACATAATTGGAAATTGATTCGTCGTGTCTTTGATAACATTTACTCAATTTAATTAAAGCTTGTCCTGGAATTTTTGAAGGTGAAAATTTTTCGATAAATATATTTTTAAATTCGGTATAATTTGTTTCGTTGAATGCAGTCGCATCTGATTTATAAAATTTATAAGCTTCACCCGTTAACCTATATTTTACTAATTTTAATTTAGTTTCTTCTGACCAAGAATCTAGTTCTGCCCTATTGTCTAATTTTTCAAAATATTCTTTTACATCTTGTTGACCTGAAAATGATTCTAAAGTCATTGCCGTCATACCTAAACTCATAAAAGATGACATTGTTAAAGGATTAAAACCTGAACTTATTCCTTCTGCTAATGATTGCATAGCACTGGTTTGGCTAGTAATTGTAGCACTTTCAGTTGTTGTAGGCATTTAGTTTGAATTTATTTATGCAAAAAAAATTTTTTCGGTTATTAAACAGCGTTATAATCCCTTTAAAGCAATTTAATTATGTAGGTCAATTAATTGTAGTTCAAGTTAATATGTTTTATCAACAATTTGATTACTCGTCAAATCTAATATAATAAAAATAACTATGTAATTTAATATATTCTTCGTGAATTATGTTAAGCTACGTATTAATAAACTGAAATTTAAGTTTTCCTGAAACTATATACAATAAGTACAAAGAAATTTATTAAACAATTTGTTGCCAAAATTTTTAGAAATTACTCTAAGTTTAATTTATTGTTAATTTAATTTAAAGAATTGACTGTTATTTTCATTTATGATTTTTCAAAATTTACTTTACTTTATTACTACGGAAGTGACGTACGCTTTATATTCTAGCTAAATCGTAAAATTATATAAAATATAAAAATTTACCTTTATGCTGAAAAATAATTGATTAATAAAATTTTATAATGAGGTTTATACATAAACTGAAAAGAAAAATTATGATAAAATTTTAGACAAATTTTTGAAAATACGCTCTCAATTTAAACTGTAACTCTTTTTATATCCAATATTAGGACGTTTTCCGCTGCCACCAATTGTAACCGGGCCACCTACCCAAAAGTGGGTTGCCGACGGTTGGTTAATAAAACTGACCTCCCAGAGGCGTACTGAGTTACAGTCCAAATTGGGTAACCTGAAAAAGAACCTATTTCCCTATCATCACTTCCAAGAAAAACTCAGTTGTAAAACGTATTTTATTTATTTAAATAAATTAAGAAAAACAATGCGTCAAGTTAAATTTACTTATCAGACTTAATTCTAATCCTACCTTGCAAATCCTTGGGAGAAACGTCAATGGATACTCAAACTTATAATTTAGTCGCGCCCGTTTAAATTAATTTATAAAAAGTAACAACCCTTAACGACACTCACGGTTCATCAAAGTTCACTCAGGCAGGTAGAGGGCTAAGATACCTTCCCAACCGTGACCGGACAAAAATTACCACTCCCTTCCTTTTTCAATTTTCAAAAACTATCCATATTTTTTTTCAATGACAATTTCTCCTACTACCTTCCAATTAATGAACTTTGGTGACCCCGTGCAAATACCTTTTACTTCCTATTGACGATTCCCCAGATTTTCGCCAATGCATTTCCTTTCAAGAAACGCATTTTTGAATGCAAGGTAAGGAGTTCAATACTAATTGCAGAACGGCAAAAATACGGATAAAATATTAAAAGTAATATACAGGGTGTTACATTTTCAAAAAACTACTGGATATTCCGAAATTTTTTTTATTTATATTTACTATATAGACCATTACCTACGACGCCGACGGTCTTTGCAATAATATAATTATATATTCATTTTTCTATATCTGAAGATATATAATTTTGCTAGATCTTGATGGACATTTTCATCGTATAAATGTTTGGTAATAAAGCGTTTTAACGAAGACCAAGGAATATTCATTTGTGATGCTGCTTTATAGATCGATATATTATATTATAGATCGATATATTATATTGTTGCACCATTTGGCTTGCTCTAACCATATCTGCAGAATCAGATATTCTATATTTTCGTTTATCCATATCCATGTTTACGTTCGGGTAATTTGATCAGAAATAGCTAATTTGGCGACAGCCTAAAATTAAAAATTAAAATAATTTTCGTAAAGTTCTCTTTGTTACCCATCTTTTTTAATAATGTAGTACATGCAAAAGATTACCTATAACGCGGTAAAAAAATATTATAAGTGACAACATTTTAATCCAGTGGAATTACATGTGGAAACGCTAATAAATTACTCGTGAAACTTAAGGAATAACTATATTAATAAACAATAACATGTAATTCTGTTAATATCATTTTGAAAAGCAGAGTTTGTTTTAATAGTAATGTAAAGATCAATAAATTTATTATCTTAATTATTATTTGATTTATAAAATATTTCACAAGCTACTCTTAAAAAACAAGTTTTATTATGAAGTATTTTACACTGTTAGGGTTAAAGTTTTTCTGACTAAAATCAGCATAAGATATGAACCTGAAACCGTTTACATATGAAACTATGAGCTTTCTGTCACGTATAAAAAAATTTCATGAAATTTTTATAATAGATATGTCCATGGCAAATTTTTAAAAAAGTATCAACAAATTAACTATATCTTCAATATACCTTACCTTACCCTAATTAGTTAAATTGTGCCTTGCTTCAAAAATTTATTTCGCCCTGGAAAATCTGAACGGTTTCTAAAAAGTATTGCAGTTGATAGTTGTACTACTGAAAAACGCAGAAACAATCGCCTTGTCTCATTGCTAGAGAACTTGTATTGCAAATCCTCAGGTAGGACAATAGTGAAATTTTCTTCGGCACAGTCAAACCAACATTAAATCAAACACAGAGATCGTTAATTTCCGGACACATTGGAGTACATTAATATTGAGAACAAGACGAAGGAAAAATCCTTGCTGTTTTAAAACAGTCTTTGTTAAAAACAGCAGTTGTATAAGATGTCCAGGTTGTTTTGTAATAATATGCAATAATAATTGTAGGAATTAATCGTCTTGAAAATATTAAAATTAACTGCAAACAGCATTTACCCATATCACTCCTGTCTCGTTTCTAAAAATTGAATTAATAAAACTCTTTTTTCAGATTTGTGAAGAGCAACCACTATTTAGGGAGAACATAAAAATATTATAGATAAATAGGACTATATATTACAGAATATAATATACCCCTTTTGTAAAAATTAAGACGAATACCATCAGATCCTGAGTTTAACCTGTTAGGAAATTCATATATACCATTTAATCATTGCTTCAGAGTCGTTTTGAAAAACATTGAAAACATTGTTCCCATACACAGTAGACAAGTTGTCAGTAAATAGATCGACAGATTGATGACCAGTGCTGAAGCGCTTGTCACCCAAGAATATGTACTATGGGTATTAGTTATTATTAATTTATTATTATTAATTATTAGGGTATTAGTTTTAATACAATTACCAATATGCCGCAAAGTATTGCTGCCGAGAGTGACTAGAATGTGATGCTCTATACTTATTAATACAGCTGAGATTTAAGCTTTTTTACCTTTAGTTATTTAGACATATACAGAGATTTAGACAAGTAAAATCTAATAATAGCAAAATCCGTTCCTTTTATATAAGACTAACTTGTTTTTACCTATTTCATCAATTTTTGTGTTTTTTCGTTTTTAGCAGATTTTTTTACCTTCTTGTTACCTTTTTTTTTACATTTTTTGTATCGTTAGAAAAAATTTGTAAAAAATACAAAAACAATAAATTGCTGTTGCATGCTCTTGCAGCGACTTAATAACGTCTCCGTTAAAATTTCAATATAAATAGAATTAGCTACAGGGAATTTTTTAAGTCGCTGTATCTCAGAAACGGTGCGACGAAATAGAAAAATGTATATAAACAAAAATAAAAATAATGACATGCAAAAAACAATGCCAATTAAGTATTGCTGTAAAGCCGATTTTTATATGAAGTAAAACGTCTTTAAAAGGTACAATTTACATACATTACTATAATGTACGATTAAGAGTGTACGAATACTTTTTACGGCTACTGTATTTAATAACCCCATTAATCATTTGAAGAAATAATAATTAACTGGTTATGCGCAGTCAGGGGGCCGAAAAAAAACGATTTTTCAAAAATGTTATCAATTTATTTACGTAAAAATTTATATTATCTATTGTGGTAACTTTTAACTTTATTGTGTGATATTTTTTATTTGTAAAAATAATGATTATTAAAGCTACTATAGCCGATCTCCGGGAGCAATATAAGGTTTTATCTAGAGTTTGATCGAAGGAATAAGCGATACATTAATATTTAACAGAATGGCGGCGTTTGAAAAAAAATAATTGATTTTTGATAAAAATTTTGGCTTTAAATTTTTAATAAAATGGAAATTATTTATCTGCGAGAAATATCCTTCGATGAACTTCACAAAAATATTTTTATTGAGCTTGTGTACAAATTTGAGACTGATCGGTTTAGCTGTTTCTGAGAAATCTTGCTGACCGACTTTAAAATGTAGTTATGAGTAAAATGGTTTCAAAGATTTAAAAACACCTTACACATAGTGCATTTATTGCAAAAGTTAGTGTATCTTCGAGAATAGTATTCAAATTAACATGAAATTTTCTATGCATATAGGTACTTCAATATATTATGTGTATTACGACAATGTATTAAAAAAAAATTAAATTTTTGAAAACCCTGACTGCGTATAACCCATTAAAGAAAAAATTAAAAAGGTTATTCTAGGAAATCCGGGATATGACACTTTAATGACATTGTCCAAAATATTTTCGGGAAAAGGCATTTCCTTACCAGAAAACATTTCTATAATGGACGCCCCCAATGTTGAGCGATTTTTCTTACTCTATAAAACTATTTTAACTGACAGAAGGCGTAGTTTAACACCTGAAAACTTCGAAAAATTACTAATTTGTTATACTAGTAATAAAAATATTATTAATAATTATAATAAATAATTTATTAAAAATGTCATCTTTTTTTTTACCTAAAACTCGATTTTTCTTACCTAAAAGTAAACTTTTTAGGCATCTTTTTAGTTACCCTTTCTTCAATTTTTTACAACCTATAATCTCAGCTCTACTTATTACTAGAGCTCGGATTTATATGCACGAAAATACTTGAAAATATGCGCATATATTATATGCACCGAATATCTCTAAAATATGCACTAAAATTGATTAAAACGATAAAATATGCATTGATATGCAAACTAAAACATATTTTTTTAAATTTTTATAGTAGTACGTTGACTGAAGTTATTGGGGCATACTTGAACTTTGGTTTAAAAATTTTCTTTTGATACATTTCAAACTCAAAAGCATCTCAAAACAAGAATTTTTGTTAAGATATCTCTGCGTTTCTTGTTTATTTTGTCACATCCTGTTCCTTTAACTTGCGAGATATTATTTTTAAAGTTATCAACTAATAATTGTATTGAGTCTACAAGTAGCATAATATCTTGTGTATCTAACTTATTTAAAACGTTACTAACAATATTAAAATTGGTTTTTATAGTTTAATTAATTTTAATTATAATTTTCAATTAATAATTTTTAATTAATAAAAAAAATTCTTTAAAAAACACCAGAAGTTGCCCAAATATGCACAAATATGCACCAAAAGTTGAAAATATGCAAAATATGCATTTTGATAAGCGGTTTTTCGGATTTGATTTTGCCAAATTCGTCCAGATTTCAAAACGAATCTGTTAGCATATCGATATTAAAGAATATGTAAAAGCATAAAATCCGAGCTCTACTGATTACATAAATATCTTAAGTAACGTACATAAATAAATAATCAAACTGGATAGGCAGCTACCGGTACACGTTTAAGAGGAACCAGAGCATCGATACTACCTGAGAGGAGACTATAAAATTCGATAACAATTATATCAATATTATTCAATTTTTAGTTATAACCAGCAGCTTTAAATCCATGAATGGATTTAAAAAAAATGAAAACCTAAAATGTGGGGTTCATAGTTCAACAATGAACCTCCAAGTCTCTCGTCAGCAAACAAGATAACAATTTTAAAATTGGGAAGAAAACTATCTAAAATAAGGACTATTGGACAGTTGATTGATTTGAAGTAATCCATGCAAAGAAGTATAGTCACCCAAACCCAATGCTTTAGTACATAAAGCCTACCTCAGACGATGCTTGTTTTGCTGATGGATTGCTTGATGGGAGCCGTGATGGCTACGGTGGTGCGGCTGCGCTGATGGAAAATGACGTCAATGCTGGCTTGCTTGCTGGTTACCGTGATGGTTTTCTGTGATAGATCCCGTGCTATTTTTGCTGATGGTTTACGTGATGGATTTCAGCGCTAACCAATGAAAAGGTCGCGTCGTGTTCGTCAACACTCGTGTTGACGAACACTCATTTTCAACTTCATAACAATATTTTGTAAAATTTTACAAAATGTATTTTAAATTTAAGTTTTATCTTTTTTAAGTTTGTAATAATTATTAATTATGTAGGTGGTACTACTGCTATGAAGGTGTACTTCAGAAAGCAAAATACACAAAACATTCAGTGTCAAGTGTGGTTAACATAGTGGTAAATACGTGAAATTGTGAAAATGTGCAAATCAGAAAAGTGGACTACACAACAAATAGAATTATTAATTGATAATTACAAGAATGAAACGTGTTTATATGTAACGACACTACCAAGTTATCATAACAAACAATTGAGGGGAGAGGCACTTGCACGTGTGTTGAAAGCGGTGGTGGAACTTAGGCCAACGACAACTTTGAAAGAATGCTCCGCCAAGTTTCACAATTTAAGGAATCAATTTAATATTGAACATTCGAAGTGAGGGCTTCACATAAAAGTGGAACGGGTACCGATAATGTACGTCATTTTACCATTAATTAAAACCATGTGTATTAATAGATAAACAAATTTTCAGATATATAAACCAACTTTGTGGTACTATGAAAAAATGTTGTTTTTGGAATCATATTTACAACCTCGAAAGAGTACAAATTCTTGGAAGAACCAAACAAGTGACAACACAGTTACACCATCGGTACATATTTTTATTTAAGAATTTATACCTTATTAATCTTTCTAACGTTTTAGGATACTGCTACGAGCTCCAAAAGTTCAGCAGTGTTGCTAGACAGCAGTGGTCCTTCGAGTGACAACCAATTTTTAGAATTAAGTTTTCCAATAGATTTTGAATCGGAACCGGAAGAGGATGGTTCTTTATTAATGATAAATAGCCAAACCACACCAGCATTACCTGGCCTTAGTAGCCCATCGCCATCAGAGACGTCGAGTGTGCAACGAAAATCAACGAAAAGAAAACTTAAAAATTCAAGTGACGAAAGTTACATCACAGCAATTCGCGAGCTGACGCATTCCATCCAGCAACCAATAGCGTTAGCTGAGAAACCAAACACTTCAACGGATCCAGTCGATCCGTTTATGGATTTTGTAGGGGCACTTCTCAGAACGTTTCGAAGTGAAGAGTTGAAACTGGAAGTAATGAATAACATTTCGCAAATGGTAATAAATGCCAAGTCGAGGGACCTAAAAAACAATTAATTATATGTATGGATATACCATTAATATAATTTAAAATAATAAAAGCAGTATTATAGTATGTTAAGGTTTATTTAGTTTTACAAATTATAAAAGTTTTTTTTACTACCTGGAAAACATTATGTTATTACATTTAATCATAAATAATAAAAAAATAAAATTGCAATAATTTAGAAAACTACCGATTGCCTGCTTCGATAGCAGTATATTGGAAGGGAACACTACCGGCACTGTTAAAGTATTCACAAAATTTATCACGAATCTGTAAGGCATCATTATTGCTACGATTACTACATCGTTGCTGAAAAGGATGCTGACTGTCAGGTAATTCGGCTCCTCCACAATTGTTAAATTCGTTAATTCTGTAATTCTGAGGAACATACCATTGATGTGAATTTTTCTTCATAATCAGGTAATTGTGTAAAAGTGCACATGCGTAAGTTATTTTTTCAACTTTCTCAACAGAGAGAGGTATAGTAGTAAGTAATATTCGCCATCTATTTGCGAGAATACCAAAAGCATTTTCAACTGTCCTACGAGCACGACTTAGCCTGTAGTTGAAAATTCTCTTCTCAAGAGTCAAGCCTCTATCTGGATAAGGTTTTAATAAATTCGGTTTTAAGGCAAAGGCATCATCGCCAACTATCACATATGGCAATTTATAATTAAAATCAAGTATTTCGCATGGAGGAGGTAAATCTAAGGTTCCGGCATTCACTTTGGTACCCAAGGGACTCTCACGAAAGACAGCTGAATCATGCATGCGACCATTCCTACCAATATCGATAAACAAGAATTTGTATTCAGCATCAACAAGAGCTAGAAAGACGATGCTGTCTTTTCCTTTATAATTTCGATATTTAGATCCATCTTTTCGAGCAGGGCGAAAATTTATATGCTTGCCATCCAACGAACCCACGCAATGAGGAAAATTCCATAATGTTTCAAATTTATGAGCAACGAGTATCCACTCTTCTACCGTTGATGGGAAAGTCATTACTTTAGCTTCAAGTACATTTATTATTGCTTCCAAAGTTACATCAACAATGTTGGAAATGGTGTTAGCAGCAATACGAGTCGAGTAGCTGAGGTCTTGAAATGTATTTCCTGTGGCTAGGAAACGAAACGTCACTGAAAGCCTGTCCCTCGGTGATATTGCTTCTCGCATAACCGTATTCTTTTTTTGAATATGTGGCGTTACTAACGTCAGTAATTCATTCCAGACATCTTTCTGCATTCGAGTATAATTTGTAAAAGAAGCAGGATCTTCTGGGCTAAAATAAACCAAGAATTCAATAGAAACGAAGAAGGCAATCTAATGAGAATGTAATAAGAAATGAATGAAACTTTCTAACTAATATTTTTTGTCAAGAGAAATTTTGGAAACATCGTGTATATAATTACCCAAGTTCTTGAAACAGCATATTCAGCACACTCTGCTGCTTGTCACGCCGTAATAACCACGGACGACTCCATAACCTGCGTTTTACTTTCTGACGTCTATTTTTTCGTCTTAATTGATCAATTAACAAAATGATGCTAACAGCTAATCTTCTACGACGATGAATTTCCATTATAACCGCGTCCATTTTTACAAACTGTCACTGCTGTCACTACCTGCGTGCGCATTAAAACCACGCAAAGCACCAAGTGCGTGTGAAGCCAACAACGCATAGAAACCATCACACCACACAGCTGCTAGAAATCCAGCAGCAAAACAAGTTATCTCATTAAATATTTGAAGCAATGATATTGCATCTATCAAAGTACTACGATACTATTAACTTTAGAGTGATTAAAATCGGTGCATTTTTCAAAATTCAACTTAAGTAAAGGAGTCAGAATCAAGTTTTTGGTTACATATACGTGTACATATTATAACGCACCGATAATGGTATTGTATACCTATACAAACATACATTCAATGTTAGAGGAATGTTGATTAATTTACATTCAAAACTTTTGGTCCAGTGATTTTGGTGATAGTTACTTTTGGAACTGCAATAAGAAGACTACAAGATTTGTTGCTAGAATTGCCAGATCTATGCTAAGGAATTTTAAAAATTGAGTTCACTTGATGATATGGCTATAATCAAGAAAGATTTTGTACATATTTTTGAACTGCAGTTTAAATTAATGCAAATATTATATATTAGGTTTTAATACCAGCACAGTTTTGGTAATTAACGTTACGTTTCTGGAAATTCTTATTATCGTGACATTATTAGTATTGGATAATTGGCGGAACAAATCCGTTCCCTGTCAAAGTTGACAAATTCCCGAAATAATATCATAAGGTCTAGAATTCTAATCGATTAATTCAACAATCTTAAAAATTACAAGAAATTTTATTCGAAGAAATTACATGGAATCAGGTTTAATTAAATCCTCAATATAATTTGATAACTCAATGGATGTAGTTCCAGCTAACAGAAATATTATATGTCCATCGTCTATTTATCCTAACCACAACAGCCAGACAGCTTACATATCCGGTACAATTACTCATAAATTTCCTAACTAAACCTAACTTTTAACTAACCAAGTATGATGATTTATCGATACAGTTTTAATAATGTTTAGTAGTCCCAAGTCCTTATGATCAATAGCCATACAGTCAATAAATGGAAATCGCTACGCACATTCAGTAGGTTATATTTTATTGGCTCTGAACATGGTCTACTTAAGCCACATTTCATACTTCATATATCTTATTTGAATTTAGATTACAACTTTTAGGTGGATAACGCTACAGAGAAACAATTTTTATGAAACTTATTTCAGATGTGTCTGTAACCGTATGCCCCCTTATAAGGGTAGTTACCGATTGTAATAGAAGAATTGGTCTCCCAAAGACGTTTCTAGGCACAGTTTACATCTGAAAAGCTGAAAGGGAAACCTAACGCTCTACTCGTCATTTTCTAATCAAAATCTCAGATGCAAAAATATAATTTATTGAATATTAATTTAATGATTACTTTAATAAGTAGAAGCAAGATATGAAATGCATACAGTTTAAAAGATAACAAGAAGTGATACAAATTTGGAAACTGCTACGTTGGTAAAGCTTAAATTATTCTTACCCTGCGCTGAAGAATAATCTGGTGTTACAGCATACTATTTATTTTAAATTTTACTATAACTTTACTTTTATTACTTAAATTTACTGAACTTGAAAATAAAATAACAAACGCTTCACCAAAATCACCAATTGATCGGTAGAGGTTTTTAAGAATCATTTTGTTCCATGTCCGAATTTTTCCCGACTATTTTTAAAAATTATAATTATTGTTGCAAAGGACAATTTCTCCTACTTTTTTTCCAGTCATTGAATTTTAAACCCCGTACAACAATTTTTTTACTGACTTTTAATAACTGATGGTTCTGAGGATCTTCACCAATGCTTATTCGGAAACGCTTTATTTGAATGTAAGGTAAAGAGTTTAATACTTACCGTTGCAGAGCAGTACCTGTTCGCGTATAAGTCGACCCCGATGCGACCAATCTGGACCAAAAAATAGATATGAAAACTGTATAATATATCTAAGCTATGGTGCAAATATGGCTTCGATACCTCTTGCGGTTTCCGAGCAGTTCACCTAGGCCTAACAAACGCACAAAAGATTTTTATATTATACTAGCTGGCGGCCCGGCTTCGTTCGGGTTTCAATTTGACTGGTAATTGAACTTTTCCATTACTGCAATTTAATTGATGTGCGATACAATTAATAAAAATTCAAAATTATTAAAAAAAGTTAAAAAAACAACCTACTGTTTCAACTTGTTCACATATAAGTCGACCCCGACGCGACCAATTTGGACCAAAAAATAGATATGCAATCTACATAATATATTGAAGCTATGGTGCAAATATGTCTTCGATACCTCTTGCGGTTTCCGAGTTTACCTAAGCCTAACAAACGCACAAATGATTTTTATATATTGTCATGTATTTTTTGTATAATTATGTAGGGGGTAGTTTTATTTTAATTATGTTTGTAAATTGTTTGTGTTTCATCCTGTAGAAGTTGTCATTATTTTAAATTGTTTATGTTGGTATTTGTTTAACGTGGTTATGGGCTTTTGGTTGCCGTAAGTCAACGCGTATGGACGCGTTGATAAACGCTCCCAGTTTTTGAGTCCATATGTGGGCAATCAGTTTAAAGTTTAAAATTTTGATTTTTTTAAAATAAAGTTGTGTGATTTTTGAAGATTAGGTATTATTTTTTATAATGGAAATTAAATCCGAAACCAGGGAGATAGAAATTTTGGAATAGTTCACCGCAATTATTTAAATCCGAAACCAGGAAGTTGGTAATTTTTGAAAATTCACCGCATTTATTTGGTACACGAAACCAAGGGATAGAATTATTGCAGAACTTAAGATGATCAGTTTAATGACGCCGAAACCCTGAGTGCCGGTAAAATAAATAAAATAAAATTAAAAATGTAAAAATTCAGCCATTTTTAAAGTATTCGCAAAGTAAAATGTGTTAAAATTAAATTTGCGATAAGGATAAAATTTATCAAAGAAACTAAACTTTGTTCAAAATTTAAATTCAAAAATTTATTTTTGAAAACTAAAATTAATATTCAACGAAAATTATAAAAAAATTTAAAATGGAGGAAATCTTCAAATTGATGAGGGAAATGTTGGATGAAGGTTTTAAGTCAGTAAACAAAAACATGGAAGAAAATTTTAAATCAATGAACAAAAATTGGAAATCAAAATTTGAAGACGTAAACAAAAACAAAATAGGAAATTGCTAAGCCATGATTTAGTAAATTTATAGAATTTTATCGACAAATTAGGCGAATTGAGTTTGAAGTAGGAAAATTAAGGACTTTTTTCTGATGGTAAATTAAAGGGTTTAAACAAGCAACTGTATTTTCAAGTTATTTTCACTCAAAAGTACCCAATGACTAGACTATTCAGTATACAGAATGTAATAATTATCTAACTGTCTGGAGTATAACAACAAAGTGTCCCGGAGGTATTACAGCAAAGAAAATGGAATTCCACAACAACTTAGGGAGCCTTTTATGAAAAATATAACATTTTATTAATTCTTACGTTTAAAAAAATCGATATTAAATAAATTGTAAAATCATTAATCTACCTTATTAATATATTACAGATTAATTTAAAAATATTATCGTTTATATAATGTTTTGCACAAATTTTGTTCACTGACTGTAAAGTTATAATTATAAAAATAACTGATTATAATAAATTGTCTGAATTTTTGTAAAATAATTTTCAAAGAAAGTTAACATATACAGCAATTGAAGCAGTGTAGGTAAGCTTTCTGCTTCACAATTATAAATTTATTTTCGCTATTGTTGATTGTCAACATGTACATTTAATTGAAATTAAAATATTCGTATAGTAAAAGCAAATCACGACTACTTCAAAATGATTGTTTCAGAATAGTTGTTCTTGTCAAGTACTCTCACTTTGGTCACGGCCAAAATGATGAGTATTGCAATCTGTTAGTCAAGTGCCTAAACCAATTTTCTGTCGCCTCTTCATGTCATTGTCATACTAGGATGACGTTTTGCTACTACCACGGTTACCAATTATATCTATAAACAAAGCGAGTAATTAATTTTAGTTAATTAATGACCTGTTTGTCAGATTTAATTTTTAACGCGATTACAATATTGCGTTAAAATTCAATTGAAATTTTGACGGAAAAAAATTAATTAACCAATACCCAGTTTTTATTTGAAGTCACGTTAAATTATTATAACAACAATAATAATAATTTAGGGTGTGCACGTATGTGGCACATCAAAATATAGCGATAAAGCTTTGCCCGGACACTTCACGCTCCCGATATAAATCTAGTGTATTCTCAAGGGATCACAAAATCCTCTTAACGAGACGCGTGTTAAGGTCCCTATGGATCTTCACTATACTTTTGGATTACTGCATTCTAGGATTTGCCAGTAGTAAGAGTAACTCTAAAACTTTTCCTAAAGTGCAACAATGTTCGAATATGCTTGAAATTCAAATTTTTGTTATAAAGTTTCAAACGAGAGCGGTTAATTCGGGGAAGAAAGTATTCAACCAGTGTTTATCCGACAACCAGTAGGCGAGTTCATGATTTTTAAGGTCTTAATTAGATATTTGTTAATTTTATTGGGCAGTTGTACTGACAAATACACTTAAAATATAAATTTTTTATTAACCGTTTTGTGGCAGTTTTCTTTGAATTAGAAAATGCTTTTAATACCACTTAGGTTACAGATTTGTTCAAAACTTTACAATCATACTTCAGATAAAATATTTTACTTTTTTCTTGCTGCAATAATTGTATACATTTAGTTTGAATGATAACTTACCTTATTAAGTTATTATTTTTCGTATTATTAAAAAATAAATTATCATAAATGCATTACTTCCAATTGATATTATTTTAGTTAATTTATTAACTTCTTTCAATTTGTATGTAATATTGATTTATCGAAAAGAATGAAGGTATAATGTCGAATGAAATTGTACGTCTAATAACTTAGTTTTGTTCATTAACCTTTAAGATTTATTTAATCTTAAGCTTTTAATATGTTCTTGAATATCTCATAAAACTAAAACTATGATTTATAGTAACATAATATTGATGTTACCTACTATACGTTTTAAAAATTATCATTTTTATTTTGATTCAATTCTATTTTTAGTATTTTCAACTTATTTTAAAAATTCTGTAAATTCGTATAAAATAATAGTGTTTTTTCTATTAAGAGTTTCTTTGCTATCTTTTTGGATTATATCAAAGAAAATCATTTGGTATTTTGTGAAAGTTTTTTTATAATATATACAATTTGATGTCTAGGTTTCTACCTTTACAACATTTCAGTCAAAACCGCGTGTTATTTGTATTTGGTTCATTTATCGGGTTTCGTGGAGGTGTTGTGTTGTTCGTCTTGATGTGTACTATGGAAGCGTATACGTAGCATTATACAGGGGGCAGAATCATTTTTTTGAAGGCTTGAAATATTGCAGTGTGTCCTATATGGTAGATCTTCTAATTCTCGTATGGAATTTTCACATGATATTTTGAAAAACAAACAATCTTTGCGACTTCTTTTTTGATAATTGCTTTAATTCTTTAAGATACGTTTATGTTAGAGGTGTGATAACTGATATAATTGTGATAATTGATATAATTGTGATAATCTCTACTTCGCTAGTATCGCGGCTTTTAGCGGTTATTTCAGCTCCAACATAATTGTACCCTTGAATATAGAGCTATACAATGCCTAGTTTTAGTTTGCTCCTAGACTTCTGATTGTTGTGAAAATTATCTTGTGAATATTTTGTTATTCATTCACAATCCATTCGATGCAAACCATTTCACTGCAGCCTTTTTATTTTTGTCAATTGACATATTGTTGCTTTTGCCTAATATATAATATGCAGTATCATCTGCGTATAACCTGTTTAAAAGTTTTTAATTAACTGATATTTAAAAAGAAAAAGCAGTCGAAAATTAAAAAGAGTTTATAATAAGAAAGTGGATAAGTGGTTGCCATCCACTAAGACAGCAGTCGCCAACCTTTTGGATCTCTTTGAACACTAAACCCACACTTCCCAATCCTACGGACCACTAACATAATTTTTTTAAAAGCAGGACAACTTTTCTTTTTTTTAGAATGTTTCTTTAAAACTATTATTTTTTGAAATTATAAGATTATATAAATTTCTAATTAATTAAATATCGTAACTTGTGAAATTATAAATTTAAACGAATAAACAAGTTAATAAAAAAGTTAATAAAACGATTGAAATAATTTCAAATGCAAGTTTTCATGCACTTAAAAAAAACTATAAAGTTTATAGTATATAGGAAGTGCATAGAAAGTAATAGATTTGTTAAGTTTTAATATACCTTTCATTAATTCATTCTTTTGTTTATAATTTGACTGTTAGTGAAGTATTTCAACAGGATTGGCATAAGATAAAAATAGTTTTAACCAAATTAGCTACTTTTGGTTAAAATGATCCGTCCGTAAAGCTAGGAGATTACTTGCGTAAATTTGTATACATCCATGGGCGCCGCTTCCAAAAATTGCAGTAGGGGGGCGAATTTTTTTAAACGCTATTAATAATATTATATAATATAAAATATTATATTAATATTATATAATATAAAATATATAAATAATAAGTATAAAATAAAAAATATATTTTTTGCAATTGCGGGGCTAAAGTACTCACTTTAGACCCCGATTTGCGGGTGTAACGTGGTACTTTTTTGCCCTAGGGCAAAAAAGAAGTTACTGCCGGGTAAAAAAGATGTTACTGCCGGGCAAAAAAGAAGTCACCAGATTTTATTATCAATTTAATTCTCATTTTTTTGTAACATTTATATTTATGTTTACTTGACCGTAATTTGTGATTCCAATATTAGTGCGACCTACAATGAAATAAATTGGCAAATAAGTAAATAATAAAAAGCACTTACTTTAGCTACCAAAAAATTCTCACGAGGCGCCTTTTTTAAAAATTTGACCACGTGTGGTCAGAGCTTACGACGCGCGATTTTTTCGGAACATATCGTTCGTTTTTCCGCTTCATAAAAGCGGATTGGAAATTGCCGATGTCAATCTTAATTTCAAACTTGGTGACCGCCTTGATTTTGTCGGCAAAAGTTCTGCCAACGCCATCTTTGCTGATTCGGCAATCTCGTGGTTCCCGCTCATGACACGTCTTATTCCTTCAAAGGCACAAATGTAACTGAACCATTCTAGTACCTTTTAGTGAAAAAATTTTTAGTTAAAAAATTCTAGTTGGCAATAATAATATAACCAACTATGCTTCATTTACTTTGGTACTATCAACCACGTGCTTTATTGAACAAATTTTAATTAAAATTTCGTAATTATTGTCGAAGTGAGTACTTTACCTCCCGCAATTGCAAAAAACAGTATATGCACCTCGGGAATAAAGTGAATTTTTTGGCCTGAGGGTTATTTTTGCCCTCGGCTACGCCTCGTGCAAACAAACCTTTACCCCCAGGCCAAAAAAGGATCACTTTATTCCCTTGGTGCATAATGTACTATTATCCCCTGTATTCATCAAAATATTTAAAGAGTGTTTTAAACCTATTTTATTTAAAACGCTCATTAAAGTTATACAACCAATGAAAACTAATGAACGTTTGTGATAGGTTTTTTATGACACATTCCTTATAAAGGGTTTGTAAACCTATTTATCTTCCTAAAATTGTTATTAATACGTAGGTTAAACTGTAACTATTCTATATAATATTTGTCGTAATTGTAGTTGCCGGGGTTCCTCATAGATTTATATTGTGGAAATGGAATTAAATATTTTATATTGCAATTTGAAATTGTTAAATATTATATTTTTTGACAAAAGCCAGAAGCCCCCCATGCTTCCCCCGTTGGCGACGCCGATGTATAAACTTACTTACATAAACAGGGGAAAGTGTAAAGCTTTCATATTACCGTCTCAGTGATTCGGAGGGACTGTAAAGCCGGCGGTACCTCAGGTTTATGATTGCCACCATCAACTTTTTAAAACAAAGTTTAAGATATTCCTCAATCCGGTTTAAGCAGCCGTAAATAAAGCAGCTATATGTGAATATTATACTAAGATGTTCAAACAATTTAAAACAAATATATTTCAAATTTTTAGGAATTTTATTTTCCATTTTACAACCATTCTCGTCTTGGGGGAAACATTTTAGGCCTCTCTTCCCTACGAACTTTTTATATATTTTTTATTTTTTTAATTCCAAGATTCAAATATTTGTTTAGTTCTATAAAAACTATTATTTTGAGATTATAAGATTATCTAAATTTCTCCATTACAAAAAAAGCAAATTGAAAAATATGAAATCTTTTTATACTTAGGTAGATACCTATATTATTTTGAATTTCTAAATTGTTTTTTGAGCATTTTATCTTGAAAAAAATATATTTTTAGATTAGCTAAATTTCCAAATAAAAAAAAAAAAGTATTTTGGAAACTATGGAATTTTTATATTATTAGGAGTAATATTTATTTGAATTTCAAAATTAAAATTATTTTTTGAGATTGTAAGATTCTCTAAATTTCTAAATTAAAAACAAGCAATTGCAAATATGATCACAAAAATAATCTCGTGAACCACTAGTAGGTTAGCAACCGCAGCGTTAGCCAATCTTGTTTCTTCCTTACCTTTTGATTCGCACGCTCTTCCATCTCAGATTTTGTTATTATCTCAATATGTGCATAGTGCCTCAATATAAGGCAATTATGCTTGTTTACCTTGACTTATTGAAAAAATATTTATTTTATACTTGACGTTTTTTGTTATAAGCCAAATTCAATAAATATTTGATTTGTTACTGTAAATTATATTTGAATTGAACTATTTTGTGGATATCATACCATATTTAATAAAACTTAAATTTTTGAAAAAATGGTGCTGTCGTCGATATGAGATGTTCAATGAATGCTGATCAAAAACCAATTCATTGTGCACTAGTGTGATAGAATGTGTTTGAAGGATTTAAATATTGAGGTTCTATATTTATAGATATCTGCCAATAAATTATATGCAGAAATGTTAGCGTTATAATTTTATACTAATAAAAGCCTTTTCAAGGACATAGATTTATTAATAAAAAGACAATTTATGACAAAAGTAATTTTACATTAATCAGAGATATTATAACAATTCGATTCATATAGTATATAATATAAACAAAAATTCTTAATTTGTTTAAAATTATTAACATTGTTAACAAGGCAAATTCAATCGTATGATAATATTATTATGATTGTTAAAAGTTTAATTTTATTGGTCGTTTTTTTTATACATAGGATAGAATATAATAAAATAATGCAAATAAAAATTTAGAAAAAATTATGTAAATTTTCAATAATGCAATAAAATTATTGAAACATTATGCTATATTGTATATCATAAAATAGACATTTTATTTAAAATTTAATTTTTTTTATAAATTTCCCTTTATATTGGACTAAATTTTTATTTTCGTTTACTTTCAGGTTGGAACTATGTACTAAAAAAAGACCTATGTCCATTTTAAATTTTTTTATAACTATGAGAATAGTATTCGTACCTAAACAACAGTATTAAAAAATTATATACTCTATCTACCTAAAATAATACTTAAATGTTTTACAATTCAGGCAATTGAAATGGGTATATGTGCGTTTTTTTTATTAATATACAATTTTAAAGCAAATATTTTAAGAGGCATTAAAAATTTTGTATTATACCTACTATTCTCAAGTTATAGTAATCGAAACAATTTTAGTTTCACAGTTTTGACAACAGCAATTTTTGCTTATAATACATTCTATAAAATAATAAGATCAAGAATTGGTCGTAGGCCAATAATTAGTAAATACTATAAGTAATAGTAACTCCAAAAATTGCATATTATTCAATCTTTAACTAAGTTTTACAAAATTATATTGTAACATTTACAATAATTTAATAATATTGTAAAATGATTCACAAATTTTGCAAAATTTTGGAGCATGTAAACATGTTCTCTTATTTACGATTATGTTATAACACTTCGTTATAATTTATATGAATAGATAATTTATAGTATACATTCAAAAATAATTACTTCTGATTTATATTTTCACTAATTAATTATGTAACTATAAATTTAAATAATTAATAGAGCAATTATTGAATTATCATAACAAATAATAACATTCTTTATTGATTAGTTATAAAATAATTGCTCAAATTATGTTACAAAACGAATCCTTATTAAAATGAAGGGTTCATGATATGTCCATTTGTTGAATATAAACTCGAGAAAATTTTTACAAAATAAAAAGCCATAAATAAAAATATATAAACAATATCATAATTATGTTACTCGTAGTTACTAGTATATAAACTTTTGAAATCATTACAACGCCATTTAATTAAGATTTTTAATGGCATTCATTTCATAGTATGTACCTACTTAATGTAAAAATAAAATTATAAACTTTTTTATATATTATGTACCGATTAAGTAAGCACTGGGCATCTACCGGCTAAAACCTATCAGGTAAATTTTTTTAGAATAGCCGTTTACTGTGCTACATATTATTATATTTACAATTTGAAGAAATACAAGTTGTCTATAATGTATTAATTCATAAGTTTAGAAGAGTAACATAGTGAAAAATAAATAATTAAAAGTTTTGCTTTAGATTGAATAACATAAATCATAAAACTCGAGTTCTGAAAAATTGCTACTAGTAATAAAATATAAAAATGTGTGTTTTAATTATTTTCCCTATATTCAGTAATCATGGCAGTTATGATAATATAATAACGTTTTGATAAACTAAATAAATTATTAACTTCTTGTATTTGTTACTAATAACAAATTATAAATAATATCAGTTATGAATTATTAATATATTTCCATAAATCAATACTAGATGGATTTAAAAATAAAAAAAATTCAGATTCGCTAAACCATAACTTAACTTTTAAAAATTTGTCTGATTATAATATTCTAGTATTAATTTAAGTATTCCATTTGTAGCACTCTGATAATACGAATATAAGCGTAAATAAAGTATAAATACCTAAGCATAACTA
Organism: Cantharis lateralis; assembly: GCA_963170105.1. Lineage (NCBI taxonomy): Eukaryota > Metazoa > Arthropoda > Insecta > Coleoptera > Cantharidae > Cantharis > Cantharis lateralis. The sequence goes on along the minus strand of OY720624.1, from coordinate 53,856,352 downwards.
AATCGGTTAGATTTCTATGGAAAGATATTTATTAAAATAAACATAATTGCACATGACAAAACAAAAATAATCTACCATTTAAAAATCAATTTTATGCCTACAAAATTGCTAATACGTATAACAAAAATTAATAAGGTGTACTTCCTACTTCGGGAGCAAGTCGTGTGTGATTTTCAGTTTTCCATTCGTTAGCTAGAGGAGCTGTGGCAGCTAATGGAGGAGGGGAAGACCCTGGTTGGGAAGCCGGCGTAGTTACGACACTCAATGCATGTCTAATACAGTTTTCAACGTTTGTTTCTATATCCATGACTTCGTCAAGATCTTTTTCATTTCTTGAATGAGACGAATCTGGCGATTCAATATGTTGATGATCGCCGTTTTCTAAAAATTCTGAATCCTGCTCAATATCGCCATTTTCATCATTTTCATTATCTAGATCGCCATTTAAAAGAATACCCGCAGTATTATCCTGCAAAAGAAAAGTAGTAAGTTAAAAATAAAATTATACTGGGAGTACGAGTTATCATGTACCTACATGTAGAATTTCCCATTTTTTGTTTATTAGAATATTTTTTGTTATGTGGAAATATACATTGCAAGATACTTTCATGGGATTGACGGTTCAATTTCGGGCTAATTAAAAACCTATTTCTGTTACCTATCTTCAAAAGATGGTAAACCACCGATCTGTATAATACACCTTGTATTTATATTACTCTTCCGTGGTTTGTAAGCCACCTTAAGTTTTACTTAAGGTATTAATTAATAATATACACCACAGGCATAGAATAAAGGTACCCAACTTCAAAGAGAGCTAGCAGACAAAACACAATTTCAATAGATAACATTCTGACAAAACCAACATGTTTGTAAATAATGATATGCATTTACAATCAATATTAATCTTCAACTGACGATAAATTGGAACCCACGCACACAACTTCAGATCATGGATTTATTGCTTGCAACGCCAACGGAACAAATAATCACTTAAAATGTTTGATCAGATGGATGGAACAATAGATTTGATAATGTGATGTGAATTATTTGTACAATTTAGTTTTAAAAAATGATCTGATATGAGGAGAGCAGTATCAAAAGTTGCTAAAGCCCACTTAAAAAAATATGAGATAAACATAATAACATAATTTATATTCTCTATCGAAATGTACCATAATCGTCTATTAAAGCTGCCTTTAAACCATTAAAAATGATCTGTCAAATAATTGTTACAACGTAACATAAATGTAAAACCTGACAAGTTGAACCTTAGTTCGACTTATGTTGTAGATAGCCACTTTTGAAATTGGACTGTGTCCATGTATTTTAGGTAAAAGCACTCTCGAGGTTGATTCCAATTGGAATAAATAATAACGACACTCTTATTTGAAATAGTATTTTTTTAAATCTATTTCTTTTGAATTCTTGGAAAATTGCATGTTTTAAGTTGCAAGGCGATGTAACGAGAAATAATTAGATTATTATAATCACTTTCCTCTTTCATTTTAGTTTAATTATAGCTTGGTTAATACTGAGGAAGTAAACGTACTCTTGTTCAGATAATTATGTACATTATTATAATACATATAAGTATTATTACTCTTGAGTTGTTTCAAAATGGCTATATAAACTTGTTTTGTACAATCCGGGGTATATATTATTATAATAATAACAAAAGCAACATCTTACAGGTGAACCTGTAAAAAGTGAAGGAAATAGTAAGATCTCATCAGTTGTTATTATTAAGCATATAATATAATCCCAATACATTATTGGCATAGTAAAAATATGCGAGTCTTAAAATTGTTAAATCTTTTTAACCCCATATAATATCAATATTTATGAAAAGCGTTGAATTTGTTTATAATTTGATAATATATTGTGCTAATTTATTTGAATGCCGCAAAATACCTACAATTAATAATTAATTGTACGTCAAAATACGTAATAATTTTAATAATATGATTCAATAAAAGCTATTAAGCCTCAAATATATTCTAGCATACTAAAATATAAGTTGACAATAACTACGAGCATGCAATAAATTGCAAGGGTAATGATATTTTAAAGCTTTTATAAGGTAAATAATTAGAATTTGACCTTAAAATCAACATGAAAAAAAGTTAAAAATAACAGTTCCTCTGTAATTTATGAATAGCTCTTCTTTGAGTTGAAACACGCATCAGACCGTTTGAGCTTATCAGTGGATTCATGAAAGAATGCCGAACATCATTCTATTTACAGATTACATCCTGATAGGAAACGTAGATGACAGTACAAACTGTAGTATCTAAGTGGCAATTTCTTCTTTTTGTTTAAAAGCGGCTGTGTAAATACTCTCTTACTTCGTCAAAGCTTATTTTGATTCAGCTTTGAGCTTTTTGTCTTCCAATTGAAAAAACCAGGCGGAATGAATTTCCAACTCTTATTCGGTAAGTATCCATTTAAACGTCTCAACAGTAGGATTTTAAATTCGAACGACCTCGGAATACGAGAACAATAACGTTACAATAACATTGAAAGCTTACTTTTGCCATTTAAGTTTCTAATAATATTGCTTCAAGTTATTTATTTAAATTATTCCAATTATTAGTCTTTCCACTAAATTTTTGACACATTTGTTAGGTCGCAAAAATTTAATTACTATACATCGAGATAAAGAATACTAAAAAGTAAAATTGAAATTGTACCTATTATATCACCAATTCAAACTGACGTAGCTCATAATCTCGTAAATTTCCGTTGGAAATATTAAAATTAATGGATATTAACTTTTGTTCCATAAAAGCAGAAAACACAGAAGCAATTAACATAATTTAAACGAATGTTCAGTTTTATTTCTTTTGGTATTCATTTAATATTTTTGAAATACTTATTTATTTATAAGTGTTAACCGCTCCCGATTCTGCTGTTTTATCAAAAGTAAAACTCTATTTCCTTTATTTATTAAATGGGCGTGAAATAAAATTGGTAGAAAGAACCTTGCTATAAATAACCTTATTACGAGAAAATAATATTATAGAAGTATAAAGTGGAGAAAATTATAATAAAATTGGTACATACATTCATGTTCACTTTAAAGCAGTAATTTATCAACAGTAAGCTGCACTGTAGGGATTCTAGTATGATAAAATAAGCTAAAGAGAGACATTATGTTATTATGGAGTAGATTAGAAACCATTTCGAAGGTGGGTGCGCCCTTTCATTATTGAGCACGTAGCTTTATAATTTATTATCTAAAACCATGCTCTGATATTAATATTTTTGACATTAACAAATTAAGAAATTTAACACTAATTGATTACTACGAGTCGAAAAACTTAACACTACACGAGTAAAATTAAATTATTAAATTATTTTCACCTAATATTCCTGCCTACTGGTCATGTAAACATTTTATTATATTGTTGGAAAGGGCATATGGGTACCCAATACCTTTCTATTTTCATATTAAAATTAATAAGCCGTTCATAATATTAAAACGTTATTGTTAATTTTTAAAAATCGTAGACAGAACAAATTTATCACAATTAAGTTTATTAAATGATTTTCACTGTGAAAAATACGGGCGGAAATTTAATCATCACTAATTGTACTCTTGAGTGTCGTACTTTATAAAACCAAGCATAAAAATGCAGTAAATGTTGGGGTCTACTTAAGTTTAACCAAAACCATAGATATGTAATGGTAAAGTAAAATACTGTTACAGTTTTACGGGAGAATTGTAAAGATAAATTCATTAGTTAATTATTGTTCTTAAATTTTAAGAAGAAACGGACTATAGCGATGCAATACTTTAATTAAAATTTTAAAAAATTTATCCATTAGTAAAATTAAGGTTCAAATGAATTTCATCATTAATTTATTTTATATGAGTTACGTTTTAATTTTAAATTAATACCAATTTGTTTAATTCAAAATACAGGTTTCCTGCACATGCGTTATAATAAAATATTGTAAGGATTTATTATATTGCCGGTATTAAATTGAGTGCATTTACGATACTTGTGCTGCTCCGTACAATAAATATAAATAAATATTTATTAAAATTTTTTACAATTGACAGAAAATTTATAACGATTTGCTTGTCAAATGTCAGCACCTTTAAACTACTTTCTATATTAGTGCAATAATTGATTGATAACAGGATTTTGACCATTATATGGATTAGAGAGAGACCGATTTTTGTAAACGATTTTAAATTTCATTAATACTGGTAATATTACAAGACGAGCACAGATTTAATTCATTTACACTTTGACGTAAATTTCTCTTTTTAATTAGTACGTTTTGACTAACAGTCGGTGGCATTCAGCAGTTGAGCTAGATTTTGTAACTCTATTTCTACTTGGAGTTGAGTTTTGCTGCCAATTTACAAAATTTAATTACAAAGAAGGAACCTAGTACTTTGAGTCGCATTTTTCTCCGAAAACCTCATTTGAATGTTCTACTGTTTTTGGACCTAAAATGTGAAACCAACAAAACTTCGAATAAGAAAAGTTGTATGAATTGTTTGAACTAATTTTAGTTTTACATTACTACTGGGTCCCGAGGATGGTCAATAAAGTAGCCCAAATCAGCAACCATTAAGTATCTGAGTTTAATTAGAACATAAATAACCATATTTAAAAATATTATATTATTTCTGCCTTGAGGGTTCTTTTAGGTATCTATCACCGAAAAGTTGAACATTTGACTAATTAGAAACAAATATTTAATTTAAAAATTAATAAAAAAGATAAATAGTTTTTCATTTTGCGAAAAAGTACAGGTAGATACTAATCAAAATAAATATTAACAAACTTCGCTTGACGTAACTACTTTCATTAAGAATTAATACAGTATCAGTCAAATTTGTTGTTTGTAAATTAATTCTTTTATGTAGGCGCACAGGGACTTCTCAATAATATTGGCTAAAGATGCACAACCGCATTTTGCAATGAAAATTTGCACGACTACAATAACAGGATTAGCCAGAAATTTCGATACAAAGGAATGCACGCAATACAACTTTCTGACTTTAATAAAAGTAGGTAAATCAAAATTATTATTTTTATAATCTATTTGTATTTCTAAATTTTAATTCGATTTAGTATAACTGAACTATTTTATTCGTGAAAAAATACTAGAGACTCCAAGCTATCATGCTAGATTTTCTAATAATTTGTTCTGTCATATTCTGCATTTTTAATGTTTGACAGAATATTCTTTTTTTGTATTAAATTTTTTTAAATAATTTTTGTACTGGATGCACGGTTTCTCATGCAATCAAACTCTTAAAAAATAATTTAATCAATTTATTTATGCTTTTTATCGTATTGTATAACAGTTAATAATGAATCTTATTAAAAAAGGTCTTCAAAGAGTACAATTTGCATTGCTAACATTGGAATGTTCTAATAAATATAATATATAATACAATAGTTTAACCCCTGTATTCATAAAATTTTTAGAACGTTAAAATAGGTATCCAAACCCTTTAAAATGCATGTGTCATAAATAACCAATCACAAACGTTCATTAGTCAATATCGTAAGGTTTTCATTAGTTGTAGAACTTTTATGAGCGTTTTAACTAAAATAAGTTTAAGTCACTCTTTAAATATTTTTATGAATTCAGGGGTAATAGTTTAGCTATTTTATAATATATCATTTTATTACAAATACTTCTTAGTATACAATTTTACCTTAATTATTATAAACATTAAAGTAAAAGTTAAACGAAATATTAATTCTCAACTAGACACTAAAAAAATTGAATGAACTAATTGATCCGTTTGATATTATTGGTGCCCTCATCGTGCCCCAAGCAAACCATTTTCGGGGCCGGTCGATGTTTTAAGAGCTCGAATTTCGCCGAAATTTTTGCACTGGGTGGTAGGTAATGGTCTATATAGTAGATATAAATAATAAAATTTGCGGATGGTCCAGTAGTTTTTCCAAAAATAACGAAAATCCTGGATCCGAGATTGCCGTGTTTGTGCATCCCCCGTAGGGCACGGGCCTCGAATAAATGACGAAATTCGAAGGCTGGGATCCTAGATTAACCAATGTCAGGGGCAGTGAAAACCTACCCTCCGCTCGCCCTTCGGGCGGCTCCGGGCGGTTTTCTCAACCCCTGTGTAAATTGTTACAAACGCCGTTTTGCAAATTCACTCGAAAATGCAGTAACTAGAACGATGTTATCACTCCAACGGCATGGACTTGACTGAACACGCTCTATCCTAAATTTGCATTGCCACGACATAGGAAGAGCACACGTGCCGGCAACAGAATGACTTTTTCAAGCTAACATGAAGGTAAACTTGTAAAATTTACATCAAAAAGTCGATTTTCAAAATTAAATTGTGAAGTAACCGTTGGGCCGATTTTATTCATCCTCACCTCATAAGAAAGCTAAAATTGTGCTCTTTTAGAATATTTAATGCATTTCTATCGTACTTTTGAAGGGAGAGCTCTTAAAAGATCGACAGTAACCCCATTTTCTTTTTTAAATTACTTTTTTGAGATTTTCAAATCTCTATAACGAATGAGATTGTTAAATATCAAAATTAAACTTTTTAACATTTCCAATTATTTGTTACTTGTTAGTTTTGGTATAGTATTGTAACATAATATAATAGAAGTATAGATACATAACGAAAGGAAAAAAGATTAACGCTATTTTTAATTATTTTCCACGACATCATGAAAATATAAAATATTAAATAATGGAAACTTCATTAAATATTGTGAAGGAAATTAAAAGCGACAATAATACTTTTCTTTCATAAAGTATTAAATAACACTGACATTAAATGTTTCAGATAAGGAAATATCGATAGACTTCAGGTATGTAGTACTTTTGACTAATATAAATAAATATCGTGGAATAAAAATTATTTTATACTGTAATAATAAAATATTTTATAGTGGGTAGGTATACCTACGTATTCCTTTTCTACTAAAAGAAAAGATTAAGGCGCAGTTACAGCATATGTAATATGCGATATTATGTAACGAATATACTCGTATATAAAATATTCTCTGCAATATTGATTGAAACAAATAATATTAAAATTTAAAAAACCTTTATTTACAATATTTTGTTTTCTAATAGAGGCTTAATTCCTTTTTTTCTATTATGGTATTTAGTATGTAGTACGTAAAATATAAGTAATATATTGAGATGTACGGGGTGAAAAATTTAAAATTTTTATATTTAATTTATGGAAAATTTCGGAAAAGAAATATACACTTCTCGTATAAAATTATTTTATTTTAGGGCTGATTTAGGGCTATTTAATATGTAAAACTTTCCTTCACCCAGAAACATCCATCTTTTTAGCTTGAACTCTTATTAATTTTATATTTTCATTTCTATGTAAATTTTAACTTTGTTCCTTGACCACAACTTTATTAAATAAATTTTAGTTTTCTTAACAGTTTTACTTATATGTTTTTTTTCCAGTTATTTACTTTTTTGCTTCTGTTTTGCAATCCCAGCTTCTCTGTTAATAATTTTCTATCCAAATTTATTTTTTGAAATCCAATCAAACAACTCAATTTTAATTAACAAATTCGCTTTTATTTTTATATTTAGAAAATCGCATAAAAATAAATAAATTAGATGTAATCCCAACATTGGTAACCCCGACAAAAAAAATTGACTAACCCAGACGATATCAACGGCAACAAACAAGAAACACCGCAATTATAACGCTTTGGCATCAAAATTCTACCGTTCTGGGAAAAGCAGCCCACAAAATGGTTCTGACAACTGGAAATGCAGTTCGATGATGATGAAACCAATAATTCTTCAACGTAGCAAGCAATTTGACTGCAAAATTCGCTTCTGAAGTAGCGGATGTTATTCTGAATCCACCGAGAAACGAAAAATTCGTAACACTGAGAACATAATTAATAAACAGGCTCTCAAAATTGGATGAAAAACAATTAAAACAACTATTGGAGGATTGGAGGATATAAGGAAGCGGCAACCGCACCCCATCTCAGTTTTTAAGACATCTGAAGAGTCTTTCAGGATAAAATATAAAGGACAAATTGTTACGAACAGTTTGGACTGGTCGACTTCCTGAAAATATTAGGAATATCATCACAGCTTCTGAAGATAAAGAATTAGAGGATATGGGAAGAATTGCTGAGAAAATTAAAGAAAATACTCGTACTGGAAACGTTGCAGCAACCAGTGTTAGCAAAAATGAAGAAATTAAAGTTCAGACGGATGAAATCAATGAATTAAAAATATAGATCAGAAGTAAATTCCAGAAATGCTAGAAACTAAAAAGGGAAACAGTAACAGCTGCAACCGATTTCCCAATCACAGCGCAAGTTTCCGAACTATACAGGATACAAAATTATAATATGATGCCAGCAATTCAATAATGAACACATGGAACATTAACTATCAATATAAATCTAGGACTCTGTAGAGAAGTAACGTGGAAATTCCTAATCGCTGATGTGAACAAAGCTATTATTGGTTCGGATTTTCTAAACCATTTTAAGCTACTAGTGGATATCTGTACGTAAGTTAATTGTTAACACAACACAGATGGAAGCAATCTGATAAGTCAAACCAAGCAACGAATTTACTATTGCCCCTATTAATAGTCACGAATTAATCCGAGCTTCAATCCGATGATATGTATGTAATCTTTGTTGTCGTATTTACTAGTGGCGGATTCGGGTAGTTTCGTCGAATCCTAGATTGAATCTCAGATTTGGTAATATTTTTAGTGACTTTAGAATATCACCAACTGGATGTTTGCGCTAGTGTTTTATTAGTGACATAAAATTTAAAATTTTAATTGTGTCAAATGTCACCGTTAACATGTATTGTCGAGTATCGAGAACAAACAACGAGTTTTCAGCGATTTAAAAACTAAAACACTCTGAATAAGGGTAGGAGGCCGCAGCAGAAATCTCTCTGGCCGTCCAAGTATGGGGGTTATGCGGCGGACCAGCACCCCCATTCATGTTAAAACTAGTAAATAATGCTAACCAACCCATTTCCAATTTTCCTCGGAATTTTGATGATTGCAATAAAAAACGTAAAGTAGAAAACCTAGTACGGTGAAACAGCTAAGATGATTTCTAAGAAATGTAAATTTTGATCAAAAGTTTATACCAAAAGCAGCAGCAATCCAAAGTTCCTAAAATAAGCATTTAACAGGTAAGAAATCGGACAATAGCCCGATCGAATAGACCGCAGAAAGAAGAAAAATATATGAAGAAATAAAAGAAGCTCTAGCTCAAGTGTAGCTCTGTTAGAACATCCTTAATGGTCGATACATCAAATGATGCCATCGGCGGAGTACTACAACAAAGAATTGACAAGCAATGGCAACCGTTATCGCTTTCAACTAAAAAGTTCAATTTGGCACAAAAGAAATATATCACACTGTTGGCAGCGTATTCTTTCATCAAACATTTCAAACAACTGCTAGAAGGAATAGAATTTATACATTTTACAGAAATTGGACAAAAGTACACCTAGACACCTAGAAGAATCGCGTTGAAAACTTTGTGAAGTTTTAAGCAGTGTATACCAATTAAAAATAGCAACTGCTATTTTTATAACTGCTAAACGTTGATAATATATTTTATCAATCAAGGAAGCAGGAGATTCCTATTTCATAGAAAATAGCTGGTCTTTCTTCATTGCATTTTGTGGCTGTGACATCGTAACAGCATTTGCTGACATTAACAAACTCAAAGATTAGAAAGTTGTACTTTTGCCGTTCCTAGTTACAAATTTGATGATCACTGACGATCTAGTGTGGTGGTAGGACGAGAGCACCTCAAAGTTTTGTGTAGATCTTCGATAAAAAAAGAAGTCAATAAGTGTAGGAGGAAACTGTTCATAGTGATGAACCAAAATGAAAAACATTCCTTCTATAGAAAACCTTTCGTAATATCGTAATATCTAATATCAAAGCTAATATCTAATGTAATCCACTATTAAGAATAAACATCACTTTTGTTGAACTCTATTTTGAAATATTTAACGCAAACAAATATAAAAACCCGTTAACTCCTTCTGAAATAATTATATTTAATTTATTTTATTAATTTTACAATTTAATTTTAATGCAAAACAAGATACATATACGTGGTGCTTTTCCAAAGATTTAAACATGTGATATGTATTCGTATGCACGAAGATAACGAGCCAGTTTGAACTACCGTTAATTTATTGTAGGCTACACGGGCGGCGCGGCGGTTGGGGGTTAATTTTTAAATTACTTATAAGGTCCGTAATGGTTAATACTCATTAAAGAAAATTATACGCGAGCGTGCTATAAATAACATCCCAATGACAAACATGTCGCCGCAAGAGCGGGAAATTATTTCCATTAGTTTTGTGCGTTATTCTGGTTTTGTTGAAATTACCTAATTACACACATCTGCTATGCATTTTAGATAACATTCGCTTGCAATTCCATCAACTCAATTTCTAACTATAAATATAATATAGAAAAAATTTCAAGTTTTCTAATCTTTGTCCATAAATTTATTTTTCAAATTCTTTATAAACCATAAAAAATTATGCTGAGGGCAACAGGTTGCATGAACCTGGGTGCAATTTAGGTCAAACTTTTTATTTTATCTTACTAGTATAAATACTGGTATAACTATCTTAAGATACCACAGGCAGGCGTACAAAAATTAATGCTTCCGTAAGGTGTGTTTACCATTTATTCTTTAATTTAGATAATGTGAAATTAAAACAATAGTATTAATTAATTATTTATTTATTATTTATATAATAGTTTGGTAGAAAAAATCATAGAGCAATTAAAATTTATCATTTATAAGCTAAGAAAATTATTTCACAAACTATTTGGTTTTAGCTTCTTATTTTTCTTCTGATTTCTCATTTGTTTATGCTTGTTTACTTCCTTATAAAGATTTTGATTCCTCAAAAGTTTTTTGCAATACCAGGTTGATATATCATGTCTTCTAATCAATTCACCTTTTTTTCCAAACAAAGAGTTGTAAACTTGGTCCGCATTGACGGCTATCATGTTAGTAGGTGGTACCTTCGTACTTGGTTGTTTATTTACATTAAATTTAAAAGGAATATTTCGGTAAACCTTATTGACGCCATTAATGTTATCTTCCATTTGTTGATTTGAGTTGTTGCAAGTGTTTATAGTATTTTGATGTAATATTTTCAATTCACTGCCGTCCGAAATATTTTGAGTTTCTTCAATTTTTACTTTTAAACTTTGAATAGCTATGTCGTCGGGAAATGCGGATATAGTATTGCAAATAACACCTTTTAAAACTTTCTGATAATTTTGATCAGCAGAGCTTCTATAATCATTCAAAATTTCTGAAACAGATTCAGAAACCTGATCTATTAATTTAATTCGTTTTTGTAAGTATTCTTCCCTTTTATTCCAATAATTTTTCAGAAGATCGAAATATTTTGGTCCATTATTAACAGTTTCTATACTTGGTTTATAATTTTTTATATTATCGTAAGCACTTGTATCGGAATTATTAGGTTTTACATCTTTTACTACATTGTCATTACTAGTTTTCATGTACGCGCTTTTAGAATTTGCACATTGGGAGTTTTTATTACAAAAATTTATGGTGTTTGAACAGCAACAGCAAATGTTGGGAACGCTGTTATATTCCAAATTCTTTTGAGAAAGAGAATGTTCGCCGCAATTGTACGATTTTGAGCTATAATAATTGTTAGGAGTTTGTTTGATTCGATGCAGTTCGTTTAACTTCCTGGTTACATCATTTACATTTGGAATCGGTACATTATATTGTCCACATGCTACGTCTCGACTTAAATTATTATTTTTCAAGTAATGTAAGATGCAATATTTATGCCGTTCTTTCATCAAGTTAACATAATTTTCGTATTTTTTGTTTACCATATCTAATCCATTCAAGTTGTTACAATTTTGTGGCTTTTGATGTAATAGATTTTCAGTTGGATGACATTTAAAATTATTTTTATCTTTGGAATAACAATGAATTGATGGTACTTTAATTAAATTTTTATTACCATCTTGCACTGAACGGTGTAAATATTGCAATCTGAAAATTCGATTTTTTTCCAAGTTTTTAATATTTTCTCGAATATTTTCAATAGTTTGTTTAGTTTTAAGTTGTGATTTGGAATTTTGAGCAATATGAGAAAATGGCAATTCGTTCCATAATTTTAAAGAATTACTCATTTTATTAGGTTTTTGCAATGGTATCGTAGTATTTAGGTATCTTCTAGACATTTTTCCATTCGTCTTCCCATTCGAATGTAGCTTATTTGTTTTACTTCCATTTAAACGCAAGAATCGTTTCTTGTTTGTTTTATTAGGTTTTTGCTTTACCTTAAGCTTTTTTACTAACCGTGAAGTCATTCTTAAAAGCAACATATCCTGCAGGACGTTGCACACCATTTTACTATTATTAAAATTATAAATTTCCTCATTTAAAGTGGTTGTCGAGTCGGGTTTTTCATTTTCTATTACCTTCGTGGTAAACGATTTTAGTGCATCATTTACTTTGTTACTATTAGAGTGGTAGGTGCTATTATTATTTACTTTTAAGTTAGCATCAGCTAATTGAATTTTATCTTTGACATTTAAATTATTAGCAAAACATTTTTTGTTAGAGTTAAGAATACCTGAATTTTCATTCTCATTATCGGTACAGCTTTTATCAACTAATGGTTTCAAGTCATCAATACGTTTATCTAAATCTTCCACTAACACAAAATCGGTTTTATTATTAGGAGCGACTTTCTCCAAATAATTTTTAAATTTCAATTTGTTGTTTCTAATATTATTTAAATACATTTTATTTTGAATAACGTAATCTTCGTAGGTAAGGGGACCTAAATGTTCACCTCGTCTTTTTAAGTCATTGCTATTGCCGTTTAAATTGGTTTTTGTTTGCCATTCAAATTCGTGTCTCTTTTTAAGATACTTTTGGTATTTATTAGATGGATCTGTGTTGAAAAGTTTTAAATCATTTTCGTTTTTATAATTTGATGAATGCAAATTGGGAATACTTGTTTTGTGACTTTCTGTGTTTAAAACATCGGCTTTGATATAATTTGATTTAACTTGTTGCATATCTGTTGGAGTAACGATGGAGTCCTTTGGATTTATCAAACATAATAACGAAATTACTGCAATTGCTAAAACTCCGCTAATTATTGACAAAATTCCTAAAGTTTCGGCTTGAGGTTTCTTTACTTTTCTACGCTTTCTTAACTTGGATTTTTCTTTTACAATATTATTATTTGTAATAGTGGCAGCATGGTGGTCGCTATTGTTTGAATTCAAATTATTTGAATTAACACAATTATCACTGATCAAGCAAGTTTTGTCAACAGATTTTGAGTCTTCGCCGCTGTCTGTCGAAACTTCTGAAATAAAATTACTCTCCCATACCTTTTCTATTTGCGATAAGTAGTCAAACTGCGTGTCACTATTAGAACTGTCATTTTCTAACAGGTCTATTTCTGATATTTGATTATCCGTCAGATTCTCATTCCCAGCAAAATTAATGTATTCATCTTCTGGTTGATTTTCCGCCACTAAAAGTTTATTCGTGTCTTGAGTGGGTTTTGAATTTTGAATTTGATCTAAAACTGTCCAAGAGGAATTTGATCCTATATCTGAATCGTTTTCATTGTCTTGTTTGTTATTGATCATGTTAATTTTTATGTTTTACTGTGAATTTTGAGTTTGAAATATAATTACATATCAGAATGAATTTTAAACAAAAACTTGACAAGCGTTTTCCGCTTGGAATTGAAATAATTGTCACTAAGATTTATATAAATAACAAAACATTTGAATAGAAACCAACACTGATGTGATCAATTATTATAAAAATCCAATAATACTTTCAACTTCCGGTGTTTGTGTGAAATTCATTCCAATTTATAATTGGCACAATATAATAGTCCATAGTATTGTTTATACTAACTGCTCGTCAATACTAACCAACGGCATTGCTTTCGTACTCAAATACTGACAGTAATATCAATTGATAGTAAAATAGCAGTTACTATAGGTTCAGTGGTATCCGATGGAAATTATAGGGTTAAAGTGTCTATCAAAGTATAAGTACGGCTTGGTATATTGCATTATTATAAATTTTTATGTTTCTGTAAAAATTATTATATTCTACATCTCAGATCAATTCATGTTTAAAAGATTTGAAATATTTAAAAACATTGCTGATGTAGATTACGTATTACATTATCGACTGATTTTTCAAAAAATATTCTCTCCCACCTAAAATATCACTATTGAGGTAAAAACATGTTCATTTAGACGAGTTGAATGCATAAATAGGTAGATCTTATCAGGTCTTAACAGTGCTTAACAGTCAGTAAAGTATTGTGTATACTTCTAGTTTTGTTTATTAATAATTTTTGTCACGTGTTCGTGTTTGCAAGTTTTATTGTGTTTTCAATTTTAAATATGCCCAAAAAAAGGGAACTATCGTTGGAAAGGCGTCGACTTATTATTGGTCAATATGAATGTGGTAAATTTAATCACCAAATTTTGAGAGAACACAAAATGCCAAGAAGAAAATTCGACTACTTTGTAAGAAAATTTAAAAGAGGTGAAACTCTTAGAGACAAAATTCGTACCAGTGAACCGAAAAATTTGACACATGTCAAATTTGAGTGATGAGTCGAAGTTCGATGTTTGTGGTACGAAGTGCAAAGTTTCGTCCTCAGGTGAGCAAGAGACAGGTCATGAAGAATGTTTGTCGTCTTCTGTGGATCACGGTAGAAGTTTTGTCATGATATGGACTTCTTCTGGTGGAGATAAAGTGGGCAATATTCACAGAATTCAAGGAATAATGAGAAAAGAAGACTACCGGGAGATGCTCCAACGTGATATACCTATGTATTACCATCCGGAGTTGAAATTGTTGTGAAAATGTTTACGTGTCAACACGATAACGATCCTAAGCATTCTTCAAAGCTGTGCAGAGAATACATACGTAAATAAATTATAAGCTGAGGGAACACTAAAAGTTATGGTTTGGTTACCACGGTCTCCTGATCCCAATCCTATCAAACTTTTGTGGGATGATCTAGACTGGAATACTCAAAAAGTTAACCCAACTTCAGCAGAACATTTATGGACTATTTTACAAGCAGAATAGTGCAAAATTTTACCAAAAACTTTAATAAAAGTATTAAATAGAATCTCAAAACCTTGTGAAGCTCTGGTATAGAGGTGGACAAATTGACTAATTCAAAATTTAAAAATTTAAAAAATATTTTGTGATATAATAAATAATCAAAAGTCTTGTTAATTATTTTGGAATCTTATAAATATTTAATTTATTAGGTGTGTAAATACTTATAGGCGGTAGTTTATGAATTAGTCTTTTTTAAAACCTCATCGGGAAAGGACTTCCATTGAACTAAGTTAATGAACTTATAAAATTATATAGTATTTTAATTTTTTTCTTACCTTATCTTGTATATTATTTTCAATGAATGAATCTGGAGAAGTACAAGTATCTAAAGAAGGAACGCCCAATTCGTATATGTTAACCATGTGAGCTGCTTGTGCATGCACCATTAAATCCCATGCGTTATGAAAGACATCTTTGCATTGAACACAGAGTAAAGCTGCTGATGGTGGTTCATCGCCATTAATTTCTATAAAAAATTAATTTATAATGGTAAGTTAATATTTATTTTCTACGAAACTCTAAACAGTAAATACCTACGTATCGCAAGGGAATAAAATTTAGGATCGGAAAAGGAATTACCCTTAATGCGGTAAAAGTTATGTCTCTAACAGTTTCATTGAAGATACACGCACACTAATATCCTATAGGATCATTGAAACTTTCTTTGATAATTTACGAATCGACGCAGATGGTCAGTATATATTTTTAAGTGCAATTAATAATGTATTTGCATTTCTTAAAAACGTTTTGTATTATTTGCAAGTAAGTTCACATTAGTTACTTCTAGTAACTTCATTAAACTTTCTCAACTATGTAAATCTGTTAAATTGCAACCATGCATATACGGCAATCAATAAAAACTAAAATTCAAACTCAATAATTAATAATTAATAAATCTAAGAAATCAAAAAAACAATCCTCTTTCTGAGCATGTCTCTTTTAATAACTTTTGTATAAGTTATTAATATACGTTTTTATAATATTTGTTAATTATTCAATATATAGCTTCGAAGATTGATGATGGGAATAATAATATAAGGATTCCCGAAACGCGTCTCATTTAAAATAATAAAGGAATTGGAGATAGAATTGTTTCTTTGGTTTATTATAATGATTAATTGAAAACTTCAAAATTGGGAAAATGAATTTGATTAACTAATTAAAATTATATAAGCTTGACCGGTGAATATCTATTTGAACAGTCGAAATAAAATTGATAATATTCACAATAAGTATTAAATTTTATATAGTAACTCGAAGTACTCGTACATATACATAACTCAAGTAGTGAACAAATCGTACTACTTATTGATTTTATTTAAAAAAAATTATTTTTAATTAAAAATGACTTATTGTGGTAAATAAAATATTTAGAACAAATCCTAAAATATTTAGAACATCCTTCCTCGTACACAACATTTTTCGTGTACAGTAACTGTGAATCTTTAATCATTCCCTTGTTCTTTTCCATCAACTATTTTTATCTTCAGATCTCCGTACTCTTGAGATTGTCACGTAGAGATGACCGTGGCTAAACACCGGTTCGTGCAGATATTATATTCCTACGTTTTCTAACGTGTGTCTGTTAATTGTTATGGAAAAAGCAAGTTAAATTAGAAACTACCGCCATCTTAAAATACATACGTGGGAAGGCTATACTTGTTTGGAGCTCAATCTACATATGTGAGGAATAAAAACAACCTCCTTTTCAGCAGTTGCTGTCAGGATTTCAGCTACGATTACATTAGGCTTTAACGATTTAACAGTTCAGTGCTTCCCATTACAAAGACCACGTTTATTGTTCAAATTCTTGAGCAACATAAGCACTCTTGTAACCTTCAATTAAATACATCTGTGGGGGACCGTCGATGTTCTACGCTTTCGAATTTCGCCAAAATTTTTCCACTGGGTGGTAGCTAATGGTCTATATAGTATATATAAATAATAAAATTTGCGGATGGTCCAGTATGATATGTATGACAAGGATAGAAATAAAATCTAATGTCATCTTCACGCGATGTAATATCGAAATACGTTAGAAATATTGGAATTTGAAGCATTGTAAGTTAGAAAAAGACAGAAAATAAGTAGTACAACCATAAATAAGCATACTGCTTAATTAAAATTTCCATTGATTTGACTTTTATTAGCAAAATGTCACGATAAGGTTATAAACAATTTTAACTTCGTATTCAATGGCGGGCTCGTCCTATTGTTTGCAAGTTGCACAATCTTCAAAAATTGCGCTATATTGAGTTTAATTTCAGTTCTAATTCGCGTGAAATGGTGTCATATCCGGATTTTAATTGTCTGATTCCAAGATTCATCGAGATGTTCTGATAGGTTTACAGATTAAATTCAAATAATGTTTTCTATTTTCCTTCATTCGAAACCAGTTAAATAATAAATTAATTATTCTAAGTATAAATATTTAATAATAATTCATTCAAAATATAATTCAATTCTAAAGAAATATGCTCACTTTGTTTTGAAGTCTTTACGATCCATTTATCGAGATGGATTATTTCTCATTTTCATCTTATATTACTCAAAGTTTATGGCGTGTCTTGGTGTGTGCTACCAATATTTCGCATAGATTCCTATCTTTGCAGGTCTTTCTCTAACTCGTCACTACCGTAAGTCTCAGGTCCCCCATCACTTCATCTAATTTAACAATTTGATTTGTTTTTGTTGATACTATTTTAACATACTTTATTTAGTTGTATACCCAGATATCTGAATCTCTATCTCTTCAAAAAGTTGATCTTCAATTTTAAAATAGGTTTTTTTAATCCATTGTTAATTGTTATGCTTGGAAAATTTTATGTACTTTGTCTCATTTTCATTTATTTTCAAACTCATTTGTTCTGTAGTTCCGACAATCTTCCATATATCTTTTCTTGTGTATTGGGACTATTATTCCTATTCTTCACATAGCCGGAATTTCGGGTTTTCTCCAGATTCCAATTATTAATTCATATATTTTTCTACATACTGTCATGGAACAGACAAAATTCTGTTTTTATGTTTTTGATTTGTGTTGGAGTTGGATATTTCGTATCTTTTATATTGTCTTGGGGAAGACGAGATCGTCATTTTAATTTTCAGCAGGGCAGAATTAATTTGTTTAAACGTTTTAATGATGCCCTGTACATTGCTTTTGATTGTGCAAGAACCAAGGCGCTTGCGCAATGGAAGATATGCTTTTTTTGATTGCGTTTTCGAGGTAAAGAAATGGGTTTTTCCTTTCTGAATCGTGTAAAGGTGTAAAATTTTCGGATTTCTTTAAATTTTTGAAAAGAGAAATTGTTTTGAGAAGAGTCGAGAATCCCACGAATTTGTGAAAAAGTCGATTTTGAAAGTTGGAATTTGTTTTTTTTTGCATCCGCAATATCGTGGAAATATACGAGATTCGATAAATTAAGGTCATCGCTGCATCATTCAGCTATGGTTTAAAATATTTTTTCTTCCAAATTTTCTTATAATGAAAATTTATCGACGATATAGTCCACATTCGAAAGGCCAATTATTATCGATACAATTTTATCGCTCATTACATTTATTTTGCATTGTATTCTTTGGTTTATTTTTTTTTTGAACTTAATTTTGTTTTACAGATAATTACGCATTAAAAATTAATTATTAAGATTTGTATTTCTTTCAAAGAAAGATTTTTTTTTGAGATTTGTGATTAGAACCGACTACTGAGGTTGGGAGTTTGCCTCCGACTGAGATAGTGAGGGCTAATAGGTTGCAAAATAGTTTAATAATTAATTTTAAGAAAAAAACATTGCAATATAATATCCTTTTCATTCATTCTTAATACTCCATACACTTCGTCCTAGTTTTCTCATAGTTATTATAATCTTTACTTTAGTTTAACAGTTTCTGATAGTATGTTTAACAAACTTCGATTATTTTTGCTACGCTATCCTTTTCGTCCAATTCATCTCTTATTGTTCTGGATTTCACCATACATTTTTTGTTGTTGTTTAGTTTGAAGGTAGAACTTGTAGTCTAACTTACTTCTAACTATAGCCGTTTTCAATTTCTTTCATCATTTCGTTAAGCCAATTATGCCTTCTTTCCTTGCATGTGCGCTTCGTTTCTTCTCCCAATAATCATTTTTTGTTAGTTTTTAACCATTTTAATCTTTGTTTGCTTCTTACGTGCTGTATCTTTATTTATTTTCTTATTTTCTTTCATCTTTATTGTTTGCTTATATAGGATGGGCTGGAAATAGTACAATAACTAAGCCCACAATTTTAAAAATTTTCTAATGACATTATGGTAGAAAAAGGCGTAAATTACAAATATAAGCATCACATTTTATGGATCATTCAAAAATATGGCAAAAAACTTGTAAATACTGGAAGCAACTATTCAATTGGCTTACACCGTAAACTTGGCTCAGCCTATCCGAAATGTTACTTATATGGGTCGGTTTCAAATTAATTACTTACAATCAACAGTTCACGTCTTGCAATTGCAATTGAAGTACACCGGTCCTTATTCGGGTCCAAAATAGGTTAGAATTAAGGGCGAAACAGAATGCAGCGCCGTCGTACGGCGTCAAATGTCACGTCCAAGTTGAAAAGCGTGTAAACAGGTTTGACTGCACACAATGGACGGCGTCGAGCGTTACGTTACGTAAAAGTTAGTCAACTTTCAACTTTTACGCCGTAAACGCTGCTATTCTAACCTCACTTTTCAAGTTTTCTGTAAACTGCGAATCAAAATTAGAATATTTTGAAGGAAAAATACTTCAGTTAATTCGTGAATGCAAAATTAGTGTATAATAAACGTTGAAGAGGAGGTAAAACACTTCTTATAAAATGTTAAATAAAATTCGAAAGTGACATTTGACGGCGTACATTGTGTTCAAAAAGTTTCTCACGGCGTAGCGTTGCGTTCAGCGCCGTACGACGGCGTTGCATTCTGTTTCACCCTTTACTATTATACTCAAACGTGTTGAAATCCGAGATAATTGAAGTTTGCAATAACATTAACTGTGGAGGAGGATTTCTGCTACTGCTACATGTGTGTTAAAAGTACACATTTTACAGGGTAATTTACCGAAAATTTGTTCACCAAACCTTGTGAAAACGATGTAAATTTTCTGTAGTAGTAAAATGATTAGTAGTAACTGTAACTTAGGTTTAATTTTAGACAGTTTTACAGTGAATGATAGGTTGCGTGTATTGTATACCTGGTGTTAGAGCATAATAGTTAATGAACTGTTCACCAGATTTTACTTAAGCATACAATGTAAAATAATACTCTTAACTAAGAAGTAGTCAAATATTTAGCGACAATGTTTAAATAGCTATTTGTAGCATACGCCATCTTACAACATAATATTTCCAATCGTTTAAGTTATTTTAAAATAATTAAATAAAAGTATCTCTGAAACTTTTACTTCAAGTATCTTATAAACCGGAAATCATGTTATTTCCTTCTATCAATCAACTGCTTTGGTGTTATAAATATTTAACATACTGTACGCCAGTAAAGTGATTGTTTTCGTTCGCGGAAATTATCAATGTGCCTAGAAGATAAGCTCATTCAGACATAAATTTTGAAAATATAGTTTAGATTGAAGTTAGCGCCTGTAAGAAGAATATGGATAAAAATTAAGTATGAAAAAAATGTCACGCGGAAATTTTTAGTGCATTGTTTCATGAATTATAAACTTTTCTATAAATATCTCTCCGCGCAAAACAAAACTGTATGTTCTACCATTTTAAAACTTTAATATGTTATCTACTATTAAATTCTCTATCGACCTACTTGTCAGAGAATAAATTTTGATCAATAATTTTTTATTTTAGAAGGATTCAATGTGTTTTTATTTTAAATTTATTGAGTCCAAGTAGGTACTTTTTGATGCAGAACTAGCAGTTCCTTACAATTTTTTATTTTGCTGCAAAAACCAAAGATAAGTATACTAATTTTTAATTGCGTATTTTTATTTGTTATTTTGTACTTCTTCGCAATAAATTATATTATGTTTTTTATTAACGACGACATTGTATCGTTTTAAATATTTCATCTTCCAGTCTATTATAATAATAAAATAAAAATTAATGTTCTCATAGAATTGTCAATCAAAATTTCATGTAAAAGAGGCATTGAAATCTTATTTTTGTTCAGGTTTTTTGGATTATTCACAGTTATTTATTTTAATTCTTAAATAAAATTTTAGTAAATTAATTAATCAATTCATACCCATGTAAATATTAATATTGTATGCTGAGTAGATATTTATTGTAATTTCTGAAATTTAATTATTTAATTCAATATAGACCTTATCAAAAAATTACTTTAAATATTTAATTTAATTAATAATATTTATTATTTAATAAATTACTAAAAGTAATTTTAGTAAATTATTACTAATTTTTTTATCATAGTAATGTTTCGTAATCTTGTGGTATGCTAAAAAAATGATAAAATTTAATTTTCAAATTTCCACGATGTTAGGTGCTACAACATAATATCCAAAGGATAACTGGTATCAAAATTTAATTAGTTAAAATGATTCAAATGAAACTTACAACAGATTCTAGCAATATGTAAATTAAATAAAACTAAATAAATATGAGTAAGACTACACTCTGAACTATGTAATATAACTATATGTACTGCGATGATATTTAAGGGCTATATTAGGGATTAAATTGAGTAGTTTTTCTAAATTTGGGGAAGTAGTTCGAGTTGGGTGGTTTAAAAAAAAATAAAAATTGGAATGCCAAAAAACAATCGGAGAAGATCGTCGGGGAAACAAAAACATAGGATAAAAAATTAATTAATTAGTCGGTTGACGTTAAGTGTCGCAGAAAATAAATTTTGTGATAATAATTATTGTAGCTACTAATAGAAAATAAAATAAAGTTCTTCAAGATTTCATTGTAGTACATTCAAGTATATTAAAAGAAATAATATAATATTTATTAAAGAAATATGTTAACCTAATTAAATTTATTTTTTTAATTTTTCTAATATACCTAGATTGTTTCAAATTGGAAAATGTTCACATATCAATATTTAATGAACAGCAAACAATTTACAATAATAAATCCAAATTTTGTTATTACCTATGTTTTCAATCATTACTATAAGTGTGCTTTCACAATGTACATAAGCATAAACATAAACATAAGCATCAGGAATATAAACATGTATAAGTAAAACCTTAATCAAGAATTGAATAACGCTGAAGCCATTCTGACTTTTTCAAATGAGCATTCAACATCATTCAGCTTAAGATTACAATATTATTCGATGCTTTATTAATTAAGCTGTTATTTGCATTTATATTCCTTATGTTTTTGTTTATGCTTTATGTATCTACCGAATACTGTGATTGGTTTAGATAACTTCAGATGAATATGGGCATTTTTTAAAGGTTTGAGCTTTGGAAATAATACATATACATGAGGTATTTATTAATAGTCAGTGTTAATAATTATGATTTCAAAATTAAACTTACTACATTTGTCGTTCGATCCATAAGTATCACATTTACACGTAAAACGTAATTTGCAGTAGGTTTTCTTGTGTTCCAAAAGCTCGCTTAATTCTGTGAACATTTCTCTGCAGTTTCCGCAGATTAATATGTCGGGATTACCTGAAAATAATTTATAAAGTTATATCTTTCATCATACCAATATGTACGTGTCTACGTGTGATGTTCGTATATAGTAAAATAATTGTTTTAAAATTTATAAAAATGTAAAATTTCAGTAGATGTATCATTTTTAAAAGTTATCAATGCGAAATGGCGATATGCACGAAAGAAACTCATAAAATAGCGTAAGCTGATCCGATTATATGCTTACTGCATATGGATTAATGCAAGTTAAAAAAGCTCACCTCCAAAGCTGTAACGGAACTTGAACAGCTTTTTTACATTATGCCTAAGGTATTAACTTTAATAAACAGTGCGCAAAATTGAAATTTTTACGAGTACTATAGAAGTTAGCACGGTAAATACACAACAAAGATAGTTTGTGTTGGAAAATGTAGATGAAATAGCTTGTGACATCCAACGCGCATTTGTCATTATTAAAGTTGCAAGCTATTTTAGCACAATGCAATTATAAAGCCGCCTTTAGCTTTGTAAAGTTACCTATTCGCTTATGAGGCAACATTAGAAGACCGTTTTAAATATTAATGCAATTGAGATTAATATAAAGAGCTTATTACGGTTGCTCGCAGGTTATATTCCAAAGCACAAGAATACGCACTTGGTGAGTAAGATTAATGGTGTCTGGTTACAAATTGTGTCATTCAAGTAAAAGTTCTTTTAGTACAAATTTACATTTAAAATGTGTTAGAAAACTCTAATAAAATTAGTAATTATAAATTAGGTCATTAACTTACGCAAATGAAAAAATAACTAATTTTATTTTTCAGTTTACTATATCAATCTTTCAAGAATTAAATACCGTTGTTTAGTTTTTTTAAATGTCTTGCATTATTTTAGAAATTTTGTAGCAAATTGATCGCTTAATAATATAATATACAAATACGAATATCCTTTTGTAACGAATAAAAAAAAATTATATTAATCGAAAGAGATTTGCTTTCAGTGAAAATATTTAACATTTACAAGTTTATTACTGTTAATTTGTTATAAAGTAAAGTAAAAATATAACAAGTGCTTTATAAAAAATATATATCTAATAATATTAATTATAATAGCTTTGGAAAACAACCGGTAACAACTTCTTTATTACGTTTAGTTAATTTTACAGTAATTCAAAAGCAAATATTTAGTGTTGAGTATTACATCCCGAAAAAGAATCTCGGGAAACATTAAAAATAATTTAAAAAAGTGATTAAGAAAACGCCTTCAGAATACAAAACAATAGCCATCGCAGTCAAACCTTAAACGCAGTGGCGGCCCGTCAGGGGAGTCTTTGAGACTGCGTATCCCCAGAAAAAGTCGGCCACTAACAAAAAATGTTTTATTAAAATCATAATTTACAAGAAAATTATGTGGTGTTTTAATTTCTTAATTATATTTTTACCTAATTATATTCTGAAGAAAAGCTTTTGAAATCAACACCTGCGATTAAAATTTAATAGTGATACTGATATGCCTAGATAACGACGGCTGCCAGTTGAATGAGACGCTCTTACCATAGTATAACTAATTTAAGACAGTAGGGACACTTCGTGTCGGCGTCTTTGATGTTCGTGTTCCAAAAATTTCTAGGCTAGGTTAAGTTCAACTGAGAATCCACTAGATGGCGTTGCAAAATTTTATTAAATCATTAATTTTAAAAACAATTACTTAATAACTGTTTAGAGCTTAATTTTAATAACAACCGTTATTGTTTGTTAATAAATTCGAAAGAGCGCTAAATGCAAGTGCTGTATTGCCCAGTTCAAAAATACGTAAGTTAATTCTATAATGCATCAGAATTTTATTAAATTTTGAAATTTCAAAAAATAAGCAGAAATAAACATACATATAGTAGTTCTCACGGAACTTTAGACCTCGTCATAATAAGCTGAATGTAGAACACACAACTGATTATTTGCATTGACAAATGCAAATGATATGTATGACAAGGATAGAAATAAAATATTTTGTCATCTTCACGCGATGTAATGTCGACATACGTTAGAAATATTGGAATTTGATACATTGTAAGTTAGAGAAAGACAGAAGATAAGTAGTACAACCTTAAATACACATACTGCTTAATTAAAATTTCCATTGATTTGACTTTTATTAGCAAAATGTCACGATAAGGTTATAAACAATTTTAACCTCCTATTCAGTGGCGGGCTCGTCCTATTGTTTGCAGGTTGCACAATCGCCAAAAATTACGCCATAGGAGTAATATTTAATTTAATTGTGTGTACAATACTTGATCGGCAAACGATCAAGTTTTTTTGAGGTGCTAAAAAAACCCTACCTAACATTTTAGGAGAATAATAAATAGGAAAAACTTCAACCCCACATATCTAAAACATAAGCCGCCACTGCTCCAATTAATGTATAGTTTTAGGTTAGACTATGACAGCGGTTTAAATTTACCGCTTCTATTTTACTTCACAAAAAGTTATGTTTACAAACATACATTTGACTGGTGATTCTCATCTTAGTTCGTATGGTTTAGAATTATGACGAGGTCTAAAGTTCCGTGAGAACTACTATAATACATTTTCTTACTATAAGATGCCTGCTATTATGATTCTGCTAAAGTAATTTCATTATCGTATTTATAAATTTATTTATAAAACACTAATATTTGCTTTCAATTCATCAAATTTAAAGATTTAAAATGGATCTGGCATCATTGCAACAAGTTGTAAAACACCGCGACATCTGTTAACTCAATTAGATACTTTACCTAGACTTTGACATGCGTACGAAAATCTGGAACCGCAAAAAGATGCGAGTGTCCCTACTGTCTTAAATTAGTTATACTATGCTCTTACTAAAGATTCATACATAAAATGCACCTACAATGCTAAATGCTACCAATACATAACGTTAGAGAGAGAAGGAGTGCGAAATTGCATAGAGCAAATCTACCAGCGATGAGTCTAGTCTCTTTCAAAGTTTATGCAATATTATACTAAGATGTATTACAACTTTTACGTGTTTGTGCTTTTATTGCTTTATTATAATTTTTAAATTATTTTCATCAATGGAACTAAACGATATTGGACTTTATGTTAAAAAATAATTTTAATGCTTTATCAGAAGTGTAAATAATTATTATATAGTCTGCGAAATATTAAAAACTTATTGTTTTATTACGTTTATTTAACTAGTATAATTTTAAATAATATTTTTTATTATTATAGTTTTGTTAATAATTAATACTGTTATTAGTACTTTTTAGTACTTTAGATTTCCAGTCTCCCTAAATTACTTACTCACGGACAGCCACTGCTTAAACGTAGAGATCAAAATTTATAGCTGCAAAGGTAGGCTAACTCAGAAGACCGGCGTGACGCAACGCAAACGTTTCACGATATTGATTGGTTTAACACGGAAGGTAAACCAATGAGAATACTGGACTGTCATAATTCGCAAAGAATAATCCGTTCTTGCGTAATACAAATTATTTGGTTGATAACTAGTAATGGTTCAAAAAAGGCAGTTTTAAAAGTCAATTATAGTATATTCCGTTAGAGAACAAGGAAAAAAATATTTTTATATATTTTTGTAATATTTGTTTTTTAAAGTGGACTAAATGCATTTTTCAGCACTTCGACAATGGTGTACCCATAAGGTGTTATTACATTTTATACTTATTATAATACAGTAGAGTCTCGCTTATATGAACTATTGTTTGCAAGCCCTGTCCTTATAATCGAGATTTACATATAACTGGGATAGCATCTTTTATATTAAAAATGCTCGTTTGTATCATATATAAATACACATGTTACATACTAGTTCTGCTTAAATTATATTTACAATATTATTAATAGAAAACATCAAATTACATTTGAACTATAGAAAAAAAAATGACTTTCAACTAATAAAAATGTTTATCCAATAGCTGCAAGTAAAATTACTATTATATTGACATTTTCAAGCAACCAAAGTTGGCTTTTATTCACTAGTGAGCGAAAGTGAATTTTCGCTCACTAAGTGAATAAAATGTTTCTATAGCCGGCAAAGTCCAATTATTTACCCACAATAATTTCGAGTTCATGGAATTTATTGAAAGAGTTACAACAATTTACAATTATTTAAAGAGATTGAACATGTAAATTAATAACACCAACATTTCCATAAAAATTAATGGCACCTGATGATAATTTTGACAGCACGGAATCCTTAATAATGGTCCCGGTGGAATTGTCAGACATGTTCAACTGTGCATTATTAATTACATCATGTTTTTCCAGCATATTGTTGATGTAGATGGCTGAATTCCCTGAATTTTCTTTGCAATATCAATTTTGTTGGACACTGAATTTTTGACATAACTATCAGCGATACTAGCAGAGGACTTCCAACCACCATGACGTTTCACAGTCATTAAATCACCTCCAGAATTAACTAGAAGAGTGGCCGAGGATCGTCGGAAACAATGACCAGTATATTGTTCTGGATGAGGTAGATTTAAATAAGTTGCAATAATGCGTGGTATTTTCGATAAGGTGTTGATTCCAACTGGTTGAACAGTACATTTCTCCTGCTTGTAGTTAATAAAGAATCTACTGTGACCAATATGTAGAGGACGCAAAGACACATATTTTTTATAGATATTAATAGGATCGACCGGATAGCCTTCTCTGACGATAGTGAAACTGCGAGATTTATAGGTTTTTGTATCTGGTACAGATATGTATAAATATGTTTCTTTGTCTTCTATGTCTGTAATATTCATCTTGGTTAACTCATCACAACGGCAACCTCCAGATATACCAAATAATAAAACAACCTAGAAAGGTACAAAAATTTAAAGAAATTAAAATTTTAGTATAGGTTACAAAAATACCTTCATCATCAAATATTTATCGTTGGGTGCATCTGTTAAAAATTGTTCAATATGTTGCCTTTCAAGAATTTTCGCTTTTTTTGGCTTATAGGTCCGTCCTTGTGATTTTAGGTAACTTATCAGTATAAAAAATGTTGAAATGTCAACCTTTTCGTGTATAATTAAGGTCGATTTTAACATTGAATATCTACTCCATAAAGATGATATTTTATATGTTTTTCCCAAACCAGAAAAATAAGCAAGCACGATGTCTTCATTAACTCCACAAACACCTTTTTCTGTTCGCCATTTTTCAAATTTTTGGAACTCTTGTTCGTATTTTTTCATAGACTTCGATGGTAGTAGGTTGTAAGTTGCATCTTGCGCTTCTTCCTTGATACACTCAGGTACATATACTGTTCCCGTTTTACAAATATTCATGTTTTAGGAGTGAAATTATAAGATCGTTGAAGCACAAAACTCTAGCGTCTCTAGTTACATAACAATTCCTTAGTTACGATGATAATCAAAGCAATCTATACTGTAAAATCCCAGTATTTTATTAAAAGTCAATCAAAAGTCTAGAGTGTCAAATTGATTACTGTCACGAACAAGCAATATTATGATACAAATATGATTTTGAAATTTTCATTTTACTTGCAGGTTTTGGATAAAATGTTATATGCCACTCTTGAGTAAAGATACTTTTATCCACTTACGGAAAATACCACACTCGGCGTTGCCTCGTGTGCTAACATTTCCGTTTGTGGATAAAATTAATCTTTACTCACTAGTCCCATAAATTACTATTCTCTGTGCACTGCTTAAGTTTAAATTAATATGATGATAATATTATAATAAATATAATAATATTCCTATGTACCTACTTTAGCAATGTAATTTGTACGTTTCAACGACTTTTTTCTCATACAATTATTTCTGTTAAGGAAATACATTTTTTGTTTAAAACTTTCATTCCCTTGCCCCTTCAATTTTTTTCGTTTTTTTCGAATTTCGTTTATATGCATTTTTCTATTTTGTCGCACTCTTTGCGAGATACAGTGACTTAAAAAATCTCTCTATTTTATTAAAATCACAATAAAGTTTTGTTAGTTTTATTAACATTTTTACAGTCTATTTAAAATCAGTGCATCTCGGAAACGGTGCAAAGAAATAGGAAATGTATAGTAAGAAGAACGACTGGAATCAATTATTGTAGACAATATTTCTGCCTTTTATTCTAAAGGTGCCATGTTTCATTAAAAATGTAGTGTAGGTTCAATGCCTCATAAATTCCACAACGCGAAACAATGTTCGAGAGAAGATTGATGGGTATTTTAAAAATTACATCAAATAATATGCAAGTATGAATAATAAGTAATAAGATATATTTTGCACAACTGCAAATGTAACAGTAAAACTGCGAAAACATTGAATTTTTACAGAACATATAATCGAGTTTTTCTATTTTTTTTAATGTACATATAATAGAGTTCCCATACAAAAATTTAATTGTACATATAACTGGGAGATCCATATAACTGGGAGTTAATATAAGCGAGACTCGACTGTATTATGTAATCAATTATAAAATATTGCGAATAAACTATTATTGCTACTTCCACTTTATTCGTTTTAATTATTTAAATTAACAATTTAATAAATTTATTTTAAATTAAAATTTGAAAATTTAGTAAATAGAACTACATGCGTTTGAATATTTCTTGAGACAATAATACCTGTAATCATATTTAATACCAACTAAAAGTAAAACTTTTTGTATAGCAAGTTTGCAAACGAGCAACAAAGTCTTTTTTTTATTTTTCTTCAAACGATGAAAAATTATTAGATTTAATTAATATTTAATGCCGCCCGTCGCCAGCGGCAAAGTAAAAATTGCTTTTACAAAAAGGTGAATCTTTAAAATGTACCTAACAATTCAATGTAAAATTTTTTATTTTTTTGGATATGAATTGTATATTGAATACTTTTCGTTTTTAATAAAAAATATAGGTAGATATTATTATAATATTATTTAGATTGAAATATAATAATGTATTATAACTATAATTATTCTTCATTTTATGTAATATATAGCTTTATTATTTTATAATGATTTATACAATTTAAATAGAAAAAGCATGCACTTATTGACATTATTTTAATAAAAATAAAAATTTTAAAATTTACTTACTATATGTCTTCAATTGATCAAACGTTGAAATAACAGTATTTTTCTGTACTTCTTTAGTTTTATTTCTCCCAGAAGACATCAATCGCTGTCTCTTTATTGGTGGAGCTACTCGATGTGGACCTATCGCCATAGAAGAAGATGCATAGTAACTGAAACGAATATTACGTTGTTAGTATCAATCTATAATATGTAGGGAGGTAATAAATAAGCTCATTTATAATATTATAATGAAAAAATAGTCGACTTTCAAGCAATTTAGAAGTAATTTCAGTGTTATTAGAAACAGCTATTACTGAAAGCGTTTACTTAGGTCACATTCGCTAGCTTTGATGACTCGACACATCTAAGATTACAAGTAATTAAAAGTTCCAAACTTCTTATGAAGCGTAATCCTTTACTCTAAAGCAAATGGAAATGGTTTTCCAGGCTTGTACACTTTGCTTCTGCGATACTTCTTAATTGTAACCTATAAGATGAAAGTAGTTTATAGGAAGTTATTTACCAAAATGCAGGGAGGTGTAAAATATATTTTGTTTTGAAGCAACAGTATATTTTACCAAAGTACACCAGAAATTGTTAATATTTTAAAGCTTCTAAGTATATATTAAAAAACATACTTGCGTATTTTATTTCTCTTTTACTCTCAAAGGCTACAATTTTAAAACCTTTGAGAAATGATAATTTGAACCGTGAAAGCACTATGCTTAACGTAATAATTTATTATAGTTTTTAAAGATTTAATTAAACTTTATGGCGTTTTTGCAAGAAAAAGTTTTCATCATAAATAATTGTAAATTTTATAATTTTTTAAATTACAGTTTGTGACTGCTATATAAACAAAGTCTGTTCTATACATCTACTTTTTTTATATTATTTAAGATGTACGCTGGGGACGCTTTAGAGTAGGTAAAAAAATGTGTTCGGCTCTGATACACGTCTACAGTCATAGGCGGCGCTATGCGCCACAATTCTAAACTCAATTTAGGCAGCATCAGCAGGGAGATTAGATTTTATAATATTTTTGTCTAGTTTGATTTTTAATTAATTATTTTTATCATTAACAATTTTTGTAAACTATAAAATAAAGTATTAATTGAAAAACGTTTGAATTTCAGTTAGCGATTTGTTTTTTCCAATAGCATTGCAACAATTCGTTATCGTTATCGTTGTGTAATATAATGTTCTTACCTAAAGTTCCTTATGTTCTAGTCACCTGTTAAATGTCGGTAAAAGTCTTGAAAATTAAAGTAATTTGTATTTAAGTCTGGTGTTGTCCCTGGTAATGTCTTTGGTAACGTCGTTAGTTCTGATATGTTTTGTGTTACATTTGTGAAAAAGTTTCGTTACATATGGGTTTTTTAAATTTTTGTATTCGTGTCCTCATGTATGGTGTTGCATCCCATGCACTGCACGAGTATTTTATTATCGGCCTTAGGAGGATTTTAGGAAAGATTAATTTGTTTGTAAATCTCATTTGCCCCATATCACCAGAGAATAGATTCTTTGCATTCTGACACAAGCCAGTTGAGTCTCATACCTATAGTCGCCTTTTAGCCCAGTCTATAGAGGGAAAAAAATTGCAAGAGGTATAGGAAAGTTTATACTTGGCATGATTGTTCAGTTAGGTAAGTTGTATATAATTCCAAGTTTTCAACCTTGAACGGGTGCCACTCGCGCCGCCGTCTTGGTTTGAAGGGGAGGAAAATTGCTTTTTCGCTATTATCTCGTTACCGATGCGAGATAAGTCAACTAAGTTTATTAAAAAAATTGTAGATCGTACAATTCTGCATATTTTTAGTCTTAAACATTTTTTTCTCAGTTTAATAGTTTTACAGTTACAACGCGTAAAAAATAGCATAAAAAATAGAAATAAAAACTAATAAATATTTAGAATAGATTTTTAATGTATTTTTAAGTAAGAAAATATTTTACATGTACTAGTATTAAATAATAATATAAAAATTCGAAGAAAATATGAAAAATTCTGCCGCAATACCTCCAATCATCAGCACACCAAATTTTATCTGAATCGGTTATACATTCCCGGAGATATGATGACATTTTTATTTTTTTTATTTATTTTATTGTGGTAGCCCTGGCAAAGATTTCCCTGCCAAAACCTTATTTTCACCACTAGAGCCTACAAGACACACGTCCAAAAAGTTTGAATGCCATCGACATAGAAATGCCGAAAAAAATCGAGGGACAAAGACTTTTTTTAAGTATTCACAAAAAAAATTAATTATTTTTTTTCATATTGCATTCCTGATTTTTATTAAAAGGTTCCATATGCTGTGAAGTCCTTTGGGGGCAATGTTCCTATTTACCGAATTTGGTTGACATTCTTTTAGTACTTCGGGAGTTATTCACTCTTGAAGTTTTAACTTTGACAGCTTGTAATTTTTGACAGATGACAGGTAGAAAGTTCATTTCATTTATTCTGGATATAGCTTTTCAAGGTCTTTAAAATAAGCTATCGTAAGACAAAATCGCTTTTAAAAATTTTATATCATTTTCTTGTAGTGGCACTCCTGATTGATAGATCGCGACGAAAACCTTATTTTCACTTTTCTACCGTAAACTCTACTATTATACCAAATTTGGTCCTGATTGGTTGGATGATTCAGGAATAAATCGAGGGACAAAATCTGGCGACCGACCGACCGACAGACCGACACAGAAATTTATTTTTTATTTTTTGCAGATCTTTACGTTTCTGGACACGGTGATCTCGAAAATGTAAAAAAAAAAAATTGAAATTTTTTTTCGATTACCCTACCTCCAATTTTTTTGATTGATTGGAGGTAAAAATCGATTTTATTTTTTTTTTCCTATTTTCCACTAAATGGGTCACGTTGAAAATTTTACCATGTAATGAAGAGCAAAAAAGGAATTTTCTGTGAAAAATTTGTGAGTGACATACGAAAGGAACAATATATTTAAATATAAGGACAAAATTTTTTAAATTTTTTTTTAATAAAAGGGAGGGTTAAAAACTTACAAAAAAATGTTTTTTGCAATTGCGGGGGTAAAGTACTCACTTTAGACTCTGATTTGCGGGTGTAAAGTGGTACTTTTTTGCCCTAGGGCAAAAAAAGTTACTGCCCGGTAAAAAGAAGTTACTGCCGGGCAAAAAAGAAGTCACCAGATTTTATTATCCATTTAATTTTCATTTCTTTGTAACATCTGCTATGCACAAATTTACCAATTTCTCGGTACGGCACGCCCCCGCTAGGCCAAATATTAGTGCGACCTACAATGAAATAAATTGGTAAATAAATAAATAGAAAGTACTTACTTTAGCTACCAAAAAATTCTCACGAGGCGCCTCTTTTAAAAATTTGATCACGTGGTCAGAGGTTAGGACGCTCGATTTTTTTTTTCAAAAACGTGAGTTTTTGATAACTTTTCCTTGCTTTTGTCGGAAAAAGTTCTGCCTTTATCGAACAAATTTTAATTAAAATTTCGTAATTATTGTCGAAGTGAGTACTGTGGCTCTCGCAATTGCAAAAAACAGTATGTGCACCTCGGGAATAAAGTAAATTTTTTGGCCTGAGTGTAATTTTTGCTGTGATCCAAAAAAGTGATCCAAAAAAGGATCACTTTATTCCCTTGGTGCATAATGTATTATTTTAACGTCTCTTACCGATAATTCTTACCAAAAAAAGTTTTGTTAGTAAAAATATTCAGTAGAATAGTTACAATAAAAGAAATACTGAAAAATACGGTTTTTTTAATTGTGTCGTAACCCTTCGTATTGCTGAAAGCTGGGGGTCACTTTTTCAAACTTATTCGGCTATACGCTTTCTGCAAATTTATATTTTTTAGCTTGCCCAATTCGCTAAGCATATAACCCCAAATACAAAACTTAAAAAAGTTAAGGTCTGAAGATACTGCAGGCCATTCTTCAACACCAATAAATTCGGGTAAATTTTCTTGGCACTACTGTTTAGTCATTTTATAGTCAAGCACCTGAGAGTGCTCAATCATGTTGGAAGCAAAATATGTTATCACTAAATAAGATTTTAGCATGAGGTAGTAGATGGTCAATAAAAATACTGTTCAAGTAATGAGAAGCATTAATTTTCACACCTGTTTTATTGAATCGCAGTGAAAGCTTGCCTATTTTGAAAATACCTTATTGTGGAACCTTTCGATGCCTATTTTGTTTCTAGGGATATTAGCCATACTAGCAGCACACAAATCATCATTATTAAAGTTCTGGAGTTTTACGAAGTATAAAAAGTTTTTCATCTGAAAAGATAATTTCACAATCACCGTGCTGCCGCCGGTGTTTTTGTTTACTTTCATTTTGTTTTTGTGTAAAATCATAAATTTTTCTTTTTTTGTATACCTTTAGATTCAGATCCTTTTTAAAATTAAATGGGATGACTAATGACTCATACTGAGACTCGAGCAAGTTTTCTTGTCGAAACTGCACTGTTTCTGCGAATTCGTTCTCGTACAATTCTTACATATTTTTGTAGTTCTAGTGGTTCGCTTTCAACTGTTTTTTTATTTTTCCGAAATCGGAGTAAATCTAAATTAACAAAAATGTTCTTTACATTTTTTATCATTTTTAATTTCAAAAGTTTTCTTTCTATTCAAATGCTTCTGTTTTACCAACGTTACAAAAAGTTTACTAATGAATACAATATTAAATTACGTTCGCAGTGCAAGGACATAGTTAATAGATGAAGCAATTGTTATTTGCAGAATTTGTCTAAGCAAGTTATCACTGAAGATATTGATTTACTTTCAAGTTCGACAGATATTCTTTTACACCCTGTAGTTCTGGAGGAAAGTGTTTCGTTTATTTAATAAGTAAATGTAAATAGCCCAAAAAGAAATTCTAACTTGTGAATTGAGCTGGATTTAGTTATAATTTTATACAAGCACAATATACATACCTTGTGATCAAAAAGTACCCGGAATTTGTCAATAAAATGAAAACGGTTCAATTATTCATAGATATTTATTTTATTTCCTTAAAAGTAATCTTCATTGCAAACAATAAGCATACTTATTTCATCGCTTCTTCCAATCTTTAAATACTTTTCATAGGTCGATTTTGGAATCGCCTTCGGCTCCTTCTATGAATTTTCCTTTATCGCATCAAGCGTCTCAAAACGCTTTTCGCGAAGTGGTAACTTGAGTTGTGGTAATAGGAAAAAATCACACGGAGCCATGTCAGGTGAATACAGAACTTTCGGAATGGCATTAACTTTGTTTTTGGTTAAATAGTAGCATAAAAGATGAAATGTGTGGCACTTGTCGCGCTTCAACTCGTCTCATGCCCAAAACATTGTGCATAACGCTCTGCACCGATCCGAACGAGTCACTAAGATTGGCTGTTATCTCTCTGATGCTCACATGTCGATCTTTGAGCACAATTTTCTTAATTTTTTCAATACATTTGTTGGTCACAGAGGTGGATGGAAGATCGGAACGAGGCAAATCATCAACTGAAGCACGGGCCGCTTTAAACTCTTTGTACCACTCATAGGCTTGTATTTTCAACATTGTCGATTCTCCGCAGGCAACCGTTAACATATTCAACTATTCCGCACATGATATTCTCTATAAAATCATTAAATTTCAGGCTGACTTTTTGCTCAACTAAATTCGACATAGCAAAATTCTCAGAGTACACCAAACAACGACCTCTTTACAAAGATATTACCCACAAACTATCTGACTGATTGAGCTCAAAAGTGACATGTAAACAACAGACAGATGTACGAGTACTATCCCAGAAAAAAAATTTTTGAAAATATCTGAGGTGCGATTCGTTTAAATGAGAAAGAGCTATTAAATCAATGTTCTCGGTGTATAATCTTTAAAAAAAGACAGTTAGTTTAATTTTTAGTTACCTCTGGATATTTGTGACATCAGATTTGTCACCAGATGACACGTTAAGCTGCAGCTTCAACATATTTTGCTATTATGCATGTATTGTACTTACGTCCTGTGGCTCAAATGTACGCGTTTGCAATAATTTATCCCTAAAAGTGTTGATGTTTGTATTGATTGCACATTTTCTACAATGTATTTAAATTGCTTAGTTTAAATTTTAATCTAATTAATAAATGACGTGCAATTTATAAATGCAGAGATTTAATAAGATGGTGTGGAATTTATTTAAAATAGCGAGATTTAAGAAAAAAGTTAAATAGAACCTTTTAACATATTCATAACAATTCAAAAACTTTAAAAGCAAGAGATCAATTTTCAATACAAATATTAAACTTGCCTACATAACCAAAGTTTTACCTCAAAAGAACACAAAGAAAGCTTTGCAACATAAACTTTCTAAAAGCAATACAAACAATAACTTTATAACTTTCAGGAAGATTCGCTTCCTATTATAGCTGGCACATTAACAAATAATTGTTAAATTATACCTTTTACTTAATATATCTGTAAATATTTAAATTAAATGCTCATTTTTTAAATTTAATTTTAATAATATACAAAAGTCCTTCAAATTATATTCATAATATTTATTTAAAATTTATTATGAATTGCTATAAATATAATCAATTACGTCTGATACAGAACGAACTGTAGGAAGAACTTTTTACAATACAAATAAAATTAAATAAAACAATATAAAAAAGAAGTCAAAAGAAAATAGTGTAATGCTGGACGTGAGTAGATGGTGGCAACTGGTGTTGACACGATGATAAAATTCTGCCATAAGATTTGTGCCACGTCATTAATGGTAGCCCTCAGATAAACGGCATGTCCAATGCACCAGGGCTGATATCGATTTTGTACTAGTAAACGATATGTTTCATTGTGGTAAATACACTTTTATGTGCATAGTGCCACGCCTACCCAATATATTCTTGAAAGTAATGTTATGTAATTTTCTTTACCGTATTTTAAAGATTTTAATTAATATTTAAGTTATAGCTATATTAACATTTTCAAGTGGGGGGTACTTTTTTGTACGACGCGATTACTGAGTCAAGAAAAAAATATATCTTGAATATTTTACAAGATTAAAGTAACATTTTGTCTTAGTAATTAATGACTATGAGCGTGTGTCAATAGAATAAATAAAATTAAAATTTCATTAAGTAATGAAATACAAATTAAATAAGAAGATAATTATTATTGTTTGTAGTTCCTCAAGAGTAAAAATATTGTGACTATGCGTGCTTTCATTTAACCGTCTCGTGCGTGTGCAGCGCTTCCCTCTCAACGCCTCATACAATATTCATAAAAGAATCTAATTAAACTAGAATTATACCAGTCGGAGTTGTACAGAAGTTGACCTGACCCTAAATTATGTTACAGGTTTAAATATTAACATTGTTTTCTCTACAGTTCTAGACAAACAAGCAAATTTGCTTTGAAGCAATTATTTTCTGTTAGTTGATAAAAACAAAATAACCAAGCATGAAATTTCCAAATTTACTTTCTTCTCTACAATGAAAAACATTACTAATTAAATTTTCAGTTATTACTAGGTACATACTTTAAAACGGATCTTGTAGAACCTACCGGTACTATAAAAAAATGGAATTTTCTTCATGATTCTAAAATAATTATTTTATAATATTTTTAGTTTCAATAAGAAATCTCAATTAATTGTTTTTCTAATATAAATTAATTCGTAAAACATGTCTTCTTTATATATGTTGATAATTGAACGGACGTTTCACTCGTGCAGATTTTTCTAACACACTATATCCTACTCGATATAATATTCGTCACCAATGTTGATCGACGTT
The DNA here is from genome assembly GCA_963170105.1 of Cantharis lateralis. NCBI lineage: Eukaryota > Metazoa > Arthropoda > Insecta > Coleoptera > Cantharidae > Cantharis > Cantharis lateralis. Next base: position 53,818,755 of record OY720624.1, on the reverse strand, counting down.
AATTAAACCGATAGATCTACATAATATGTACTTTCACGGTTTTGAATGCACAATAGGTATGTTTCAGAGATATTCTGTTATTTACTCTCAATAATCTGTAATATTATGCGTTTTAAACCTATATACTAACTAGAATATATTATATGCAGTGCCATCATCAAAAAATATTACATCTATAATTATAATTAATTTAATTGTGCCGTTTACGTTAGTCTAGCACACCTTTTCCGACTATAAGAAGATATTTTTTTTAGAGATTTACAAATAGAAAACGCAATTGTGTGCGTTTCCGCTCTTGTACTATTTACACAGTTTTCTATTTTTCCTATCCTGTATCCACTACGTGTTGAAATCATAATATGTATGTTGTACCTATAATAGCAGATACAAGACGGACATTATAAAACTCATCTAAGAATCGGTTGTACCAACCAAGATCAACTTCATCTAATCCGAAGTTCAACTAATTGTTGGGAATACTTTAAGAAGTTTTAATAACGAAATGTTTTATAAATTTGTCGCTGTATACCAAATTCGGTGTGAAAACTTCTACAATTAGTTTTAAAAATGAACTGAATTTGTTGGTACTATAGGCTATGTGCAAGTGATTTGAATTTTTGAAAATTCGACCCCAGCGATTACGGTGGGGAAATGTGGAACTTTTCATGGTATAGATTATTACAGTTTGTATGTGTTGCAGTATTATTAAATGCCATTTAAATTTAAATTGCGAAATTTAAATCAATTTGTGTTTGATTTTATTATATCTACGAATGCTTGTTGTTATTTTTTGACACTACTCGTAATTTTTATTTACTTTTCAAAGTTTTGTACATTAGTTTGTTAATTTTTATATACATACAATAATGTCACAAAGAAGTTCAGGAAATACTTATTGCTGCGTAGCTGGATGTAAAAGTAAGTCCTCGAATTCATCAGGAACAATATTTTACAGTTTAACTGTAAAGAAACATAAAAATGACCAACGAGAAATGTGGATAAAAGCAGTTAAACGACAAAAGTAAGTAAAATGTCTTATAATTTGTTATTTCTCTGTTGAAAAGTAAATGTTCAAGTTAATTATTATTATAGTAGTTCTATTTTGAATAATTGAATTTTTTTTCAGTATTAATGGATCCCCTTGGAAGCCGAATAATTATTCTCGAATTTCTAGAGATAAAAACTGTGTTGAATGATACCGGTAAAGGAATTTTACTAGTCATGCCCCCTTTTCTACGAGATAACACTTTTTCAGCAGAGCAAGTGCTGGATACAAAAAAAATAGCCAGTGTAAGAATTCATATAGAAAGAATAAGGCAAAGAATAAAAACTTATACTATCAAAATACTATCAAAATTTACCATTAAAATGTTACCGCATTCGAACAATATTATATTAATGTGCTGCATTTTGGTAAATTTACAGCAACCTATTTTAAAACGCAGTAGTTAGTTGTAAATATTTATTTTGCGTTTATTTGTAATAATAAATTAGGATTATTAACTTGTGAAATATATATTTAAAAACTCAATAATAACAGAAGTTAAATAAACGATAAAAATTCTTTACTATTTCGGTACTAATGAAGGTAAAATCAGTACCTAAATATTAAGGAGTTTTATAACATTTCATTACCGTCTATTTAATTTGTTTAAATTTATCTAATATACATTATTTCTAGTAATACTAGATCAATCACCTACTTACTATAGCAGTTGGTGACATTCTTTGTTTTTTCCTCATAGCTTTCAACTAATTTCAAAATTATTTGTATTGATATATTTTGAAATTAATACCATGAAAAGTTCCGGCGCGCCCAACCAGTGGGCGCTAGTTGTGAACTTGCACATAGTCTATAGGCCTTAATTTATTTACAGTAGTGAAAAAACCCATCGAACCCACCGAAATTGAAACAGATGTATCGTTTTTCATTTTATTAATTTTTACTATTTCAAAAACCTATTCGTATTTTATCATTTTCGTTTCAAAATGCTCTTTTAATTTTTCCTAAGTTATCATTAATAATAAAGCAAATGAAGATCGATAATTAATCGAGAAATGGGTCAATATAATAGTTTTATTTGTAATTCTTTTTTGTATTTCATCGCTTTTCATATAAAATTAGTTTTGTTCTTTTTTTATTTTATTGAAATATACTCTCACAAAAAGTAGTGAATTAATATCTTTATGTCCATGATTTTCTAGTTTTGTTAAAATTGTAATAAAACAAAAAATTGAACTACATTAACTTGGCCCTAAGCATTATGTAAACAAACACTGTTTTTCTCTCTTAGTTTAAACATAAATCTTTTTCTTCTTCTTTATTTAAAACTTCGTCCAGTTATTACCATTGACGTACCAAGCTTACACTTGGCATTCATGCTCCTTTGACCACCGAATATAACATATTCCTGCAGGATGCTGATCTTGCTGAATGCGTAACCTATAGATCAAACTAATTGGGCTTTAGATTATAACCGTATATTTTTTAGATTATAACAGCCCGTCGATTTAACCTTTTTTATCGTATGCTTGTTTAATATTACATCTTTTAAAAATTCGAATAATTCACTTTTCATTGTAGAATCAATCAAAAAGGTTAATCAATTTTTTTTTTAATTTATTTATGCAGACGGAATATAATATTTAGTACGGGAGTACTAAAAAAAAAAAATTAGTAAAAAAATTTACTAATGACATTATGGTAGAAAAAGGCGTAAATGAAAAATATATAAATAATAAAATTTTATGTATCATTGATAAATACAGTATAAAACTGCCAGAAACTTGGAAAAATTGAAGAAAACTGTGCGATTAGCTTACTTCATTAACTTGGATCCACCCGTTCGGAAGTTACATATATGGGTCTTCAATGCTAATTAACATTTAGTACCCGTCTTGCAATTGTGATGAATGAATTAAAGAATGAGACGATGAATGATACAAGTTCTGAGTTTCTTCTATTCGCCTGTTCGAATAGTGCACCGGTCCTTATTAGGGCCCGAAATGTATTATAAATAGGGCTTTCTATTATTGTAGTACTTAAACTGACTTCTGCCCTTCGCATCGCTTGGGTGCTCCAATCCGCTTTTACTCATTAAAAAGTTCCCTGAAAAGCGACAGAACTCGAAAATTACAAATTTTTAAACGATTTTAGCAGACGCTTGTTTCAAACTGGACTGAGGTGGGCTCCCCACTCTAAAACACAATGTCGCCACCACTTACATGTAGCACTCGTACCGCCAACAGAATACCATCATAACGTACTTTCTTCTTTCTTATGCAAAAATCGATTTTAATGGACGCACCCTGGTACATCACCAACCGACAACTCCACACCGACACCAAACTGGAACTCCTGACGGACCTAAACCGCAAGGCAGCTGAGAAGCTGTACGACAGGTGCGCCGACATCGACAACCCCCTGGTCAACCAACTCGGCCAGTACAACCCCGACGACTTCTGGCGCCACGAATGACCGATGATCATCTTTCAACCAACAACATGAGTAAGACCAAACCAATTTTATTTTGTAACCCCTCTCTTACAGCCCAAGGCCAACAAGGATAAGCAGCCCCCTCCCCCCCATTTCCTATCCGTCCGCACCAAATCCCACATCCCCCTCCCCCCCCGCTCTTCTGGTGGTACTATTTTGAGGGCAAAGCCGAGTTGAGGCTGGTCTCCACGCCTTTATTTTATCGTCGATTTCGTAACTTCTTTTTTGCTACCACAACTTCTACAAGATATCAGAAGGATATCCACCGCCAAGCACCCATCCACCGTTCACACCGAAATCTTCAAAACGGCAACACACCAAATTATACACCTATATATTGCTGTTATTTAATAAAATTACTTTCGCGGATTGAATGAGACAAGAAAGAAAGAAAAATTTATTGTGGCTAGATTACAAAAATGTTCAAAGCTTGAATGTGATTAAAGACAGAATACAATGTAATAATTAAATAAGGCAATGTAATATAAGTCTTGGTTCAACATAAAATATGCAATATAAATAATAAATAATAGTAAATCTGGGTTTACTAGCAATGTTGTTATCGAACTACTAAAGGATTTGTCTCGATCAATTTATTTAAAATGGATGTTTTCAACTACAGCCGAAATAACATTATTCAAGTTAAACTGTAGTTTACATTTTGAAAACTAACTGTAAACTATGTAATCGAAATATTTTATTAATTTAGAAATTGGATATTAAATAATAATCTTGAAGTGTAACATTGTTTTACTGTAGTAGATTCTACTTACAATTATTTCGTAATTTATATTTTTTTATTTTTAATATGTAAAAATGTTCCACGATGAGGTCTTTAATGCTCTTTGTAACCAGAAATTGTTTTGTAAAATGTTTTTTTTTTAAATTTAAACTGATTTTCTCATTATACGACTCGGCTTGGACTGTGTTGAGTTGCTGAAAAAACGTTCATTAAGAATTAAGTATGTTGAACAGGACAGTCGCAGCACATCTCTAACAATTAGTAATTCAGTTGGAAACCATCTTTTCTCGATGTGCATTATCATTATAGCATGGTCTGGGCACAGTCGTAATTGTAAAAGTCGACCGTCAATATACATACAATAATGCGATGGTAAGTGATTATTATAACAGTATCTTTTACTGATGATATCAGTATACAGTATAGGATACTAATTTTCAAATAAAGGGCAATATAATAACTTTACATAATTTCCATGGAAAGGCGCATCCTCAAAAGTAATATTCAATATAAAAATTGCAGGTCAAAATTGTTAAGGTGTAATAATACTACATCTGCACTAGTTGCGTTGAGCTTTATGTTTGTGACATATTTTATATAAATTTATGTAGTAATTCAGTAATAACAATAATTATTTATGCTGTTACTATTGTTTTGTAGCTTAATCTTTAATTTTTTGACTGTGAACTTTTGGGGTTGAGTGAAATATGTCCAGTTGGGATATCTTTTATTTTCGCCAAGTAGTATCGAAAACGATACTACATCATATTGCTGCCATAAACTAAGTTTTATATTAATTTTTATTATTCCTTTGTTAGGTATACTTGCTTAGGTTAGGTATTGCTCAGCAAACTCTATTTTGTGTAATATTAATTCAAAGCTAAAGGAAAATTATCAGCGAGTTCCCAGGATGTAAGATCTGAAAGGGCTTTCAGAAGCTTCTGCAAATGTAAAGGAATGCACGACATATACTGGAGGAATGTTAAACTACCGGACTTAATCTGTAATGGGCCTCATTCATCGCGAGCGGCGGGTATTACAACATGCAAAGGCCGCGAGTCCGGAATGCAAACAACATCCCTTCTTAAGAACCCGCTCATAATTGTTGGAACAGATTTAATTGTTTGTATGCAAAGTAAGCATCTGTGGCATGCTCTATTCATTCTTTGCGTTTTGATGTGAAAATGGTATTATTATCTTTAATGTTTTACAATTATTTGCTAATGCCTTCTTAAGTCAAACCTTCATTTTATTCCTCATGATTATGTATAAGATGGCTTTACGCACTCTTGATTTATTACACCAAGAATTGCAGTTCAAGTAGGTTTTTAAATACGCAATAAAATAATATGTAGTAGAACACGCAAAACTGTAAATGTAAATAAAATTATAAAATATAGGTAGTTATAATTTTGTGCAGGTAGTAAGTACATACTTAACGCATGGTGCTGGACCACGAGTCCTTATAGGTTAAATAATATATGCAGTCACTTATAATGAATTATTCATTAACTTCAAGTTTATACTGATGCTTAGTTAATTAGATCTTGGAATTTTTAATTCTAATTTCATTATAATACTGATAAATTCGAATTTGTCTTAACAAACGTTACAAACAATAACGTCATAATAATATTTAATCATATATTATTATAGGTATATACATAGAACTATTAATTTTATCGGTTAAATGACGAGCAACTTTTACAATTCGATTTAGTTTACAACATCGGAAACCATTTCCCTTCAGCGATATTTATCTTAAAATTTCCGTGTCCAACCCATTATTTCCATTCTTTTCAGATTGCTTGCCGTTTGGCCCCACAACCTTACTTTTGGTTTTCCTCATACTCGGTACTCATTCGGTTTATAACTTATTCAATGATTAGGTACGAGTATGTACAAGGCGCATAGATATAGCATCCCTATAACTTTTGAAGCGTCGATCTCAAATACCGAAACTTTAGCCAAGTCTTGGTAGAATGGGCAAAGCAATCATGATTCATATAGTACTTGTTACGCTTTTGTGGATTAGCACCGACTATCAGGAATCAATAACGATATTCATCTCCTGCGATCACCCTTTGTATATCTGTGATGGAAACGCACGTAATATGTTGTTTATATTACATGCATAATTACAAAAAAAATCAACCTTGGCGGAATGGATCATTCATTTTTCTCGCTGCCTCCCGGACTATAAGGAACACATTAAATTTATGTGAAAACGCGAGCTTTCTTCACATCTCTGTTTGTTCTTTTATGAGAACACCTAATTTTGTAGTACTGTCACTTACATTATATTATACAGAATCACAATTTGGGAAAGGGATGCGATAGACTAAAACGCTCTTATCCTTTCTGTAGGAGTGGGATAATTGGTTTTAGAAAAGAGCAGTTTTTATTTATGTAATAAGTATGTATTGATTTGTTAATTTTTCAATTGTCATTAATTGTCAAATTTATAACAAGGATTTTAAAATTTATGTCAATTTTAATTTTCTATTAATTTTATTGTAATTTGCCTTGAAAATTGTTCAAATGATGAAACGATCTGAGAAGTGGAACAATTAAATTGTTTCAATAGATTTAGTACTATAATATCTTAACTAATTTATATTCAGATAAATAAAAAAAAACGGCGATTATATTAATTACTTATTGTTAAAAATTAAATTTTAATTAACAACATTTTACAACAGGATTGATAAAATCTTGTGTATAACATGAGGTAAACTAGTAATTTTTCAACTCGCCACGTGTTGTCCATCTCAGCTCACACCACGATGGAAAACTTTCACGCCTAGTTATAAAATGAATTACTTTTACCTCGAGTTTTATAAATAGCTATTATCGTTTAGTTGGGTTTATGCTCTAATTTAGATTTATACAACCAAATGAGTTGATAAATAGTAGTTTATGTTATCAGGGTGGGAAGTAAAACTTTTTCAATTGATCTTCACCAACAACGGGGATGACATACGAGTAAATTAATGATATTCAGACCCATTGAGGACATTTTATACATAAAATAATCACACTTTCCTCAATTTTATTTTAATTTTTATGAACTAGTTTCGACTATGACTTTTTCAACTGAAAAAATTTACAACATTCCTAAGCAAGCATAAAATAAAATATAAATAATAATTAATTATAACCATTTAAAACGTTTTGCATTAGATTTTATATTAAAATTTTTTTAGTAATATTTAAAACCAATATATTAAATAATATAATATTAATTTCAATAAGTTACTAAAAGGTTCTACATTTACATATAGAAGCAAAAACCAGGTTTTATTTTCTATGATCTTATATTATTATCGTTTAAAATAAAAGCGGAGCCATATTGTCACCCATTTTTAAATTTAAAAATTTCATAATTTCCCCTAATCACCTAATGTCTTGTGGGCGCCTTTTCATTTTTGGCGCCTGTCTTCGAACACGATACGAGTTGGGCCTGTATACATGTGTAGATATTATTATACAACATAATAATATTTTGTTATAAACGGGGTCACAAAATTTAACATCAAGTTTTAACAATATAACTAAATTAATAACTAATATGTTTGTATTTTACTCCATAAAATATCATAATTAAGTTCGGCTGAAAAGTTCGTATCGTTTTGAAGAAAAAATCATGTTTTTGGCAAAATTCAATTTAATTATTCAACATAGTTGCCTTCGAGAGCGACACACCGATTATAGCAATGTTCTAACTTTTCGATACCATTTTTGTAGTACGATTAGTCTTTATCTTTAAAATAGGCTTCTTTCCTTCTAAATTGCTTTCCAGCGAGCATTCTCTTGATGTCTCCAAACAGAAAATAGTCGCTGGGGGCTAAATCTGGAGAATACTCTGGGTGGGGAAGCAATTCATTACCCAATTCTTTGAATTTGACCATCGTTTTTATTGATTTGTGACACGGTGCATTGTCTTGGTGAAACAAAATTTTTATTTCTTCAAATGTGGTCGGTTTTTTAACAATTTCATCTTTCAAACGCTTCAACAATGCTGTATAATAGTCGCTATCAATTGTTTTCCTCTTTTCAAGATAATCTATAAATAATATACCATGCGCATTCCAAAATACAGACGCCATAACCTTGCCAGCCGACTGTTGTGTTTTTCCTTGCTTTGGATTGGGTTTGTCGCTGCAGTTCACTCAACTGACTGCCAATTAGACTCTGGAGTATGGTGATGGAGCCATGTTTCATCCATTGTCACATATCGACGCAAAAATTCGGTCTTATTGGCTGTTTCCATAAGGTCCGTCGCCGTTCATAGCGTGTTTTTATGTTATACAAGTATCTGTGGGCATAAATTTTACTCAAACATAGCGGAACTACATAGTTAAACAGTGAATTTCTGAGTCGCTCAATTTGAAAATTACGGAACCAGAACGACGTTACGCGGAAGTAAAACGACTCTAAAACTCCAAACCGCATTTATTTACGTCGAGCACACATACCGTCAACGGAATGGGACAAATACCAACTCTTATTATGCAAAAAATTGCAATTTTAATATTGATTATATCCTAAATTAATCGATATTAGAAGTTTACCTATAGTTTATTTGCTTCATTTTAATATCATCTATCACATCATGCCGTTGAATTTTTTTAAATATCTACCTAATATCTTCGATAGAGGTTAACGTACTACAAACCAAATTGGAAAGTAAGTGAACAGATAGGATTGCATTGATAGTCGACTCCAATGCCCGCTTTCCATCATTGTTCAATGTGACTATTTTATTGGTAAAAATGTTTTTACCAGCAATAATTTAAAAAAAACTATATTCCTATAATTTATAAATTTATTTGATTTATTGCTTGGTTATAAAAATTAGTCTTCATGATAATTTTATACAAAAATTCTACATTCCATATTATAGCGACCAGTAAAATTCATTATATGATAAATTATTATAAGTAGTTATTACAGAAGACACATATTGTTGAATTTATTTCAAAAATTCAAAATATAAATAATTATTATTGTCTTTAATATAAAATGCGCAAAGTAAGTATAAGAATTTTTATCATTAAAGATAAGGTAAGAAAAACTACCATCTATAGATTCCCGGTTCGTCAACCATATCGATTGTCGACAGGTTGATGTCATTCAGGATGTGAAAGACCGCGAACAGACATTGGAATGCCATTTCCAAGGCGATTCTAACGCCTTCTCTTTGTTAACTTGTCAACCACGAGATATTTCCATTCCGACGCTAAAATGCTTCACATTTTTCATCCCTCTCTTTTAATATTTTTACTTCGATACTAGATAGATAAAGATGAATAAACTAGTAATATCAATACGTTAATTAAAAATTATAGAATAAAATAGAAAAGAAACTTTTTGTAAAAAATGTAGCAATCTCCATTTTAATTTATTTGAATTACAAATATTAAAATATTAATTTTATGAAAAAAAATTCAATTTCACAATTTGTTCCAGTATAATTTTTGCATGTATTTATTTAGTTCACTGCATACATAAAATGGTGCACAAACTAATATTAAATTTTGTTTGCATTGCGTTGTTCGTTTATGAAATAGAGTAAAATGCAAACAAAGTTTTATTATTATCAAAAGCTTAATCAACCGAATCTCTTTGTGTCAAATAAATAATACAGTAAATTTAGTTATCGGAATTAGTTATCGATACCTGCAGATAATCTTCAATAAACATTTTTCTCGCTGTAACTAAAACACTTTAAATTATTTCTAGGATCGTTATAATTAATTTAGACGAAACGTTCAACTGAAAATACAATAACGCTATATTCAAGACTACAACAAAAGTCATGTTTAAAAATACAAGCAGTAGATTCAAATTTCCTTCTTTGTGTTTTCATTGCATCCGTGCAATTGGTCTTGATATTCTAATCAATATCTTACATACGTCGAAGAAGTACCTAAATAAAATTTAATGTTGAATGGAAAACTAATTGAACGTAGGTACTCAGATTAAAAAAGTTGTATTAAAATTATTTAATGCAATTAATTTTTGGAGTTATTAAATTTATTATTGCGATAACTAACATAAAAACAATTTTTTTTAAATCTCTAGGTATCATTTTAAAAATAAAATAATAAGCTTACACTCTTCTCGTATTTATATATTTTTATTTGTCGTACAGATTTCATATATTTAAGAATATTTAAACATTTAAGTTTTAAGTACTTTTATAATAACCGCATCAGTGGATTCATGTGATCGCTGGTTGAGTTACAGTGCGGAAATTCTGGGTTCGAATCTCGGACTTAACGGAATTTCTTAATTTCGGAATTTCAGCACGGTGTGGATTTAATAATTGGTTTTATACGGCTCTAAATTTACATAAGTCTAGCAAATTGACAGAACGTCAGGGTAAAAACAAAGTGCTTAACAAATAATTTAAAAATTTTATTATTATCTGAAGCGTCCAATGATGACTGTGTGGTGGTCTAAACGCGTCACGGTAATAAAAACATATAAAAGCTTATTATTTTATTATTATAATAATTATTATTAAGATTTTATTGAATATTTTCAAATTAATATATCTTTTGATTCTCTTTAGTTATACCAGAGTTATAATTGGTTGTATCAGCTTTTTTGAAGTATTTCTGCAGAAAGTAAATTAAAAATTAAAACGAGTTAAATAAACGATAACAGATTTAATTAATAATTCTTTAATATTTCGGCACTGATTGTGCCTTCATCAGAAAATATAATATTATTAATATAATATTAATTCGTTTTAATTTTTAATTTCCTTTTTATAAAATAAATTTAGATATAATGAAAGCACTTGTTATTATTTATTCCTTCGTTTTTGCGTATTTATTTTTGGGAATAAATTATATAAACAATGTTCTACGGAAATGTTCTCTCTGATGCACATTAAAAAAAATAATTTTTTTTTTCGGTGTACCTGTCATTTATAAAATTGGTATTATTTTTTTAATCGCTTCCGAATTAATTTGGAATTAACTCACTGAACTTAACTTATTATCTACTGTTGCTATTTGGAAGTTGTTTTTTTTTTATAAATATGTTATCTCCATTATTCAGCTGCTTTTGTAAGTAATTAATTTATTTTTTTTAAATACGAAAAGCGTGTCTAACTTTTCTTTCAGTCTTTTATTATTTTGGAATTTTTCTTCTTCATGCTGAAAAATTAACTTTATTTTATAATATTAACTAGGGAGAAAGTGGGATTCTCTTAATGTTCCTTTAAGCCATTTGTTTTACGGTTTTAGTCTTAGTTTTGGTTTTAGTTCTAGCCATAATTTTAGTTTGTGGTTAAGAACTGGCTGTAAATCTGGGCCCAGTTTTGATTTCGGCTCTTATCTTTTGTGTCTTTTTATTGCTGATTTTGTACGTGTTCTTGGTTGAATTTTGTTTCTGGATCAACAGTTGGAGCAACACTGCACTTTATCTATTCATGTTTGGTTTGACAAATGAGAAGAGGATATTTAACATCGGAATGTTAAGATAATATTAATGTCATGTCGTTAGATTGTTTTATTTTATTGCTGTTATAAACACATCACATCGCACATTATAAAATTTATAATTTTGAATGAAATAATGAACTTAATTATTGTTTTTATGCTTTTGACGTAACATTTTGTAGAACTTAACACCTACTAAAACTATTCAAGAGCATTGTTAATTTAACAACGTGGCAGATGGGCTATATTGTGGTCGAATATGTCATCCTGACATTGTGCCTCCTGTTCATGTACTTACAAATTAATACGTCGCCGAATTGTGCGCACCTAAGGAAGATTTGCAGTCTTAGCTATTTTGTAATGACTTAAAATAAAATAAAATTGGTTATAGGTTATCATTAATAAGTAATTTAATTAATAATTTAATTTCTTTCATTAATTAGTTTAAAGTAAAATAAGTCATTTTAAAGTAAAAATATTCTAATTTCAGTGGGTTTTTTTATTGGTTGCTCGACAGAATTGAGCGGAGTTCTTAAATTAATTGCTATTAATTGTTATTAATACATAATAAAGGTACTGGATTACGTAATTTAAAGTTTGATTAGAAAAACTAAGGTGATCTAAAGATTTTATCAAAATCTGTCACTTAAACTTAATGTTGTTCTGTTTAGTATTAATTTGAAATGCCTGATTGATATTTTATGAAGTACAAACTTAACTAAAAATGAAGGCTTATGGCTATTTTCAAATTTAAAATCAATGAATTTAAACTTGAATTTCATATAAGACTCAATCCGGCTACAAATTTTAGACTAACTTGAATTCAACTTCTACGAGTATATTACGATACTTTGTAAAAAATTATGTTCACTTGCATTAGCAAATAGTATTTTTAGGCCAAATTTTCTTTTTTCACACAATTTCACTTTATGTCGGATCCATTAAACAGATTACATCTGCAATTATATGTGAAAAATCACTTACGAGATTTGATTCAAAGCAGTTCTCGGCATTATAAAATACTAATGGAAGCTAGTATCGACAATCTAGAAAAGGATTTATGAAGGATTTAATTTCATTCTATCATATTTTAATAAAATTGCACATTTTTAATATATTTACCTATCTTGAAAATAGATTAAACTGTGTTACAAAATTGAAAATATAAAAAAACATTATTTCATACCTTTAAGTAGTTCGATTAACGTTAATAGCTAATTAAGCAAAACATTAAAATTGTACAAAACTCACTGAAATAGCAATTATAAATTTTCTTATAATTAAATTTGAATCAATAAAAACTAATGAACATATAAATACTGCCATCGATATCACTCCAGGGAAATTTAAATTAAATTATTGAAAAAAAGCAGTTTTATCTAATGATACAAATTTTACTCGTTTAGCAGAAATATTTGATGATTTAATATTTTCATAAAATCGCTGAAGTAAACCAAGATTTTAATTTTTGAAATCGTTAATTAACCGTTGTAACTAAATTTACAAAATTTATTATTTAAAAATGTAAGAATAATATAATATAAATAACAGTAAGTAATAATTAAAATAACATACCTATATGATAATTTTATTTTAATTTGATTAGAATTAATGAAGAAATTGCAATGTAAAAAATTTTGAATTAGCTCTAAATAAGTATTTGGTACTGATTTACACCTATTTTCTATTAATATTTTAATGAAACTATTTAAAATTTGTGTAAGTAGTAAGTACCTACTAGGTGTATGTATATGACTCTCAAATACAAATTCATCTCAAAGAAATGATCATTAGCTTAATAAGTTAGTCGAACAACTGCTGACTCTAAGGTAGCCGGTTGGAATCCGAGAGTTTAACTAAAAAATCTTGAGGACCTTTGCTTTATAGTTCCGTTGTTACCGAAACCAACCTTGCATCTCGATCTTTTTAGTTCAATAGAGCCTATCCCACCAGACAAAAACAAATAACGAGTTTAATCTAAACTTATATGAATATGGCGAATTTAGCATGTGCTACTAAGAAGGTAAGTAAACAAGGGTAGCTTAAACTCGATTGGATTTTGTGTGGTGAAACTGAACCTTAGAATTCATTCTAAATCTAAGCCCAAAAAATGTGGTATTGATACCCACTTGACGTCATTGTCCAGCTTCTTTAATTACATTCAAAAAATTGAAATTGTAAACCCAAATTGTGCAGTTTCTTTATTTCAGCGTTTGTTAAAAAAAAGTAAACTTTTGAACCTGAAAATTTCTATTGAAAACTTCATGCACAACTGTTTACAATAAATCTACCCAATACGCATTTTATATTTCACGGTTTCAAACCGAAATTGGGCTTATTTAAAAAAAATCAAATTTAAACCCAATAGTTGGGATATTTTCCTATACAAGTTGTAAACCTGGAAATTACACAATTGGATTGTTTAATAATAACGGCTTCATAGGTGCAAGTTGTTAAAAAAAATTTGCAGTTGTTTTTGAACTACATTATTGTATTCATCCGGTCGCATGGTATGATAATCGTCATAATTTCAGCCGGGTTTCTTGGGTTAAAAGTGGTACTAATGTGTCTATTGGAATGCAAAATGAAACTGACTATAGTAACGGGTAGAAAAATAAAGCAACTGTATTTTTGGTTGTATTTTTATCTCTTTTTGGAACCACACGTATTTGTTTAAGTAAATAATTAAAATTATGTAGGAGCGGTTAAAATAGCAGCGGGGCGCGTTTTGCACACATCCTGCCTAAGGTAGTCGGGTTCCTTCGACGTTTGACCCAGAAATGAGGAAATCAAGAGTATGTGATGAACTATTTGACGATAGACAAGAGTATTCGACGAACTACGATACAACGAAGATATTATTTGATGACGATATATTAATATTCAAACTTGTAATATCTATTTTGAATTAACACAATTCATTACCAACTTATTATTTTATTTCTATAATTAAATCGATAAAAATTGTTTCCAAATATTAATATATTATTTTAAGTTGATCAGGCAAAAAAATTTTTTGCGTCATTGCTGGATATTTGCTTCACCGGTCAGAAATTCAAATGCATCGGTCGAAATTATTTTTAATTTTGTAAGTACTGATACCGTCTTGTACATAATTGTAATTAGGTATAATTTCTATAATATCTTGAATATTATATTATACGAACAAAACTTTTCTAGTTAGTTATAGAGATGATTTTAAATTTATTAAAGCAAAAATTCTAGTTCTGGCTTATTGTAAAAGTTCAAAATAAAAAAAACCTCGTTAAGATATTTCATTTAAGACACATTAGAGATCAACTTTTACATGTTTGTAGTTTTATACAGGTCTCGTGTCAAAAGACTGAAAGAATAGTCCTTTCAAAATTACATTAAATACACCTATTTGAAATCTAATATAATCTTGAACCAATATTGTTTGAGCTTCCCATTTCAATCATGACACAAAGAACTAAGTACTTGCAGTTATTTTACTAATCAATGCGTTTAACATAATAAATTAAAATAGTGATAGGTATGTATATAATTAACAAAATATTGGGAGTATTAATTAATATGTATAAAAATAACTAAAGATAGTGATTCTCCGGCCGGGCCGTCTTAAAAATCCTTCATGTACCTACTATGTATGTATTTGCTGCGCAATACTTTTAAATTCAATACGTTTCGAGATACCTACTTTTAATATTGAATTATATTAAAATTAACAATGTAAATTCGGAAATATGTCAGTAAAGAAAAAATTAAAGTCTCTTTCTTATTATAGATACTTATAATGTAATAAGGGGTAACCCCAGTGTGAAACTTAAACATTAAAATATTTCGACCACACCACGAGCGATTCAGTTTGAGAAAAAATTGTATAATTATGTCATTTGGATTGAAAGTGTCTGTATTGTGTCTTACTATTGTCCTTCTATTATCCCACTACAGTACTATGCCTGTACTATGTCCTCAGCTACGCTACGCTTCGGATCGAAATGCATAAATAGTTTGTTAAGCAGAGTATCACTTTTAATCTAAATAATATAATTATTATAATATTGTTCCAATTATTATATTTTTTCAATTTTAAATCATATCCTCGATAAAGGATTGCTACTATTTGTTTAACTGTTTCCTGTTTTAAAGTTCAATAATACAATCAGTTATAGATATAATCTTATAAATTATGGAAGTATATTCACAAGTAACTTAATATTTTCGTAAAAGAAAAAAGTCGATGTGCACTAACCCGAATAAACTAAATATACATGTTCTTTAATCTCAGCATTCCGTTCTTTAAACATTGAACAATATAAAAGCAAATAATTCCTATAATTCTGAAAATGAGATTTTCGTTGTTGTAATACTTACGAAAGGATTGTCTACACTACTCCCACCCTTACAGGAACTCTTACATATTCATCAGGGGTTATCTGTTGGACAAGCCACAGCCTGTGGGAAACGATAAAGGAATATTTACTCTACTTACAGACTGTAATTAAGCACACCTATATTTGCATGCTTGATTAGATTTGGGCCTCTCAGATAGCCATTTGCATTGAGTTTTGTTTGTTTTAAACTAATTACGTCACATTTTGCCAACATCAGACAACATACACAGTCGTGTCTGTAACGCGGTAGAAATTTAATTTGTTTATCATTCGTGTTAAATTTTTCTATTTGCTTGCTTTTTGCTCATTGAGTCATCGTAAAGTAACTCTTAAACGTGTTAAAAGTTGATAAGAGCATAAAAGCTTTTAGTTATTGTGTATAGTTCCTTTTATTAATAAGTATAAAAATAAACATATTTATTTTATATAGTGGGGCAACTATTTATAGTGCTCCTACTACCTAGTATACCTTTATTAACTTGTAAGTAATCTTAACAATATAATAATTATTTTTAAATATTAATTTGTTACAATTACTAATTTTGTAAATTTATTGCAGAATACTTTTTAGAAATGAATGAATAATTTATTTTACAGAACCGACCGTCACGAAGGTCTAAAATTTAAAGTATTAATTATTATGACTTAAAAATAAGCAAATAGGAAATTACAATAATATAACATGCAATGTAGATATTTCGAAATATTTTAATCACGATTCCGTGGCATTAATAAACGTATAATTAAAAGATTTGTTTTACATAATATACCTTCCTTTTTCATTTTATTTAAACAACAAATATTTATGTTGCATACCTACATAAAAAGTTAAATAATGTATGAAAGTGCTCTCCGTTGCGTATATTTACACAAAAAAGCGCAGTCGTATGATCTGTTTTACAAAAACGATCGTATTTATGGCGTTAACAATGGTTTATATTTACATAGATTTCCTATTTGCAAAGAAACAATATTTGCAAAAATATACGTAAATGGTTAAAATGTTTTAGATGAATATTATATATTATGTAATAAAGGATTGAGCCTATAAGCTGAATTGTTGATATAACCTGTTGCATGGATGTCTGATATACATATGGAAGCCGCAGGCCAATTGATTCGCTCACTTTATCCGATGATGGTGCTGATTACTGATACTTAATTGATAATTTACTATTAGTTATTTTAAGATAACAAATAACTGATAGATTTAATCTCTATTACTATTAGTTATGTACATTTATCTAATAGGAAATAACTAATTCGCTTTGTGGTTGCTATTAATAGGTTTATAAATTTTTAAACAAACAAATTAACGCTCCACGGGCACACTTTAATTAATTGATACTATTAAATTTAATTATAAAATCTAAACAGGTACCTACATAATCCCAACCCCATTTCTTTCAAAATAATACACAATTTTATGCGTAATAAAAGCAATACGATGAATAAACTTCCATTTCCTGGTTTAATATGTTGAAGTCGGCTTTTACAGAGCATAGTTCTACTTCAGGAAAGCTTTACCGACTACAAAGTTAAATTTACAGTTTTCAAATACAGGAATTAAGTGCTATTTGTATTATTTTTGTTTCTTATTCTAGATATTTGTGCTCCACTCTCCGCTAAAAAAATTTGTTAACATTTCAGATTTATACTGAATCTGGATAGTCTATTATAATATATTGAAGTAAATTAACTACGTATTCTCTATTAGGTAGATGTACGATATAATTATAATTATTAATTAACAATCATAATTTCAATAAATTTTGCATTATTAAGGAATGAGCGATGGACACTGTGTTTCCGGCTTATTAGCCGTCCTCGTTATTATAACTCTTTATTATGCAATGTTGCACTCATCCTCATCGGTTAAACAGTTTGTTTTGTATTGTTTCTGTGTCCACACATACATGAAGACTTCAGCCGATGAGAGCAACATTGCATAATTAAGAGGTAGTAACATGAATGCGGTGCCGAGAACGGCTAATAAGTCGAAAACACAGAGTCTATCGTTCATTCGTTATTTATGCAAACTGAAATTAATGCATTAATAGAAATGCAAGAACTTTTATGATATCAACCGTAATATTTTTATTTTTTTAAATCTATGAAAGATGTATGACAGGTATATCATATATATTATATATACCTACATATACATTGCGAAACATGGGGTTTGCTGTGGAAACATTTGGACTTCTGGTATGATATGAAACACAGTCTCAACAGGTTAAAAGTGCATCTATTTAATTTTCACAAAATATCAAATTAAGTAGGTGTAGCTACCCATAATCACAAAATATGCGATTTTGATTTCGGGTTATTGATGTAAAAAGTGCCCCCAGCGATTTTTAAAAATCCATATAGCTGACCGATTTCTAATTGAAAAAAACATTTTTTCTCAAAATTTCAGCTTTTAAACCCGAAGGGGTACGGCATAATTAAAAAAAAAGCATTTTTCAGTATTTATTTTATTGTAACTATTCTACTGAATATTTTTTAACAAAACTTTTTTTGGTAAGAATTATCGGTAAGAGACGTTAAAAAATATTTTTTTGGTAAGTTTTTAGCCATCGCTGTTGTTAAAAAAAAATAAAGAAGTTTTTGTCCTTATATTTAAATATGTTCCTTTCATATGTCACTCACGAATTTTTCACAGAAAACTCCCTTCTAACTCTTCATTATATGGTAAAATTTTCAACTTGATCCATTTGGTGGAACACAGTCAAAAAAAATAAAATCGATTTTTTTCATATTTTCTTCGAATGATATTTACTATTTTTTATACTTGTAAAATATTTGTTTTACTTAAAAATACATTAAAGATCGTTTTTAAATATTTCATACTATTTGGAATAATTATTTAAGGTTAATATAATATTAATATTTATTAATATTTAATTATATAATAATAAGCAGTTTATATTTATTTATGTAATAGGATCCAAAAAACCCACTAATATACTATGTGTATCCACACTTAATCATTTTTAATATAATATAATATAATAAAAAGCAAATTTTTATGTTACCTACTCATTTTGATTTCTAATTTTTTGCTTTTTTAAAGTAAAGAAGTTTTTATCCTTAAATTTAATTATGTTCCTTTTGGGTGTCATTCACAAATTTTTCACAGAGAACTCCTTTCTTGCTCTTCCTTATATGGTAAAATTTTAAACTTGATCCATTGGGTGAAACATAGTGAAAAAAAATAAAATCGCTTTATTTCATATTTTTTTCGAATGTTATTCACTATTTTACTGGTAAAATTTTATTTTTAATTTGAAAATACATCAAAATCTGATATAATCTTTCATACTATAGGGAATACCTAATTATTCACAGTTAATAGTGTAAAAACAAAATTTCCAATTTTAGAAATTAAAAATCAAAATGAGTAGGTAATGAAAAATTTGCTTTTTAATTTATATTAACCTTAAATAATTATTCCCAATAGAATGAAATATTTAAAAAAGAATTTTATTGTATTTTTAAATTAAAAATATATTTTTTGCAAGTATTAAATAGTAAATAACATTCGAAGAAAATATGAAAAAAATCGATTTTATTTTTTTTACCATGTTCCACCAAATAGATGAAGATGAAAATTTTACCATATAATAAAGAGCAAGAGAAGAGTTTTTTGTAAAAAATTCGTGAGTGACATATGAAAGGAACATATTTAAATAATATAAGGACAAAAACTTCTTTATTTTTTTTTAACAACAGGGATGGCTAAAAACTAACCAAAAAAATATTTTTTAACGTCTCTTACCGATAATTCTTACCAAAAAAAGTTTTGTTAAAAAATATTCAGTAGAATAGTTACAATAAAATAAATACTGAAAAATGCTTTTTTTTTAATTATGCCGTACCCCTTCGGGTTTAAAAGCTGAAATTTTGAGAAAAAATGTTTTTTTCAATTAGAAATCGGTCAGCTATATGGATTTTTAAAAATCGCTGGGGGCACTTTTTACATGCATATCCGGCTATACCCTTTAGTATCCCTTTTGAATGCAATTTAATGAATTATACGACTCATTTCGAAAGTGCTCAATTGTTTCAAACTGGTGTCAAATGTTTTGTTATCGAAATAAATTGAATGGATTAAATATTTTCTTTTAATTTAACCTAGCAAGCTGTTTGTTAGTTTAATTTGTAGTTCATTGGAATTCGTAGTATTATATTTAATTCTAAGCAATACATTTTTCAAAATCTCAATTTAATCTTAATATGCGTAGTGGGTATATATTTATACTTGTATTTATTTATTATTGCAATATTTCGTTGCATTACTCTGTTCTTGATTTGAAAAAAGTTATTTTTTTAAATTGCTCAATTTTAATTCACTTTGAATAATAGAATTGTAAAATTGAGTAGTTTAGTAACTTAGTGGTCAGTTTGGAAACCAGAAATTTTCCTGACTAAACTCCAGACGACAAGTTACGACTTGCACTCGTAAATTACTATTACGATTTTTTACGCAAAAAATCTTTCTAATAAGGTTCAAGTGGCAAAAGTAAAAAAATAAAATATTCATTGTATTCAGAAAATAGGCCTCTTCGGCGGCTGCCTAACAGTTTTTTAATTTTACTTTTTCAAATAGGTTTTTCTTTCAAAATTTTGAAATTAAAAGTTAAAATTAGAAAAGTACTCCGTTAATATGAATTCTAATATTGTTTTAAGTTCTATAGTCGTTTTCAAATTGCTAATTACTTTTCCGATATATTTTTATCTCTTGCACACACAAATTGTGTCCAGTTTCGCCTTTGCAATATATAAATACTAGCTTGTCGGGGAGCTGCAATAGAATCGCTATGAGTACTGACTTCAAATGGCAGCTTCTACTTATATTTGTATTGTAAGGTATAAACTGAAAAAGAATTTGAGCTTTCCAATATTTAGAAAACTATTTAGTGGAATTATTGTTTTACCCTGTAATGGATTTTTTTTAATTCAAACTAACGAGTTATTTTGAAGAGCAGTACAGATGTTGTTTGTTGGAACACATTTTTTGATTTTTAACCTATTTTATGCAAGACTAAATTGCATTAGATTAATTAGTAATATTTAGTTGAAATTTTAACAGCTAAATAAGACTGTTCATTAATTGTTGGAAGTACGAGTATGTCTCGCTACCAGTTCTACTTTAAAATTTCAATTTACACTAGGGATGCTACCAAATTTCCTAAAACATATTTTTAAATATAAAATTTGCCAAACTGCAAAATCACATAAAACTTTAAGACATTGCAAAAAGTCTGTTTTGAAATATTTTTTTAAAAAAGCTAGATGTTTTGGTTCATATGATAACGGGTTTAGCAGTACAGCATAGCTTTAAATAATTTGATTGATATACTTAAACATCTTACGCTTAAAATATTTTCACAATTTAAAAAGTAAATATTATTGTTTGAAACTAAACTGACAGAATAATAAGGCGCATTCAATTTGTTAGAAAGATTTTGTTATTCTAAAGTTACCAAAACTTTGTATCAATTTTCAGTAACTCTGCATTGGAAGAGAGCTCATTTCACAATGTCAATTTAAATTAGCATTTTTAAATGTTTTCTAACTTTTACAGAGTACTTCTTAATTTATTGTTTACTCGCCATTTGCATAATTTCAAACTTTGCTATTGTAAACTAGATTTCATATTTGCATGAAAATTAACAGGTTTCTTAAGAATCTTAAGAAAAGCAATTTTGTCTTCTCATTAACGTTTATATCACGTTATAATTTGTTTGCATAAAAGTTTTGTTTTTTCTTAGAACATTAAATCAATTTATTTTGAATTATTTTCTATGAGTAGTAGAAGTAGAGAGTAAATCCAGTAAAACAGCAGATTCCGCTGAAGTTGGTAAGAATTCGTGGAACATTTTAAAAAACTGTGTTATCTTTACTATAAATTACTGCTAAATGGACTTACAATATTTACTATTGAATTCATTGGTTGTTAGAAGTTAATAGACATGATTAGTAATTTAGAAATAGATTATTACTTCGCAGGCCAAAAATAAATTATTATTTGTCTGGCTGTACTGTCCCGAAAAGAGTGAAGTTAGATATATTAAGTTACTTTACACAATCCTGTATATTTAAATTATTTTCTCCACAAATTAATGTTACGTAAATTAAAATTTTAAAAATTTATGACATCAAATGAACAATAAAGCGAATTTTTTTCATAAGCCTAAGGGGTAATACCACTCTAGCGCTTGGAAAATCAGTCTAATTTTGCTAATTTTTAATGAGAACTTATAGTGAATGTGATAAAAAATCTGTTTAAATTCCTAATTGTACATAATATATTATGTAATTGATACTGTATTTACAATTTTTTTAAATTCGCCTAAATTTTTAGTTTCAGAGAATATAAAGAGTTTCATTTTTAGGCATTACTTAAAATATTTTTAGAAATTGTTTATAACAAAAAGAATTTATAGCGAAACGTAAGATCTAGTAGCAGTTTATAGCAAAAAGTAATTCAACTTTTCCTTAGCATCTTTCAATCACAATAATTTTTGATTTAGCTCTAGTTTGGGATGCTTAGAATATACAATTGGCGTTCTAAATTGAAGTTCTTCTTCTCTTCTTCTATTAAGGCTAATGTTACAGAGCTGCTTTTGCAGCAAGAGCCAGTGATCGTTAAGAAAATTTAATTTTCGAAAATTTAACTTTCGTTGTCGTTTTGACTAGAACAGCATATGGAACGATAAAGAAGATATGTTTTGCTTAGCGAATTTGATAGCATCAAACTAATCTTGAAGCTCGCTGCCAGGTGTCACAATTCATACAAAAAGCACTTGAAGCCCTTTTTCAGCTATAAAATTTATTGTATCTGATTTATTAGTGAAACCTACAGGGAAAAAAATTGGTAAATAAATAAAAAGCACTTACTTTAGCTACCAAAAAATTCTCACGAGGCGCCTCTTTTAAAATATTGACCAATTTTGACCGCTTCATAAAAGCGGATAACTTGTGGAAATTGCCGATGTCAATCTTATTTTCTAATTTGGTGACGCCATCTTTGCTGATTCGGCAATCTCATGATTCCCGCTCATGACACGTCTTATTCCTTCAAAGGCACAAATGTAACTGAACCATTCTAGTACCTTTTGGTGAAAAAATTTTTAGTGAAAAAATTCTAGTTGGCAATAATAATATAACCAACTATGCTTCATTTACTTTGGTAATATCAACCACGTGCTTTATTGAACAAATTTTAATTAAAATTTCGTAATTATTGTCGAAGTGAGTACTTTACCTCCGGCAATTGCATAAAACAGTATAGGCACCTCGGGAATAAAGTGAATTTTTTGGCCTGAGGGTAATTTTTGCCCTCGGTTACGCCTCGTACAAACAAACCTTTACCCTCAGGCCAAAAAGGGTCACTTTATTCCCTTGGTGCATAATGTACTATTATTTAATTTAGCATGGGAGAATCAACATTAGAGCTATTAATAATGTTCATTTTTATTTTCTGTTTTCCTAACCATTTCCGTGAAAATTGTTGCGTAAGAAAAACAGTTTTGATAGTCAGTAGGTTTGAATATAATTTTTCATGCCCGGAAAAATATTAATCGTTTATCAATTTTTATAAAACATAATAATTATGTAGTATATTTGAAGCTGTATAAAACAATCTTGCAAAGCAATTATTTTATCTATTGCCTGTACTAATTACCTATTTCGATAACACTATATTATATACCTATAATATCTACCTATTGTCGATTTTATAATTAACCTTCATATTGAAGGTAGCATTAAAAAGATAAAATTGACCAATGAGTATTTACCTTCGGTTTTAAATTTATTCTCCGCTTGAAATTTAAATTAACACCTAAGTGTAAAAACAAGCGGTAAATAATAATGTGCTTGAAGATTGCTTGGCATTTTTCAAAAATTCAATGTATTTGTTGTTCTCAATTGTCGCTATATATTTATACATAGTATAAATTCACTTATGCTTTCATATTCCGAAAATACCCCAATTTGAATATCTTTACGACACATGTTTCAAAACAACTTCAAAATTTTACAACGTTTTGAACTTAGAAATAAGTACTACCGTAATATACATGATATACAATAATAGCAATATAAAACCTTCTTATTAAAATGGAAAATTTTACAGGTGTTGAACATTATTGGTATTGGATCTTGCTTTAACGTATAGGGTAAAATTGATATATACCTATTTATATAATAATAATACTATGTGCCTTCTATTAATTTTAAGAAAACTATTATAATAGTAAATAATAATGATCTCTTATAAGTGTTTTGTGGACCTCATTGTAAACATGAAGTGCGTTAGAATGGTTTAAAATTCGTTGTGAAAAGTGAAACATCATTTCATTACTTGTCAACTATAGTTTTAGGATTATTTAAATATATTATCTTCAATTTTTGTCATTCAATTTATCTGCCAAACAACAGTGCATAAAGCGCAGACACTCTAAACTCATTTCTGTGCAATACAGCCTATTACAATATAATATTTAAAATTATTTACACTTTCCTCAATTATATATTTATTAAAAAGAACTAGTAATATAATATGTATGTGCATTATATGCATAAGAAACATACGTGCTCAATATAATGAATGATATGGTATATTTACAAAACTAATTTCATAGTTTGATCGGTTTTAACGTGATAGTTTTTTGTTGTTGGTATTTTGTTTTAGCACACCTCGATTGCCCATTAAAAATGCTACATGTATGGTGAATTGTCAAATTTTTGTGTGTGTTTTATCCTACTTTTTGTAAATGTCTAACCAAAAAGAGAAAATTTTAGGTTTACATCAACAGGGAATACACAATTGTGACATCGCGCGAATGCTTGGTATTGCGGCACTAATAGTCAGCCGAACGATCAAACAAATTGAGAAGCGTGGACATACCGGACGTCATCCAGGGAGCGGAAAAAAGCGAACAGTCAACACGTCGAGGGTCCGTCAGATCATCAAGAAGCGACTCCAGCGAAATCCCAGGGTCTCAATGAGGAAAATTGCTCGCAAGATCGGTGTTTCACGTGAATCGGCCAGCCGAATAGCCAAAGAGCACCTTAAGGTTAAGCCTTACAAGCTTCGAAAAGTTCAACTGTTGACCGATGGGAACAAGCTCATGCGACTTCAAAGATGTTGTCAGCTGCTTCGTCGCGCCGCCGCTTCTCTGCCGTGGAATCGGATTTAGTTCACAGATGAGAAGCTTTTCACCGTCGAGCAAGCGCACAACCGTCAAAACGATAGAAGTTGGTCTGCTAATGTTCCAAGTACTTCTGCTGTGGTAGAGCACCGTCAAAATCCGCAGTCTGTGATGGTTTGGGCCGAAATTTGTGCAACTGGGAAAACCCCTCTGGTTTTCGTGGATCAGGGGGTAAAAATCAACCAAGAAATTTACCGACGTGACATTCTCGAAGCCGTCGTTCTTCCATGGGCTCATCAACATTTCGGCGATGAGAGTTGGACGTTCCGACAAGATTCTGCTCTAGCGCATAGGGCGAAAGCATCTCAAAATTGGTGCAAGGGTCATTTTCCGAATTTCATCACATTTGAACGACGTTATATTCCATACTTAATGCCATAAAATATTCTTTCTAATAAAAAAAAAATTGGGTTGATATCTCACACAAAAGTTCTTTTATTTACGTTTAAACATCGAGTGTCCTTATTGAACGACCCTTTACATTAATTAAACATTAAAATTTAACACCCCTAGTGTACACGCATCCTTAATTTTATATTAAATTTTATTACCGGCGTCCAAATATTGTTTAATTCTTCATAAACCAAATTCAACTATCATTTATCCATATGCTTATTATATTGTCTTCACAAATCC
The DNA here is from genome assembly GCA_963170105.1 of Cantharis lateralis. Taxonomy (NCBI): domain Eukaryota; kingdom Metazoa; phylum Arthropoda; class Insecta; order Coleoptera; family Cantharidae; genus Cantharis; species Cantharis lateralis. The sequence continues at coordinate 53,792,824 of OY720624.1, read as the reverse complement.
AAATGATTTTCTTTGCTTCATAATAGTCAATTTAATAAAATACATTAAATACTTTTATAATACATTCAATAACTCTTATAATTTTCAAAAAAAAAACCTAGCAGACCAATTAAACAGATCCACCTTACATGGGCAGGGCTGGCAAAAAAGCTTCGCTTTACCTTTGCTTTTGCGCAAGTTCCCATTTCCGAATAACCAACACGAAATTTACAAAATTAAAATTACAAAATTTAAAATACTTAAAAAAAATTTAAATTAAATTAATTTTTCAATAAAGACAACAGAACAATACCTATATATACATTATTGGAAGTATTAAATTATAAAACCCGATGAGTTATTATGCTTGTATGACCAGAACCATTGATTGATTGCCAATATTGAGGTTTACGTTTTTGTAATCTAAATATTATATCTCGAATGGTAAAAAGTACAACTAATTTATTTCATACCCAAGTCCTTAATCCTTTCAATGTTAATTTGACTGAAAATGTTGATCTCGCAATGGCAAACAAGTAACATGAAGAGAAAAATTTTATCAGACAAATAGCATGCAAATAAAACACTAAAAACAAATAAATATTTTTCGAATTAAAAAATATGATCTTTACTGCCGGAAGGTTCTTGCAGAACATTGTTAAAGAGCCCTGTTTGGGCAGCACTACAGAAAAATTTCTCTAGCATTCGCAGATTATTTTTATTAGTGCATTCATAATAGGCAAAATAGCCAATTAACAGTAGTAGAATAAGAATATAAAACCCGCACGTGAATAAGCTTTCCTTCTATATAATTCAACTTGAGATATGTTCATTAGAAGATAAGCAGTTTATTTCACAATATATTGTTCTCACAGTAGTAGAGGTTAAATTTTATTTGCGAACAAAATTAAGGTTTATTTTAAAAATACATCATTCTAAACAAAATCAGTAACAGAACTTTCAAGTATAAAATTTTAAAACTGACGGATTCCCGCATGGAAGTGGTGAAAGCTTAATGAGAAGTCAAAGGAATTTTTAGAATTGTGGTGTTCGCTAAACTTTATTATAAGTTAATTGGTTTTGTGGTTATTATATTGATATTAAGGTATAATAGTCCATAATAAATTTGATGTTATATACAAGATATACTATAATATATTACTTATATCAATGATCGAAAAAATATATATCAGTGTACTAATATTTCATCTAGTTTCTGACGATCTTCGAGCGTCGAGTTTAATTTTTAATTATACTTTTACATAGTTATATATTTTTATAACCTTAATTTATCATTTTATATTTACGAGTAGATAAAAATAAAAAAGTTAAATTTATATTAGAAGTAAAAATGGATAAAAATTCAATGATACGTTCAAAATTATAATTGTAGAATTCCATGAATACGTTAAACGTTTGTAAGAAGTGTTTAATCTAAAGTCGTAGCAGAAATGGCCGTTGAAGCATTCATACCCAACATCCAAGGTACTCAACCATTCAAATATTCCGCAATACATCCTCTCCTTCGCGGCCATTTCCAAGTCAATTTGGTGGTTCAACATCCCGCATGCAGACGCTAAGGAAATTCAATTAACTTTAATGGTTGATCCGTCGTGTTGGCCGCGCATCGAAGGTTTGCGCCAAGCTGTAAAAAAGTACACGACCCGCCGCCTCCATCGAAATAATATCCTTGTAATGGATTTAGAATTAAGCGATCTGCCTCTTTGGAAAATTTGTATATTTTTATATTTGCATACTCGTGTGAGCAAAGTACTTCTCGAATAATACAATTTCTATGCACATTTCTAAAACAGTACTATTATTATAATACTTTTTAGCAAAAGGGAAATATTGAATTAAACTCGATGTCCTTCGCTCTTATTGCTTTTAATTTTCTTTCTTAAGTTATACATTAGTTCCAAGCAATATGAATTTATTAGAATAAATATTCACATAAACAAAATGCAAATTAACCGACCAAGTGATCGATAATAATTGCAGCAACCGAATGGAAGTCATTAAAAATCCATTATTAATACATAAATATGCTCCTACACAAATCATTCAATTATTTAAAGGAATTCCCAGTACAAATATTTTATATTTCTAATAAAGTTTTGGATTAACCTGAACTTTAAGAAAACTTAAATTAAAAACTCCAATTTGACAACCACAAATAAGTAACAAATCATTCATGTCAGCACTGTCACGATATTTCTTTACGTTTTAATAAAATTAAGTACCTAATCACATTATGTGTCGTGAGTTTTATTGATAATTTTGTTTTCATGGGAACGAATTGAAGTGTTTTTTGATGGCATTTAGAAACGAACGAAATAATATTGATCAGGAATTATTTATGTGCAGAGTTGTTTCTATCATCAAATAATCAATAGAAGAGAGACATTTTTCGGTTTTCAGAACTGCTGATCTATATAATTTTTATCTAATACGTTGTAGCAAATTGCAAAGACCACATCATGTTTTGTATTCTTTGGAAGACCTTTGACAGTCTATTTTCCTACGACCTAAGAAAGTAACACGTTACACAACATGATTAAGTAGGCGCGAAAGTAGTCAATTTCATCAACCCGTGCGTTATGACTGTACATTATAATAACACACAGTTCACTCGAATTTAGGAGGCTGCTTTGAAATTTTGACGTTTACTAAAATTAATAAATAATATTGCTTACACCTTTCAAAACCAGTAAATTTTAGAAAAAAGTTTCTCCGAGAAGATAAAGCTAAACAACTAGTGGACATAATATTGAATGCTTCGAAATACTCTTTCAATTCATCGTGTTGTAGATATTACCAATTATATGAAACTGAAAGCTATATTAAAACAAAAATCAGATGGGTATCAGCATAAAAAATTAGAAACTTTAACATCACAAGAAATTAATAATTTTCTTGAGACAGCCCCAGATTTCAAATATCTCTTCACAAGGGTAAAATTTTAAGAAATATCCGGACCTGGAGTTCAACCTACTGTTATACTAGGTGGTTTTCATTATTGGCATAAGCAGTACATGTCGCAAACATGAATTATCCCAAATAAAAATTGGCGATATTTAAGATCTAGGAACCACAATACTTGTAAACATCAATGACACAAAAACAAACAAAAACACCACAAGCATTCACCATCACTTGAAAATTATAGTATACCGGGTGTTGACTCGAATAGCCGAACATAGGGAATTAACACGTAAAAACTTATTTATGCAAATTCCTGCTTCCCAAATTATTTTAGAGAAAAAATGAAAGACACAAAAAGAATGCAGAAATATAAACTACGTATGATAAAAGCATTAGATTTCATGTAATCTTTATTTATAGGGTCAAAAAATGCTTTTAAAATTGTTAAAATTTTAATTTATCAGACTAGCCATGCAAGTTTACAAGGTAATTATTTCGAAATTAAATTGAATTAATTTCATGGTCAGTCTGAAAAATGAAAATTTTAACAATTCTAAAAGAATTTTGGACCCTTTTAGTAGAAACTAGATGAAATTCGAAGATAAAAGTCCAAAATTCGTTTAGAATTGTTAAAATTTTCATTTGTCAGACTGATCATGAAATAAATTCAATTTAATTTCGAAATAACTACCTTGGAAACTTACATGGCCAGTCTGATAAATGAAAATTTTAACAATTTTAAAAGCATTTTTTGACCCTATAAGTAAAGATTACATGAAATCTAATGCTTTTATCATACGTAGTTTATATTTCTGCATTCTTTTTGTGTCTTTCATTTTTCTCTAAAATAATTTGGGAAGCAGGAATTTGCATAAATAAGTTTTTACGTGTTAATTCCCAATGTTCGGCTATTCGAGTCAACACCTGGTATATGTCATAATAATATAATATAAAAAATACGCATTCCGTCGACACCCAAACATCAGAGTGCCGCTTTTTTTGTATTATCAAAATCAAAAATGTATCAAATATCCGATAGACATCAATAAATTTGGGAGCACACCGAAACAAATAACTTACTACTTGAATTTAAAGAAATTCAGAACTCGACACGGGTCATTGCTACCGAAGAGCATAGGCTACAATATTGGTCGATTCAGGTGCAGACATTAGCTATGTTAAGCTCCATGGAAGGTGGAAATTCAACATCGTAGCTGAAGGTTACATTAATGAATCGATAACAAGCAAATTGGATAAATTTCAAAAAAATATTTATTGGAGGAGAATCATCAAGGCCAATAGTAAAAACTGATAAAACCAATAACCCACCATCGCCATCGGCAGTAGAATCAATCGTTCAACCAATAATTCAAACAAAAATAGTGTATATACTCGCAGAAAGTAGGTACCTGTCATGCGTTCGTGTGATTTCTTATATACTCATGCAAAAATGTGTCACTTTTCACGCTTGTTATGTAATATACTATTTTGATGTGTGCTCAAAGTTTCTTTGCGACATCCTTCGGATTGCAGCATGGGGGTAGATTTGATTATTCTTTCTTGTAGCCTTTGCAGATTTCACTGCAATAGTTATTTGAAGCACTATTTTATTGATTGAGAGTTATATATTGTAAACAATTAAGTAAGTAATCTAAAATCAAAAAATACACTTTGCCTTGGGCACATCAAAGGTAAAGAAAATTAAATAATAAAAGATATTTTAATCAGGAGCTTGTTACATAAATATGGTATTTAAAATAAATCGCAAATGCCCAAACGTTGAAAAATACCTACTGATTAAAAAGTATGGCAAACGAACAATAGATAGTCCGCTGTTTCATTTCCTCTGTTGAAAGTAAACCTGCATAGCATGCAAGTAGAATCAAGTCTTGATTATTTGCAGTAAGCTTTCATGTTGTGAATAGTAACTTCATACTTCACAGAAACTACAAAAAAAATGATTCGCTACTTGTAAGTGAAAAATATTATTCTATAGTTCAAAGTTACATAGTATACGTTAATTCAATTGTCGCAACATAGTAATTAACCAGATAAATATTATGTGTAAGTCAAAATCTAATTGTTAATAATTTCTTTTAATGAATCATGAGAATAGGAAAGCAATTTACAAAATTTATTCTATTCACTTTGTGTTGGTGTTGAAACTAGTCTGAATAACATAGATATGATTGTTCAACATTCTACTATATTGCTGTGATATTAGTTAATATTTTCAAAAATTCTTTTAATTAAAATATTTAATTTTATATTTATTTTAACATGAAGTCAATTAAAATTTTATTAAATATTTTTATATGTTAATAACTCAATCAATCGAAGAATTGATTGAAAAGAATACGCTCTATTTAAATAACAAGGAAGATGCATACAATTTTTTACAGCGTAGTTGAATCAAAAATACCTAAATATACTTTTTAATATTATTTAATTTATTTATTTTCGTTTCGATAACAATTAGGAATATATTTAAAAATCAAATTCGTGACGTCACACGGCTTGCTCCATAGGTAAGAGATGAGTATAGAATAACAAAACAATCAAAAATAATAAAGTATTATTTAAAAATATTGGTATTACCTATATAATACGTATCAATTCTTGTACTAAACTAAACTAAATTTTTTTTATTCAATGGCTCCTATTCTAGCTATCCTTATACAGACTTCATTAAATATTCATTTCCAAGCTATTTTACGAGGCTTTATATTTTTAAATTTGTCAATAACAAGCCTTTCTAATTTTTATAGATAACTTTATTATCAATAGGTGATTTTGGAGAAGAACTTCCGCTTGAAGCATTTCAAGAAAAATATGAACTGATGCGTTACTTACTTCTCTATAGCACTATAAAATTTTGCTATGGATATTTAATGGAAACTAGAAGAAAACAGTGTAATGTAAACAGTTTACTCGAAACTTTAAATATTTGCTATTATGTAATTATGTAACAAAAATAAATTTATGTAAAAAGCTTTCAAATAATATTGTGGTGTTTTTTACAAATATTTATATATCCCTGGTTTCGTTCGCTCGATCCCTGTTTTTTAATTTTTGTATATCATAAATAAAACAAAATCTTCAAAAACACATCACTTTACTTTTTATTTTAAATGATTAACAAACTTATGCCCATAATATGGCTTTAAACTTGGACGTCTTATCAACGCGTCCACATTTGTTGCCTTACGGCATCAAAAAGTCCATTTTCACATTCAACAAATACTAACTTAAACAATTTTAAAAACAAAAAACAACTTATAGAGAATAGAACATAATTAAAATAAACAACCCCCTACATAATTTATACAAAAAGAACATGGCAATATATACTTATTTGTGCACCTATTTCAAGTCCCGATGTACCTTCTATTTACCTTAAATATTCTACCTAAAATCTGCCTGTTTTACTTATCTGGTAAAAGCCTCTTTTATTTAAATTTATGCCTAAAATAAAATGGGTAAAAAATTCACTACATAAAAATATTAACTTTTTTTTTTGGCCCAAAATGATTTGATTGATGATATGATTTACGGAACACAGCGGCACACGTCGAGTAGAATCCAATACAATTTTAATTTTTAGAATTATCGAAAATGGCGGGGCTAACTTCTAGCCCAAAACAACCAATTTCGATAAAATACAGCACAACGTGGTACACATACGTCACAACCCGGCAGAATATTCATTTTTTAATGTATCAAAAGTTTTTAAATTATCAAAAAAGTTTTTAAATTATCAAAAATGTAGCGGGGCTAACTTCACGCGTATGAAGGATTTCAAATAGAAACGGTGATGATACGAAGCTTGAGCTTTAATATTAAAAAATTATACACAGTCATTGCAAATCAATTTACATTTTCTTAATATATTATTTCACTAAAAATTATAAATTCAGAATACTTTTGATGCATCTAATCGTATGATTGCTACAGCAAAAAAATTTTTTTTTAAATATGCGATTTTATCGATCCCCAATAAGGTGAAGATCGGATATTGGAACAAGCTATGGGGAACTGTGTTGTAGATTTTTATACTTCTGATGTTATGAGTTAATAAGTATAATGCCTGGCGAAGAAGACTACGTTGTGATTAAAGAAACTGGACAAAAAATTTGCATACAAAAACGACTGCGACTAAGAAACTTGAGATTCAAAGGAAAGCAATTGGATTTAAAAAGCGAGTTTTCAAAATATTATGAAGTAACACCAAACCAATGCATACTTCCTAAAGCTCGCGGAGCCCATTCTGTTTGCGTTTGTGCAATTCACCAAACTGTAAAGTTGTTGTTATTAGATGGTGCGAAAATAGCACAACTTATAGCTTCATCTAATCCAATAAATAATAAATTATAAGATTTGGAAACTTGTCAAAGAGAAGTTCATTCTAAAAATCACCTCTAAATAATAAAATTATATATCAAATTAAATTTAATTAGAGCATACTTTCAATTTTCGGTTCAATTTACCAAAAAAAGGAAGTTAAAGATTTGGTTAATTTGTTTGTTACTATTATTACTGTGTATAAAATACCGGGTGTTGACTCGAATAGCCGAACATAGGGAATTAACACGTAAAAACTTATTTATGCAAATTCCTGCTTCCCAAATTATTTTAGAGAAAAAATGAAAGACACAAAAAGAATGCAGAAATATAAACTACGTATGATAAAAGCATTAGATTTCATGTAATCTTTACTTATAGGGTCAAAAAATGCTTTTAAAATTGTTAAAATTTTCATTTATCAGACTGGCCATGTAAGTTTCCAAGGTAATTATTTCGAAATTAAATTGAATTTATTTGATGACCAGTCTGACAAATGAAAATTTTAAGAATTCTAAAAGAATTTTGGACCCTTTTAGTAGAAACTAGATGAAATTCGAAGATAAAAGTCCAAAATTCTTATAGAATTGTTAAAATTTTCATTTGTCAGACTGGTCATGAAATAAATTCAATTTAATTTCGAAATAATTACATTGAAAACTTACATAGCCAGTCTGATAAATGAAAATTTTAACAATTTTAAAAACATTTTTTGACCCTATAAGTAAAGATTACATGAAATCTAATGCTTTTATCATACGTAGTTTATATTTCTGCATTCTTTTTGTGTCTTTCATTTTTTCTCTAAAATAATTAGGGAAGCAGGAATTTGCATAAATAAGTTTTTACGTGTTAATTCCCTATGTTCGGCTATTCGAGTCAGCACCCGGTATAAAAGTGGCTTTGGATTTTATTTAATTTAATTTTATTTAAAAATGCGCAGAATCGAAGTTTTTGGGGGAAAATTTGGGAACGAAAGATCGTTCGAGAAAGATAATACCGGACGACTGCGCTGTTGAAGGCGGTTAAAAGTTTTGATTGAAAATAAAAACATATTTGGAAAATGGTTTAAACAAATAGATTTATAAAATTATTGAATAAGTGGAGATCAAAGCGCTAGGTGATAAGAGATATCAATTTTTATTTAAAAATTAATTATTGAAGTTTTCGTTAGGTAAATTATTTTGTAATTTGAGATGCAACCTGAAATAAATTATAAAAATTCATAGCAATATGTTTTTAAATTTTATCCCGCTGGTGGGGAAATCCAATATGGATTTATTGATAAAAAAATTGGTATAAGAATAAACGGCCTACTTTGATTTAAATTTTTTTAAAATGTATGTCGGCTATAGCAACGATCTGTTTAATTAAAAAAAATTTAGTTAATTAAAATTGCTTTATTTGAAAACAATAACAAGAAATACTCCCTACCTATTTTAGTATTCGTCATGAGGTATTGGAAGAAGATTTTAAAGCAACTCATTGTTGTATACATTGTCTTATAATGTTTGTTATTTTAAAAGTGGGTAGTATTTATAATAATTTATTTTAAGTTTATAAATCAGTAAATAATAAAATAACATAACCTACCATTTAAAATAATGTCCTGGAATAACTATGGTTTTCATGTAAAAAAAAATTAAATTTATCGCAGTATGTGCAAAATGAAATTTTATACATTTTGTGTAAGAAATCTAACTTCTATATTGAATTCTACTTTAGAAAGTGTCTTAAGAATGCGCTTTTAAATTTTCAATATCTGTAAAAATAAATATACCATTGTAAATTTTAAAACTGGATGTTGAAATTTTTATTATTGCGATTTGTTGCATTTAAATTGTCTTGATAGTATGGCTTTAAAGGTGTTACTTCAATTTTTTTTTCAATTGATAATAAGGGATGTTATCACGTGGTGAAATATTAAAAATTGATTACTTACATAAAATATATATTATAAATGCCTGAATAAGATGCACCGAGAAGCTGCAAAGATAAATTACGAGGTTGTATTAAGATGTTTCATTACAACAATCGGGACGTCTGAAGGATTAAGCGGTAGCAAGATGGTAAAATTGCTAGTCCCATTTAAATATGCACGAACATAATTATTAAGTATATTATTATTATGTATGATCAAGTTTAACCATTTATAAGTCGATGGTACTGAAAAGCCACAAAAAACATTATAAAACGTGTTTAATTTACGATACACAGGTTTGGTGTTTTTATTTCGTCGATACAACTGTTTGATAGATATTAGTTATCTAATATTAAAGTGAGTAAGTGCATGGCCGTGTGTTAAGAGTATGCTAGCCTTGTGTCAAGTTTTACTTAATTTATACAAAAACTAAACAAAACGTTAAAATAATACAAAATCAACCGTAAAGTTTATTTAAAAATAATTTCAAATTAATCTTTAAAAATTTTAAAATAATCACGATTTACTATTATAATCGTGATATTCAAGCATTATACCGCATTACTAAAGTTTTATTTTTCAATTTTATCTTGTTTCGTAACGTAAAGATTATAGTCCTCGGGCCCAGACCTACGAAAATTTGTGATTACCTCACCGTTGAAACTTCGTGTATGTGTTCCTTATGCCCAGTCGGACAACTTTTTTTAGTAAGAAATTACTCGGAAAGGGGGCGTTTAGGGTTGCACGAAACCCTTAACTTCAGGGCGTCCGACAGCAGAAATTCCCTAAAAATTTTGTCGGCCAAGGTTACCACTCAATTTTAAATAATTTTATTAACCGATTCTGCAAAAATCAACTGTGAGGTGGTAAATTTTATGACGTCATAACTTTACCAAGTGCAGGGTGTCCGACGCGTCAAATGAACCACTAAATTACCACCTCACAGTTGATTTTTTCAGAATCAGTTAATAAAATTATTTAAAATTGAGTGGTAACCTTGGCCGACAAAATTTTTAGGGAATTTCTGCTGTCGGACGCCCTGAAGTTAAGGGTTTCGTGCAACCCTAAACGCCCCCTTTCCGAGTAATTTCTTACTAAAAAAAGTTGTCCGACTGGGCATAAGGAACACATACACGAAGTTTCAACGGTGAGGTAATCACAAATTTTCGTAGGTCTGGGCCGGAGGACTATTAGTTTTTATTCTTTTTTAAATATTCTTAGTTCTAATCTATCAAATATATATGTAAAATGAATGTAACATTAATTAAATGTAACATTAATTAAATTAATTAAATAAAAATTTATTTTTAAATTTGAATTTCGTGGCCCCAGAAAGTAATTATAATAAATAACCAAGATACTTTTTTTTACTAATAAATTCATTATCTGATTGTACATACATTATGTATGTTATTAATGAAAACTTTAACATTTTAGATCTAAAAAGTACCTATCTAGAGCATCTATTTATTATAAATTTGATGGGGGTCCATGTAGTACTATGATGAATTTCTGATCGCACAAATGTTCAAATGTTGCTAGGTGGAATAGGTACTTTAATTGTTTAAGTTATAATATATTATATTATTTATAATAACCATATTTGCCGTTATTTTATGAGCTGGTGATTAAACCAAAATGTTATATTATGTTTACATAAAAGTAAATTAATGATTATAATTTACGGTTGCGATAATTTATGTGATACACATAAACCACAAAACATTAAACTAATTGATAATTAAACTGTTCTACTCACCTATCATAGTAGTAGTCCCTGAAACAAGAGAATACAAGTTATTTACAAACAAAACAAGCTTTGCTTTTAATGCATGCTTTTGAAGTGTAATAATATACAATTAAATTGCAAGTGGTTGTTACTGTAAAACAAAGCAACTTTATACCTTTATAATTGGATAGTTGATATTCTTATAAATTATGTAATATTACACGTAAACGTTATAAACAAAATTAAATCATTGTTGAACAGATTTGTACCTGTGGTATGCTAAAGTAAAGGACATACACTACAATGGGTTCATCTTTAGGTTGCCAAACCAGTAACAATTTTATATAAGTTCTATGTTTTGGCGGTTGGATTGGATTTATTCATTACATTTATTCTGTAATTTCCACTTCCTAGTTCCTATTTACTTTACATGATTTTCGAATGTTGATTGTCGAAACGTCAAAATGTTTAAACATCAGATCTGTACAACTATAAAGCAATGAATTTTTGAAAGCATATGTCATACCCGTCACTAACAATAATTGACAGTATCTTTTATAATTGATTCTTCTTTAATTTTTCTTATATATTTAAATTGTATTTTAAATCGAATAGCCGAACATGGGGAATTAACACGTAAAAACTTATTTATACAAATTCCTGCTTCCCTAATTATTTTAGAGAAAAAATGAAAGACACAAAAAGAATGCAGAAATATAAACTACGTATGATAAAAACATTAGATTTCATTTAACCCGGGCATCATCTTTGAATTTCGTCTAGTTTCTACTTAAAGCCTCAAAAATTCTATTAGAATTGTTAAAATTTTCATTTTTCACACAGGTCATGAAATAAATTCAATTTAATTTCGAAATAATTACCTTGGAAACTTACATGGCCAGTCTGATAAATGAAAATTTTAACAATTTTAAAAGCATTTTATGACCCTATAAGTAAAGATTACATGAAATCTAATGCTTTTATCATACGTAGTTTATATTTCTGCATTCTTTTTGTGTTTTTCATTTTTTCTCTAAAATAATTTGGGAAGCAGGAATTTACATAAATAAGTTTTTACGTGTTAATTCCCTATGTTCGGTTATTCGATTCAGCACCCGGTATATTAAAAAATATATTATATATTTCTCTGTTATTTTAAATTATAAAATTATAAAAACAGAAGAGTCACAAATCGGGGTGAATCAAATTTCTCCATTCAAAAAAAATGTCCAAATTAAAATAAAATATAAATTTTTTAGCTGAAAGCGGTAAAAGCAAAATCAAAAAAAAAAATCTCAAAATAAATGTGAGGGCTGATAAAGATTTCGATCGAATGCGGTCGAAAAATTAATGACAACGCATTTGCATTGCACGAAAAATTGTAGATAAAGACTATTGCAATAATTTGCAAATCAAACATAAAAAATTAAATTAACTTATTTTAATTCTTATCGCAACTGCGGCGACTTTCCTCCAACCAACGTGATTTTCAGATATCTACGTAAGAAAAATTCGACCAAACCAAGAAACCAAAAAAATTTTCACTCTTGCAAATACGTGGCAAAACACGATTCTCCTCAAAAGAATTTATTTTTTATTCAAGATTCATCAAATTTTACTTTTTTTCCAAAAAGTTAAAACTAGCAGGAAAAATCACCATCCCTCACGACCTCACAATTCTCTCCCCTCTCCTCTCGCGATACGCAAACGCCTTCGTGCAACGCTCACCAAACAAAGTATACAAGGCGTCACCAGAATATCACAAAACCAAATAAAAAATTCTTCCAATATAATTAAAAAAATTGCATTTTGTTTTAAACAGGGATTAATTTAAAAACATTCAATTAGATAATTTGTTTTATGCATGTGAGATGTTTTCTTTAAAGTGAACATCCAGTGTGATGAATAATTCGGTTTCATATTTTTTTTGATAAAATAATTAAGTAAAGTTAGAAAGCACAGCTAAGGAAATTTTGAGTTGAGTTTTCAACAATTATGAATATGAAAGATGTGTTTGGTCCAAGATCTTTGAATGAAAAGACAAATGCCAATATTTATCAATGAAGTCGATGAGTATTCAATCAATTATTAAATTTTTTTTAAATAAGATGTTTTTAAATCAACGAAAGTGATTGCAATTGCAATACGGCGAATTTGCATTCCCACCAAAAATAAGTGGGAGAATTAAAAGTTTTCAAAGTCACAAAAATCAAGAAGGGAGAAAAATTGGTAAAATAATTCATTCTGGGCAAGGCCGTCATTTCGTCAAGTTCGAAAATTTCAAAGCCCAGAGTCAAAAATTTAAATAATATGAATTTTAATTGCAATTGATAAATACAATTAAGAAGTTTAACTTACCTGAAAATTACAAATTCAGAGTAAGAGTGCTTGTGCCAATAATTTCTACAGAAAAAAGAATCAAAATTTTATTCACGACAGAAGGTGAAATGATGAAAACAAACAACATCAAACAGATGAAAACTTCAAATTTATAAAGGGTGAGATCTTTTAAAAGTGCACGAACGATTAATTTTTCGTAAAGTAAAACCACGATAAAATTGATTTATTAAAAATTGTATTTATTGCGATCAAAATTGCAACTTTGTCTAAGTGGTTGAGAGAATTACTATAATTTAAATAAGATCAAAATTGCAATAAGACGGAATTGATTTATTTGGTAAACGGATGTAATACGGATGATGATCAAAAACATCGAAATTTGGATTTTAAATGCTACATGAAATTTATTTAACCCTTAAGTACTAACCCGTAGTCTAACAGACTACCGCAGTTTTTAAAACAACTGTATTTCCCGTAATTTAATACTTTCGAATTTTTCCATTCTTGACTTTGTAAATTAGGAAGAAATAAACGTCTCTGCAACGTGGTAACGACATAAGTCTCATATTGCGGAAGTAATCGCAATTTGAAAATCTAGCGTCGTCTGAGAGACGACACGTCAGTACGAGAGTAACATTTTTTTGCAATAATTGTTTGTTTTATTTAATAAAATTGATACTAAAGTAGGTTGTTTGAAGGCAGTTAATCCTTTTAACGCTAATTTTGAGGAAACGGTAATTAGATTCTTCTTGTAAGAAGGCAATATGTCTACAATGTGCAAGAAACGTATGCATCCGATGTAGGGAAGTTATGTAAATTATGCTTAAACTTCACCACTTGTAATTATGTTATTAACATTTTATTATTGTGCCATTTAATATATTTTATGTTCATTTAGTTGTTCTTTAGTAATTTTAAATGAACAGCATTTATATTGCCTCAAGAAGTTTTTATATTTAAGTAAAAACTGGTTAGTATCACTTTTTAGTTTAATTTTTCGCAACTACTCATAATAAATTTTTTTTGTGAAGCATATGTATTATTTTTAAGTAAGTATTGGATTGATATCATACTAAATAAATGTAAGCACATAACCATATTAAAATATATTCGATTTATTTTTAAATCACCTTTTAAAAAACATTTTAAACACGGTAGTCTCGTAGACGATACGTCAGTGACAACGTCCCAGTAACTGTATGTCACTACTTAAGGGCTAACTGTGTATTTGTAAAATTAAATTTTGTTTAACTTTTTGATTAAATTATAAATTTTTAAATTTTGCTTTAATTATTTAACATCAAAAGAAATAAGTTAAAGGAGTCTCAAGCTCATAACAAAAGGGATGGATGTTCAAAAAAAAGGTAATTAATTAGGTTTTCTTAAATTTAAAAACTATTTTACGCTTTTGGACATCGCATTTATATGGTGCCGAAACCAGAGAATTAAAATTATTTGAAAATTCATCTCATTAAATGATGATCGAAACCAGGGAATTAAAATTATTTGAAAATTTATCGCATTTAAAATGATCACGAAACCAAGGAATTAAAATTATTGAAAATTATATCGCATTTATATGGTGCCGAAACCAGGGATCTAAAATTATTTGAAAATTCATCGCAATATACAGCCGACTACAGAAAATACCAAGGGGTATGGTGGCCACCTGAAAACTTTGTTGTTGTAAAAGTAAATTGAAAGAAATTTCTAGAAATTTTAGAAATATATTAGGCATTTTTGGGGAATTAAATAATGCATTTGTATCGTATAAATGCGTTAAAATACGACTTTCCTTTTTGTAAGAAAGAAAAACCAGAAACCTCATTAAATTTTGGAATCATAGAAGGTATAAAGTAAACGGATTTCTGAAGAATATTTGGAAAATTTTTAGACATTTTTTTGTAAAATAAGGTATGGTAACTATAAATAGTAGTACGTTTGGTAGAATTGGAAAATATATTTTAAATAATACAATATAATAATAAATATATAAACTTTTAAGCATTTAATTACATTAAGTTAAGAGGTGATGTCACTCTCTAGAATGTTATAAAATTTTTAAAATTTGTTTTTGACTCAAATGATGTCTTATGGAAAGAAGGTACAATAAGTTTAATTAGAGGGAAAAACCACGGATCACTGTATTCGTAAGAAGCGTCGTTTTTTCTTGAGCTCTGGCGGCATTATTTTGTAAAACAATTTGAATAATAATTTGTGAATACAGTTCAAAGTATATACAATTAGATCTTTAAAAAGATTTGGTGGTATTTCATTTACTATATTTCTATCACAAATTACCAAAATTATGCAGTTTTCTGAGTGTTCGAGTGATATTACCTCTTAACCCTAGAGCACACCCTCTTTTAATTTTGCGCCAGTACACGCGCGCGGTGGAAACGATCGCTTGTTGCTGTAGGTAGTTCGTTTAACACTTTAAAATTATTAAGAAGAACTGTCTAATATTGTGTTTTATTGGTATTCGTGGTATGCAATCATATCCGAAACGAAATCAATGTGCAGAAACAGCAAACACAGTCATCGATATAAACGACGCAAACAATATCGCCAGCACACACACTAGCGGTGTAGACTACCGTAGCTCATTTGAGTTGTTTATAATTATAACTAACAATGTTTGATTGAAATCGTGCCAGTTTTCATATTAATCGATTTAATTAATTACCGAGAATGGATCTAGAAAGAAACTGGTAGGTATTTAAAAATATTATAAAGTATATGCGTGTGCTTAAGGGTTAATAACTATAAATTTGAAAGTAAACAAAGTTCATGGTTCGTATACTAGATGGAAATGTATTATCATGTTTCTTCATAAAAAAAACATTATTATTTCACACAGCAACAATTATACACAAAAGAGCTTCAAATAGTCACTTTTGCTCCAACTACAACAAGTTTTTATTAATATAAATTATTATTATATTAAATGTAAAGCAGCTTTTGTAAAGTAAACTGTTTAATACAAAGTTGCACTAATTTATATTATTGCTGCCCGTCGCTGACGCTGTAAGCAAAGTAAAAATTAATATAGTTTTCGCAATAAAAGTGAATTTTAATATTTTTTTACTTACACTACAATAAATTAATAAATATAATAAAAAGTCAAGTATTTTTGACGATTCGAACCGTTTGAATATTGTATATGTATACAACCTAAGTTTTTTTATATATTTTCTTTTTAATTTCTATTTAACATGTAATTAATTTTTATTAATTGCATAAATAGATAACTAGCAAATAATTCTTTGTATATCATTAGTGTCGAATATTTGCAAGGTTTACAAACGTTATGATATTCGGTAATAAATCATATGCACCAAAATCGATATTTGAAAATTGGCCATTAATTAAAGTATTGATTAATAATGCAAAATCGTTACTACTCGTTTGTAGGGTAATAAATGTATTAACTGTGTTATTGCCAAATTGACATACCGTTTCATTAAATTTGAAGTTACGACATTATTAGATCTGTGAAACTGGGAGATTAGCAATTACGTACCAATTTACTATCGATGGATCTATTCTCAATTTTTATTTTCAATAATTATTACTATAATAATTAAATCAATTCTCTATTTATTTTTACGTTACAATTATTCGCTTTAATAAGGACGGTCGCAAAGTTTTTGAGTAAATAATTTACAATGTAGTACAATCAATATCGCCGTCTATACTGTTAGATTAAGTTCATTTATTTACATGTCGCACATGACATAGGCTGTATAATAGATATATTATACTTCAGCAAATGAAAGTGCATCGGCATAAACAATCACTGACATTTCTCTAAAACTTATCTCTTATCATTTTGAGCATGTGCATAATAATTTAAATATTAAATAACTATATGTAGGAATATAATAAATAATAATATATACTTTAGTGTTGTCATAAATAACCACTATCGCGTTATATAATGTAGAGTTTGTTTAGGTACAACTTTTAATGTAACCTTTATTTGGCTAACTTTTTAATTAAAATTAAATGCTAAGTCCAAAAAGGTATAATGTATTATTTATTATAATCTCAGGTGTAACTGAATTATTATACACCTTCATATTTCATACATTTTTAAGCAATTTATACATATGAAATTCAAATAGTTGTAATTGTTACAATAAATTAATAATTGTTCTGCGGTGTAAGAAAAACATGTTATCTTCGCAGCAAAAGCAATTTTCGTGGTCCATCTGTAATTGTAAAATCGGTCATTCGTAAACTTGGTCGACTTACCACAAAAAATCTTTTTAATATTATTTCTTATAATACAATTTCTCCGTCAGAAGATCATGAAAATTTCTTTTTCACTAATTTTTTTGTCAAGTAAAAGTCTCAGGTATTCGTCAAGTTACTTTTGGAGTTGCAAGCTAACTCAAAGACTTACATAGCTAAATATATGAAGCCAAAGCAGTAGCGGCTCATGGGATTGTCTAGTGACAATTCCAGGTTGTTTCCTTTAATTTTTAAATTGTTTTAGATATATAATTAGGGGATAATATTGCAACGGATTTCAAAGTTTAATTTTTTTTGCTTTTGAACCAAACATAGAGTATCCGTGTAAAGAAAAAACCAAGTAAAAGTAAAATAGAATACAAATTTTGCGAAGTCTAACGCTACCAAGTCAAGGAAGAAAAATGTGGCCGATGATGCCGACAGACTTTCACAAGGAGTAGTTCTTTTTAAAAGCAAAGTAGTAATTATTACAAAATTTTGCATAGATTCTATCATTGCGGTACAACACGAAACCGATATTAATAGATCTCAAAATTTTGATATACAAAATAGTCAATAGGGTAAGTTCATCTAAGATTGCGCAGAGCCAATATTAATGCTGTAGTTACATTCTTGAAATAAGAAATATGCAATGCTGAAACCTCTAACAGTTATTATAAGGTATGCGTGATGCATTTCTTCAATTGAACAACATAAGTCATTAATTTACAAGATTGCGCATTATAATGCTTCCATGTTTGCGCACCGTTTCTAAGTTGGCGCGGTTAAAGTTTTTTATAATATTAAATTCCTGAAGCTAAATCAAAAAAGAAAAGTGTTAAGGGTTCAATTATTAAAAATAGAAAGTAAAAAAATTCCGACAATAACACTATAAGCAGAAGTTTTCTGTCCAGGTTGTGATGAACCCCTACAGAAGAGTGGATCCAACGGTTTTTTGTTTGTAAGAATTGGTGGCATGAAAATTGTTCTATTTATTTAGGAACAGGGCAGTTTAAATGTGAAATTATTAAGAGCGCAAAGTCCAGGAAAAATAGACTTCCACATGGAAATAATTTGTAACAGGCTAAATTTTTTCATGCACCTTAGTATAATGGACCTGAACAATGTCTCAAAGTTCCCCATCGATATCCTTTCCGCTAGCTGTGTTACTCGAGGTTAAAGGTTACCAAAAACAGTTTTTCGCATATAACTCGAGAACGGTGACATTTATTAGAAAACATATAGAGAGCTAATTTGTAGTTAAGCCAATTTTTTATAAAAAGTTATTTTAAAGTTTTTTTGTAGGGACAATTGGTCACGAAATACGGCGTTTCCAAGAACCAAGAATGTAGAACACTTTACTCGGCGAATATAGAGTGATCTTAGTAGGCGAGCGGTTTATCGTCTCAAACTCGCTTAAAAACTACATTAACCGACCAATCAACGTTCTAGTGGCTGGAAATGATTTTATTCGATTTCTTATATTATACTGAGAAAAAACTTCTATATACACTTTATTTTTTTATGAGTCGTTTAATAGTTATAAACAATCTTTTGTTTTAAAAATCTAAATTTCGAGGAAAAAATCTGAAAAAATTATAGAAGCTTAATTGGACCAAAAGACACATTTCTTGTATCGTTGATTTTTTTCGTAAAATCAATGGTTTTTAAGATAAAACTCAATAAATGGCGAAAAATGCCTACCTTTATGATTTTTTTTCTCAGAAACCAATTAGCCAATCAGAATAAATAAAAAACAAAAGTTTTCAGTCAACCTTAAACTATAAGGTAATTTTTTTGCATTTTTAATTTTTACTGTTAGTAACAGTGGAAACTGTATTAGAGTAAACACGCAAATTTGTGTTTTATAATTATTATTAAATCTTTTGTTTCGTCGTTTTGGAGTTAACTTATCCTTGCCAACCACTTATGTAAGTAAAAGAATCAAAAATGTAGTCAATAATATGTTTTACGCGGTCAAGGAACATGGAGTATTTATAATAGATTTGTTTTTGTGACATCTTCTAGTATTTAGCTAATTTAAATTATGACAATCCACGTGTATGTAATATATTGTATTTTAATGGTTAATAAACAATTTAAATTTGAATTAAAGCTTCCATCCTAGCTCGCCGGACGGACATACGCACGCACAGAGGAAGCGGTGTTAGAGATCTACTCCAATACGGTTTTCACTATTAGTAACACTAAAAATCAAAATGAAAAAAAATGTCGTGAAAGTTTAAGGTTGGTTGAATATTTTTATTCTTTATTTATTCTGATTGGCCAATTGGTTACTGAGAAAAAAAATCATAAAGGTATGCATTTTTCGCCATTTATCGAGTTTTATCTTAAAAACTATCGATTTTACGAGAAAAGTCAAAGACACAAAAAATGTGTGTTTTGGTCCAATTAAGCCTCTATAATTTTTTCAGATTTTTTCCCCGAAATTTAGATTTTTAAAACAAAAGATTGTTTATAACTATTAAACAACTCATAAAAAAATAAAGTGTATATAGAAGTTTTTTCTCGGTATAATATAAGAAATCGAATAAAATCATTTCCAGCCACTAGAACGCTGATTGGTCGGTAAGTGAACTGAAAATAGGTGTAAACCGCTCGCCTATAGGATATACGTAATGACGGAAAATTAATTATAATTCAATAGATACATGTATTTTTGTTTTATGTAAATGTGAATGCATTTATTACACATTTTTTTACGTAAAATGCTGTATTAAGTAATACATCTGGATATTATTTTGTAATGCCCAACCCCAGTCCTGAGGATGTAATTGCGTGGAGAAATAAAATATGGAGATAACATTTTGGATTTGAAGCTAAATTTCGAGAACAATACATTTTTGATTCCACTTTTGCTTTACCAGGCTTCTGTAAATTCAATATTTTGTCATGAGGAGCTCGCGCAATCAATATGGCCATCAAGTCCACATGCTCGCCAACCATAATGGTAGTACTCGTACGTGACTGTTATATTGATGTTTAGATGATCAGAACATCAGCATCATGTTTTGCCTGCTTCACAATGATATATTAGCTGCGTGAAATCTTTGAGATAACATGTAAATTAAACTACTTTTGTTACAAAACAACTTTTAAATAACTTTTTATAGCAAATTGTCTTAGCTACAAATTAGTTCTGTTTGATTTTTTCACTAATTTTCGCCGTTCTCGAGATATATGCGAAAAACTGTTTTTGGCGACCTTTGACCTCGTGTAACACAGCTAGCGGAAAGGATATCGATGGGGAACTTTGAGACATTGTTCAGGACCATAATACTAAGGTGCATGCAAAAATTTAGCCTGTTACAAATTATTTCCTATAATTAAATATGCGCAATCTTATCAAATCTGTATTACAAGATTGCGCATTTGCTTTTAATCAGTAAATATTTTATTTCTTCTTTATTTTTATGAATTTTATATGTTTGTGATATTTTTTTATCACTAGATATATATATTTACACATGTTTTGTAATTTTTTTACATCCATATTTTGCGAAATTAATCAATTATATTATGTCAAAATTTTTTAAGTGCGCAATCTTAGACAACATTACCCTACTACGTAAATATTGTAATAATCTTAATAAAAATTAAAATAATATGTGGGCATCACTTAAAAAATTGATTATTATTGTATTTCGATTTTTTAAATTTTTTATTTGTTTTCATTATATTATTAATTAAATCGAAATTAATTTCAATTTATTTAAATACAATATTTAAATAAAAATAGAACCGCGGAAAGCCGCGTATGAGTCTGCTAATTCAGTAATCACGAATAATTGAATTTATAAATTAAAGTAAATGTAAAAGATAAAATATATATATCCCGTATACGCAATAAGTTGCACAAAGGAAATATACGAGGAAATGGGAAGTTGAAGTTCCCCGGCGAATACTGACCACAAGACGTGCGATGTTGACTCTGGAGCAATCGAGTGGGAGAAATGTGATTACAACATTCAACACGAACTAGCAAGTGCCTTCTAAACCAGTTGACTTTATTTTCGACTACTATATTCACACAAAGATTTGTGTATTTGTCGAATATATATTATACATACATATTATGTGCGGTTTAAATTATTAATAAAAACACTAGCTGATACAAAACAAGCAATCAAATTTCAAAAAGTTTATTTTAAACATACACAAATTTGCTTTTGTGCATATTATCATTTACCTCGAAGCTGTTTGCAGATAAATAATTATCTCTAAAAGTATAACTATTGGAGAGTTTAGAAACTTACTATAAATATCTTAATTATGCTCTCAGAAAGTTATAGTATATAAATTTTAAAGTTTATTATTTTCTTTTGTGAAATTATTTCATTTAAGATTTAGCAGTATACCGCACATAGGAAACTACGTAAATATTTACAAAATAGTATAAAAATTTAGTATTGGAATATATTAAATTTAATCTATTTTGGTCCCGATAACATAATTTTTAATTAAACTATTATAAAGTAAAGAATATAGCGTGTGGCATATAAAATATTTTTTCTCGAATCAATATTAAAAATTTCAAATTGTACTTAAATTCCAAACTTACAGTTTCACTTTTTGTGAAAACGATTGCTTTAGTAGCGAGAAGATGTGTGAAGGCATCTAAGTACTTTAGTGCCGCCCGTTTCTTTTAACTGTACTTTATGTACTTTTAGAATAATATAATTATGTGATATTTAAATACTCCTAATCCGCAAAATATTACTTTCTATTCCTACTTTCCTACGACCATTTAGAGGAGACAACCTTCCAGGATTAGTTTCTGTCTTTCCTTTTACAATACGTAAGCTCACAATCATAACGAGTAAATAGAATACAAATTGTTTCAAAATTACAGTAGGTAGTATAAAGAAATAAAAAATATTTTTTGCTGTACAATATCCGTGTAAATCTTTTTTATAATTCTTTTATTAAAAATGTTTGCTACTACTCTAAGCTACCTGTTGCTTGGTGCATCAGGTGATTACACAAATGGCTAGCGTGGGATAACAGATATACAGTGGCTAACGAAAATATTCGAACCCTCCTATGCCACCAATGTAAATTGAGCATTTTGAAGCCGTTCTTTGTCATATAAAAATCGATTTTGGAGCAAAACTTTTTAGACATCTTTTGTTGCAAATTTCATTGCCTTCAATTTTGTTCCTATGCATTTTTCTATTTTGCCGCGCCGTTTCTGACTGACAGCGACTTAAACAAGACTCTGTAAAATGAAAAAAATATTGTCATCTATATCTCGGAAACGGTTCGTTAAAATAGAAAAATATATAGGAACAAAAATGTAGAGAATGAAATTTACAAGAAAAACATACCTATTCATTTTGTTATTTCTTTTCACCGTTTCCGAGATATAGAAGATAATATTGTTTGCATTTTACAGAGTCTTGTTTGAGTCGCCGTCAGTCAGAAACGGCGCGACAAAATCGAAAAATGTATAGAAACAAAATTGAAGGCATTGAAATTTTCAACAAAAGATGTCTAAAAAGTTTTGCTCGAAAATCGATTTTTATACGACAAAAAACGGCTTGAAAACGTGCAATTTACATTGCTAACATAAGAGGGTTCGAATATTTTCGTTAGCCACTGTACGTACTACACATAACAGACTTGTGGATGAAATATGATAATAATATGGTAAAATCATATTACGAAATACTGAAACTTTTCATTTGTTCAGTTCTAAATTTTTTTTTTAATCGAAGAATTATTTACGTCTATTCTACTTCTTGTAATGATAAGTATAATTAATTGTAAACCAATAATTTTGAATATTAATTTTAAATCTTGTTACGCTACTTACCTCCCGAATTGAGCGTTGGCCCGCTAGCCAAATCAGAGAGCCGGACTTCAGAGCGTGGTAGCAACTTAATATTCTCGGGGAAAAAGTCAAACAACACAATACACCTGAATGAATCGTATAATGTAACCTCAGTTACCCAAATTGTTACAATAACCTTTTTAGGTAGGTACATACATACATAACACCAAATACATAATAAAACAATACATGTGATCAGATACCGAGTGGGCCACCGGAAAATTCCTAAAATCATAAATCAACAAATAAACTTAAATCTAAGTACATTGGTCCCAGCCTGGGTATTTGAAATACCAATTGATTAGCTGAAAGGCTTAATGTTACAATCTAACCTTTGATTTCAAGCCGTTGAACATAATTACGGCAGAGGTTTGAAGGTCCTTAGCAGGGTCCTCGTAGTGTGACGTAAATTCGGAGACACATCAATAACTAACACAACCGGAATATTAGTTGAATCAAAATCTGAATTATTACACAACCGAACGTATAAGCATTATTCAAATCGGAATTAAAGATTAAACCACCCCCGAATAATCTGGCAATCATTTCAAATTCCAACGATTGAACCGGACTATTTTCCACAACCGTCGCCGCTTGTGGTTGAGTGATTAATGCCTCATTCTTCTCTTGCAATAATCTAAGAGCTGCATAATTACATCTCTTTCTCGCATACCTAATTTCCCCCCGCTCTATATACTTTTTTCGCGCAAAGTGTGGGTAACTTACTTACATCCTGATGTCATCCTGATGTAAGCCACTCCAAGTTGCTTACCTAACAATTTCAGGAACCACCTGCAAGTAGATTACCATAGGCGTACTACTTGATTTTACATTGACTAACTTGGGAAAATTAAATTCTGTTGTACTAAAACTTTGTAAGCGTAACACCCGCTAACAAGTCTGATAAAAAAAATAAACAAAAAAAATGCGTCGAACTGACTCTTTCTAACTAATGGAATTAATTCAAGATAACTTCTCAAAATCAAATGGATCATGGGCCAAATCGATTACCAGGCTAATTAGTTGGGTCACAAATGGTAGTGCACGGAGGACAACAAAGGGACGAAGAAGAATGCCTGAGCAACATGTACGTTGTCGCGTACAAGCCGAATTGGCGGCGGATCGTCTCCGTGGCAGTACGGGATCCTAGACGATCGGAACCAACTCTACTTACTGGGAGTCATGCACTATGACCGACCTAGTACTGTATCGAACCCTACGCCTCTGGGAAAGCTTCCAGGGTTAGCGGGACAACCTAACGATACTCGCGGAGTTAAAGCTTCCTTAGCAACCGACAAATTACTAAGGGGCCGAAAGTTCCTCATCAACGATGGGATGTAGTAAAATTAAGAGATAAAACTACCAAACGTGACAACACTAACAAATGACACTCTCCTTTCGGAGCACAACAATGGTTATAATCGAACTGACCTACGGAAAGCTATTTTAAACCGAACTCAAACATTTCAGAATTATCAAATTAAGTCAAAGAACTCAAAAAACTAACTAAAATTTCAAAAATAATCAAACTTAATTCAAATAATTCAAACAAACTGACTAAACTCAAAATTTCAAAATTAATTCAACATAACTCAAACAAAACTAACTAAACTCAAACAAAACTAACTAAACTCAAACAAAACTAACTAAAATCAAACTATTTACATAACTTAATAACTAATAAGGCAATCAAATTTACACGCCGCTTAAAACTAAAAACGAAAAATAATTACATTGAACTAATTGTAGACAATTTAATTAGGGCGGCTAAACTTCCTTACTTCGAGGGCTATCCTGTCGAACATCCGAGTCAGTAAGCCAGGGGACTTAGCACAAGAAGCCAGTTGGCCTCGTCGTCCTAACCTAACGAAGTTGCTAACTAATTATATGAGAACTAAAATTAAGAGCTAAAAAAAAACTAGTGTTAGCAAAACAGGCACGAATTTGTTTTGCTAACCGTAACTATTACATGGCTGCATAGATCGGGTGAATGTGATCTGGCTCGAGAGCAAGAAGAATGTTGGACGCCACTCACTTTGTCATACTGCTTGTGGGAAAAAGCGAGAAACCCTTCAAGCAAAATTAATTCACTTCCCCAAATCAAGAGTCGATCAGAATGTTCCTGGTTACATTTGGAAGGGTGCTATTCCCTGCGTCCGAGATCGGCAGGCAACAGTGCTCACACAGCCAATAGTACCAAGTTCAACTTTACAACCTACTTAATTGGATCGGAAAAAAAGATTATCCAGTCACGGAAACACCGGTAAATTCCCGTATTAGTCTTAAGATGTTATAAAATAATGTATTATTAATAGATGCAATTAATATTATTTGGAAAATTCAAATTAATTCCCTTTGATTTACAATTATTATGAATTAGTAGATTGGGTGGCCGGACCAATTTTTACTACTCATCGCGGCACGCCTATGCCGAATGACGTCTTCGCGTCCTGACGCTTGACATCGCATCCTCACAACGCGGCTTAATTCCCACTTCAAATCCGAATCCTATTCGAACTCAACCGAAGTGCTAAAATATCTTACGAAACCGAATTCACATGAATTTACTCATATGGTTACTTAATTGAAATTGTTACTAACTCAAACAAAATTCAAACGAAATCAACAGTTACTGAAGTTATTAAATAATCAAACGAATTCGAACCATCAGTCTGAACTAAAATGGTTAATTTAAAACAAATGGTAGTCTACTTTTAACAATCAACTGATCTGCAGTTACAAGGTTTTTAAACATAATGCGTCACAGAATGATACAAATTTTATCTAGTCTAACGGTTGCATTGCGTCATCACCGTTGTAATGCGATCTCTTGGCCTATTGAATAAGGTAGGTCACGTATGCTACAAAATTCTTTCTAACAGGGCCGTACTTATTAATTTTTAAAATTTACAATTTATTG
Organism: Cantharis lateralis; assembly: GCA_963170105.1. NCBI lineage: Eukaryota > Metazoa > Arthropoda > Insecta > Coleoptera > Cantharidae > Cantharis > Cantharis lateralis. The sequence continues at coordinate 53,766,579 of OY720624.1, read as the reverse complement.
AAAGTGACCGAAAAAGATAAAGGGGGGCCTTTTAACGTCTTGCTGAGGACTGAAATGGGCCTTTTAACGTCATGCTGGGGACGGAAATGGGCCTTTCAACGAAATTGATCTGACTAAAATTGGGTTCACATAATTTCAGCTATACTTCTAGCGACTTTACAACTTGGTACTGAATTCTGAATCTAACAAGTGAACTAACTGAACTTATGAAATGATCGGAACTAACATTTAAACACTCTTCTTGGTTCAACGATACCAGGTACGTACAATTATTGTTCCTACTCTTAACAGGGCTAATACGAATTTTATTATGGGAAACTCGTCAGTTTCCTAAAAACAGGTACATACGCATCTTCAAATTGTAAAAACAACGGAGGGTCGCAACTGGTAACCTGAACCTCCTAACGATGTTACCTAATTAAATCTGATTCCCCCGGTATGGTTTCAGATCCTTGATGTGCCATACCCCTACATTTTTTCCTTCTTCATTACATAATTCGTAAGATAAGTAACCTTTCTTTTTAATAATCGTACACAAAACATATTTCGGAGCTAATTTTGCTGAAAACTTTTTACTAGCGTCGGACAAAACGTAATTTCTTTTCCAGACTTTGTTATTGACCTCAAAAGCTAATGGCCTTTTTCTTAAATCGTAAAGTTTCTTACTCTTATCGTATGAGCGTTTCAAATTTTCCCTGACCTTTTTGTATAATTCGGGAACCTCCTGTTGGTCTTTGTCTAAACGAATTTTTTCCTCAAATTCAGGAATCTTTTCGTCGTCGGGTAAAGGACCAAAGAAACTTCCGTCAATCGGAACGTAACGACCGAACATCAAATATGAAGGTGAAAACTCGCTGACCTCGTGTTTCGCAGTCCTGATGGCTTGAGCTATTTTATGAATATTTTCGTCCCAGTTATTGTGTTCTGACTTATTTACGTATGACGAAATGGCCGCTACCAAAACTTTATTAACGCGTTCCACCGGGTTATGTTGTGCGTGGTAAGCGCTATTTTTCCACACATGCTGAACTTTATAATCCTTGACTAATTTATTAAATTCCTTAGAGACGAATTGTACCCCGTTATCACAAATAATGACTTGCGGGACTCCGAACAATAAAAATACCTGATTTTCCATGAACTTTGCAACGGCCGATGCGGTGGCCTTAACCAAAGGTTGCACTAATACGAATTTTGTAAACCAATCGGAAACGACTAGCAAATGTTGGTTTCCCCTTTTAGAACGCGGAAGCGGTCCCAACAAGTCTACCGAAATTAATTGGAACGGAAAGGATATTTTTTTGTATTGACCCATTAATCCTGGTCTCGCTTGGGTTGAATTTTTTTGTGACGCACACATATTACAATTGGCAACGTATTTTTTAACATCTCTTACTAATTTTGGCCAATAATACAATTCCGAAATTCTGGCGATGGTTTTTGCAACTCCGAAATGACCGGACGTAGGCTCGTCGTGGCATTGGTTTAAAACCTCAGCCCTATTTGCAGTTGGCACAACTAACTTCCATTCCGGAATATTCGTAGTGGTCGGCAATGGGGACGGAACTAACTTATATAATCGATTGTCGATTACCTTGAAACTGTTGTAGCCTTCCGGTTCCTTAGTAACTTTTTCAATCATGTCATTGTACCATTCGTCGGGGATTAAATTTTCAATGCTTAACGACGCAGTGTCACGAGAAAGCGCATCTGGGACTACATTAAGCTTACCCGGTCGGTGATGGACTTCAAAATCGTATTGAGCTAAATAAAGAGCCCACCTTGATAATCTCCCTGACGGATTCTGGATTCGGCTCAGAAATTGTAACGCAGCACAATCTGTAATTACTGCAAATGTTGTGCCCTCAATATACCCTCTGAATTTATTGATACTAAACATAACACCTATTAATTCTCTTTCGGTGGCGGAATATTTTTGTTCGGTCGCGGTCAAAGCTCGGCTTGCATACGCAATTGGGTGTTCTAACCCTCCCTGTTTCTGAAATAATACCGCACCCACGCCCACTAATGATGCATCGGTTTGAATGTAAAATTTCTGACTAAAATCGGGACTAATCAAAATCGGAGCGCTCGTAATTAGTTCTTTAATTTTTTGAAAGGCGGTTTCGGCCTCTGAATTCCACTGGATTCCCTGACCTTTCTTTTTGTTTTTAATCAAGTCAGAAATTGGTGACGAAATGGTGGACAAATCGGGTAAAAATATCCGGTAGTAACTGACTAACCCTATCAATCGCTTAACTTCCGTTGTGGTTTTCGGAGTTTTAAAATTCTGAATCGCGCTAACCTTGTCTGGATCCGTGCGTAATCCTGACTCATCGACTACAAAACCTAAAAATTTAAGAGATTTTCTAAAAAATTCACATTTGTCAATGTTGACCTTAAATCCCGCGTCTCTTAGGCGTTCAAATATCAAAGTCAAAGTGGTCACATGTTGTTCGAAAGTTTCGGAGGCTACAATGATATCGTCTAAATACACAAACGCATCTCCTTGGTGTAATACGGAACCTAACGTTCGATCCATGACTCGTTGCAAGGTTTTTGGGGCATTAGTCAATCCAAAAGGCATAACCTTGAATTCAAACAAACCTTTACCTTGTACTACGAACGCGGTCTTTTCCCGGGAAGATTTTTCTAACGGAATCTGCCAAAACGCTTTTTTTAAGTCTATGGAGGACAAATACTTCGCGCTACGCACTCTATTTAGGATGTGGTCAGGTCTTACAAGGGCGTATCCATCAAATTTCGTAATTTGATTAATTTTTCTTGCGTCAAAACACACTCTCGTTTCCCCGTTACGTTTTTTTATTAACAGCAAAGGACTTGTCCATGGAGAATTGGATTCTTGTATTACCCCTGTCGCTAACATTTCCTCAATTTCCGAGTGTAATTTCGCTTGCATCGCGGGACTTAACGGATATTGCCTAGTCTTAATCGGTTGCGCATTTCCCGTGTCAATATAATGTTCCACCCCCTTGGCGCATCCTAACTCATTGGTGGCTAACGACCGAAATTTGTTAACTACCTCATTTAGTTTCCGTAACTGAACCTGGTTTAATGTGGTTTGATCTAAAATTCCTTCAACCGCAGCTATCTGACTGGATTTTGGCATTTGCCACGAAAAATCTTTAAAGTGCAATGATAATTTGAATTTTTGTAAAAAATCGGCTCCTAACAACATTTCATAGGACACATTTGGAACAATTAAAAATTCGATCGTCTTGATGATGCCTCCGACCTTGATTTCTAAAGGCAACACACCGCTTACTTGACTACTCGCTCCATTAGCAACCGTAATTTTATTAATTTCTGATTTTGTCATCCTTTTACATTGTTTGGGGTCTAAATATTCTAATCCTTTTTTACCTATTATCGACGTCATCGCGCCCGTATCTACTAATGCCTTTACCGTTTTATTGTTTATCACGATCTCTAAATGCGGACGATTGTCTAAAGGTTTTCGTGATGGAATCGGCTCGATTTTCACCGATTGTTTATGGAAATTGTTTACTAACCGAAGCCACTCACGCCACTCTTTTTTACTCACTGTTTTATTTATTGCTGTCGGGGCGCATTTCGTCGCGGTGGTTTCCCACGGCCTCTTCCCCAACCTTGATCTCGGCGTTCCCCTTGAGGACGGACACTTAATTGTTGTAATTGGTTTTCTAGAGGGTGAAACGTAGTATTGTTGAGATTGGGAATACCCTCTGTTTTCACAATCTCTTCTCCATTTCCCGAACTCGCGCCAATTAGTTTGTTTGTTACCGGCGAACAATGCGAACACTTGGCTTTAATCACCCCGGGTTGTCCACAACCGTAACAGAAAAATGATCGTTCCTTTTCACACTCATTTGCCCTATGCCCATTTTGCTGGCAATTCCAACAACGAAGTTCGGACTTAATAATCTCGGCTGAAGATGATTCCATAGCGAACGTTTTCGTTTGGGTCATCGGGGTAGTTCTAATTGGCGTCTTGCTGAAAAAGTTTTTCTTTTGTTCGTAGTCGCTTTTTCTTGTCGTGTTAACTGGAACAAATGGTTTCGAACCCATCGTCGTCATACGCTGATATCGGTTGGTTTCCGGTGCATATAATTCATTTTTGCTTTTCAATTCTTGTACTCGTTTACATCGTTCTTTTAGTTTTTCTAAGTTGTCGAAATCTTCTAATGCAACATGATTTGAAAAGAATGGGTTTAAATTTCTAATTATCTGATTTACTAATACTTGTTCGGATACGTTGTCATCAATTCTTTTGTACATGGATTCTAAATCTAAAATGAACGACATCACATTTTCGTTGACACCTTGCATTCGATCTTGCATTTCCTTTTTCAAAATGTACTGATAGTCTCTCGGAAGAAATTCTTTTTTTAATGCGCGTACTAATTCGGTCCAATTATTTATTTTATTTTTAATGTTTCTAAACCATTTGGTCGCGTTTTCTGAAAATAAATCATGGGCACTCAGAAATAACTCATCGTCCGTAACTTGTCGGGCTTCTTTTAGGTTTTCCACCTGGTCTAAAAATTCCAAAATTCCCGTTTTGTCATTATGACCGCTGAATTTTAAGTTCCATTTATAAATTGCCGCAATCTTTCTATTACTTGTGTTCGGAAAATTTGCTGTTATCGCCGCCGTCTGGTTTGTAGCTGACGCGGTTGACCTCGGCTGTTCGGATTTTATTTCACTTAATGCGCCTTCCATTATTTTTATCTCCGCTTCCAGCATGGCAACTACAAAGCTTTCCTCTTCGTCGATTATGTGTACCTTGCTTAATTCGAGCCGGTTATCTAAATGCATAAACCTTGAAAGCAAAATGTTTCGCGTTTCATCACTAATTTGCGCGGTGTTTTGTTCTAAAATTACCCCGATTTCCTGAACCGAATGTCGAACTTCTTCTTCAAAAATTTTCCACTCTACTTGTTCTAATTTCGGAATTATCGAATTGTCTCTTAACGCAATATCTAGCTGCGCGCGGCGCGAGACATTAGTGATACACGGTTTTATATTTCGGCACTCTAATTCAAATCGCAACTCAGTTTTACTCAAAAATTTAGGCTCCATTATCATTGAAGGTTAACAAAATCAAAAATGAACAAATGAAAATCCCTGCTAAGGCCTTCACACCTTGACTTGATTGTACGCAAATTTTCAAACAATTATCAAAAACAATGCCAATCCTTTTTCCCCGACAATTCAGTTGCTTAAACGGCTCCACGTTGTAGCGCCAAACTGTTACGCTACTTACCTCCCGAATTGAGCGTTGGCCCGCTAGCCAAATCAGAGAGCCGGACTTCAGAGCGTGGTAGCAACTTAATATTCTCGGGGAAAAAGTCAAACAACACAATACACCTGAATGAATCGTATAATGTAACCTCAGTTACCCAAATTGTTACAATAACCTTTTTAGGTAGGTACATACATACATAACACCAAATACATAATAAAACAATACATGTGATCAGATACCGAGTGGGCCACCGGAAAATTCCTAAAATCATAAATCAACAAATAAACTTAAATCTAAGTACATTGGTCCCAGCCTGGGTATTTGAAATACCAATTGATTAGCTGAAAGGCTTAATGTTACAATCTAACCTTTGATTTCAAGCCGTTGAACATAATTACGGCAGAGGTTTGAAGGTCCTTAGCAGGGTCCTCGTAGTGTGACGTAAATTCGGAGACACATCAATAACTAACACAACCGGAATATTAGTTGAATCAAAATCTGAATTATTACACAACCGAACGTATAAGCATTATTCAAATCGGAATTAAAGATTAAACCACCCCCGAATAATCTGGCAATCATTTCAAATTCCAACGATTGAACCGGACTATTTTCCACAACCGTCGCCGCTTGTGGTTGAGTGATTAATGCCTCATTCTTCTCTTGCAATAATCTAAGAGCTGCATAATTACATCTCTTTCTCGCATACCTAATTTCCCCCCGCTCTATATACTTTTTTCGCGCAAAGTGTGGGTAACTTACTTACATCCTGATGTCATCCTGATGTAAGCCACTCCAAGTTGCTTACCTAACAATTTCAGGAACCACCTGCAAGTAGATTACCATAGGCGTACTACTTGATTTTACATTGACTAACTTGGGAAAATTAAATTCTGTTGTACTAAAACTTTGTAAGCGTAACAATCTTAATATGTTATTTTTCAACACAATGTTAAAATTATCAATTTAAAAATTAATTTATTGCAAATATTTCTGAATTTACAAAAAAATTTTTTTTTTCGATTTTTTTATGTAGATAGTACTTAAATAAAGAGGCATACAATATTCAACTAATTATTATTCTACAAAGGAGAGAATTTGGAAATAATATTTATTATTAATGGAAGAGGCAGTGAACTGACTCTTTTGGGGACGGAAAAGTTACGTGTTCTAACTGGAAAATTTGGTGATTACGGAGTACAGAAAAGTCACTCTTTGTCACTGAAAATAAGACTTTTTTCCGCAACGAGAAATATACAATTTTTAACAATATCGACCGGTTTAGGGGAAACCGAGACTGCATTGGACAATTTTCTAATGCCGTTCATTCTTTGGTACTCCTGTGAGAAAAGAAAAGCGCAGAGGTAGAAAGTGTCCAAAGTATCCTGGGCTGGACACTGCAGCTGGGTAACATTTAATTGGTAGGAAAAATGGAATATATCTACATATATGATTGTCTACAAATATTTTATAACCTCAACTTGGAGATTTGCTTTTTTCATAGTATTACTTATTATGCAATGCTTCAACTAAATTATTAAAAACGGATTCATCATATAAAGTATCTAAATTTATATTATAATCTAATACCTAACTATTTCTAATATTTGCATAAGTAATAAAAGCTTTGGGTAAATACTAATTTCACTTTTAACATAAATTACAGATTTTATTTTACGTAGAATCAATTTAAAACCCATTTTGATGACTATAAAGTACACCGTGATAATTGTCATTTTTGTTTTCGTCTACAGAAAATATTCTATATGTTGAAGAATGACCGAAGATGTTTGAAGTAATGCCAAAGGTACGAATGAATTTTTTTTTGAAATGGAATTCAACTTTAAACTCTGGATAGAACCTTTAAGTGTCCTTACTCACTCCCTTGATATGCCAAACTCCATTCTTCGACCGTTTTTGATAGGATTTGTTGCAAAAGTTTTTTGTTGCAAACTTGTTAAAACTGAGAGAAGTTTTAAAAATGCAAATAAAGTTATCTGCTTGCATGATTTTTTATAACAGAAAAATGTGTATGCATTTTAAGTTGCAGTTAAAATCAATTTACATATTTTAATTTTTAAGTTAAAATATTTTTGTAAACTTAGACAGAGCAGTTTAAGGTACGTATATTTTATTTATAGTAGTTAGCTTCTAACAGACTCCTACTGTCTTATTTACTAGTTTTTATTGTAATACATTGTTATAAAATTAACAATAAGCAATTTTTAACATCGATATCCCCTACCAATTATTTAAAAAAATCTAATATGATTTAAAAATGTAATCTAAAAGGTAGAACTCGTTGCATTTGCATATCGTATAAGATTAAAATCTAAAATATGGAGCAAATTTAAATTTTACGTCAACCGCTACTTACATAAATTTTTAAATTTCATTATATTATTTGCAATATTTAATTACAACGAAAAAGTAGATAATATATACATACATTTTGGATATGGTTAATAGGCTCAAGGTTTTTATTTTAGCAAAAAATAAAAGAATAAACTCATATTTTACATATTTTTCGCCTACAGTAGTTGTTAGTGAAATAAATAGATTTTCAAAAAACAACAAATTAAACTATTTTTAATTTAAAAAAATTTGAACAAAAAGATTAGAATAATTATTATCACGAAGTGATCTTTGACTACTTTGATATTGATTATAAAAGGTACTTGCGGGATAAAACTTCATAAATTATTTGGATGTAAAATTGTTGGGTAAAATGCCAAAATGTCTGAAAGATTGAAGATAATTCATCCTACAAGCAATTGCTAAAATTATATCATATTCTGTCAAATTCTACGTAAATTTTATACCTACCAATTATTGACAACATAAAGAACAACAATTAAAATGTGTAGATCAGCAGGGTAACTAATTTTAAATAGTTATTTTAACATTGCTTTTAAAGGGTACAATTGAACCCCATATTTTTGTAACTTTTATTATAACATCGATTAAAATAAAAATTTAATGAAAATCGCTATATAAAGTAAACACGATGACATAAAGACGAACATTTTGACAACCTTAAACTTTCATTCTGCTAATTATACAATATTCTCGATATAGGGATCCTGAAATTTTATAATTATTGTAAACTACTGAACAGATTTTTATTGTTACTATTTATTAAACTTGGAAAAAAATGTTTTTGGTACAGGCAGTGTAGTACATAATTTTATATATTACAATGATTTAAATAAAATCCAAGTCAAAATAAAGCCTATTAATAATATAAAAGTTTTAAAAAATTATCGGAACCATCTTTATCTCAACAAATATATTTTTTAATCGTCGTATTCAGAATATAATAAAATAACTAAATTAGAAGGCAAATTTTTACGTTTGAGAATACGCATAAAAAAGTTTAGTCGGTGATGATGGAGTAATTCATTCTGATATCCATTTAAAATTCATGTAATTCAACTGCAAGTAAAATAAAAGATTTTAAAGAACACTTCCAAGTGGTTTTAGTTGAGAGGATTTTACTTAAAAATAGAAAACACCTTTTCCAATATTTGCAAAACGTTTGGACTTTTGATCGTTTAATTCCAACTGGTACAGTTCATTTAACTTTATATTTGCAGATATATTAAATACCTAATATATGGTTAAAGAATGATGTGCAAATTCCTTAGAGCATAAAAAACTTCTTAAAACTTTTGTGGAGAAATAAAATATTACAACTTGTAAGAATTTAGCCTTGCGAGGTCTATCAAGCAATAAGCTTTGGTGATATAGTAATTTATTGTTGTCTATCTGACGCGGTTAACTTTAAATTAATTAATGGTTTTAAATGTCAAATATTGTTAAAAGCCATAAAAGTCTAAAGATAAATCTAAAGAAGTCTTAAGAAAACGAATTTCAAAGCGATTTAGTTTATTTTCAAGCTTCAGACAAATCCAATTACCTTCATCGTTCGCAGTAAATAGAAATCTTTGATGTACTTTAATACGCTGAAAGATTACTTCTGTATTATAACAACTTTTTGATAAGATTAAAGTGCCTCTTGAAAACAAAACAACGAAAACTGAAACTTGAGAGCGGGTTCAATTATACTAATATAGTAGTGAGACACTTGTTATGTTTATATTCTATCAAGTAACTAGATAGTTGGAAGAAAAGTTTCAAGAGTCATCGGCTCAATTGTCACAAGAATAGTTAGGATACATTTTAATTGGCGGAATAAAATTTTAAAATTCATTTTGCAGCATTACTCACGTCTAACGAAGTCGATATTGAGACTAATCTGATATTTTCATTCGCAAATTCTGCCTAATATTAGATTATTATACATATAGATGGAATAAAAGTTTATAATTTTAAGTAGAATAATAAGTACTCTGTTAGGTAATCTGGTGAATCAAAGTGAATAATATAGTTATAAGACTTAAGGATGATTAAGATATAAATAAATTATTTCAGAAGTTTTTCCCATACATAATCTATAAGACAATTTATTGTTAGATTAGACAAGAATAAAATATAAAAACACATGAATCTAATGAATGAAAATAAAATATGATACTTAATAAACTAATAATAAAATAAAGTGCATTGTTTATAATTATTACGAACACTAAAGAACCAAGAAAACGTTAATTACATTGTACTGAAGTGGGTGGGAAAACTACTCCGTCAAATTCGAAACTTCTCCTGGTACTGATCAATATTGAAATATGAAAATTATTAACAGTGGCATAATATAATCAATGGTTCCGCTGCAGCGCTGAAATACATACATGCATATTATACAAATTGAGGACTTCACGCAATTCTTTAGATAATCCCACCGGTAAACGCTGATATACTGTGATGTTGGTTTATATTGGCAGCAAATGTGGCTAATTAATAAAACATCATGATTTAAAGATGCTGCAGAAATTTATCAAAATATAATATATATTTTGTTGATAAAACTTACTAACAATTAAAAATGTTAAATGTCGGCATCAGTCCAAGGACACTGTAGGTAAGCATATACTATAATTTTGCATTTAAATCAAATACTTGTTAAATTTGCTCAAAGTATACGTGTGACAGATAAATGGAAACTAGTGTCATTCAAATAGCTTGACTGGCTCTTATTAACAATGCATTGTCGCGATCGATATCATTCATCACGTTTTCACAATACAATACTATACACTATTTCTATTCTGTGTTTTCATATATCTCACCTACATTTTCAAATAAATTAATATTGACCATAATATTAATAGATTTAAACTGTTACAATATAGTATTATAATCAGATTATAACTTTATCTTAGGTCTCCATCCTTTAAAAAAAATCAGAAAGTAAAAATCAGTTATATTACAATGTTAGGTAATATATATACAGTCGTTCACAAAATTATTCGTACATCAGCATTCGTTCATCTATCGTGTAAAAACACAAAAATTGAAAGTTAATAATGTGGTAATAAAGATAATCTTAATCTGTGATAAGTGATAAGAACGAAGAAATTTCTTAGCTCCAATCGCTTTTCTATGAATTAACATTGGCTTGCGCGCAGCTTCAACATAAACAGTCCCATAATGCTTCAAAGTTTTGCTTTTCTCTGCTCCGCTAGTATCGCGGCTTTTAGCGGTTATCACAGCTCAAACATAAACGTGTACCCCTAAGAAGAAAATTATTCTAAAATCAAGTAAGCTGATCTGAATGAAGTGTCTCAAAATTATCTGTAGAGATTGCAATATACCTTAATAAACATATTTCAACGAAACGTATCTGATGAATCTATTGCAAAGATCCACTAAATGGTCCTGTTAAAAAGTTTAGAATTTGTAACTTGTGACAAATTATAACAATAGTTTAAACTCGAAAATGAAAGCAACCGCTTTCGAAATATCGTATCTAATAAATACAACTTTTAAAAATATTTAAGCATTTATTTAACATGGTTTTAGTTTAAAATATTGGTCCTGTTAAAATTTACGCGAAACTTTAGGAATAAGTAGTAGTGGAAATGTGGTTGTTTATATGTTTAAACCTGCAAATGGACATGCAAATAAAAATTTCATTTATTGCAATAAACAAATTTTATTTTAACAACCAAATTTCAATCCTAATGGTTATCCCCCAATCTGAAATTCTCAATCATTCAATCTTAGCTCTGCAGAGCAATTATGGGAAGAACTATAAAAGCGAATTTATCAGCACCCAAACACCTTAATTTATTAAAACCAATAGCTTAAAAAAATTAATATGTTTGCAATATTTTGCTTTATCAGTAATTCCTTGACAACATTTAAATATTTCTTTTTAACTTCTTTTAATTAGTTGAAGTACGCTAGTTGTAGAACTACGGTGTAGCTTGAAAAGGAGAGCAAGACGTAGTTCAAGTACATATAAAAATATGTTGCTAACTATACTAATTGTTTTCATTAAAAAATTTATCAGTTGAAAGTAACATCGTGTTAGGTGAAAGCTTCATTCGTTACAAATTAAAGCTTCGCGCTTAACCTGACCTCATATAGAGGTAGGGTTACGATCTTAGATCGATTACTGTTAACAGCTTAACGGAAATGTGAAAATAGAGTTGACGTTTCATTCCAGAAACTCGTAAAGTAGTCAGTCTTCATTAAACAGAAAATTAAGAAGTTGCACAAAAAATAAAATTCTTACGTGTGCACTCAATTTTGGTATTGGCAATTATAGAAGATTTTTTTTTAAAAGATATTTCGCTAACTTACTACTTCTAATTTCAGAATTGTTAATAATAAATTCTTATTTTGTAAATGAAAATACGAAGGTAGTAAAAACAAATTTGTGTATCTAAGATAATTATAGGAAAGTAGAAAAAAAACCACACGAGAGCAATATAAATTGGTAAGTCGCAGTTTGTTACCTTGCGCCAGTAACACGTCAAACGTTTATAACTCCAGAGGGAAGTCAAGATCGTATCTCGCAAGAGACAGAAGACGAAGTAAATCGAAACAGAAAGGAACATCGTGAAATAAAATAAGGTCTTAATTGATGAAAACGTTTAAGACATCTAAAATTGAATGTACATACCTATTATAATAATTTAATTATGATAACATCTTGATACCGCATTTCACGTACCGTAAAATACTCTACATATAATATTACAATGTTAAATATAACAACGCTCATTATACCAATTAATAATTTCTAAACATTTATAACAATCTCACAAAATTTTTAAATTAAAGATTGAATTAACATCGTGAGTTTTTTAACCTCAATTTTGAACAAGTTATGATAGAATTTTAAGTTTATCTAAGGTTTATTTTATATGCTAGCAACCGCGCTCGATCTTAATTCTATACGAACGGTTAAGATGTTAAATTGTTTCTTCTATACGAGTAATTAAAATACAATGTTACTTGCATTGCACTCAGGGCTATATTATGCACTAGGCTGACTAGGCTAAAGCCTAAGGCGCCTTTTGCAAAAAAGGCGCTAGCCTCTAAAATTACAAGTATTAAATTCAAGAGTTTAATTTTTATTATTATTAACACAAATAATATAAAAAATATTGCATTACTTAGGTCGAACGATATCATAATTTACAGTAGTGGCAATATGAAACGCACGGTCTTAAAAATTTAAATAATTAGTATTTTTTTCACATATATCGAAATAATTTGGAACTAATACTTATGTTTCTTAATTGACTAACTATAATTTATACAAAAATTACAAATTCGATAATATAACATATATATAACCACTTATATTCACCCTTGCAATAAATAGCACGTTTTTCAGATATATTTTTGCTCATCTATAAAAACAAAATATTCAGTGTTAAAAAAATTATTTTAATGAAAATTTTATTGGATATTGTTTATTAATCATCAATTGTTGTATTAAAACTTGATAGACGTCGTTGTGCCTTTTTGGTAGCCTGCAAACGGCGATGCTTTGACTGCACTAACTTTTTCAGGTAGTCAACCCTTAAATTGCTGTCCCATACAAATTTTAATGCCTTTTATAGCTTACATACACTCTTTGGAGTATTTTGAATCACGTACCTTTTTATTATTGTCTTCAAACTCTTAATTTAACTCAAATGTGGCATATACTTGGTCAAATAATTATTTAAATTTCATTATGAATAAAATAATTATTCTTCTGAAACAAATGAAGAGCAATCAATTGGATGTTTTTGCATAATTTGTTACTTAAATGTGTTAGAATTATTACCTGATCAACAAATTTGAAAATAAAAAATTAGTTACAAAATTATTTCCAACTGTCTCTGCAGTAAATCAAAGTGCATTATCATCCTGAAAATAAAAAACTTTATTTTCTGGATATGAATGATTATAAATTATTTCTTACTATCCCTAAATATTTTACAAGGTTATATATACTACAAAAAACATTATGGATATATTAAAAATCAATGAAAAACCATGGGTATTAAATTTTGACGCAGAAAAGGCGGATTGTAATTTCAGCAAAATAATGTCCCTTGGTGCAGTGCAAACATCGGCAGTATTATTTTTGTAACTAATTTTTTATTTCAAATTTTTTTAATCAGGCAATGATTCTAACACATTTAAGTAACAAATTATGCAAAAAAATCCATTTGATTGCTCTTCATTTGTTTTAGATGAATAATTATTTTATTCATAATGAAATTTAAATAATTAATTGGCCAAGTATATGCCACCTTCGATTCAAATTAAAAGTTTGTAGACAATAATAAAAAGGGACGTGGTTCAAAATACTCCAAAGAGTGTATCTAAGCTAATACAGGCATTAAAATTTGTATGGGACAGCAATTTAAGGGATGATTACCTGAAAAAGTTAGTGCAGTCAAAGCATCGCCGTCTGCAGGCTACCAAAAAGACACAACGAGGTCTATCAAGTTTTAATACAACAATAGATGATTAATAAACAATATCCAACATAATTTTCATTAAAATAATTTTTTTTTACCGAATATTTTGTTTTTATAGATAAGCAAAGATATCCCTGAAAAACGTGCTATTTATTGCAAGGGTGAATATAAGTGGTTATATATATATTATATTATCGAATTTGTAATTTTTGTATAAATTATAGTTAGTCAATTAAGAAACATAAGTATTAGTTCCAAATTAATGCGATATTATGTGAAAAAAATACTAATTATTTAAATTTTTAAGACCGTGCGTTTCATATTGCCGCCACTGTATTTTCTTTCTGACTAGTAAAGCACGTGTTTTTTGTTTTAAGGGGTCTGACCACCCTGATCGCACCAAAAATGGGTTTATTGTAAAGTAATCTGTAAACTCGATAATATGGAACGGAATTTATTTATTTTTGGACACATACTAGTTTATGGTTTTATGAAGATGTTTTGAAAATTTTGTTAAAAAATATTTAAAAATGACGGCCCTGCAGTAGTTGCCATGAAGGTCTATTGACCGATACGCCCGTAGTTGGTCGCAGATGAATCTCAGGAATTGCCAAGCCCGGATTGGCCATCTGGCAGTTCTGGCAAATGCCAGAAGGGCCGATGCTCTAGTGGGCCGATGAGCGGCCGAACGTTATCGCTATTTAGGGGACGATAATGTTTTTTATGGAAATACGAGAATTATTTAAATCTAATGAAGTTACTGATTTTCTACCATCTACCCCATGACCGTGGGCCGGTATAATCGGAATGCCAGGGCCGGTTTTTCATCCCAGTCCGTCACGGGGAATTGCTAAGCGGAAAAAAAAATCTACTTATTGCTGAAGAGTGTGACTACAATGTAGCGTACGGCTTTTGTACTTATACCGTCAAATGTCAACAATCAAGTGTCAATGGTCGAGTGCAAATACGCGTGCGCATGTTTCACTTTTCCATGTTTTCTATGTTAATGTGAATGGCAAATTATTTCCTGTTTTCTACGTTATGTCTTGTATGTTTGCTACGTACGTTACTTGGATGTGAATGACACTTAAAGCTCCTAAGTTAATTATAAGAAACAATTTAAAAAAACTTGACTTTCCTAAAACTTCAGGGTGGTCAGACCCCTTAAATTATTAACAAGTAAATTAAATAGGCGCCAAATTTGTATTAGCCTAGGGCGCCAAATAGACGTAATCCGGCCCTGATTGCACTTGAACAATTTTAAAATGAACACCTTATAAGTTGGGTGCATTGATAATAAAGGCAAATCACCACACCCAGTCGAGAAGTTGATCTACATAATTATTAAAAATTTCGTGTAGAGAAAAATTGTTCCAGGAAAAAGTTCTTTGTAGAGAGCAGAGGAAATGAAGAGAGAGAGAGAGTACTAAAGAAAACAACCATTTCTAAAATATTCTTGAGAATTCCTGTACCCAAAAATTTCTAATCGATTAACCCCATAGACGTAACTTAGGAAACTATGTCAATATAAAAAGTGAGTGCTTAAAAATGAAACCTCCTATGAGTTCTATAACAGATACATGATCTTGAATCTGGTATTATGGAGACGGAAACCCCACATGGATTAATTAACTCGCTATCCATTTGTTAGAGAAGTTGATCTTTTCGGAATTACGGTATTCTCAATGACTCAATGATGGAAAGAGGGCTTCTGCTATATTAAAAATTTGTTCTGACCTGGTATACCAGGACCATCATCGTTTAAGTGTAGTTAGGTCGGGAAGATTTTACATAAATAATAGAGCTTAAAAAAAGAGGCTTAACTAATACTCGAGAGTGCTGAAAGCCTCACTTCGCCTTTCCAGCACACTGTCTTGTTTCATGACATACTTTTTAAAAGCTCTGTATAGCGCAAAAGTACACGTATTGAATTTTAGAACTGTTGTAGCTGTGGTCACTTGTACATATCTACCAGTTACTTATATATAGAAAATTGTTCAAATTTATTATTTTTCATGTGATTATGTTCAATTAATTTAAAATTTTCTTCACTATGGATATGCTTACCCAATCAGTAAATCTTTACCAATTATTAAAAAAAAAATATAAACTAATAAAAATTATTACTATTAGTTAATAGTCTTTCCTATTAAATAGTCTCAATTAACCCATTGTCAACGACGACATCTTAAGTGCTCTCAAAGCATCGATATTGCCATAAGAAAGTTTAGAATTTTCAACGATTCAAACTTAGGTATCTAAGCGTTAAGAATTGATCACGCAAATTATAACTTTCTTAATTTTATCAAATAAATACCTTAGAATGTAATTGTTTCTATAATATTTCTGCACCCTCCAGGTACTATAGACTAATATACAAAATGATCAAAATGTCCTGAACTATAGCGCAAGAAAAGTATGGATTATATGGGTATAACACATATTATAGCTATTACACTTAAAACAAAATTGTTTAGAAAACAATACTCTATACAAAATAATATAAGTGCTTCTGTTATGTTCATTTATAAGTACTAAAACAGTTTATTATTTACAATTTAGCAAAAAACATTAAAAGATGGAATTAAAATAAATTATTGCTTAAACTTCTACCACTGGCACTGCGGAATAAATGAATAATTTAAATCCATTCCACGGTCGAATCACGAAGTCCAATATTATAATTTTCTATTATAAACGTTTTTAATTGATTTAAATGGTACTAAAGTTAACTTAAAAATATTTTTAATTTATAATTTAGTACATTCGAAATTTGTATGTTAAATTTTCGAGACCATATTAAAATTTCACCATAAAATCAATGAAAATCGTAAAAAAATATTTAAAGAAAATAATCTGTCGTAAAGATTTCCTTTTATAAAAGCAATAAAATGGAAGCTGCAGGTGAACACAAGGGAAATTATGTGAATGGTTATAGAATGGCTTCAGTAATGATTCGGACGTCATTCACGAAATACACGGCACAGCGTGTTCGTAACTTTATTATTTGCTTCACTTCACCAGAGCTTAAATAACAGAATGATACTGGAAAAAGCCATTATCAGTTAAAAACACACTTTCTTCATATTGACATTATTGCTTTTTGATGAACTTGGTTATTAACAAGTAACTGCGTTTGCACAAGATAAATTGGTATCTCTTAAATTAAAGAAAATAAATAATATCGAGCTAATTAATTTGTTTTACGTACTACCTATACTAATTTCATTTCTCAAGTTATAAACAAATAGATAAACAAACACAAAGTCGACTACTTATAATTTGCCTCTAAAATATCCATTACGTCTTAAAAATAATCTTTCTCATTTGCGGCGCGATTATAACGATGTCTCCAGTGTAATGTGTAATAAGAAGAGAAATAATGGAAGGCTTGCGTAGTCGAAGTGTTGCCTGAAGCTTTACTTTCAAAGGAGATTAATTTGCCAACCCAAGCTGTAGTACGCCTTTCATTAATAGGGAAAAATTGACTAAACAATTATTATTTAATAAAACCTTTAATACTCGTATTAGAAATTCAAAAATTCAATTATAACTTTATTCAATTACCTTCCATCATTCTACGCAGGTACTTTCCGAGATTTTAACAAAATAAAAAATTTACCAAGTAGATACCTGTACATACCTAATATGTAGTAGTTTTTCAATTTAGTAAGTTTAGAAATCAGTGACGGCTATTCAATTAAAGTAGATGAAGTTCTATTATAATGTTTCACATTCTACGTTAAGTAGGTAGAAAATTTGACCTCGATGTCTGCGATTTTGCTATAATTTTTTTACATTACTTTATTTGTATCAAGTGAAAACTTTTGCTTTATAATCCCTGGTTTGGAAATAAAAACTTATTTTGAAGTTATGGGTTTGTTTCTGATGCTATAGATGGTTTTTGGGAGTTCCCCAAGGAACTATTCTTGGTGTTTTGCTATTCTTATTTTGTATTAATGACGTCAATAACATATTATTTAATAGGGGAAATTCACTTCTATTTACATCGTCGAGGATAGTGTTGATTGATATAATATAACAATTATTAATTAGGAGTTAAAAAAATTATGTGACTAGTTTCAGATGGATATGTTTTGTCTAAATTTGAATAAAATCAAATGTATCATTTATAATGTTACCTAAGCGGTGCAGGAGTCTTATTGTTATAATGTTGGGATGTTTGATTGAGGTAGTGGCTCAAATCAAATACTTGGATATTGTAGTGAACAATAAATTAAACTTCAAGACGCATTTTGAAAACGTTTGAAAAATTGTAAAAAATTCATGTTTTTTTAAATTAGAAAAAATGTAGGTATGTATATGTTAAATTTATTGGAGATTAGTAGATTTGTATCCCGATTTGTTTTGCTTGAAATATACTATAGCATAGTGTATACCAGAGAATAGTAAACAAATCTTATGATTTTTTTTACATAGGTACCTACATCATCGTACACGGTGTACCGTTGAATTTTAAATTAGAGACTCAGCTAATGTCCTTTAATAGGAAAATCAGGAAAATTAAAAAATATTTTGGTTTTGAATTTATCTAGCAGATACCTTTTGTATTTCAAATTTTGTATATTATTTAAATTTTATATATTACATTTATTTTGTGATATAAATAGTGGTATTTGCTACCAAATAAAGTTAATATTAATTTAATAATCAATATAAAAACGAAATTAAAAACGTTAAAAATACTTAATTTTCAATAATAACCAAACCTTATAACCAAAATATAATTTAAATTTATTTATTTCATAGTTTTCACAATTTTTAAGATGTTTTAAAATTGCTAATGTGTCGAACAGTTCTATGTGTACTGCTTAAATTAATTAAGTAAAAATATCAAAATGCGAGTAGACAAACGAAAGGTTGTTAATTTACCATAAATAAAATGGCAAATTGCTGTAACTTTCATAATTTCAATTTTGACAAATGAAAAGCTAGGTAATTTTTCGCTTTTTGTCTAATTTGTTAAGCAAATCAGATGATACCTTTATAAATAAGAGAATTTTTATACTATTGTTCTTTGCTCGTTCGCATAAGGCAACAAAATTTTTAACATAGCAACTTATTAGAAACATAAGTAGCTCACAAATTTAAAATAATTTATTTGTTAAAAATAAAAGAAAACCGAAAAATGTAAAATTCATAAAATATTTTTAAACAAACGAAACAATCTTTAATCAATTTAAGAACATCGTAATACATAATGTAAGTGAACACGATTATATGGGAGAATGAAAACTAATCATTCTTTAGATTTTGAAAAAAGTGGACCAAATTGTATGCGATCAAATTTCTATTTAATTTTTTGAAATTTGTGCTAGTAGGTTACACCAGATCAATTTGACCTTCTTCCCTCAACCCTCAAAAAGGTATAATTTTCTTCAATTTTATAATATTTTGATAGGTGGCATAGGTGTGTCATTTAAAGTCAGAAAAATTCTGCACGAAACATTTATTACTTTCAATTGTTGATTGTGTTAGTACAAAGGTATAAATAGATTTTCCTCCTCTCCTAATTTGGGGAAGAATCAATTACCTTGACCGAAAAGCTACAAAGTAATAAGTTAATAGCAAAAAATATTTTTCGTAGAAAGGATATAGCGCACTGGTTAGACGAGGGAGAAACTCATTTGTATACCTTTATCTGGCTCAATCAACAGTTTCAAATCATAAACGCTTTGTTCGAACTGTAGGAAAATATTAACATATTGAGTATACCTATTGTTTCTTCGATTTTTTAGATAAAAATTATACTAAGTAGGAAAAGTGTAAAATTTACTAAATTGTTTCCTCTGTTCAATGCAAACTAGCAGCATTATCGTACTACCAGGCTATCAAATAATATAATATAATTTATCAATCAGAAGAACGATATCGTTGTGGTATAAATAAATTTGACATCTTTTACTTTACAATAAGGTATTCAAATTGTACCACCTTTATGAAGAAAATGTTAATTTAATTTTACTAAAAGAACAAATTATTTTATCATATGATTGCTAGTTGTCATAGAAATTACATGAGTGCTTGCGCTAGGGTAGTTTTTAGGACACCAAGCATGAGTACTGGACATTGCCAAAATTATAGATAAAATTGCTATGCACGAACGTGTATTTAAAAAATTATAGCTTGTGATAATAATATAGTACGAGTAAATAATAGTAATATACCAAGTGCAATATACCGAGATATATAAGTAATATACCGAGTATCGGCGGTATAACCGTACATCAAACGCAGAGGAAATGCTACGTTTAACCATAGTGTCCATCTGTCTGAATAATAATAGACAGAGAGCTTGGTTGGAAGCTCGGAGATGACAGCCCCATTACCAACCTAGCTGCTACAGGCCAGTCACCTGCACAGGGATAAAATTGACTTTCAATAACCAACAATCAGCCTCGGATACTGAATTGGATTCTTCTAAAACGACAAAATGCAAACGATTACGGAATAAACGACTAGGTATATCGGAGTGCTTAAAAATAGGTTGCTGGAATGTACGGGGGATATCGTAGAAGATTAATGAATTAGAAGGCGTATTGCTTGAAAAAAAAATACATATAGCCCTCATCAGCGAAACAAAAATGAAGCTCAAAGGAAGCCGCGACCGCCAAAAATACACCATGATATATAGCGGGGTGCCCCAAGAGGAAAGAGCCCGAGCGGGAGTGGCAATACTATGTGATAGTAAGTGGAGAGAAAGAATAATTGCATACAAATGAATAAATGAAAGAAATGGATTGAAAACGACATACATATGTATCTACACGGGAGACAAAATGTAGCTTATAAAATTCTTAAAACACCTAAACAGAAAAGAGAGAGACATTGCTGCATTGGAAATTATCGAGAAATTATAAGCAACGAGGAGTGGCTGGAATATTATAAAACTCTCTTGCAGAATACAAACGAGATATTATCTGAAGTGGTAGAAGAAAATTATGAGCAAGTAGACCCAATAGAAGGTAAAGAACTAGTAGACGCTCTTAGAGTAACTAAGAATAGAAAAGCGGCAGGAAATGACACAGTAAGTAGGAGCTGATCAAATATGCGTCGGGGGAATTCATGCAGAGATTTCTTGAGATAATAAATCAATGTTGAACGAGTTTAAAGATCCCCACGGAATGGAAAATAGCAACTGTGAAGGCTATTCATAAAAAAGGAGATAGGACATTATGCGAAAACTATAGAGGCATTAGCCTCCTTAATACTTCCTACAAAATATACTAGAGAATAATAACTAACAGTTAACAGATTGAAAATAATAGCCGATAATATACTATTCAAGGAGCAGTCGGGTTTTAGAATGGGACGAAAGTAGACTGCAACACGCGGAGATGAAATTTTTGAGATCGATCATGGGCTACACTTGAAGAGACAGAGTAAGAAACACGAACATCCGGAATGCTTTGAACATCTTCAATCTAAACAACAAATAGAAGAATATTGTGAAGCATGGAGAGAACACCTGATAAGAATGAGCGATAACCGACTTTGAAAGAAATTATATCTATATAAACCTATAGGACGGCGAAATGTCGGAAGACCAAAGAAAAGATGGAACGACCAGAGATTGATGGTGACGTAACGGGTATAATTACCTAATAGATGCAGAAGAAGAAGAAGAAGACCAAGTGCGTACAATGTTTTCGATAATTTTTACAATATCCAGCTCAAATGCTAGATCTACAATTTCACGATAGTAGTTATGGTGAGCATCAAACATGAGAGCTAGACATTACTAAATAGTGCAATTCACAATTGTGTATTTTGTGAATTATTGCGTACTGCACAAATATCATCTGTGATGATTGTTAAATGTCTTCGCATCAGTGATCAGTCCATCAATGAAATTTTATCTCCTAATTTCCAGGCGTTTATGTTACATTATACATTGTTTGTTAAATTATTATATTATAAAGATTGGCGAAAATGAAATTGTTCTTATTTTGGAATTATCCTTATTTTCTATAAATTTTAGAATTCGTAACTTGTGATAATAAATTATAATAATAGTTTAAACTAAAACCAAGTCAAATAAACGCATAAGTATTTTTAAAATTGTATTTATTAGACACTATATTTCGAAAGCGGTTACTTTCATTTTCGAGTTTAAATAAAAACACTAATAATAAATACAATTTTAAAAATACTTAAGCGTTTATTTAACTTGGGTTTGGTTTAAAATATTATTATCCTTATTTTCGGTTAAATTTAATTTTCCTATTTAGACTAGGTAAATTCTACCAATTTTACCTAAATCGTCTAAAAAATAATTAAAATTGGTATTATTCGGACATTAAGCATCGAAATTTAGAAAATTATCTAAGAAACTAAGTAATATGTAAAAGATAAATAATATTCAATTCTAGTTAAAAAGTAATGCATTATTATTTAAAATTTACTTAATGTTGAGTCAATTACTGTTTGGGTATGAGATAATAGTATGTCTTTTTAAAATTGTAAGAAATTTAATACAAAATTTAAACAAATAAATGTGTTTATAATACATAATATAATACACATAAAATAGTGGACTATAATATGGACTACTTTTTAATGCAAAAGTAAAACTACGTACTTTTTTTTATTCACAAATTACTATGTACTACCAAGAAGGAGTTCATTTTCCATTTTCCACAAATTTCACAACTCTTTGTTTCAATGTCACAATGTTTTTACATTTTTATACACGGAAATGCACAGATCTAAAACAATACACGATAAAAATAAGTCAGTGGCAGAAAAAGTAAGGTTAAAAAAATAAAGTTCGCGTGTCAGAGGATGTTCTGAAAAACTCCTTTAAAATTTTGTTATTGAATTTCTTCCAAACTTTATGAGTTCACTGTATGTATTTTGTTCGTGCTACGTATTAAAAGATTTTAATCTTTCAGACTACTTTTCAAACTTAATAAGAATATAAAATTACTCGGCAGTTTATACTGAACTGTATCAGTTAGATTTAAAATTTAAACTTTACTTTTCTACATTAGTCAGTTTATAAATCCTTACGTTCCTACAAATTTAAGGTTTTCTTGCAATTATTGTTTGTAATCAGTTGAAAAACTGATATAATGAAATAATATTGATATGAAATTTTCCCAACTCTTAACTATTTTACGGGTACCGTCCGTTGGGAAATTTACGAATCTTAGTGTACCTGGCTATTTATACGTTATCAATTAAAATTAAAATTTCAATATAAAATTAACGTGCATAAAATGGAAGAATTAATTCGACCCATGTGGTTCGGTCGCACGTGGACGCGTATCAAATCTCATCGCTTTCTTTGCTATTCCAATTAAAATTTTCATATTTTTTTTTACTCCAGCTTCCAATTTAAAATTATTTTCCAATCCTTGTCTTTTCTTTTTCAATTTAGCTTCCGTTTAAAATAATTTTATCCAAATTTCTTTACCAAATACCAAATTTCATCATTCAATAATTCAATCAAAACTCGACTCACATTTTATAAAATCACTTTTATATTTATTATAATCAAATCACAATTTAAATTAAATTATTTAGCAAAAACACGGACACAGTAATTACAAATGTTTCAGTGCACCTTGGCTTACGGCATACCAAAACTAATTTGTTCTCTTCGTGGTGCGTAAGGTAAAATTTTTCTACTTTGAAACAGTACCGAGTTGGTACCATATTTAAATTAAAAACAAGTAATAAAATTTTTACCAAATTTAAAAAACAAAATATTTACAAAATAAACAAATTTTTCAAATTATTTAAAACCACCCATTTCTCAATTAAGAACATGACAATATTATGTAGGTAGGTATAAAAATTGAAATAAATTTTTAATAATTTTCTAGTAGTAATTATTTTATGTAGTATGTAGTTCTGCATTAATAATGATACTTCAAATTTGATTAATATTAATAAATAGCAAAACCCTTGTTACAAATGCATGGCTGGTGTGTTGTATTTTATGCAGGAAATGAAAATTCCTCTCCAGAACAGCAAAATGATAAAATCTTTCAAACTAGTAAATGTTTAAACCACAACAATACCGTAGAAACCATCCATTCATTTCTACAGTGGCATTTTTACTAGTAATGAATCTTGTCGATCACGAGGAATAACTTCCTCGAGTTCTAATAAAGAATGATTAAGATTGAACAAATAAAAAGAAACTATTGAGCAAGGAATGTTTATCCCAAATTTAGAATAAAAATGTTGTATTCCACTTTTAGTACCAATCATATCGAGACAAACAATCGACAACGAGTTCTTCCACATAAAATTATTAAACATTTTTAAGGTTAAAGCGTCAATACCACTGATACCCTAAACTGAACTTATTTTTGGCACACATAGTATGAAATATAGTCATATTTAAATACCTTAGGAACTTGCGTGTAGCTGCCTTGAAAATGTCTTCAATGTTCTGCTATTAGGCTATTAAAATTTTCTAAACGCAAGTTTTACGCTTTCCTGGTGCCAAAAATATAATTGAAAGTTTAAATTAAAAACAATACTACATATCTATTAAATGAAAAGTAATTTATAAACAAATACAGCACTGACCATAAAATAAGTCAAAGTCACTTCAATTCGGAGAATTTTATCAAGCAATTTGGTTGTGGTATAGGGTTCTTTTACAGCCAGAATGACCACTCTAGATCACACAATTCAGTGCGATAGCATACAATAGCTGACTGATTGACCCCGTTTTGGTATACGTGGACCCAAACTACAATGAAAACTTCGTTTATATAAATAATATCAACGTACAAAATCAAGTCGTTTGCAAAGGTATTTAATGTTTCCGTAGGAAGTACCTCGGTTATTTATTTTTTATGATTAATTTTTAGGGTTGATTTGAATTTTACACAAGAGCTTTTAGTGCTTAATAAAAATTTTCAACAGATTGTTTACGGGTCTCACTTAAGTCCTAAGATTTAAAAACTCATTGTTTTTATTGACTAATTTATTTTTTGTATTATGTTTGTTTAACAGTAAACTTGGCAGTATAAACTCTAAATTAGGTTTTTTAATCACCATTTGTGTTACTATCTGTTGTTAATTTCCTGAAAGTTATAGCTTGTAGAAATTTATTGGTTGCATTGTAAAGCAAACTTTAATGCTAATTTTAAATTTATTTTTTACACTAATATTTGTTTTGTACTTATCTTTGTTTCTTGTTATTATAATATGCTCGTAAATTTTTGTATAGCCAATAAAATTAAAATACAGCATTCTAAGTTATGAACAGTACATTTCATTTCTCAAAACTGAATTTCGCATTTACGAGAGATGTTTATGACAACGTTATAAAAACTGAAACACACCTCTAAAGCACCTGACCTATTCTATATAAACCTTAATAGTCTCTGGAGGGAATTGACAGTAAAACCAATCGTAAAATTGGCTGTATTACAAGTTCATATGTACAACGACATATAACTTGAGTAATGCACGCCTTTCGTAAAAGTAAATTTTTGTAAGCTAACAAATTATTAATGGTAGATTGATAATAGAGGTTTTTATATAAAGATGGGTTTATGTATACGCAGATATTTATGTTCCCGACGATAATTTATTAAAACATCAACAGATGGCGCCACAAAATTTATATACTTTTGAAGATAATAATATTATTATGATTAGATGGCAAGCATTGAGGGTTTGTTGTTGTTCAAAGCTCTACCAACAGGTGGTGCTACCATATTGGAAGTCTCCACAGTATGAAAGAATTCAAATAGTGATATAAAAATAAAAGTTATCCTTTTATTCAAGATGTATTATTATTATTTTATTTATTGTTTGTATTGATTTAAACATGAAAGTAAGGAATTAAAGGAAACAAATTTAAATGAATTTAATCAATATTAAATCATACAAAGTTTAGGTTTCCACATTGGCGCATAAAATAAAGTAATATGGAAATTCGTCCACCGAAGTTTCGACACTTTCAATCTAAACTGAGAAAGATCGCATTTAAAAAATTGTGGGTTCCATATAGTATTACGGCAGTCTTATTGGATATTTAGCAACATTTTCTTGTTGTGAGCCGACCAGTTTGTAAAGAGCTAGATAATCTTTTGAATTCGTGATTTTTTGTTTCAATAATTTTTTGTTTCAATAATTTTTCTTTCTGCATATCTCATAAGTGAATCTTTGAATTTGACTTTTATTTCCCTTGAAATTTTTTTCACAAAGAAAAGTAGCATATTGAAGCAGCGTTTAGAGTAATTAAATGTGGAATGTGGCGATGGCTTAACCGAAAGTTGTACTCTCTTTAATACTATATTATTCCTTATTTTGTATACTTTCGTAAGAATTGTCTGTAGAATTTTAGTGATGCAGTTTTATAGTTGTTATTTGCAATTTTTAGACACAACTTTAATTTTTACCCTCTTCAAAAACCATGATTTTAACGGTTTAACGATTATATTATACATATTATATACAATAAATTTTTGTGAATTTTTAAACAAACCTTCTAGATTTGTGTCCTCAAGAACTACTATCGAATGTTACCATTTTTTTCCAGTTTTCTAATAAATATTTGGAGCCAGTGTAGAAATTTTTAGGTTTTTTCGCTCTAAAACTTGAAAATAGAACACTGTGCGGATCACTTGGAATTAATATGTAACAAACTGAAAAAGATTTGAGTTGCACGACAAATTCTGTTAGTATTTCTTAAGTATGACACATTTTGGTGGCACCTAAGCTCTGATGAATTTGCAAATAATGGAAAGTAAAGTTTATTTTCTGATGTCATACATCAATTACTTTAAAATTAAAAAAAATCTAAAGAAAATATTAAAATAATAGATGTGAAGAATACTTACATACATACTTAAAAAATTATTATTTAGGAAACAATGAAAAGTATTAATCACATTAGATTACCATTACATATTACCTATGAAACAAAATAAAACTTAAAAAACGAATAAAATATATTAGTAATGCAATAATAAGGCTCTATTTCACAATTACTTTAGATCTTCAGTAGAATATAACTAGGAAAAAATAAAAAACATATGAAACAAGAAATTATATTCCAAACAATTGAAGAAGTTAAAATTATCCAAGAAATCATTAATAAAATATGGATTTAATATGACTACTAACCATGAAAACCAAGTATCTAACCTATCCAATGTAACGTGTTTTAATGAATTTTCTTGATAAAATGAATAAGAAATATCTAAAACAGCACTTCCAGTGGTTAAAGTCGACTGAAATGCAGCCTCTGTGACTTCTAGAAATTAAATTTGAAAAAATATTTTGAATTTTTACCATTTTTAAATAAGCAATAAATTGATAACGAAGACAAATTTAATTTTTACCCTATCCTCTTTGAATTCCTGTGGAGAAAACTAGTGGCTAGTGAAAAAGTGTTGCTAGTGGCATACTTTTATTTTAAATATTTCAGCCGATAAAAGCGTTTGAAAATGAACTATTAATATGAAAGCACTGAGTTAAAGAGTTTAAAAAATATATGACCTGCAAGAAAAACTTCGATATTATGTGTTATATACATACATATCTGCATTTTTGTGATAAATAATATTTCTGGAAACTTTTTAATCAAACTTAGAACATCGTTGTGTAGTCCAGGCTTTATGTATGTTGCCATGTTACGGTTTTTATAATATCATTAATGTTATTCGTATGCACTTGAAAAGTCACGTGTCAATTAATTATTATCCAAAAATATTGGTTGCATTTTGCTTCCCAATAAATGTAGCACGACAGGCAAATTTATAATACAGTCCATTATATCGTTAAACAATGTATATTTTATGTATTTAATTGGATTAATTCAATTTCGCAATTTTCTTTTTCTAGTCGGTTAGGATTCCTAGTCTAAATCCAAAACAGCAGCCGTCATCTTGAATATCAGGATGATATAAGAATTTGATTTTATGAAATAACTCGGTTATTTTTAGTTTTTGACTAAAAGTGGTCATAACTAAGGTCCGGATATGGATGACCTTAAATATACCAAAAACTGCTCATTTAAATGCCCTAAAAATTGTTCTTAAAAGTTTTTAAACATTGAATTACAAATAATATACAATGATAATTTTTTAACGTAAAAAAGACGAAATACTCATTTAAAATTCAATTTTTTTTTTCACTTAAGGAAAATTGTTTTTTGAGAAAAGTATTGTCGTACTTGAAACCTGTATCAGATGAAATATAAAAAATTTAATTTTCAGAATTGGTACACGACAAAAACATACCTAGATTTTTACAACAATTTAAATACAATTCATTTTTAATTATTTTTTTATTAACAATTAAAAAATAACTTCAGAATAAATAAAATATACCAAAAAATGACCTAAACATGAGCATTAAACCTAAAAAAATGATTTAAATTAAAAAAATGCCCGAACAAATGAAGTTTATTTTAATATATTAAAAAATCAAAAATTAAACAAATTAAACAACGATTGAAATTCTTTAGATCTTTAATATTGCGATACAGAAATTTTTGAGTTTTCACAAGTTAACAATCATAATTTTTGAAGTTTATTTTAATCAATATTTTAAGATCGAAATTTATCTACAAGTCTGCATCGTTTTCGATATAGAAATAAAGATGTCTTAGGTTCCAAAATCCGGACTTTGATCATAACCTAATATGTATGTAGGTACCCTACATAATTATGTAGGAAATTTACTATTTCCATTTTTAGTCTACGATAGATATTTTTCAAATTTAACATAACAAATGGGGCGAAATTAAATTAAATTGAATATTGCATTATCTCGTTAATTTCAAACTCTAACGCATAATTTATCATCAACAAACTTGTAGGTAACAAAATTCACTACAAGTTTGGTCTTGACAATTTTTCGACTACGATCGATATTTTTCTACTATAACATGAAACATTGCATCAAAATTAAATGAAATTATTGTATTACATGGTTTAATTTAAATGCATAAATAATTATTGTTAAGAAAGTTGTATTTAATTATTTGCTCCATTTTTGAGGTTAAAATTGAATTAAAATATCGATTGTAACCAAACAATGATTATTTCTACACAAAGTTTGAAACAAACGAGATAGCACAATAATGTAATTCAATTTTACTCCATTTCTCAACTTCAAGTCGAAAATTATTATCAATCGTAGACAAAAAATAGTTATGGCCGAAATTATAGAGAATTTAATGTTTCGTTATTCATTTTTAGTGAAAAGAAGCGGATTATTTATAAAAACAAATTTCCTCTGAAATTCAAATTTCTATAATAATATAATTTATTATTAAGTATTTATAATAATAAAGGTTACGATTAAATAAATAATCACTATTTACAAATTTTAAATAAATTGTATACGTAAGTATCTTGTCTGATAATTTTCGTCATTTTAGACGACGCACTTCACCAGTATTTTCCAACAGCTTCTTGACTTGTTGGATTTTTACGTTTTAGATCTTGGTTTTCTTCAACCTTTACTGTTGCAAATGCAACTTTATGTTTAAAGCTTCGCCAAAAACAATTGACGAATTGATCAAATGGGTGTTCCCAAGAAGCCATAGACAAATCTAGATCAATCGTCAATTAAATTTTATTCGTGATTATTATGTTTAATAGGAGTACAGATACTTAATTAAAATAGTAAATGCATACCATATTCGACAAATATAAATTCCAAATGTATACCATATTTTAGTACAGGAGGTAGTATACATATTATATGAACGGCTCGGTTGGTATATTGGATAATGCAATATAATTATTATGTAGGTTACATTACCGCTACTTACTAAGTCTCGACCATCAAGTGTTATACCTTGTATTAAAGTTATATTGTGTAACCATGGGCTATTAAAATGTCATAAAATAACTTGTTTAAGTTCATAAAATATTTTCAGTTCATTTAAACATTTCGTTTTCGGATCTATGTACAAAAACATCTTTTCTTCCACCGTTTTTAACAATAATATGCTTTTGTGCAAATGATTTATTTCTAAGTATTGCTATAATTTTGTATTAAATTTATATTAGTATGTATTTGCACGCTGATGCTTTTTTTAAACTTGATAAAATATTTCTTCGGATATTTATACAGATTATTAGATATTCAAATAATAATCTTACAAAGAAAACTTAAATATTTCGAAGAAATCAAAAAGATTCTAATTAATTTGGTAACTATTTTAATTTTTTTTATTGTTTTGTTTTCTTCGAATTGAAGTAAATTTCATGTTCATATTTTATCTAAACTTTTCACATTTACAAGCATTTTATGCTTTAAGTAAATATATCTGTATGAACTAAATGAAACATGGCAAATTAAAATTTTTAATAAGTTAATTTGATAATTTTATTATTCTAATAATAATAATTATAGGACTATTTCAGCTTGATATAATAGAACCATCGGTAACTTAAATTTTTAGTTTTTAATTTGATGTAAGTGAATTGTTTTTGTAAATTTTAAAATCAGTTTTGCAGGGGCCTTGGTCCTTTTGTTTTTGCAACAAAAACTATTTTTAATGCTTTTAGAGGTAAGTCGCAGGCGTAGTTAAATAGATTCGGTAAATTTTCACTCTACTTAAGATTTTGCTACTTTGCTTCTACAAAGTCTATAGTCTTCTTTTTCTTTCATTTTACTTAATGCATACGCGTGTTGGTGTTCATAGAATGGCCAACAAAGCATCGGCTGAACAATACTTGAGAATAGAATCAAATAAATTATTCTCTTTATTAAGTAGTCAATCCGATCTAAATAATTCATCTTTGTTGAACATCTTTTATAAGTAATATGTCAATAAAAAATAATTTAAAATAATAAATAAATTATGTTAACAATCATAAAACAAACGATATCATCTACACTTCTTGACTAAAAATGTGTAAATATATAGGTACATACTTAATTCTTTTAAACCATCATTCAGTATAACTTATAAATTTATAATAAGAACACCAATGGATGTGCTACATCACACGCATAATAGTTATACCGATTGTTACCTATAAAGTCTTGTATAGCAGCTACTTGCAGCAAAACGTTTTAAAGAAATCTATATAGGTTTAGATAAAAATAAGGGCTTTTGTCGAAACTAAATTTTGCTACAGTATTATAATTTTACAAAAAAAACAATAATATAATAATTTACATTATTTTTATATCTATCTAAAATTTGTAATAATTTATTAAATACAAATTGTGGACTATTTTAACAGTATAATTATTATTTTGTATACAACGCAACGCTTCAAAAATCAATAAACCTTAATGCTGTAATTATTTATTAAATTTTATTATTTAACGTACATAAATCGTTTGAAAGATAAGTGCGATAATATATTCAAAATTTCAAGAAACGATTTTTAGCACCTAATCTTTAGAAAAATATCTCAACTGAACTTTACCCTTAAATGTAAAAATTTATCTACGCCAAGTTAGAAAAAGTGTTTTCTATCTAGTTAAATTTAATGCAACTTTTAACCAATAATTGTCATGCTAATAAATGGTGCTATTTGACCAAGACAGACTGTTAAAAGTGTAACCAATAAAATGTCATCATAATTCTTTTTATTCTCTTCTCTTTTCTATTTTGTGCAACGGTATACCAGTTTAGCCTAACACTGATTTTTTAATATCGTGGCTTCATCTCATTTTTGACCTTTCATCATTATAGATGTTTAGAATAAAGATTCCAACTTAAATTAAATTAGAATTAATTTCTTGGTTTATATTATTAGAAATAAGACGAAACGCTTCGAGGAAAGGTAGGTAGTACCCTACTTTTTGTGGTCTTAAGATTATTATTATAACTGATTATTATGTATATTATTATTATTATATTTAATATCAATTATCATTTATTATATTCTAAATTTACTTTTTCACTTAATATATCCTTTTTCTTATTTTTAGTAAAGTATTAATTTTATGTAAGTTTTGTTGATTATATTAAAAACTTTAATAAAATACTGATTCATACTCAATCATAATTTTATTTCTTTGTCCCTTGGTTTTCTTTCTAGAGCCCGTCAAAAGTTAAGGTGTCCGCTTTGCCCGGATTTCCCCTAAATCAACTCAACGCCATTGTTTGGCGATACCGTGGTCACAGTAGTCTATATAAACATAGCCTTGGTCAATCTAAACGCGTCTGTAAAAATAAATCTTTACATACAATTTAGCTTTAGTTTAAAGCTGAGAGCGCATTAGGCGAAACGAAGCGACGCGAATTTTAACGCTGAAAAGAAGTTTACGTAGAATCAAATGAGAACCCACACACTAGAAATGTTCGCTCAACGTCCACCTCTAATACAAAACTATCTCTCGCTTTATCGCTCGGCCTTATCTAGTTGGAATCGCTTACAAATAATGTTTTTGCATCCAAATATTTATAACTAGCTTTTCAATAAAAGTTGTCGAGAAATACAACATATATCAACGGCATAATGCTAACATCCCGTACCTCCTATATAAGATATCCTAATAGATACGGGGTGTTAGCAATTAGGCCGTCGATATGCGTTTTATGCATTTTACTTTAATTCAGCTATCTTCAAAAAAATTGGGCTAATTTCAAATTATGTTAGTTTTGTATACCTATGCTAGCTATTTTGTTGATTTTTTTTGGCATAACTTGTATAAGGTTTTGTTAAAATTATTAAGTTTAACATCTACTGATGAAATCTAAAGAATTCAAAAATAATTATTTAATCATAAAAAATATGTATGTTGAAGCAATATTTACACCAACATTTATACATCAAGATCCCCTATGACATTCAGTAAATAATGCTACCTGTCATGTCACGTTGTACATTCACTCATTTTTAGTCTCATTTACGGAAAACTTTCCGTTATGCTAAAAAAATTTCCGAAACTAAATTGGTTTGGTTAATAAAAGTAACGTTTTTTAACAAATTTTTTAATCTTTAGATAGATATTTTAATTTAGTGTATAGAAAATATTAATGAGAGATATTAAGAAAGGTTAACATTGATAGTCTGTAATCATTTTTAAATATTATTTTAAAGTTTATAAATATGAATGTAAAACAAATTTTAACGGTTTATAAAAAATAATTGCTTATTTCAACTTACTTTGTAATCTACGGATGAAATTTTTAATTTGTAATATTATGGTTGTTTATTTCAATTTAATTATTAAATATGAATTTTAATTTAAGTTTACCGAATACCTCATTTTCAATATACGGCACCTTATTTTAAAATGAATTATCTTTTTAAGAACGAAGCAAACAATTTTCTTAGACCACTACAGTAAGAAATCAAGGCGCATCCCGGCTTCAAAGCCTCCGGCTACGTCACATTTAAGGTACGACTTGTATTAAATCCAGGATTAGGAGTTTTATAATGGAAAGAATAATTTAAATGCCTCTTAGAAGATGTATGTTTTTCTTCGAAGGCCGCTTACAATCCAAATTCTTACAATTTTAATTTCAAACTAACTGAAGCATTGTATTAAACCAATTACAACTTTGACATATTTTGTAATTTTTATATTAATAATGAAATAAAGTGAGTATGCAAAAAGAGAATGGGATTTTCTAACATCTAATGATAAATTAGCTACAGGATATTGTTAATTTTTTAGGAAAACCTACGTCATATTATTTATGTACATTAATAAAGACTTTTTAAAGATATTCAGACGACCGACGTTAAGAAACATTGCAAGTTATAATTTATTATAATGTTATAAATGATTCAAATCTACCTACACAACATGGAAGATATGGCAGATTTAAAACAAAATTTCTGTTTTAATCTTTCTAGTTTTAATTAACAAATTCAAATTTTCTCGTGAATATTTTTATTGCGCAATAATTATTCAGGTAACTTGAAATTTTATATAACTTACTGATCGAGACTCAAAAATTACTCGTTAATGGAATTCGAAAAAATTTACATATTGTGCCAAAACTGTTCACAATTAAGGTGCTCGCCCACTTAGGCGATACGACGCGAAGCAAAGAGTTTTTTGACGCTTAGAGAAGTTTACATAGAATGAAATGAGAATCCGCACATTAAGGCATGTGCGTCAAAAAACTCTTCGCTTCTTAAGCGAACATTCCTAATGTCCTGGTTCTCATTTTTCTACGTAAACTTCTCTAAGCGACATAATTCGCGTCGCATCGTTTCGCCTAATGTGCTCCCACCTATAATATTAAGATTACAAAAAAAATTGCAGTTTAATTCGTGGCAAACAAGAAATGTTAATAATGTTTCGTTATAGTTTGTTTTTTCAATAGAATCAAGAAACACATTCATGCCAGGGTATATTATTATTTCTACAACCACATAAAATAAAAGTTTCAATTTTGTTATAATATATTTGTTTGTCTAGTAAGCGTGGAGTAGCTTGCAGGTGACAATTTTTATCATTCAGTTATTGACCTGACTATGTAATCAACACTTTAAAAGTCAGGTAAAATGAAATTTACATTACTATAATTCAATGCCATGTCTATCATCTTCTAAATATCTTAGTTTTATTAAGTTCTTAATCTGTTGACGGATTTCCCCATGATGTAAAGTAGTTAAAAGGTGACTGATAATGTTGCCTTCCAGATTTCGATTCAACAATTTTAAATGTTTTTTTCTAAAGCTGTTGTTTTCTTCAGAAAACTCTTCCTGCTTAATCTTATATTCAGCTGCTATATCTGTACATTGAGTATCGATCACATAATGATATATATCCAAATACTTAGACTTCGATTTTATGCAAAGGGACGGATTAAAATGATGTATAAAAATGTTTTGCTTTTTGCCATTATTAAGTTTTATTATGAAAAATGTAAAGTTAAAACTTTAAATAAGCAACTCGATGAGATGCCTGATCAGTGATCAGCAGCAGAGAGGAATTACTCCCATTACTTCGTTTTGGCTTCGCGCTTAACTAGGGTTGAATATTCTGCTAAAAATATATAAATATATTGGAGAGATTTTGTTGTGCACTTTATAATGTTTTTGTCGATTTCCGGATAATGTTAATTCTCTTGTAAATTTACTGTTTTGTTCTTGGACAATGTTTTTATATAGAAAAAGTTTCTTCAAGCTGGACTATTCGTACATTAAGTACAAATAAGTTTGTTTGTATGTATATTAGATTACATTAGTTATTATCATGTGAAAATAACGTAAGTTATAATTCAATTTTATATATTTTTAACATTTTATTGTAACATGTAATCAATTAGATATTTCATTACAATAGTATAAGTACAATAAGATCGAAGTGACATTGTCATTATCATTATCATGACAGAAGAAACTTACGCAACTTTCGATTTGTTGGTAGTTCATTCAGATGGTTCTAATGTCAAATTAATTTTTAATGAGAACAACAACCGTAATTGAAGTTTTGTGTATATTAACTTGCAATCTCCATAATGCAAATGTAAATCTCTGCATTTTTGAACTATAATAGAAATGGCAGCCATTTATTTTATTTTTTTCTAACATATCATTTATAATTTTATATTGTTTGACGAATAAAAGAAACAAATGAGTTTTCTCTATTTCTCCACAGTACAGCACACAGATATTTCCCCAAACATATGGACCTCGGTTACGCAGACACGTTGGGGGGGGGGCGGTTTGTTTGTGTACTTGGTCGAAGTTTGAACTCGCGACTACTACATATTTAATTCAGCACAATAATGTTGCTAGCCCAAGACTATGATCAATTAATTATATAATAATTTAAAAAAATGCTACATTTTTGTTTTAACAAATTGATATTTTCTGACGAAGCAGACGAAAAGTCTGCGAAATATTAAAACTTATTGTTTTATTACGTTTATTTAACTAGTATAATTTTAAATATTTTATATGTTTGTTGACTGCCTAAATATTCCTTGTGCATAATTAGCTTCTATAATATTGTTTATGTTTTATTTGTGTTACAATTTATTAATTAAAATAGCTGTAGTGATAAATATAGTGTGCGACAAAACAAAAAAATAATGCATTTAAATTACAATGCGCATATACCTAACTAAAATACAATTACAACTTGACTACAATAGACACAGTAAACTTCAGCAACTTTCAACGGAGCATGCAGTCAAGTCCTAGTTGAAACTGATTAAAATTATAGATTCTGAGCTTTGCAGCAATTACGATGCAAGCCTTTACTAATTGTGGCTTGTTCTCTAATCTTATCTTGTAGTCACGTTTTGGCGACCTTGTCTTAACATAATCTCCTCCCATAAGAACCATCGAATTAAGTCGAAACGTACAATTAATCAAATTATATCTTATATTAACGCAAGTCCCCTTGACATATTAAGATGTAATAAGTAAATATTGAAAAATACACCTTTATAGAAACATTTATAGTTAATTTAAATTCAAAACTCTTAAAATAATCGAGGGATACGTAATTTAAGTGGTGTAAGTCAATATTTACCATAGTAGTATTTTAGAAGAGCCACAAAATGAACTCACACTTTGATAGGCTTACAATGATGTGACTGCTCCCAAAAATATCGTTGTACATTGGACATATTATATAATATATGTAGGTCTTTGCAAACGATATTATTAGGTGAACGTACTCGTAATTATGCAATCTCAGACAAATAGATGAAAAACCTAAATTCAAAATACTCTTATTGGGCATGGAAGTAAAGATAAGGTAAATGAGAAATTGTATATAGATGAAATGCAAAAAGATAAAATTTTTAAAAGCTGTGGAAACAACACATTAAAATATTCGCTCTCTTAAACAGTTAATCCGAGCTAATCAATTGACTTTTCCTAACAGTTTTAATAAGATTTAGTAAAACCCGGGTCGTTTTGACAAGCACTAAACTCATTAAGAAATTTCTCGGGGCGCGACAGAACTCAAAAATAATGAAATTCAATTGCTGGGATCCAAGATTTCCCAACCCCTGTGCTAATTGAAACGATCCTCGAAGCGCAAATGCACTCAGTAATGTAGGAACTCGAACGATGTTTCTTCTGTAACATCATGCATCAGTGGAATAAACACGCTGTTTCCGCACCTAAATTCAGATTGCTATAACCTATGTAGCGTACACGTACCGTCAAGTGAATGATTTTTAAAGCTAAAACTTGTAAAATTTACATCAAAAAGTCAATTTTCAAAATTAAATTGAGAAGTAATACGTTGGGATTTATCATCACCTCATAAGAAAGCATAAATTTTGCTTTTTCAGAATATTTAAAGGTTTTCTATCAAACTTTTGAAGTAAAAATGCGTAGAAAACCGACGGTAACCCAATTGTGGCACCAAAACCTGAATATGCAAGTCAGAAAAGGATTCCCCAATATGGGACTATTATCCATAGTATAGAGCATGTGAACCGAAGAATTCTGAAGTTTGTACATTGGAAAAATTATGAAATTATTCCAAAAGAAGAATGGAACACAATGAATTGTTGTGGGGAGAAAGAGCTGTGCGAGTAAAATGAATAGGATCGATGTGATGTTCATGGTGAAAATTGTTGAAAAGCGATATTCATGGTAGGGAACTGTAATATGGGAATACAATGCAATGGGAATGCATACTCAGAGGCAGAACCGAATAAATAAACACCAGAATCTCCAGTCAATTTGACCCCAAAAAAACAGAATAACCTGTATAAATAATTGCCTGATATCTTAGAATATAAAATAGGGAGGAAGGAGTGTATGAATATCAAGTCCGAGTCAACGTGGTATCCTATGGCGGCCGGTTAATATAATTGCCAGGGGCGTAGCATAGTCACTAAAGTGTTTTGAACACATGCATGACGATCGAGTTGGAGACCAATATTCCGGAATTTTGATATTTTTCAACTAAATAGCCTTTCTCATCTAAATTTTTGGAAATATAAATTATAAAAGCGGCGTTTAATGTAAATAATTATATAGGATTACTTCGTAATATGTACGCCAATGATTCAAGCAGATTATGGTCAGTAACTTCACAAATTAATGTTTTTGTTATAAAATTAGTTAAATAACTCTAAGTACTTACTTGTGCCAAGTTATACCACAATTAATAGTTTTTTTAATCCTAGAGGTCCCACAAACACTGCAACTCACCATAATTCAACTTTAAAATTTAAAAATATAGGTCACCGATTACAAACGTGGTGCAATGGGCGGAGTTTCTACCCACGACTTTTGACTCGTACTCTATGCATGTGTTATAATCCATTTGCTACTTCCTTCCTATTTTATATTCTAAGCCTGATATACAGGTTCTGCGACCTGGTTGTACATATTGAAATGAATTTTCCCCGATCCTTAATTTTGTAAATTACAATTCTTAAAATGAAAAATCCTCTTGCAATGAGCGTTTTCTTGTCATTTTAAGCAAATAACCTTTCTTACCACAACATTTTTACTTTTCTAATTTTTATTGTTTTTAAACTAAATATCATTCAAAATCTCCAAAATAACTTCTTTCTCTAAGACCAAAACCTTTCGAACTGCTTCCGTTCCAGCTTTAAACTTCACAATTCAAGTTATAATTCAAAATTCAAAAGATATTTAAACGCTTTTTATTTCCAAAATTCACAAATTTCCACTTTGTCGGAATTTCGTACTCAAAAATCGGACGTCCGTTCTGTCGCTTCGTTGCGAACTCCAATCTCCTTCCATCTTTTGAATTTTAATTTTTGAATTCGAAAATTAATTTAAAAAAACATATTTGTAATAAATTACACAACAATATATTAAAAAATATGTATCTATTTGGGATCTTGCCTAAATCTCTACCAATGACATCGGAAAATTACTATATTTTTACCTTCAATCAACCAAAAAAATTGGAGGTACGGTAATCGAAAAAAAATTTCATTTTTTTTTCAATTTCGAGATCACCGTGTTTAGAAACGTAAAGATCTGCGAAGAACAAAATTCAAATTTCTGTTTCGGTCTGTCGGGCGGTCGCCTGATTTTATCCCTTGATTTATTCCTGAACCATTCAACCAATCAGAACCAAATTTGGTATGGTAGTAAGGTTTACGGTAGAAAGGTGAAAATAAGGTATTCATTGCGATCTGTCAATCAGGAATGCCACTACAAGAATATGATACAAGACTTTTTAAAGCGATTTTGTCTTGTGATAAGGTATTTTAAAGACCTTGAAGAGGTTTATCCAGAATAGGTCAAATTAACTTTCTATCTATCATCTGTCAAAAATTACAAGCTATCAAAGTTAAAAGTTCAAGAGTAAATAACTCATGAAGTACTGAAGGGATCTCAACCAAACTCAACCAACTTGAAAGAATATGCAACCCTTCGATAAAAATCAGGAATGCAATATCAAATGTAAATATTAAAATTTTTTTACAAAAACTTGAAAAAAGTCATTGTTCCTCGAATTTCCTCGGCATTTTCACGTCGACAGCAATCAAACTTTTTGGACATATGCCTTGTGAAAGAAAAAAAAAACTTTGAATAAATTATCATTATTAAATACCGCTTTCAACAAAGTTTAACGAGTTAAAAATTAAACAACAATAAAAATCAATCGATCATAGATCGTATCAAATGACAATACATATTTTTTTATATTTGTGTTTTTATTATGTAGATATTTTAAAACATATAGATAGATTTTCGGACGAAAACGATATCCTTCGCTGGAAGCTCAAAAACTTATTAATTTTTATTATTGTTAAAATTACTTAATTCAATTTTTATTGCATTACTTTTCAAAAGTTAAAAATTTAAATCGTTAAATAAAGTTTAATGCGATTTTATAGTTGAAATAATCTTGAGGATCGTTTAATATTTAAAAAAATTTTATTGTATATTTACTAATACGATTATCTATATACACTTTTTCTTAATTTTGTATACTAGTTAGTTACAAATTTTCTTAAATAACTCTTCGCGTTATCACTTAACAAATAAAAATCAAATAAATCCATTTAAGTTTACCACTTGCAATTTAATTTCAGAAAAATATACAATGCAACTTACCAGTCGTTGCCTGTTTTTGCAACATTTTGTCGTTTTCTACCAGTCTGATGAGGTTTTGGTTCAGCTACCATATTAACATCTGTAAAACAAGTCAGGTGTAAGAATAGAAAATAATTTTAAACATGCGTTTGATTATATGTATATTAACCAGCAGTATGGTGTAAAACCTAAACCGACTGATTGGAAAGTCGCGTCGGATACACTGCTGTGATCTAATGTCCAATATTATGGACTTGCTATGGGGAGGCAACGGAAAACCACCTCGTTAATTATATTGCCTAGTCAGTCATTTTGGCTTTGACCAAATTAATCGCTTACGCACTGTAAGGTGTATGGCACTTGAAGAAGCAGATATGTATGTATATTAAATTCAAAAAAAATTTATTTTTTGCTTTTCTTGTTAATTTTGAAATTATATCTTAATATACTTATTATAATATTATGTATGTCTCATCGAAATCTCCTGAATTAAACTCTTATAGCGAAATAGAATTATAAGTGAAGGTTTTGCTGGAAATTTTAAGACAAATTCTCCATGCCGTTCTTTTCATGATGACTAGAAAGATCGAAACATTCGGTAAATTGTATCAATTATTTAAATCTTTCTTAGTTTTTCATAATTGCTTTGAAGACTTGAGCGATTAGGTAAACTAGAACTTTAAGTACAAAAATACAAAATTAATCTATTAGTTCTAATATGTAACTCTGTAAGTATTCGACCTACCAAATATTATATTATATATTAATTTTTGCATTTTATTGCAAAATGTAAATCATTTATACATTTCATTATATAATTTCACATGTTAAGAACTAATTTTATCTATATTTTTTTCTTCAAGATATTGCAAAAAAATGTATAGTTGTATATTGTGAAGGTATTTTAAGATCAAGAACTTATTTTTAAATTAATTTATAACGCAATTTTGTTAAAAACTTAAGTTCAGATAGTTTACCCGTACCGTCAATTACTTTCGGCACCATTCCTATATTATTACAACGCTAATAGAATGTTAATAGTACTCCATTTTTTAAAACAGTAAAGGTTGGTTTATGTCGAACACCTACCCCGTAGCTTACGCCACGTAAAACGCAGCATAAAAATGTTGGCTTATGCAGAAGTTTATGTTCGACGGCGTTCGTCTAGTTCGATTTCGTTTTCTAGTTAATTTTTTTTATAAAACTTGAAACGAATAGATAGCTCCATTTCATAAAGTGCAGTTTTATTTACATAAAAATTAATAACAATTAAAAAATAAATTTATTTCTGGGTAAATATCAAATTATTTTAATTTAATGAAACTGTAAATTAAAATTAAATATTTATTTTCTAATAACATGCAATTAATTTGTTTTTTACGAAAAAATTAATTAACAAATTTCTTCATCGGTGGTGTGCAACGTTTTATTTAACCAGCGTTTATTGAAGTTTATTGAAGTAATTGAAGTTTATCTAATTTTCACAAGAAATTACATTTTATTACTAAAATAATTATTAGAATGTTTAATCAAGTTATTAGGTTTATTGACTACAATAATAACAAAATAAGTCAATAAGATAATCGTTTGTGATGAAAATTGCTCATTTTAGATTGATTACAAAGGTGTGAGTTTGAAAACATTAACATTAACTTTTCAAACACAGTTATTTAAAAAGATGTTGACATTTTAGTAACTGACGAGGGTAAAAATTTATACATCCAATGGTGTCACTATACTCAATCAACTGTATCTAATCAATTCGTAACAGTTTTACGAAAAGTTGTTAATTGCTCCATATGGCTTAAATATTGTATTCTGTCTAAATTCGATGGATGTGAAGTTACACTTTATTCTTGAATTATACAAATAACCGATTTTGTTTAATATTATAGCTATTGATATTTTCTGATCAATTTTATTATAAACTAAAATGGAAACAACTAATATAATGTCTTTAGTTTGAAATCTGTAACCTCACCCTTATCTCTTAGTCTGTCCGTCGTTTTCTTGGTCGACCTATATTTTACTCTTACATAAATATTTTTTTATGCATTTTTTAGGCAGCTATTATTACTTACTTCGTCTTTTTCAATTTGTTACTTTTTTTGGGTTTTTGTAGACATTGGACTTGTTCTTGCAAGAGAAGACATTCAATATAATTATAATAAGCCAAACAAGTTATTAAAGAATCGAACATTTCATATTTAATGATCTACTTAATATGATAAGTATTTGTTTTTACAATTTATATAGCAATTGCATCGTTTTTTCTTTATTTACTTATTATTTTGTTTGTCTTATAAATGTTTGATATAGTCTATAATAATTATTATTTATAGGCTATATGAGTTTCGCGGTTGTATTATGATGTTTTTTAATGTTCTGTTTTATGGTAAATACATTATTACCGTACATACTACATATTTACCGTTTGATCTTTTAATATTGCGTATTCAGCAATATTTTGCAATCTATGATTATTCCATGAAATATATTGTATAAGGTAGGTATTCAACAAGCCACATTCTATAGTTTTCGCATAACACTTTATATTGCCTTTTTTAAATACACATATTATTTACTATTTTTTTGGAACTTATTCTCTATATTATATTCTGCTGTTTCCATTGCTTTCGGGATCTAGACTTTGTTAGCTATTTTAGTGAATTCTGCAACTTCTATTTGTTTACATCCTACGGTTATTTTTTCAATTTCAACATGCTATGTTGGCTATTGGTGCCATTTTTATTTTGTCCTGTTATTTTGTTTTGATTTCCTATAATGCTTGCTATACGTTTTATTCATTCTATTTTCTAGTTGGTGTTGTCGGAAAACTACCTTAAAAAAAGTATTTTGGTATGATACAATGGACATGAGTTCATTTATTGTTTTATAAAACAGTTAATGCAAATTTCATTTAAATAAAAAATAGAAATAACCTTTTAAAATAAACAAGTAAATTATGTGGTATTTAGTTTGTTGGTAAAATGTAACTGTAAAGTGAAGAATATATACGTATAAAATTATTATTTCGTATAAAACAATTATTTGACATTAATTTAACACTTGAGAAATTATAATCTAAACAATTGAAAAAGTTAAAAATACTTAAGAAAATATTTAAAAAAATATGGAGTGAATATAATAATAAGAATAATCTAAAACGGCACTGCTGGTATTTGAAGCCGACTACTTAATTGACTGCACTTATTTTACAAACATTCTTAGTCCTACCCTGTCAAAAGTGTTAAATCTAGATAATATTATGTATTCTTCACTTTACAGTTAAAATTCTATTATTTTAATGTTTTGTTTAGATTTTGTATAATATTAAGATTATAAAAGTCGACATACCAATACATGTTACTGAAATAGATATAAGAAATGTCAACCCATGATGTCATGGAAAGATTACCATAATTTAAGCACTTTAAGGATACAAGTCAATTTATTATTTCATACCAGATATTAAATAAATCTTTCTAAATTACTAAATTAAATTACTGTATTTAAGTATAGATGCATGTTAGTTTTATACTTTTCAATACAGAATAATATAATTATGTAGGGGAGAGTCCGGCAGTACCGGCCGGCATGCTGTACCGGTCTGTTTCAATTTTCGAAATTCTGTATTAGATAGCTCTGAGATGGTTGTTGCCATATAAGTAAAAGATTCCGAAAAGTATATATTTCACGCGGCGTCGACTGGTCGTCATTGGTTTACTTTCCGTAATAAGATTTGTATTGCGGTGGTATTGCGTTTAGTGAATTAACAAATTTTCTGTGATTGATTAGTAGAGTTTTGAGGACGAGTAAATTTCGAGAAAATGATTAGATACAATGTGGAAACTGTAAGAGTTGAATCCATGAGACCTGTGCAATCCTACCAGAATTGTCAAATTAATATATTTGCGATTATTGTCATGTATAAATATTCATAATCTTGCTGGACGGTACTGGAGGGCGCAGTGTTTTTGTTTATTATTATATAATATTATATTATATAATATTATAAAGAAATTTTATTTCTATTAAATGATAGCTCTTTGGTGTCAACCTAAAAGATAGCTGAAACAGTTTTTCTTTTGAGAAAAATGAACCCTGATCGTTATTCCCGTGCACTCTTCATAAATATGTATACCTATTTATTCTAGTGATGGGCACTATCAACAATTTTTGACCATCGATGGTTTAGTTACTAAATATCAAACTGAATAAAAGCTATCGAATATAAAACTATTGAATAAAAATTGTCGAGAAAACTGTCGAATTTTTTTTGTATTGAATTTGTACTTAGGGGTCGCTTGGCTGCGAAAGCCTTTCAAAAACATCAACCAATTTTGATCTTTTGTTTGTGACCCTACTAATTAGGAGTTCAGAAGTTCGATTTTGCTTGCAAAACCCAAAATGCTCCTGAGAGATTTACTTTTCATCTCGTTTGGTGTCATTTGTATTTGTCCCAAGTATTTATGCCAGTTCCGATTTAGGGCAGTTGCAGAGAATGTGCTCGGCTGTCTCCGTTTCCAATTCACATAGTCTGCAACGGTCGTCTTCTTCCAGTCC
This sequence comes from Cantharis lateralis, assembly GCA_963170105.1. Taxonomy (NCBI): domain Eukaryota; kingdom Metazoa; phylum Arthropoda; class Insecta; order Coleoptera; family Cantharidae; genus Cantharis; species Cantharis lateralis. The sequence continues at coordinate 53,722,003 of OY720624.1, read as the reverse complement.
CATTTTTTTGAGGTGATATTTCACCTGGCAGTGCCCGGTGAACAACCCCGTAATGAGCCTGATTTCTTTCTTTGATAAAAGAAGAAGCTTTTTAGATTCTGCAGTCGAGTACTTTATAAATTTCTTCGCCTGTCTTTGTCCTGTTACGTTGTTCCAGAGAGTTTTTTTGCCTTCCGCTTCCCATTGCTGTATTTCCAGCTCCCTGTGTGTCTTAGACAGCCCACAGAATGATTCTGGTCCAGCAGGTTTTGCGTTCGAGCCAGATCTAGCTAGTTTGTCAGCTATTTCATTACCCTCAATTCCCTCATGACCTGGCACCCAACGAAGGGTTTGTTGCCATGTGGATAAAGACTCAAAGCTATTAGCCTTGAGTGCTTTTATCGCAGCTTGGCTGTCAGAAATAATATTAATCTGCTTACCCTTTACCTTTCTTTGCAGGCATTCATGGGCACAAAATGTAATTGCAAGTATTTCAGCTTGCATAATTGTGGGATAGGTACCTAAGGCTATGGATGCCTCATATCTTGGGCCATATATGCCTATACCTGTTCCCTGTTCAGTTTTAGATCCATCTGTATACCAGTTAAAGGATTTTGTGTCGAATAGAAACTATCGTATCATCTAACCTAAATCATTTTATCTCTATCCATTGATATTGTTAAAGTAAAATTAATAATTAACAATTTTTTCAACTAATTTTTATAAAAAGCTTAACTATTTATATTTATTTTGTAGTACCATTTTTGTATTTCTTTGCGATGATGTACGAGTATTGGTAGTAGTACTGTTGTACTGTTGGTATATTATACTCTACAACATTGTAATACATTTTGTTACACTAAAAGCCTGTTCACATTATAAAATTTTGCTTAAAATTTGGCTTAAAATTTTTATAAGATAAAAATTTCACTGTTCACACCTTAAAATTTCCGTTAAAATTTTCCTTAAAAGAACTTTTAAGCGAAATTTTAACAAATTTTAAGGAATAGGACGGCACCTATTTTCTTAAAATTTTACGTAAAATATTTTTTAATGGTGTATTTGGTGATATCAGGTAGTATCACTGCTTTCTGTTGGTAGTAGGTACTTTGTTATTATTATCATTATTATATGATATAAAAGTATATAACTTATTTTTATGATGTATTCTAATATTTTATATTATTCTATTATTGTTATTGTTGAAAAGATAGATAGTCAAGAAAATGTAGGAAACACTTTTGAGCCCAAATTTTTTTAGTTTTTTGTTTTTGAATAAACTTTCTTTTTCTAAATAGATTTAACAACAACACAGTTGTTAAAATTGCACAACTCATCACTTCATGTTTTTTTATCGGCATTTTACTTTCGCGTGTTTTATATAAACAATAATCACTTGTACTGCTTGTACCAACAAATGTTAGGTTAGGTGTTAGGTTAGTAAACGTTAAAAAAATATTTCCGTAAAATAATAATTTTAATGTGTAAACACAAATCTGTAAATCGACAAATTTTAAGGAATTTTAAAGAAATTTTAACTAAAATTTTAAGCAAAATTTTAAACAAAATTTTATAATGTGAACAGGCTTTAAATGTGTAACATTCTAAATTTTAAATTGATAGTTCTACAAAAAAAAAAAAAGTTCTAACAAAAATTTTATTCGATAGTTTTAGTAACTAAAAAAGGATTCGATATAACTATATAACTAAAAGACGAATAACTATCGATAATTCAAATGAAAACTAGCTATAGAATAATTTGATGGTTTTTATTCAAAAGTTGGATCACTGATTTATTCTCTTGTAACAAACATAATAATAAATAATAAAAATAACTAGTAAAATTCTTATGACGATTTTTTAACTTGTTATTTTGTCATTAAAAACTGTATATAGAAGCATATCCTTTAACACATAATGAACATTTGATTGTTATTAAAATTTATGTGTACAATATCAATTTCCCAAAAAATGTCCTTATGACTTTTTAAGTGCCGACCACAGAAGTGTAGAGGTATAAGTAGCTCATACTTACTGTGGTTTTATTGTTCTACACTTGATAACGGGTGAAACTCCCAAACATGTTGTGTATACTATTGAATCACAAATTGCAGAAAGAGGACATGTAACATATTCTATTAAATTGACATTTTGTTTTCTTAGTCTAGATCCCTAGCCGCATAATATATTGAGAAAGTAGTATTATAATATACTAATTCATAGCAAATGTTCTAAGGCATGTATCTATAAGTATATACATACCTACTGCTAAAATTTTAGTAAAATATTGATTTTTAAGAAACTAAGAAAAACAGTATTTTTATGTTCTAAACAACTTTTAGAATGTTACATGTCCCCATTCTGCAGTTAGATTGCCAATATTGAAGCAACAAAAACCGGTTGCATAAAAATCATTTTATGTAATTTACTTTCTTAGGTACAACAGGAAAACTGTAAAATCAAACATGAAAATGAAAGTGGAAATATCACAGCCAAGTTTTGATGTAAGAAACTACCTACTTAGAAGACTATTAATTAAAATTATGTTATAAGGTGTATATATTTTGTGCTTAGAAAAGTTACAACTGTAAATTTATTAAAATTCTTCAAAGTTAAGAACTTGCAAAAATGGCAAAATAATCATTATTGTTATTATATTATTTTAAATGTAAGTAAAAAAATAAGTTATAATAATATTTAAGTTCTATTTTTCACATAATTAATTTTTTAATCGATTTTGATAAGTAATATACTTGGCTTTGGAAATACCACATCTATAGCTGTACAAACAAAGAAAGAATTGTGCTGTCTAAAATTTGAAGAGTACATTTCTGTTTATGACATCAAGGATATTAAGCAGCATTCGCGTTTGTACGGTTTAGCACATATTTTGTATGCCTTTTATTATTTATATTAAAGCAATGAAATAAACTCAGTCTAATTGAATTGGCATATTCAGGTTCAAAATAATAAACTATTCATTATAAGATAATTTGATTTTAAAGTTATAAGTAATTCAAACATCTACATACATATACCTAAAGTATGAGTTAAAATATCACTTGACCGCATTTGACAGAAGATATTGTAATGTTATTATACATATTAGGCAGGTAGTTGCATTTAAAAGCAGAACATTAATGTAACTACGGAGCAGAACTGCACAAATCACTACTTTGCAAAGTTGTTGCTGCATTTATTAAGTTACTAAATAAGTAATATATAAAGTACAACTTAAAGTAGCAAACCAAAGAGTAATTTAACAAGATTTTTGGTTTAAATTTAAAATTTAAAACTAATTGCTCTTCGACTCTGATGTATGCGTCAGCGTTTGTAATATTAATTCACAGAATTTAAGTATGCATTAATGCTGCTACTTTCCAGCGACAGAGTTCAATGCAAGTATCGTTCTCGTTAGATGTCGGCTCAAGAAATACAAGTTACAGTACAAGTCAAAGAATACTAGTACAGGTATGACTTGCACACATGATGACTTTCAGAATACCGATTTTACTTGTTGTTGTCCTCTCGTTCATGTATCGTTCTAAAATGCTGTTCCCCATTTGTAAAATTAAGATCTGCGTGACTATAACTTATTAACAATTTTTATGAAAAACTGATCCGCATTATACAGGCCTCACATTAAAAGCTGGTTTCCAGTTACGCGCAGAAACCAAACTTAGATAGCAAAGAGAGTTTAAAAATAACCCTCTAGGACAACCAGGAATCGGACAATATAATTCAAAAAATAATTATGAAATCTTGCGTGTTAGTGCTTGTTCAGAATGTACGTAAGACATAAGAAATAATACTTGGTGAACATTGAAAAAGCACTTATATTAGCAGAACATAATTTATGTTACATAATGTACCCGTGCAATAATATTACTTGTAAGTTTTAAAAAATACCCTCATTAAAAAATTCATTATATTGCTTATTTAACTTGCATATTTGTTAAAAACTTACAATTAATATGATATCCATTTTAACTACCATGAAATAAAATATGTTTTATATTATAATAGTATATTATTTTATATTACATATTTTTAGTGTATTTTAAAATTTAATGCGATTTAAGAAATTAATAATTAAAATATAATTCAATTTGTTTTAGAATATAATATAAGATTTTCAAAAGAAATATTATATTATACTACTAATTTTTTAAAATTAAAATGTAAAATGTGTTACAAACCACCATTTCTTGGTAATATCTTGTAATTTTTAAGTGCAATTTGCGAAGACTAATAATAATTTAATAATTTATGCTCAAATTCGAGAGCCAATTTAGTATGCATTAAAAGAGTATAAAAATTAAATTAAAAAAATTAAACAACTAATTATATTGTGGTCAAATAAGCAAGAAGATTTTGATAATGAACTAGCATATTTCAGTATGCGGTTGCATAAAAGAAGAAGCGGCTGGTTAATTAACTTTCTCTAAACGTTTACTTTGAGAGGAGTTATTCAGCCGTTAAAGGGTTTGTCGCGTATTTTATTGCTGGCTTGCTATTTAAATATTTTTAGCATAAAGATGCAGTAAAGATAAGCGATCATTATTTTGGTAAAAATTCAGAAAATCTGATGATCGCATAAAATTTAACCACTAGTTACTTTTTAAGGAAGTTATAATATTATAAGAAGATAAAATATATGTACATATATATAATATGCAACGCCCGAATACTACAAATAATATGTAATGTAGATAATAATATTATGTAGTAATACCTTAGAATATAAAATAGGAAGGAAGTAGCAAATGGACTATAACACATGCATCGAGTACGAGTCAAAAGTCGTGGGTAGAAACTCCGCCCATTGCACCACGTTTGTAATCGGTGACCTATATTTTTAAATTTTAAAGTTGAATTATGGTGAGTTGCAGTGTTTGTGGGACCTCTAGGATTAAAAAAACTATTAATTGTGGTATAACTTGGCACAAGTAAGTACTTAGAGTTATTTAACTAATTTTATAACAAAAACATTAATTTGTGAGGTTACTGACCATAATCTGCTTGAATCATTGGCGTACATATTACGAAGTAATCCTATATAATTATTTACATTAAACGCCGCTTTTATAATTTATATTTCCAAAAATTTAGATGAGAAAGGCTATTTAGTTGAAAAATATCAAAATTCCGGAATATTGGTCTCCAACTCGATCGTCATGCATGTGTTCAAAACACTTTAGTGACTATGCTACGCCCCTGGCAATTATATTAACCGGCCGCCATAGGATACCACGTTGACTCGGACTTGATATTCATACACTCTTTCCTCCCTATTTTATATTCTAAGAGTAATACGAATATACTATATTGGTATGTTATTTCACGTTTCTCATAAATTTTCTACATTTTTTTGGATTTATAAAGTACCTACTGATTGGCGTGATTAGGCGAAAATTCTTATTGTAATTTTAAAAATTATAATCATATTACAACATTAGAACTGCAAAACGTAAAAACATATGATTTCAAATAATAATAAGTACATAACAACAATGTTTTAATTCAAATGTAAATTAAAATTTAAAAAAATGTTAAATTATTTTTAAGAAAATGTCATAAATAAATTCAGGATAAAGTTTTGTAATAAATCCAGAACATTTTAAAAATTAAAAATTCGAAATTATGAATAAAACAATCTGAAGTGGTCGTCCAGATACTTTATCATACCTTGAAAAAATTATTTAAAAATACATGATTGCATTCTCATTAAAAAAATAAGTTAAAATTAATTTTTTTTTTCTGTGAACCGATTGTAACCTAAATTTAATCAGTTTTAAACCTCAATATTAAAGTAATAAATACGAAAATTGGTTAAAAAATTCTTATTACTTTTTTCTGTATACCACACACAGACATCCTATCACACAGACATTTTTTGGAAATCATGATTTTAGTCTTCTGGGATCCCAATCCCAAACGTCTAAATTCTCAAACATCTCAAATTTTTGTTCATAATGATAAAGTAAAAAATAAATTTTTAAATATTGAAATAATCATCATTTCACACCATTTCCCTTTCCAACTTTATTGATACGAGTATATAATTTAAATTGAATTTCATAGAAATGATTAATCTTTAAAATACTTATTTACAATTTTCATACAGCATATCATCATCATCATCATCATCTACACGTATAAGACCGCGGTCCGTTACGTCACTCAAAATTGATCTCGCCATCTCTTTCTGGGGCGACCTACGGATCTTCTTCCTCTGGGTTTATATTGGTACAGTTTCTTTGGTATTCTGGAGTTATCCATTCTATCCAGATGCTCCCTCCATGCTATTCTGTACTCCTTCATTCTCTCATTTAAACTGTATATGCTTAGCTCGTTTCTTATATCAGTATTTCTTTTTCTATCGGTTCTTTGATAGCCGGCCACTGCTCGTAGGAATCTCATTTCGGCGCTTTGTAATCGTTGCTCATTTTCTTTTGTAACTGTCCAAGTTTCGCTGCCGTATGTAATGCTTGGTATAGAAATAGTTTTATAAAATTTTATTGCCGTGCTCTGGTTTGCTCTATTTTTGAAAGTTCTTTTTATTGTTCCGTTGATGTAATTAAATTTTTCGATTTTAATATAATATAATTTTAATATAATTCATATTATATAGTATACCTATTTCTTTTCAATCGATATTATATCAGTCGGGGTTAAACCAAAATAATGGTAAATCAACAATTCGTAAATTTATTAATGACATTGCTCGTCAATTTAATTTTCAATTGTAACGGTTAAGTTTTATGAATAAATTAAGTTAAAACGATTTGCATTTTCTGAAAATTATTTCAAGACTTTTAGTTACATTTATTTAATTTAGTAATCAAAGCAATATTATTTGAAGTATTACAGGTATTTTTCGTAAATTTTCAGTTAAGGTAAGCAAATTAATATCAAAAAATTTTTTACCGTTTACTAAACTATAAAATTTGCATGATTTGTGTTTAGTTTGTATTGAGTTTTATATTACAAATAATCGAAGAGGATATTATAACAACAAATAAAGACATAATACAGAAGTTTTCATATTTTAGATTGCAAAAGTGCCCATTACAGCTCGAAAATTATTTTATTTCAGTTGAAACCAATTTTTAAGCAATATCTACTCAATATTTTTGCAATTAGCTGTAATTTTCAACCTTCAAACTTGTTTTATTTGATTCCACAATCAATTTACTACTTCTCAAAATTCAGCTAATCTTCAATTTTTTCAATGTTAATAAGTAGTTGCTAAATAGTCATGAGAGACTATTTAGATTGTGTTTTCGATTTGAATAGACATTTAATTATTATTCAAAAATGCATGTAAAACAAATTTTAGTTTTCATGTATCTATATGTTATAAAGTAATTAAACACCACTTTGCATCAAAGTGGAGTCTACAAACCTCTATTTTCATTCCTTTATAAAATTGGTACAAAGCGTATCGGGTTTGAAATAAAATGCCACCTATTTGCATCAAGTTAGTAAAGTAAAGTTAAGTAGAGTACTCTATTAATTTATAACTAATTATTATCAATATATTTTTAACATCACTTAAAGAATATTATGTTCTCATGAAGAATTACATAATTAATTTATAACTAATTATCAATTAGTTAAAAGAATCAAAGAATCACTCAAAGAATCGATAATCTTTTCATATGCATTCTGTCCAGTGAGATATGATAATTTAATATAATTTTTTTTTAATTACTCATTAACGATTGCTGTTACCTACCAAATTGCGCCTCCAGTGTAAAAGTATCGCAACTGAAGAAACGACAAAAAATAGCGAAAATATTAAGAAAACATGATGTTATCCTATCGCACAAAACATCCAATAAAATTGTTTGCTGTTTAGACAACGCAAGGACAAGGTGGATACTCTGGATAAGTGTGGAATTTAACAGCTGTGCTGCGGGGAATGTCCGGCCACATACATTGGTCAAACTGGACGAAAACTCAGTATTAGACAGGGTGAACGCATGATGGATATGTTGGGATTTATTCCTTCGCCATCTCGATGAAAGGAACACAAGGATTTTTTCTACGACATTGATGTAATCTTTAAATATTCCGACAGTTACATTTAACTTAATGAATGTGTAAATTTGTTCGACACGCTATTATTACGTATCGTCAATTTTATCTATTTTTATTTTATCCAATTTTATCAATAACATATCTATTTTTACATATTTATTTTTAAATTTCAATTTCGCTCGATTTTTACTCTTGTGTGTTTTAGACAATATTTGACATTTTGAGACATTTTTTAAGTTGTGATGGATGTTTTTGTTTTTGTTTGAAAACTGACATGTAGGTTATTTTGTACATTGATATGTGTTTTGCATCTTGTTTTTTGTTCTGTTTTTTAGTAGCCTTGCCCTGAAGATGTGTGTCAGTTAAGCTCACGAAACCGGTGACTACAGTTAAACTACATATATGAGTATACATCTGCAGAAGAGTGTTTCATTTATTATATAGGAATACTATTGATAAGAATCACGAAAATTTGACTCTGGTGGCCTACAATATATTTATAGTAAAAGCTTTTATTTATGGGATGTCTACCTACTGGTCCCACACATAATATTTAATACAAAAATAACTGCAATTTTTTTCGAAGAAGCGAAACTGCAAATTCTGAATCAAAAACTTCATCACTATTACCAGCCTTTATTTTCCCGAGTAAATTACAAGCTCTAATCGGAAGATGAGGACGCTAATCGCCCTCTCAAAAAGAATTTGTAAAACTTGGAAAAGTCAGCTCAATTAAGCTATGAATGTAACGCTATTTAATAATAATAATTGCACGAGTTTTGGGCAAGTAAACAGTAGATACTATACATTTAAGAGCAATCAAAAATGAAGGATAAATTTATATAAAAACATTGGGTAAAAGGTCCGACAGCTCTGACTGGTTATGCTAAGAGACATGCTAAGAGAAACTCCATAGCGAAATATTATTCTTTTCCCTAATCTACCGATTTGATAAATTATCCTAGGTAAGGCCACTGTAAGGCCTAAATTCGAAAATTAGAACCAATAATTTTATAATTACAACGGAAAGGTTAGAGGCCCTTTTTTATATACTATATTATGTAATATGTACTTAATATGTATTTTTAAACCCTTTAAACCCTGGTCAATTTTGGTGGGTACTAATGGTTTATATTTAGAATATTTGTTTGTATATAAACAAAAATATTTAAAATATTCTGTTATTAGCGTTCGAGCTGAAATTTTTTCCAAGTCTGTGAATTTATTTTTGAACTTGTAATCACCACAACGAGGTTTCAATTAAAATTTTTTTAAACATGTTGCCGATTTCACAGATGTATTCACGTCAAAATAAGAATTTTAAAATGAATAAAGAACAATACTTTAAAGAAGTATAATGTGAAGTGAAAAATCAAAACATAAGTCAGGTCAAGATTACCGACATATGAATCGCTATAATATTGTTGTCATCATCGGTTGAAGATGACTGTATAAAACTACCATATATATCAGTTGTGGAAAATTTAAAAAAATTACTATTTTTTCCCGACTACGCAAAGCCAAAAAGAAGGGTTATGATTTTTTGTTAAATAAGAAGAATAAAGTCATCATAATCTGTAATTATTAAATATTTTTAAACGTTATATTCACTATTATACTTATACGTATTTAAACACAATATTTAAATATGTACATATTTGTACAATGTTCAAAGAAATAAACGAAGATTATTTTTTATAAGCTTATAAGTTTTTAAAATTTACGCTAACAAGAATACAACAATAATAAATTGCTATATTATATAAAATACGCATTCGAATAACAAACAATAATTTTTGCAAGGTGTAGTACCTAATGTACTTAAAAAATTGATTAATTTTTATCAAATAGTCAAACTTTTAATGTTTGCAGTCACTAATTTTGATTGTAGGTTAGACGTACGCTATATTAACATACCATAATCCCATTAATTACAAACACAGCACAGGAGAATATTACAACCTCTCGAGATATAGTTAAAACTGCTAGATAAGTTGTGGATAAAAAAAAATTATAAAACAAAAATTACTACAATGTGTAGATAATAATATTGCGTGAGTTTTATTAGTACAAATTTAACAGTGCACTCGTGCTAAATGTATATTTTATCAGTTATGTATTATACACCCAAAGAAATAGATGGTGTTGAAATTTCTTAGTAGAGTTTCCATTCTGGTTGTTTTTAATAGAGAGAAATAACTAGAGATATATAAATTATTCTATCATCACTATAAACTACGTCCACTGCATTCGCAATAGACTAGAATTGCTTCCGCAGTTAGAAAACTGTTCCTTCGTATGTATATGCAACCACGAACTTCAAAAGTGTTTCTGGAACGACACCGTACTATAATATTATAAAATTACAATTTAATGTTAGATAGTTTTATAACATTTACATTTAAAACAAAACTTTTCATTCAAAGCTGAAAATTTAAGAACCACTATAAAATATAAAATTCTAGGAATGTTTTTTAAAAATATGATTTTATTTGAAAACCAACAATAACGGAATTTAAGTCGTAACACACGTTTTCTAGTACATTTAAAGAGTTGAAGTCCAGCACTTCATGGGCTTTCTTCCCTTAATGCAGTACCCGTGTAGGGATGTTAAAATCGCCTTTGGGCCGTCCTTAGAACGAGTCTTCTACACTTCACACGTCGCTAAAACCTCTTTATACAACCCTCGTCTACCCCTATATCTTTTCCATAGGGAAAATCTAGATACATCGTGTTTATTCGAATGTAAAGAATTTCTTATCACTGCTTGTCACAATAAATACAAGTAAAATTTAAATAAGTCGTACATTATAATAAACCTAAACTAAATTTTTATTTTATCAATGATTTGAAAATAATAATCGTATAATCACTTTTTATATCTCGACATAACATAACGTAAAATATAATTTCTTATAATTTTGTTGGTTGTTGGGAAATAAAATTTGAAGTGATTCCAAGTAGCATCGTTTACCATACCTCTACTACAGATTATATTATATACGTAGTCATGATTAATAAATGTTAACATGTATAAAAGCATATACTGGTTTTTAGACGCCACTGATGAAATCTAATAAAATCGAAATGTACAGTTAGTATACAAAACCCGGTTGTATAGTCGTTATAGAAGTGTTATACTAATTAGAGTGAAATTTTCACCAAAAAATGATTCCATTCAAATCGGTAAATTTTTTTATTATGATTTACATGCGATTTACAATAGTTATGTATTATTTTTCACGAAACCATTATAATAATATGAAATATTCACTCAGAATGAAAATATTTCCCTGCGCATTAAATTCATGCACATGATTTTATTTTACTAAAAGATATTGCATGTAGTAGTTAGATGTTTTTCTTAAAAATAGGTGTGATTTGTCATTATTAATTAGGCATTGAGTGCGCTTATGTTATGTTAAGTTAATTGCTTATTTTTAAATGAAAACACAACATTACGCCAGTAGTTTAGCAAACAAAAAGGTATCTGATGAGCGGAGTTAATCCAATCGTTTTTGTTCTGCTGCAAACATAGAATGGCTTTTTACAGAAATGCACGCGGCGACAACTAAACTTTCATGCCTTTTTTTATTTAATGCTTTTATCGAATAAAATTCTGGCACAATCTGGGCAAGCAAGTATGGCAACTTTTACATTTTTTCTTGTATTGCAGTTACAGTTTAAACTTCTGACAGTACTAGTAATTTATTATAATATAGTAGCAGCATATCTGTACCATTGTACAACCGACTTCCAAGTATTTTGTTTGCGTTCTTTTAAATATATTACATTGCTACATTTAGGCACTATTCTATTTGAACATAATATTTTAATAATATTATTAATATTAATATTATATTTTAATAATTTTAATTAAATTTTATATATATTTTCACGAGTTAATAATTTTAATTAAATATTATTTTCAGTTCTGGGCAATTAATCATGCCTTACGTTCAGTGATATTAGACAAACTTATGGGTTGACAGTTGTTGGTAATATGAAAAAACTTCCCAATTATACAATGAAAAGAGCAACACTATTAAACCAAAGGATATTTTTACTACAGTGCAAGGAGTATAACCTTATTCCACAATTCCTAAAACTTAATAATAACTATAGAAATAATCTTGGTTTTTCCTCTAGGATGAACAAAATAACTAATAGTTGGTACAATAAAGTATTATTGGAATAAATCGCAGATTGTTTAAGAAATATTTCTTATATATTCCACGACTATCGAATATTTAATTTAACTTCAGTTTTACCTAATAATATACTAACCGATTTTCTAGATATTATTGACAACAGATACAACTGTGCTTTTAAAAAAATCAAATCAAGACATATAAATAAAATCTTGCAATTAAAGAAAAAACAAATACCAGCAAATAATTTGGACATAATTCATACGCAATGGATTAAAAACTTAACTCCAGTAGACCTACCTAACGAAGTGCTAAGAACTCGACAACTTGGACCAAAGCACTCGATTCCTGTCACAAGCAAAAACTTCCCTACCGATGATTTGATTGTAGGAGTGGAAAACGCAATCAGGAATTTGGACTTTGAAACAACAAATCTTTTAAGACTAGAATTTACTAACTCAATTAAAATTTTTAGCAAACTTTAAGAAAAGAATAAGCAAACAAATAATATACAGGACTTAATTAAAACCAAAAAGTTCTTAAAGGAACATCCGGAATTATTCATAATTAAAGCAGACAAAGGAAATACTACTGTCGTCATGAGTAAGAATGAATACCAGACAAAAATGAGTGATTGGTCAATGACAACACCACATATGAAGTTCTAAAGAAAGACCCCACCAATAACCTCCAACTAAAAAATAACCAGCTAGTATCGGACTGGGTTAAAAACGAATATATAGATAAAACTACATCATACAAACTTAAAATTAATAACGCTGTTCCACCTAGGATGTATGGTCTACCCAAAATACACAAAGAGGAAATTCCCACAAGATCCATCGTTGCCAGTATCAAATCGCCAACCTATAAACTATCTAAATATTTATCAAAAATAATATCTAATATTTTAGGGAAAACAGATTACTATACTAAGGATTCGTGGTTTTTTGTTGAAGACGTAGAACTTTTCAAAATTCCTACTGATCACACTCTCGTTTTGTAACGATAGACGTAATACTCGAGCTTGTTCTAAATTTACACTTGATTGGAAATAAATTTTGTGAGATTGTGAAGTGATTAAAATTCCAAAAAATTAATAAAAGATTTGTTCAGCGAACTGTTACTTGTTTCGGAATACGCGGACATTTACAATAAAAATACCGGTCGAAATCGTACCATTAGAACCAAATAGTGTATAAAAATACGGGAACGAATTCTTGGCTGGAAAGCTTTGGAAAACTTGGTCAGAGTTTCAATATAAGTCACTAATCAGTTCATTTAATTTTAAGAAAACATCTGGTTGTAAAAACATACAAAAAATAAAAATTCATGGTTTTACACAAAAACAAAATAGAGATAGAAAATGCAAAGCATTGTTACGGCAGCACGGTGATTGTGAAATTATCTTTCCAAATAAATTTTTTTTGTATTTCAAGAACCACGTACACCACTCCCAGAATGATCGTTTTGATGCTGCTATATAGTATTGCTAATATCCCTAGAAACAGAAAGTTTCCACTGCGATTCAATGAAAAAGGTGTAAAAATTAATGCTTCTTATTGTTTTAGAAATATCTTAATATGCCATCAAATTTTGCTTCTAGCAAAATTCAGCATTTTACCATAAGCAAAAATGACTTAATTTTTCTGAATTTATTAGTGCGGAAGAATGACCTGCAGCATCTTCAGACTTTCAACGTTTTGCAATTTTATAATGGGCGTTATAGGTACGCTTGGCAAATTGGGTGATCTAAAAAATATAAATTTACAGAATATAAAATAGTTATAACCAAAGTCTAGTTAGGATGAAATACATGACAAAGTGGTGCGTGCCGCATGGAATGGTTTTAACAAGCGTCTAAAGGTAATTTCAATATAAAAAAGGGGAAAGAATTGCATTAAATTGTGCAGACTACTTTACAAATGTTAAATTAAATTTTTTATGTTTCTATACAAAACTTTCCTTTTAGTGTGTGGTTTTATTATTTTTGAAATGAACATTACACTATTCTTTCAACAATAAATTACTTAGGTATAATATAACCTTTGCAGCATGTCAATCCAACGATTAAGATCTTAATTCATAAATATAGTTTTCAATCTGATATAATGTAGATATAAGAAAAGTAGTTCTAGAGACAGTACGAATTGAAGCAATGTATCAGTACTACTTTTTGTTTCCAACCGCAATTACAATTCTCTTCGGATACTTTGTATATTGAAACTTTGTAAATATAATACAGTAGCAGCTGAATGTATATAAAGGGCAGTAGATCTAGTTTTAAATGCCAATAGAACATATTATTTTAGTTTGAAATAAATTTTGACGGCGTACATAAACCTACATACATCAATTTATACTGTTGATGATTTACAGATATATGGAGGTTCAGACAATTATGTCCTACTCTGTCTTCATGGTAAAATATAATTATAAAATTTAATTTGTAAACTTGTATTATTAAAACACTATTTAGATTTAAGACAAAACTAGAGAAAATTTGACTTATGCATAATAATTAAATGAAAACATTTATGATTGCTTTAATTGATAGGCAAAGTCAAAAAACTATTTTTTTATTTCCTATTGGTCAAGTGAAATAATACAACATTTTCATTTACCTTGAAAGACAACCAGTATAAAAACGGAGAGATTTGTTAGTTTTATTTCCTGCTGTTGGAAACTTGATTTAAATATGCAATAAAAATGATGCCGTAAAAAGATCATCGTATTATGTAATATACTTACATAACAACTTTTATAACAGAATAAAAGGAAACGCGAATTCTAGCGAGAATTCTAGTGTATCGCACAGAATCCGCCCAGGAATTCTCAAGAATTCTTTACTTTAAAAGTTTATGTGCACACTAAATTTTGATTTTTAATACAATCCAAACAAATAAACGCTTTTGATTGACACTTTTAATTAGGAAATTACAGACAAGGAAGCTATTGAAATTTGTCTCCCGATTTTTGGTTTTCATGTTTGTTTTTTCGAATCAAGAAAAACTCCAAGCAAGTCGCAGAATTTTTGCAATTGATTGAACTTTAAGTTATTTAATTTTAAATCGTAGGCTAAGTAAATTTAAAAGTAGTAAATTTTTATTATTTTCTATTTTATTTATCATTATTTAAATCATTAAATTTACAATAAACCTTATATTGACAAATGACTAGACGTTAAGCCCATTCTTCAAACACTGTACAATTAAAAAATGTTATAATAAACTATGACATTAAACATAGACATCAATTGAAATCTTGTTAATATATTCACGATCGGCTTCGATAATAGAAATAGTAATTTTTAATTAAGATACCCAAGTTTTTAATTTCATAAGATATTATTTATTTTTTCAATAGTCTTATATTCTTATTTTTCTTATAATAGGATATTGATATATCCTGTATGTAAGTTTCATCTTCAGAATTAGCCAAGAGACCTATATAGCCAAAATATAAAATAAATTAACATTCTACATTTGAATGCAAAAATATAAAGTTGTAGATTGCATACTGAATTTTTATTTTGGGAATATTTTGTGACAGTTTCCACAATTATATAGAGATCACTTTGTGTTGAATTGTGAAAAGAAGAATGAATAATTATTATCAGTAGAGCCGGAAGAGTGAAATATAGAGGGGGGCAAAGTATTTAGTTTTGTTAGGCTTTATGATTTTAAAGGAAAATCAAGTGCGCTTTAGTAAAAAAAGTAAAATTATTTGAATCGAACAATATACTTAGTATGTTTCTTTTCTCTCTAGTTGGAGAATAATTTATTTATGGCTAACAACCTTCCACTTATACTACAACTACTAAATATTTATGTAAAATAAAAAGTCGATGATTTTTTAATTGTCAGGAAGCATCTAGCAATAATTAAGACAATATTATTCTCTAAGATCTACATAATACCTATATAATTATAATTATTATTATAGTCTGGTGGTATTTAACAAATACATATTATCGACCTCTCAGTCGCGGGAACATTTCAATGATATTATTAATGACCTGCTTATGTATATACATTTGTTTTGAAGTGCAATGTAATCGTGTTACAGATACCATAAACACATATATTTTTAAATGAGTACCTTTGATCTCAGTAAATAATAAAAATTCAACTTCAAAGAGAAATTTTAAACAAATACACAAATCTGTTTAAAATAAATTTTTGATAGTATTTTCGTTACATGCAGGCTCGATTACCTACATATAAATTTATAAGTGCTCTTCTTTAAACAATTGGTCGAATTTCTATATAACTTTGTATTTAAACAAATGGTTAAGTAAATTGCACTAATGGAATGATTCCACGTAATGAATAAATAATATTATATAAATTAATTCATATAGAAATATTCTTAAACGCAGCTCTCTTAGTAGATAAATTAGATAAAATTATTGCTTTATAATTAAGTCACTTATCCGTTATTAAATTAGCGTAATCTCCGAAACGTTTACAAATTAATTAATGGAAAGCAAAATGATTGAAAAATACATCAAGTTAATTGGTATTTAATTTACCTATGTGTACGCAAGTTTAGTTGTATCTGCGGTTGATTAATAGCTAACACATTATATTTTGCAATGCATCATTGAGAATTCTCGCTAAATGCTTATTAATAATTTATTTTTGAGTAGATTTTTTCAATCAAACAAGTTAAAGCAAACAAATGAAATAGTCATCGTTCAACCTTCCGGCTTCAAAATATTTCTAAATAAACTACTACTTATGAACCATAATTCACGTGAGCTGTCCTAAATTTTCAATATGGGTACTATTCGGGAAGTGAAAGAAGTGAGACCTAAAGCGTGAATGCAAATTGTTTGAATTTTCCTGCTAATAGTATAGGGTTGTGCAGTTTCACGGCGTGCTTGATTCAAATTAAATTTTAATGTCATCGCGCAAGGGAAATGGATAATTAATAACGGTTACTCGTTATTGGATCACGAATTGACGACTTGACTGTTGAAGTTTTGCTGTTTATTTCAGGAAACGAACTGTTAGATTAATTTCAAAGCAGAATAGTCATTACCCAATTTTTTTTAAATTACGCCATGTTTTTAATTGTAGGTAAAAAAAATTGGTAATATGCAAATGCAAAATCTATTTAAAAATCTATTAGTAAAATTTATTTACGTTCTTAAATTCGACGATAAATTAAAAATTTGATTATGCAGCAGTAGACTTTATGTAGATCTACACGTCGTATTTTAATAAAAATAAAATTTTATTTCCTCTAAACATATTAGGTATCTATAAAATGAATAGTTTTAATATTCAAAGTTCCACAACCAGTAATTGTCAGTTGTTAGTTTATGCATTGATAATGGTAATTGATTTAGAAATTCTTTCTTTATAATTTTGATAAATAATGAGAATTGATGTAAAATAACATTGGACACGTATTAAACTTCTTTTATTTTCTTCTGTGAAAATAATTTTACCTCAAATATAATCCTTAAATTTTGTGTCAATGTTTTAAATCAACTCTAATAAAGCGTTTTAAAAGTAATTTTTTATATTCGTTCGTTTAATTTGTCTTTAACAGAACATAAAACCAATTATAACAGTCATCTATAACGCAGCCAATAAAACTGTTCACGCGAAAAGATACAGCTGGAAATACTACATTTTGTACTTACAGAAAACCGTATATCTCAGTTACATGTGTTAGTACGTAATTTCTCGCTAGCTGCACAAATAACTACCACTAAAACCAATTATAGCTTTCAAAAATAAAATGAGAATCTTGTAATGATACAATTCATTTATTTAAATTTACTATAGCTATACAGGATGCTATTTTACAAAAAAATATAAATAGTCTTGCACCTAATTTGCCGTCAGATTGCAGCGTTACTTAATTTTTAAGTATCCGCCAAAAATAAATATAACTTTAAATTTCATTTGTTAAAATAATTTAATAAGTAATTTCGTTAAGTTAAGAAAAATCAAAAATCGAGTATTAATTTGCATCAAGTTATATTCTTATAGTAAATAATACTACACATTCAACTTTAAATACCACGGAATATTGAAAAGTCGCCCCGAGTGGTATATAGCTAAAACGAATGAATAAATGAACAAAATTATATGCGATTTTCGTTAAGATGGGTGCTGAAATAAACAAATTTGGAAGTGAAATAATACAATTTATATTATTATTTCTTCAAATAATCTTATCCTAACATTATTAAAATAGGCCAGCAGAAATTATGCCGACCGCCTGAGAGCTCATTTAACAAAAATTCCAGTCCGTTTCTGTTTGTAAATTAAGTTTTCATTACCTATTATACCTATTTGGTGAGCGATGAATACATGCTAAAAGATATTTATAATTCACTATTGTGTTGAAAATGATTGCATATTTTTAGGTAAAGTAAAATTAGAAAAGCTTAAGTTTGCATAACACTTTCATGAATAGATTTCTTACAAAAAATTAATTTCAGGCTGAGAAATTTTACAACTAGTTGCATTTTACAGATGAGCTACCAATTAGTACTAATTAATTATTAGGTGTTAAAATATATACGTGGTTGAAAATTTACAAATTAAAAACGTAAAAACAACAATTGCCTTTGATGCATTAATGCTGGGTTTCACAAAAGAGGTTTAAAATTCAATCTAGGATTATAATATTCAAACAATATAACAACAATGCAATTTAATTGTTGTAACTATGGTTATAATTTTAATCGTAGTTTAAATTTTAAGATGCCTTTATGAAACCCACCATAAATCAAGTTTTATGTAACTTGTTGCTTGCATTTTAAAATTGGGTTGATAAAATATACTATCTCATAGTTTTACTTCGATAGTATCTTTATTGCCAATAGTTATATCTTTTCAAATCCTATGTTCATTAAGTTTAATTTAGTAATTTCGATTGGTATTCCTCGCAGATGTAGAGTAATTGTGGAGAAGTCATCAGGTTACCTATTATAAAGTTTTTCTGCAAAGAAAAACAAGATTTTGTTACTCAAAGGCTCAATTAATATATTCATTCGTAAGCCGTCCTTCGTTTAATATAGTTTATCTTCTTGATTTTACTCAAGAGATTTAATGTATTTCTTAGCTTTATTTTTCGTAGTGTATAGTAGAGATATACCTAATCAGAGTGATTATCAACTCAATATTATTACATCCGTTTCAATTTACACCTTTAGTAAATAATTATGCACTTTGTTATCAATTTTAATAAACTGTTTGTATGTTCTTTTATAATAATATTATGTTCATGGAGCAGCTTTGAATTTCCCGCTTTGCTTAAGGGTTTACCAGTTACTTAGTGCATATGCGCCGAATACTGAATGTTTCAATCAAAATATTAAAGGCAATAACGCAAAATTAATGTCTTGATGTGGGTATCCAGATTTTTCGTAGACTTACACGGTTGTCTGAAGAACTGCTTAATTTTCTCTGATCGTATTTTACACATAATAGGTACCTACATATTGTATTTGCTTTATAAAATGTTTAGGAAAGATTTGTTTGGCTAAAGCATGGTGATCGACTTTGAATCGAACCATCAACAAAAATAGTGGTTTAAAAATTCCTTCTGCATAAATTAAATTGAAATATTAACATGGAAAAGTTTTGTAATCGAAGGAAATTTAACTTGTCTTACTGCTCACATAAGATATTTTTAAACCACAAATTTCCAGATTTTCGAGTCTAAAAGAAAAGGACTCTAAATACCTACTATGTTATAAATTTCTCAATAGCAATACTAACAATATTGACAGAGTTGATTAGGTTGGAACCAGATTTAAATTGGAATTACAAAAAGCTGAAACATCTGGTAAATTAATGTATACTTCAAAATATTTTTTGTAATAGGTAACCACAACGATGTTCTTTATAGTAATACATAAAATGGGTTATCACTCCTACCATAAAAAATGTTCTCGTTTTATTTCTCAATTATTGCGTCAATTAGAAGAAGCAAGTAATAAAGTAAGTAATAAACAAATAATATTATGTATTAAAGAAAATACCTTTAATTGTTCCTTGCGTGATGAAAAATAGAATTTTTATTTATTTATTAAAGACAATAGTTGTTGATCTTCAAATCCTTATTTAAAGTAACAAATTTTGATTTTATATAATTGTTAGATTTACGATTTACTCCGGAGCCAGCAACAGCGGTTGAAAAACAACGATGTATGTATGTACGAAATAGGGTTAACATAATAAGTAAAAATAATTTACGTTATCTTTGTTTTGCTATGTAAAAAGAGTTCATTTCTGGTATCTTTACTCTTTAATATATCATATACGTACATTTATGTATGTTACTCTAAAAACTACATAAGAATAATAAACAAGTATAACTTATTTACGTTTCATAAATTTATATTGGTTTTGGATATTGCCGATATCTTTTCATACCAAAAGTTTATCCTTACTATTTCTGTACCATATAGTCTTGCAAAGACCGACATAATTGCTTTGGAAATCCAGGATATGTGACATTTTTGATTTCTAGAATGGCCTAATAAATCCTACATACAAAATTTCAGAACTTTCGTGGTTTAACAATACCTTCTTAATTAAAATAAAATGTAAGAAGCATAGATACTTCTAGATATTTATAAAATTTAAATATTTGTTTTAAAATATTTTAAGCGCGTAGATTGGGCTGCTTATCCATTTTTGTTTAATATATTATTATAAAAAAATATCTATTTCAAATATTTTAAACTATTTAGTAGGAAAGTTTGGAGTTATTGCAGCATATAAATTTATTTTGCGTTCCAAACAACAAACAAATAAATCTGAAAGTACCTTTGTTTTTCCTTGAAGAAAGAATTTAATAGTGCAACTCAAATTATTACAAGCAACAATTTGATATAACCAACTGTACTGTCTTGCTTAATACTATTGATAAAGTAATTCACCTGATTGAATATTCAGATATAGGCTTGTACCCATCGCAAATTTCATTTAAAGTAGTAATGACATGTAGACAGCTAATTAAAATCAATAGCGAATACTATCAATTTTTAAGCCCAGTAGCTAGTAAAATATTCGTGGGAATTGTGGAATCTTAAATTAAATAGAATTTTAATTGTTAAAAATTCCGTGCAACTTAATAAAAATATGCTTAGTATTAGTAATATGATATAAGTTTAGCAGTCACTTTTGTAAGAAATTTTCCTCTTTGAAACAACTATTTTTATTTTCACTTTCAAATGGGTTTAGTAACGCCATAATTATTATATTTATTAGTGTTTCCAGTACTTTTTTAAATAGAGTTAAATTAACTAAAAAATAGGTGACTTTAACTCTCTCTACAAAAACACTGCGCTGCTATGGACACATGGAGTTATTGAAATGCTTAGATTTATACAAAATCTTTCGTTTAGGGGGTTTGGTCTAGTTATAAAATTCAAAAAATCAAAGTTTTGGTTATTTCCTCTAAAGTATATCTTGAAAATATCTTGCTAAAGAAATAATTACGAGTATATAATGTATGATTTAAATATAGATAATATAAGTAATGTACTGCAGTTATACAATAAAATTTGGCACGCATTTTTCTAAAAAGTGTATTTTACAACTTACTCGAGGTTGTTTTTATTTTTATTTTATCAACACAAAATAGTCGTTTTTAAAGATAAAAATTGTTTATAAGTTATCATAAATAAAATACAAACGTTTCCACCATTACTACGGTATCATCGGGTGCTGAACAAAACTTACTCTTACATCCGTCTTAATTAATTTAAAGGATTGTATTATTAAAAACTCTTGGTCAACGAAAAGAATTGGGTGAAAAATATCTTTTTTCTACCGCATACCTTAAATTTCTTCTAGTACCATCCGCTGCGGAGACACGCTGTACGTAAATTTTCTGTTTTTGATTTTCATACCTCTGCTCTGATGTATTAAACCAACTTTAATAATTGTATCATAGCGTGAAATCTTCACCGCGAGGCATCCTGCAGAGCTTTAAAAGTTACGATATACGAATAACTCTTCTAATTGTCGAAATATTACTTTTTTAATTGCAAATTATAATAACAAAAGTGATTATTACTTATGTAAGTGTAAAAATTAACAATTTAATATAAATTTTATTGTTTGTGTGATATTATTGTTTTCCTGATTTATTTAAATGTATAAATTTTGTTAATATACATTGCAGTTTTACTAAGTTTCTTTAATTTCAAAATGAGTTAGAAGAGAGTTTAAAAATTATGTTTAAGAATAATAATATATTATGAAAGTAAAAATAGTCGGAGCTATAATGGAATTTAAATTATACTTTTTTATAGTAAGTATTGAAATCGTGGTTGATTTTTAAAACGTTCGTATCCAAGCCGGTTGTACCCACCGCACCGACAGTAAATTTTGATATTCTACAATACATTACATCCTGATGATTTCGTTTACTTTCGCAATCAGAGGAGCAGTAAAAGCAAAGTGTATGAAAGCGAATATCCTGCGAAGCTAAATTTAATCCCTAAGGCAATCTAACAAAATACGTAAGATAATGAAAGGTAAGTCGTGTACGGTACAGTAGTGATGGAAAGAGAAAGACTTAATAGCTTTGCAACGTGGGTCGAATAAGGAAACTTTGGCGTTTTGTGAGATGATAGATTGTTCTCAGTTTTGAAACTGTATTATAATCTCATCTGTCTATAAAGAAAAATGGTAGTCTTACAGTTTGAATAGGTGGATTTCGTGGCAGATGGACCTTAAACGTTTTTGACTTTTAAAATTACACTTACAATTTGATTTAATGCACCTGTTAAAAATAATTCTATAACACCTATATTTTCGATAATTATAAATAATTTATGATATATCTGCAAATTAATTTAAAAGTTTCACATATTTCTGTTAAAACATCCAGTGTTGGCAAAACAATAAATTATTAATGTAAATAATAAAATATTACCTACCTGAAACATTTACATTAGCTATACATTATTATAGTCA
Source organism: Cantharis lateralis (assembly GCA_963170105.1). NCBI lineage: Eukaryota > Metazoa > Arthropoda > Insecta > Coleoptera > Cantharidae > Cantharis > Cantharis lateralis. The sequence continues at coordinate 53,698,866 of OY720624.1, read as the reverse complement.
GGAATACATTAAAATTAAAAAAAAAAGGTTTATATATAATATTATTATGTAATGACTATTCATTAAATTTTATCTAATTAGGTACTAACTTAATACATTCAACTGAACATCTGTTCAAATTACGGTCAACTTGTTGCCGAATACCGGTTAAGCACTTAAGGAATCCCCAGAAGAAAATTGCAAAGATCTTATGGAAGTTACATTGGTTGTCTTTACTTCGAAACAATTATCCCAGAATTCTTATTTTCGACGCATTAATTGACTTATTAAAACTATCTTGCATTATATGTGTTACAAAAATTTTAAAAAAGTTTAAAAAGTATTACTTAGGTATTTCGTTTCTTACTAAAATAATCCACAGTAAAGTTCTTACAAGTATGTAATGTGACAATTCACAGGATTTTACCTTTTTTACTTCCATCATTTAATATTTTCACATAACTTTCCTTCCCTAAATCGGTATAACGGTATATAGTACGTATGGTATTATTTATAGATTAAATTTAAAAAACACAATATTTTTAAAAATATTTAGAACTTTATTTCAGAAATGTAACAATTTTTGAATAGGTAATTTTAGAAAAATATAAATTAAATCAAATTAAATATAAATATTATTTGAAAAGCCTATTACATACCAAAGTCGATTTCTTTTCGCAATAAAAGCTATTATTATTATACAGGTTTAAGTGTACTTATACATATATTATGACAAAGGAATTTGCATTGAAAATTATTTGCAATTTATCTAGTTATTAAAACCTTTTCGACTTTTAATGAAAATAATACAAACTATAAAAAAAAATTGAGCTTTACAGCGTCGCATTCAAGTTGATAACTTTTGAAGAATATATTATTATGTAAACAGACTAATTATGTGGTTTCAAAGTAGTCAGTTTAAATGTGATTTATATTCATATTTCCAATAAAATATCAGTATATGTTATAAATTTAATACAAACAATAATAAACTTGTGTAATTTTATACATTAAATTACCTAACTGAAAATTTCTACCACTATCAGAGAATGTGACAACCAATTTAATATAAAACTTAATAAAAAAAAAGTTTAACAGACAAGATATAGACAACGTTTAAATTCCAATGAAAACTGAACTGGACGACAAGAGGGTCATGAATACTGATGCGGTTCACTACCGTTAACCCTTCGTCATGTCTGCCAACTTACAAATACGTCCCACTTCCGATTTGTTACTTCCAAGTTTAGTGACGTATTGTTACAATGTTAAATTGCCTTTAAAATCCTATAAAAAAAATTAGTCGTTCATTGGTTTACTAAGAGACAACGTGTGAAATATTGAATTTCTCGACTTTCGTGGTTACTGATTTCCAATTTAAACAATATACTATTTTCGCGATAAAGTGAATATTTCAACAATACAATTTTATTTTATATAAAAATAGAAAAAGTGTTTAAATAATAATCTAACGAATGTGCTTTACATATAGATACTTATTTAATTAGAAAGAACAAAAGCTTCTTATATTCATCATGCAATCTGTCAGTATTGGAAATTGAGAATCGTGAACTTAAATTAAACTTGATACTTGCTCGTAAAGATAAACTTTAAAGTAAAATTAATTAAGACCAAAACAATTTTTCGGAAGCTGTCGATGTTATAAAAATATTATTACAAAAATACATAAATACAAATTTTGTAGATGAAATTGAAAAACTAAATCTAATTTTCTAATTTATTAATTAGAAATCCTTGACTAATTTAAAGATTTTAATTTTTCTGTATTACTTAAAAACTAACTTGAATTATTTAACTTTTAAATTGAAATACATTGTTTACAATGTCGAGTAGGTTATCATCAGATCAGAGCAAAAATAACAATAAAAATCGTAGACTGTCGCGCTCAGCAAGCGTAGCCAGCTTTATTTATACATGTTAACACATCGTTGCCCTGGATGAGGCATTTTTGTAGCAGGGGCATTCTGATTGCAAGCGTGGCCTTAGCTTCAAGGTTAATTTTGGCCTGCGCTTTTCGCATGCATGTTATTGTACGCGTCTGCACAATATTAAAACAAAATTAATTTAGAACTAGAACAGAGATTTTAATCTTAAGTAATTCTCAAAACAATTTTCTTCTTCACTTCTACTTTTATTTGACTACTTTCTAAACCACATAAACTAAAAAAAACACTTTTAAAAAATAAAAAAAACTTTTTTTCTCATTTATTCCAATGTTATTACTGATTATGCTCTGATTTTTTGGTTGGTCGCAGAAAATTTTCCATTTGCCAATTAATTGAATAAACTTTAATTTCTAGTAAAAAAAGTGAATTTGGTTGAATGATTCTACTGATAATATAATATATAAATAAATATAATAATAAAATCTAGCGAATTAGTCAATCAACAACATAATATTAAGGTACTCGATTTTAATCCAGGGACAGTTTTAATTTTCACATAACTACTCCTTGCTACCGATCGCATATACAGCAACCGTTTCTCATGAATTGATGAGTTACTTTCATCATCAATAAATGAAATCAGGATAACGAGCATATTTGAATAAGGCCTAGCTAGCTATCTGGAATCTAAAATAAATAATATGCTCAAAGTTCAAAAAGTAGCTTTCGATCATCAAGGATACTGTTGGTGAAAAACACAGGTCACAAACCTAAATAAGAAGAAGCTGTCAAAAAATGACATTCAGTGAAAAACTCGATTTGAGATATTATCAAATAACGATATCGGTGTAAAATCAAAGAATAATTCAGTCATATTTAATTGCATTCGTACTTCTCTACTTAAAACGGTATAATATGCAGGACATACTTGAAAGGGTTTTGTCGTAGCATCTGAAGAATATTTTTAAGTTACAGCATTGCGTTCCATTTCATCTGTAGTTAATAAGCCAGATAGCATATTCAAGTAGTTTTTTTCAAAACTACACAGACTTGGTTTCATACTTACATAATTATACTAGTTCAGTCAATTTGAGTAAATTTTGGTTAATAATTCGCTTGGTCTATTTCATACTTGAGTCGTCCTCAAGTTGAAAATTTAGCGAAGTATCGACTGTAAGTACTATAGGTATTAGTTTCCTACATTGGTGCTCGGAAACATTATCCATGTACTATGCTAGAATAAGTCTTTATTTTAATTTAAAATCTTATTAACTCTTGTATTACCACCCAAATAAATTTACACTATTGGCCAACCAGGGTACCCGGATACCCATAAACGAATTTGTAGGTAATGTTCAGCTGCAACTTGAAATTATTTTATGTATTTTATTGATATTGATTTATTAATGGTTAACGAAGGTATTTACACTTAAACATCTTTTAAATTTTTGAAAATTTGTAGTAAATACGAAAAACAAGTAACCACTTATTATTATTTTGATTGTATTAAAACTGAAAAATAACAACAAAGTGGTAAGCAATACTAGAATTATTTCGCCGACGAAGGATTTGATAAGCTAAATATAATTTTCAATATTAGACATGCATATTATAATAAAAAGTGAAAATTTTATATATTTTTTGTAATAATGAATTCAGATAATATGTACTACTCAGAAATAATTTATTATTATTTGATATAATTTAATTTAAATTTGATAAATAAACAATTAAAAATTAATATTATTTATTATAGTAATTTATTTATTTATTCCTTTTTTGTATAGAATTTTTTAGTTTTATTATGTATTACACTTGAAAAGAATTATTTTTATATGCCGGTACCCGGTTAGCATATACGCGTACTATTTTCAATTTAGTAATTTTCTTAGTTAAAAAACGAAACAAACCTTTTTAGTGCATAGAAAATCAGTGAAATGGTGGGGATCCGAAAGGTTTTTAGAAAACTTTTTTTATGGAAAAAGTTATTTTACAAAATGTACGTCGATGGGCACCCGAGTACGCGGTTGGTAACATAAGGGTTAAAGACGCATATCTTTATCATAAGAATCGCATAAAGAATCTTATTAGCAACTAGACGCTCGAGATACCAAAATCACAACGTTGAAAATGTCGAAATATCAGGAGTGATGGAAACATTTTTGTTACTATATTATTTCATGTAATGACATCGCAAATAATAATAACACATATTTCAGTTTAAAAATAGATTCTGATAAATAATTGTGAAGACTATTCTGACATGTGTACACATTAAGGTTAAATAATTAATAGTCTAAAAATAAATATGACAAATTTTAACAATAGCTATAAATTAATTATAAACCCTAAACTGAGATTTCAACGGTAGATTATATAACTTAACTAAATAAAACATTATTTACAGAAAACTCTTATCGCTAAGTGAAATCAAAGTAATATTAAATATGATTTAAGAAAAAGGGTGTATTAATGGTACGTGAACATTCGTATCAGGAACTAGGTGGCACTTTATTCGTGAGAATTTTAGAGCTGTTATCGTTTGAATTTCTGATTTTATAACTAATAACCAGCACGATCTCATAAACACAGAAATGGAAACGATGTAAATATGATATTCCGAAACAACCAAACTAAAGCAATCATGAAACAAAGATAAATTCAATCAAACTAATAAACCAATAACCTATTAATAATCACAATAACCAAATTATTACAAATGAATTTTAATTACGAAAATGTATTTAGGGAAATTTTAAAATACCTAGATACTAACTGTTACTCTTTTATTAATTTTAATAAAAAATTTTATAATTAATTTATTAAGAAAGCACAATAAAATTTAATTTATTTCATAAACTGTTTAATTACCGTATTTGTTTCTTGTAAACAATAAAATACCGTAAAATACGTATTATTTTACGCCTAAACCTGACGGAGTATTTTCAGCCCTATATTTGAATATAAAAACAAAATTTGTAATCAAATGGTATTTATTAATAAAAATAATAATTTTAATTTACTTTCGCAATAGTCTGATATTATTTTCTGTGCATAGTTTCTTGGCTTACATATTCTATCTAAACATTTTTCCTATGGTATTATTTATTGTAACGTTGCTATTTTCGTGTGTAAATTAAAAATTAAATAAACCGTTAAAATTGCTTTCCTATAATTAAATTTACTAATATTTTTAGAAGCTACACGATATAATTTCCATTACAGATAACCAACGGTTTCCTTGTCAATTTAAAAATGGACTTTCTTTATTTAGAAATTTAATTATTAACTCCCTATGTTGTAAACTTTAATACCAATATAATATTGAAATTTTATATTGATTTAGTAAGTATAAATTTCAATTTTGTACGTTTAAATTTTAAATTAGCGGGACAATTTTTGTGTGACAAATCGGCCCTTCTATAAAAAATAATAGTTGAATAATAAGTATTATTACGTATATTATTACCAGAACTTACGCCATTTCTATTTTAAATATCAACAAGAGACATAAAATAACTTTTATGTAAATTAACAAAATAAAAAGATAATTAAGTGTGGTAGAAACGATAATTTTTTATTAAACTAGCAATTCACTTCTTATAATCATTCTTTTTTTTAAATAAGTTAACAACATAAGTGATTATTGGTTTCCAGTTATTTTCTGTTACTCTTCTTTCCAATATTAATACCATACATCTAATATTTTAAATATTCATCAAAATTTAGTGTGTTTATGCAATTGTAATCAAAATCAAACCATCTGTTTTAAAAAAGGAGTGATTCTTATCATATTTGAAATGCTTTTTTATTTATAGTTAGGAATTAAACAAGTTTCTCTTTATATTTGATATCTGGTAGGCATACTTGGCTTGATCATTTGTGGTGACTTTATTAACATCTAGTATTTCGCAGTTTTTATATTATGGAAACTGCAAATTTGATAATAAATTAGTCGTAGCTCACACGCAAGTAATAAAAATTGATACTTTGTATTCTATTAACAAATATATGTGTGTATATTATTAGTTGGAAATTATAAATATTTTAACATTTTTAATTTAATTAAACGGGAAAAAATTGCAAATGTATGAACGCATGTTAAATCCTTGTTTGGCCTACCCATATACAAAATATTATATCAAATGTGATTTAAATGATTTACGCCAAGCTTATGATTTAAAACAAACAATATGATTCTGTGCTGTGTATGTTACATAATTATAGTTTATAACTTCATTATTGCCGAAAAATTTTCTATAACTGATTAATTTTTTGTAAATAGGTTTGCTTAAATAAACTACATTAAAGTTATGTTCCAGCAAACTAACTTGCTTTTAAAACAACTATTAGCATAAATATTGTAGAAAATACTAAACGTGAAAGTATTTCGAAGGATAAATTCGTGAAAACAAATTTCAAAACTTAAATTAGTTTCTAGTTTGGCCACTAGGGAGGAGTAGGTAGAATTGGCTGCACGGTCGGAATCTATTAAAACAAAAAAAATTATAACAGATGATACAATTCAAATTGAAAGTAGCAATATAATAAATATAATGTGTACAGGCCGCAAACCAAGTTTTCAATTTGTAAGTGCTGTTGGTAATTAATATCTATCGATGGACGAAAATTATTAATTTTAGGAAAGTACGATAATTTATGATAGTCTTCGATTTTAATAATGCTAAAATCCATTTGATTTGAATACTTAATAGTTCGTAGTAATTTTTATACAATTCTGAACACGTTAAGATAAATTAAACATGAAGCATTTAGTAATACATTAGTTGAATGTGATTATTAGCGTGTAATATTTTGGGGTTCAAATTTATTCTATTTATCGCTATTAAAATATTTTTATTCAAGAAATCGTTTATCTGCTTTCATATTTAAATAAAAATTGCATTCTTATCGTGTCATTATATCAGTTAGTATTTAATGATTTCTGTTAATGTTCGGTAACTTCGTCACAAAATTTTATAATTTTTTTTTTAGTTTTTTTTGGCCCTGACGTTCTGTCAATTAGCCAGACTTATGTAAATATTAGAACCTATTCTTAAATCCACACCGTGTTGATGCACACCGGAAGGCCGAGCTAAAAAATTCCGCCAAGTCCGAGATTCGAACCCAGAATTTCCGCTCTGTAACTCAACCAGCGATGACATCAATCCACTGTTGTGGTTAAATTTTATAATTAATTTCCAATTTTTCTACAGCATATGTGCTGACCTCCAACAAAAAGAAAAAAAACAAAAAATCACATAAAATCCAAAATTAAATTTTATTATCTATCTACTTTTTTTTTTCTTTCATTTATGAAAACTTTGCCATTCGTATATCAAATGTCAGCGTATCGCTATTGCATTTGAAATCACCCGAAATAATTAAATCGTGTTATAGTTTTTTGGCCAAAATGCTTGTTGAACTACACTTTGCGGTACTCGTACGCCAAAACTATTGATGTTACGCAAAAAAGATTATTACATAAATTGTAGGAAATTTTCGCTAGTCTCATTTTGTATATTACTGCTTTTATCGTGAAATGAATCGGAAAGGAAATATAGCCAAAAAACTGTTTTGAGGCTCCATTTCTCCAATTTAACGGAACGGGCGGCAAAGATACAAGGTGGCAAAGTTGAAATTCGAGAAGATCACATGGAAATCTATAAAAATACCCATTTGGAAAATTCCGGAAAACTTTCCAGGTATTTTGAATGGAAGTATAATATTATGGAGTGTGTAGGATAGAGATACTATAGTCGACCGGTTTAACAGAACTAAACATTGATTGTATTATATTATCGATGTGTGTACGATATGTTTAATTATAAGAAACAGATTTGTGTAGTATGTCATTGCATGTACCATGTTATTTTGACTGATCGAGAGTTTTAACACTGATATAATTTGAATGTAACAAAATCCACGAGTAGTAGGATAGTAAAATCTAGTACGTAATTGCTCTTATTGGCAATTTTGAAATAACTGTAACTAACTATTGCAGAATTGCCGATTTTTATAAAATATAGTATTATTCTATTTGAAGCATATTTAAGTAAAAATGTATTATTCAAAGCTGGCTGTTACTACAGCCGGTCGACTTTTTCATCTCTTGCTACTATACCGGGCGCTGAACGAGATAGCCGAACATACGAAATTAGCATGTAAAAACTTATTTATGTAAATTCCTGCTTCCCTAATTATTTTAGAGAAAAAATTAAAGATACAAAAATAATGTAGAAATATAATCTACATATGATAAAAGCATTAGATTTCATGTAATCTTTACTTATAGGGTCAAATAAAGCTGTTAAAATTGTTAAAATTTTCATTTATCGGATTGGCCATGCAAGTTTCCAAGGTAATTATTTTGAAATTAAATTTACCCGTCTGACAAATGAAAATTTTAACAATTCTAAAAGAATTTTGGACCCTTCAAGTAAAGATTAGATGAAAATCGAATATGAAAGTACAAAATTTTTTTAGAATTGTTAAAATTTTCATTTGTCAGACTGGTCATGAAATAAATTCAATTTAATTTCAAAATAATTACCTTGGAAACTTGCATGGCCAGTCTGATAAATGAAAATTTTAACAATTTTAAAAGTATTTTTTTACCCTACAAGTAAAGATTAGATGAAATTTAACAGCTCATTTTCTATACTGATTAGAATTGCATAATGAGTCACTCTCAAACACTATTGCAAAAGGTGATTTACTTTCAGCATCGATGTTGCTGTGCTGTTATTTTTTTAAATTGAAAACCTGACGATTGTTGCCATTACCAAATAAAATGTTGACTGCTCACATATTGTCACGGTAATAAAAATAATAATATAATATTATTATATTATAAAATAGAATAGTATATTCTGTAACAAGTTTGGAATTCGGCATATTCTACACGAGGGGAAAGTTTGTCATCCGAGCCGATAGGCGAGGGTGACGGTCCACAATTTTGATGGCAGTAAATACAAATTATATAAATCAATTTTATCGTGGTTTTAAACTTTACGAAAAATTAATCGTTCGTTCACTTAAATTCTTCTCACCCTTAATAAATTTGAAGTTTTCATTTTATTGTTGCTGTTTGTTTTTATCATTTCACCTTCTGTGGGAGTCGTCCAAATGCTGATAATAATGTTTGGTCGTGAATAAATTTTTGTTTTTCTTTCTGTAGAAAATATTAGCACATGCACTTTTACTTTGAATTTGTAATCATCAGGTAAGTTAAATCTATTAATTATATTTATCAATTACAATTAAAATTAAATTATGTGAGGAAGTGCTTTTAAAAAATTATATAATTAAAATTCAAATTATTTAAATTTTTGATTCTGGGCTTTTAAATTTTCGAACTTGAAGAATTGACGGCTTTGCCCAGAACAAATTATTTCACTACTTTTTCTCCCTCCTTGATTTTTGTAACTTTGAAAACTTTTAATTCTCACACTTAATTTTGGTGGCAATGCAAATTCGCCGCACTCTTCCTGCAATCACTTTCGTTGATTTATGACACTTTATTTAAAAAAAAAATTAATAATTGATTGAATTCTCATCGACATCATTGATGAATATTGGTATATTTTTTTTATTCAAAGATCTTGGACCAAAAACATCTTTCATACTCATAATTATTGAAAACTCAACTCAAAATTTCCTTAGCTGTGCTTTCTAACTTTACTTAATTATTTAATCTAAAAATATGAAACCGAATTATTCATCACCACGGATGTTCATTTAAAAGAAAAATCTCACATGCTTAAAACAAATTATCTATTTGAATGTTTTTTAAATTAATCCCTGTTTTAAAAAAAAATATTTATAACTAAAGATGCTAATGCAAAATAAAACATGACAATATACTACTATTATGTACAACCAATCACCTGTTGAATTTGGTTAAATTTTGTAATAATTTTTATACTTTTTAGATTTTTAAAATTTATATGTTTAATAAAATATTCTTTGTGGTTTTGTGTACAAGTACCACAATTATTAGTAATTTTGCTAAATTAAATTTTAAATAATAACAAATAAAACACAGTAGAAGTTAAAAATTACTTGAAAGTTACGTATCAATACAGTTACAACACTACATTCAAATATTAAGCATTACTATAACTTCGTTGTGTTAAATTCATTACTGCAGACTGAATTTATTTCAAATCATACTGGCTTGGTGGAGTTAATTATCCAGAACTCGTTTTCGCTGAAATATGTTTACACAAAATGAGGAAACTCGTATTTTTTTCACCCCAAAAACACCCGACAGTGGCATTTTTAAGGTTTCGAAATAAATAATGTTATTTTACTGTATAATTGAATATGAAACCGACAGCTATGGGACTATCTATTTGTCATCACAACGTTTTTTTTTTATTCAAAACGGGTATTTTTAGGTATTTTTGTGAGAAAAACCAAACTTTTAGAATGCCTCTATCAGTCGGCGAAGCAAAACAAAATCTCGGGAGTCGGTTCAATAGCAGGATTTCAATATAACACAAATAATTTGTGGAATAAGTAAAATCAAAATGATTGGTATAATTCACTTTCAGGCTGATACAACAAGTCCTGTATTTGTCAGTTTCGAAGGGGTGCAATAATATTGGTGTCAGAAATTAAAACTATATTTACTAAAAGAAAAAAGAACCTTAATTTCAATTTCATCGGCCGCATGAATAAAATGTAAACAAAAATTGGTTTTACAAAATCATGGTATGTGAACTACACTGAGAAAAATGATTTGTCGCCCTAACTAAGCTCTTAGTAGCTATAGCCTCAACAGAATTTTTTTTGCGTCTGCAACAAATTTTATGCTGCCATAACAAAGTTTTATTTGTTTAAAATAATTTGAGAATTTTAAAATTTGTTGGATCAACTCGTCAACAAATACTGAATTTGTTTAAACAGCTAAAACTTTGTTATGGCAGCATAAAATTTGTTGAAAATGCAAAAAAATTCTGTTGAGGCTATACCTACTAAGAGCCTTGTTAGGGCGACAAATCCTTTTTTCTTAGTGTATGTGTTTATTCTATAACTCTACTTCTATAACTGTACTTGTCCTCGTAGGCGGTATCACAAATTTTCCAACAGCATGGACAGATTCCAAAAATATTACAAGAGCCATATAGGACGCACCAAAAATCCAAATTTTTACTCATTCTCGCTTTTCAAGACCCTTTTTCTATCCGCTCGCCGCCATGCGAATCCTCCCAACCTCGGAAACCAAAATTCTTCTTATCAGACGTATATACAGGCACGTTGTAAATTTTATTATACACTCCTGTCTCATCACTCACATTTCATTATTTTTAATCAAATTCATCGTGTTAAAAGTAGTGTTAGAAGTGATTGCAAAATTTTACCTGACAGCCATAAAAGTTAATCCCCAAAAGCCGGTTTGCTCTTTGACATAGTTAAACAAACCTCGTTCAATTAAAACAAAATTGAAATTCTGTTATCGGGCAAAATCCAAAAATTTGAGCAAACAAATTCATAATCAAAATTTTAGCGCATGACAGTATATTATAAGGATTCTAAAGTTCAGTAAAATCCGCTTAATGTGATCACTTTGGGCCAAGAACATTGTGATAACATTAACAGAATGATAACAATAAGAGAATTTGATAAAAAAACGAATTTTAGAAATGAAACATTAGAGAATCTTAATTTACAGTGATTTTATTGCATAACTAATTATACATAATATTATGTATTTTTAATAATATTGTTAATATATTGTTAATCAGGGCGTGTTTGATTTCATCTCGCGATTTTCAAATTTTACACAAGAGCGGTTGAAAGATTCTCAATTGCGCACGGCATTTCTTTGTCCCATTTTTGGCAGTTTATCGTACTTTTCGATAATTTCCACCTTCAGTTTCTGTATAGAAATTGAAACGAGTGACGTGTTTGGTAAAGATATAAAATTTCAATAACAAATCAGAAAAAGATAACTAGAAAAAGAGATTATTGTGTTGGAAATTCCTTGAAAGTGATAATCATTATAAGCGGCTTTTTGATCACGTTATTTAATTCGAAATCAGCACAAATTGGTACCGATTTTACAATAAATACTTAGCAAGAGGCTAATATTACTTGATAATATTGAAAATTCTAAACTAAAAATGAAAAAAAAACAATAAAATATTTAAACTTTCGTCTTTGTTTTCTAGATATCTTTTGAATGGATTTTCCGTCACTATCCCATCATGTTATCAGATTTTAATTTGACATATCGTCGGTTAAGAATGTTAAACTGCTAACACCTGAAGGTAAAATCGTTCAAGAGAGTTATTAATAAGAAAAACCGCATAGATTAAACCATTAAACATAATCTTTTATGAATATTTAAATTGAGTGCGGTATTTTAAAGATATTTTCAATAAAATTTGAGGTAAGCTGCTTTACTCCATAATGCAACAGATCTTCTATTTGTGAATGACATCAAAAAACATGTTTTACGAACACAACAAAACCACCCCAATAGTAAAATTAGCAGTTTAACACTTTTAACAGACGATATAATAATCTTTCCATATTCTCATGTACCCCTGATTGGTAAAACTTTAAAGGAATGTGCGTTAATTATTATGAACTACCTATCGGAAGAAAATAAAACACACTATAAAAAATTTTGCATTTCAAAATGAGCGATTATCGTGCAGTTGTGTTGAAAGTGATTTTAAAAATTACCGGTTAAAATGTACTTTGCCGAACGATACTTAACCGTATTTGGTTTTATAATAATTATTAGTTCGTTTCAATAATAATTTATTATTATTAGTTAATCTCAATAAAGTATCACTAAATGTTCAATTTCGGTTGATGGATGATATTAAACTAACATGTTTATTACTTACACGATTTTAATATTTCTCACCCATACTTCATAATCAATCTTGAAATGTCTAAGGAAATCTTAAATTTCTTAATTAAATGTAGGGATTGTCAGAGTGTACTAGATTTTTTTTATATAATGGTAAAACCTGGACATAGCAATTTATTAAAACTGTTTCAAATAAAAATTTGTTATAATACTATATAATAGTGATTCAATATCTTCATCAAATATCTTATGATTATCAGCTACAATCAGCTACGAGAATATCATGTGTCATTATTTCATTTTATTTTGTATAAGTATAAACTAATTTACTAATTCATTGTGAAAAGGAATACATATAATTTGTACTATTAAAAAAATCTTTGCAGTACAATAATATTGTCCTATATACATAGATACTATTTATAATGGAGTAGTTTGTAGAAAAATATAAGAAAGCTAATATTTCTAAATTAGATAAATAGATCAAATAAACATAACATTAAATTCTTATGTATCGTATGTACCTACTTACAATAGTTACCCGATATGAAACTAAACATTCAAAAAAAGAAAAGATGTTTCACAATATTCTCTTATCTTTTTAATGCCTATATCTTAGTCTAGTTAATGGAATATTTTAATGTTATTGTTTAAATTTTAACAAAGAAACAATAAACCATATAACTTATGTAAGCTAATGAGAAAAGTTCTGATTTTTACTTAGTTTTCAACTTTTAAAATTAAAATTTTTAATTTAATACGTTAATAATATTTTAGCAAAAGGTACTTTCACAAAGGAACTTCTTCCTATGATAAACTGCAAAAGATAAGTAACTAGAACGATTTCCAATTAATTAATAATGGTTAGTGAAGGCTGGAGCATACATATAACGTAGCAGCGGTGCATCTGCGTTATTACTATTAAACTTTTCTTTTTATTTTGCTATTAGACAACTTAGTTTTAAGACATGATTACAAATTAATATTTCAATAACTAATTATAAGTGGTAGAAGTAGAATATATTTATCTGACGTATTCCTAAAGCATATTCTAAAAACTTGCAAAATATTTTCAAACCGTATAAAAATGTATAAAGTATAATTGTATATAATATCTACCAACTATTGCCATTCTAGTTTATCAACTGGAGTCGTTTCAGCCTAGAATTAGGTTGTACAAAGTCAAAGCACGTTTCAAGCAGTTTGTTAATGGTTCTATATATACTTTTCCAAACTTTAAACTGTATGTATTGCTATTGTCAATTTAGATAACAATATTTCATTAAAATTAATTTATTAGTAGTAAGATGTCCCACACAGATACTTAAAATATATTGGCATATATAAATCTATTCGTGCATTTTATGCTATTTTATAAAATTGTTATCATTAATAAATTAGTTTACGATAACATAAATTCTAATCTGGATAAACAGACATAACATTTTAATTTAAAAATTATCGAGCATGTAGGTAGATTCGAGTACACCAACTTGGCAATACGTACTCTGTAGTGTGATTAACCGTTCCATTTGCTAGCCAAACATTTGGTAACTACTATTTAGATGCAATAAGATTAAGTATTCCAGGCAATAAAAATTAATTAATTTATGTGTATTGTAGGTAATTTCAAAATTAATAATATATCACAGAATAACGCAATAAATTTTAATTAGAATATTTTGAAATTTACAATATACTTACTCTCTATACTCTATACTCTCTCAGTCATAATTTTAATTCTAAATGTTGTTTTATAAGTGGTATTGTCACAACAAGAATGAAAATATTGCTAACTTTATTTGACATTCTTGTAAAAGTCTAAAATTTTAATCAAATATGCAGTATACAATATTTACTATTGTTTTGAGAAGATAAAGCTTTCGAACGATAATATTCAAAATGATTTTTTCATAAAAATTTAAAAATTTGGATGTATGTTGATAAGTACGTAATAGTGAAAATATACGATGTGATTTATGCAGTACATTTTATACATATTAAAATAACTGCTTAAGTGCACGAATACTATCAAGCGAACGTACTTAAAACGATTTGAGTAAATATATTGTAAAACAACTGTTTAATCTTGGCCGAGAAATCTTTGCAAAGCTTTAACATAGTTCATGACTTTTCAATTTGTTAATTAATACCTGTCTGAGAATATAAAAAAGAAAAGTAATTTTTTTATTTTTGTTAAAAACGAGTGAATACGTACCGCACAAACCAACAAAAAGCTTCTTTGATGCGCTTTACGCGAATAATTCGAAGCAAAATTATCAACAAGCCCACATAATTTTAATTTAAATTTATTCCAAATAAGTATTAATAAGTTAATTATCTTTAAATTGAAAACATATAATGAACGTGATAATGATGATTATAATATAATACCTGGACAAATAAATTATAGGCAAGCAATCAACTGACCAACCATAGTATTACATACACTCTTTTTGGTAGATTTTTCTTATTCACTTACCTCAAAAATATTATCACCTTCAATTATTCTCAATATTTTGCGTTCTCATACATTCGGTATTACTTGGTTCTCTTTGGTCTAAAAATTGTATTGTACGTCTCAGTTTTATAGCTCCCGGAAAAACTTTTGCTGGACAATAAATTGCAAATGGAAATATTGATTCCAAGTTCATTAAAAATGTAATTTGTTTGAATTTTATTTGTCTGTTTGGTTTCTTTCACTATATTCTTCACTGCCGTCGTGACAGTCATTAATATTTTTGTAATTTCTTGCAGTTTCTTTTCTTTTACCAAAATCGTCATATTGTTGGCAAATAATGTAGGATTATCTGATCAGTTTTTCCAGTTGTTAAGTTAACGAAAATAGATAACAGCAGAGCTCTCTATATCGAAACGTAAAATCTAGCCAATCAATTTTTTGGAAAGCCACTATGATTTTGTCCAAATATTCCATAAAACAATTTAGTGCTGTAATTTTCTAATTGTTCAAAAGAACTGATAATCTCTCTATAGGTGCCCATAGACGGACACTTTTTTCGACGCTTTTGAACGCCACACTCAATAACGTCGCGTTCAAAAGTTTTACAAATGGCACCACTTTTGAACGCGATACGTTATTGAGTGTGGCGTTCAAAAGCATCTGTGGGCACCTAATAAGTTAGTTTTTATGACGTGTGTTTTTTGACAACTATGTAACTTCCACAGGAAAGATAAGTATTTTAACCTTAATAATATATCTGGGCCAGCAGGTAAACATTTGATGAGTAAAGGATGGTACCTTATGAGATTTGAAATTTGAAAGCTAGCACTGCTAGTGTTTACACATATTATATAATATTAAATTTACTACTAATTAGTTGTAAAGCGTAAGAGAATAATTATAATTATTAGATAAGAAAAAAAATTAATTACATTTTCTTCATTAAGAACCGATTGCTGCAAGTAAAATAAAGTAATATAGAAGCAAATAAATTAAAAGTTGATACAGCCTATTTTATTTAGTTAAAATTTATTAAGGTAGCGATATTGTAAAAATTGACAAATTATATAAATTTTTGCATTGCATTAGAAGTTAAATAAATAAAAGATTCAAGCGACCAATATTGAACACATGCTACATTTGACGGTCGTTTATATGCATTTGACCATTCCTACGGTACAACAAATATGGAATCGATCATAATTTGTAACTTTAATAAAAACAAATTGAGACGGCCATTGCTCTACTAAGTTAACCGATCGACTAATAACACTAATTTTCGTATTTTTAACAATTAACCTAATCACTAATCAGAGATAATCTGGTTACTTGTGAAAATTCACCTTGATGGTCAGACGCCCAGTTAGAGTACAGCAACGAGAAAGGTTTTAAAATTTTATAATTTGGAATCAAACTAAGGTAGTTCGACACGTAAGTTACAAATATAAATATAAAATTTAATTTTTTT
Source organism: Cantharis lateralis (assembly GCA_963170105.1). NCBI lineage: Eukaryota > Metazoa > Arthropoda > Insecta > Coleoptera > Cantharidae > Cantharis > Cantharis lateralis. The sequence continues at coordinate 53,682,220 of OY720624.1, read as the reverse complement.
GACGATCCATTTTGCAAATTTTGGTAAAAAATTACCAAAAACCGCAAAAAAATCTAATGCATACACTGTATTGTTTTGTTTTTTTAAATTAACCGTAAATTTCAGATATCAGAAAATTACAAAAATTGAGATAAATAGGTCAAGGAACCATTCCACTTTAAAAGATGTTCCTGCAGGACAACCGAATTTGAAAGGCACGGGTCTAATAATGACTAGGAAATTCTGTTTTTAGGTAAAATATGGAAAGCAATCCGTGGACAATTTTGGTAATATCTATAAAAATCTGTGGACCCAGTTAACGTGCTATAAACACGGTCTTCGGTAAAAAATTGAAAGTTTAATATCGATTAGTTTCTTAATTAATTGATATTAGAAGTTCATCCATACTTTAGTCGCTTCATTTTAGTTTTACCATCATATGCCGTCGCATTTAAAAAAATCTATAATCTTCAGGGCCTGGTTAACGTACTTCTTAATTTTTTCTATTGTTTGCTGTTAATTTGAGAGAAACTCTACTGTACGATGCCCGGAATATTCTATCTAAACCATTAAATAAGCCACTGCAATAAAATGATAGATATCAACTGTCAACCTGTTATGCTAAATTTAGTTTCGTACGAACTAGTCTATTATGACTGATCTAATATTCGTTTACAGCATTTACATTGGACTCATGCAGGTGTGAAATAATTACTTATTTTAACTATTAAAACACTGCTATCACGTCGATGTATCCGCCAAAATATTTTTCAGTTCTCTTTATAATGCGAATAAAACTTTATTTTGTTATAAATAACATAATTTATTGCTTTAATCTCACTCTTATAATCAGCATCATTTTGCCGTAAAGAATTATATGAATGTGTTGGGTGATCTTGCTCCATCCGGGTTCGAACCGGTGATCTCGATTTCGCAGTCGACGCACTTAGCCGCCAGGCCGAAACTGACCTGGTTAGTTAAATAAAAACAATCGTATAAAAATGAGCACCATATTCCATAGGTATCTTTATACATTATCAATTGTTCGATTTCTTAAAGTAAATTGTTTACCTGTTATATACGTGTATATAAAAAAAAGTTATAAAACCTAAAAATGCTTATATTCATACATTAAAATGGATAGCATGTCGTCTAAACACGGCTTTGTGACAGCTTTACGACACTCCTACTACTGTAATTAAAAATGTTTTTAACGAGAAGAATGACAAGAATTCCGCACGCACTGCTTTTGAAGTTGTTTAAAACAAAGAAAATTGAGAAAGGCAAACATTACAAAAGTTGCCTGTTTAGAATATATAAAATTATATGAAATGTGGTGCTTACTACAAAATGGGCGAAGTTACTAGTAAAAGTGTTCCGTACCCGTAGGTGGTGTTTATACCTGTTGTGCTTGAAAAAAAAAACAACATCGTTTGTATATTTTACATAAAGTTGCATAGCAATATTAGTTAGGTTAAATAGTTTTTTAAATTGCGAGGGTAAGGTCGCCCTGCCCGTCTGCACATTAAAAAAGTTAAGTTTGTGTACGGATTCGATTAAAGTAGTCAAACTAATAAAATTTCGTTTCATGCAAGAGAAAACTACATATTATATAAATTTTGTGGCATAATAATTTATCGCCTGATGATGCCATAGTGTGGTGGAAACGTTAACAAAATTTATACTAAAATTGTATTTTATTTGTGAGAGCTTGTGTACTGTGTATGTATATCGGAATTTTTGATGGTATTCCAAAATTATAATGCTATGATAAAAATGTTGGATAGTTCTGTAAATTTAAACAACTAAACCAAGTACCTTGTAGGTTACAAAAGAATAATTTTACAGCAGGCATAAAACAACTGTTTAATAATTTTTAATATAAACCTCCAATGTTATAGTTACCTATAACAATCTTTAATTACCGTTAATATTATTACGTTATTAATAAAATTAAAATAGTAAATATTACTTGATAATTTCAATACCTAAATTCGATTTTATGCAATGTAATTTTGCAGTATGATAACGCTCGGTCACATGTTGCAAAACCGATACAAACCTACTTTGGAAACTCTCAAATGAGAAGCCCTACCCCACTCGCCGTATTCATCAGACATTGCTCCTTCCGATTTTCACTCGTTCCGATCGATGACTCATGGCCTGACTGAGCAGAATATTCATTCTTTTAAAAATTCCAAAAACTGGGTCGATTCATAGATAACCTCAAAAGGTGAGTAGTTCTTTGGACATGGAATTTGCATGCAGCCAGAAAGATAGGAGAAAGTAGTGGCTAGCGATGGACAATATTGTCGATGACGTAATATCCACTAATTTTTTTAAAGCGGGCATAAGTGAGACAGAAAATGCATAGTACTCTTTCTCTCATGCGCATGGGAGCGCATTAGGAAGTAAAAATCAACATAACGTCGTAAGAATTAGCAAAACGAAACATAATTTCTTGATTGTTTTTCAATTTTTAGAATCTTAAAACTTCAACAACTGTTCTAAAGAAAATTTCTAGTCGATCGGTTAATTAGTTTTAAAAATACGATAGTTTCAAAATAGCCGAAAAATAGTTGATACAATTTTACACAGATTTTATTTTTTTTTAAAGTTGTTTTAAATCAGATCGTCTTAAAAATTCCTTTAGAACAACCGCAAATATATTATCCTTCGATTAAAACTAAAACATTTAAAAAATTCGGTTTATTTTCGAAGCAACCTTCGACGTTTCGTTAAATAATTTTCTGATCAATTTCGATATTTTTATTGCAGCAAATTTGATTAAAATTTACACATTGCTAAAATTTTAGTGGAGCTTTAGAATAGCAGAGAGCGCTGTATTTTTAAATGATTTTTGTAAAATGAGCATTGTATAAGAAATAATTAATCTCCATGATTTTTTATTATAAATAATTAAGCAATAATATTTTTGTATAATTAGGCTAATAAAAATGTTACAATTTACAATTTACAATTCTAGTTTAGCAAAGACGAACAATTTATTTCTTGAAAACAAATCAAGAGATCTGCAAAAAGGTTGTTGGGATTCACGTTCAATTTTTAAAACGCAACTATCGGTCTGTAAATAAAAGGGGAGGAGCTTATGTCTCCCACTTAAAAAATCACAACCTTAAATAAAGCATTCATTTTCACGAAAAAACAGCGAGAACTTATTTCCAATATTTAAATATTATTATGATCAAACGTGATCCAAACTTTATTCAACTACCTTAAAATCGGATAGGTGTAAACCAAGCTATTTGGTTAGTTACTAGAAATTCTGTTTTTTCCAGAAATGACCAGGTGATTGGTTGGCAAATAAAATTTTTAGCATAACGTACAGATATACGCGGTGTCCATGTATCCATGGAGAATTTCTTAGATGCTGATAAGACACTTTTCTAAAATATATTTTTAAATTAAATTTTTACCGAAGGTTGAAATCCTTGGAGGGTGGCTCTCTTTAAAGCAATTTGTTAAAAGCCATAGGACGATAAGCATAGTGAATCGGCCTCAGAAAGACATTGTAATTATTATACTTTGAAGATATTATGTAGATATGGATGAAATGCTAAGGTCCTGAAAGTTTCAGATCTCTTTTAAAATTTAGTGGGATTTAGCTTATAACAGCTAAAATATCATATTTGCTTATCAACGAGCTAGATTATAAAACCCTTTATTGCCAAAAATTAACGGATTGTGAGTTAAGAATTATTGTATTATAATTATGATGTAATATTTTATAATATAATTGCTATTTAAAAAACCATTTTTCAAATTTTTAAAAACCTAAGTTTTATAGTTTACTAATTAGCACTTTTATTTTTTATTTTTTATTTATAAATTATATTATATAATTATTATAATTATAAATATTGTAAATATTGGAAAAAATTAAACTCGCTTCCACTGATCTTGGTGGCTCTTTCTCCAATGTCTGTAAATCACAGCTTTAAGAATACTCAACAAATAAAATTAATCATGGGTAATTCATTGAGAAATCGTCTTTAAATTAGTTTTAAGATGTGGAAACATATTATTATGTAGTTTTGGATAACCGCCATATACGAAAAATTTCGGAAGGAATTGACGTGCAGTCATGGTGTTCGTCCTTTTTAGTTTCTAAACATTTTAAGTTAATTTAATTTTTCCGGATAATGGGCAAGTATCTACTTATGATTTTCTAACAAATTATATTTAGCACCCAGGTAAAATATAATAATTATTCGTCTTTAAATTAGTCGCGGTAAAATGTAGGTTTATCCACGTTAGAAAACTGTTATCCGCCATATGGTTTCCAGGTTTTGTTATTAGTTTTGGGATGATTTTATTGTGATCCGTCACCTGATGATTGGTAGTTTTATTCAAAAGAGGATATTTCTTTGTGAAGTGTTTATACCCAATAAGTCAAAAGTCATTTCAAGTTGGAGAGCCAGATTTCGAAGATGTACATTTTTGCTGTTACACTACCTTTTCAATGGATTTATGTTTATATTTTGGAATGTTTCTTTTTATTGTTACAACATTCAAGCAGATGATTGCATTATGAAAACTCTTCATTGGAGATTAATTCAATGTGCAGTTACACATATTCGAGTGACGAGTCTCTTGGAACTGGCAGATATGTTAATTTTTTAATGGGTATTTTGTGTTCTCTATTTCTGAATGGTAGTCTGAGTACGTGGACGGGCTTTCCCGGTAGTAATACATTATTTAACTAACCTTAAACATTTGGAGTTCATCTTTCAATTTTCTTATGTTATTTTCAGAGTTGTTATTTGTATTTTTAAAATCTTTTTTGACGATATGCGTTGTCATTGCAATAGCCGTTAGGCACTAGTGGGGACACCACGTATACAATTTTTATACGGTTCATTCCGCTTTTCTATCCCCAGTTGCAAAAGAAAAATATTTTATCGCAAGATTTGATTTGAGGTTTCTTCTTCTTTTTAGTCGTGTGCTTCTTGTCAGAAGCGTCATGACCGTATTCTTAATAATTGAGAAACGGCTTTCATGGCAAAGTATTTCGGTGGTTTGCCATTGTCTTCCGTGGAAGACGGTCAGAATTTCTTACTCCGCCCGGTTCGAACCTGGCTTCTCAGATTAAGTGTCAAGCCATAATTTGACGATCAGTTGTTATCGAATTGTAAAATATTAATTTTCTTTCTAAGATAGTAATTTATGATTTCAAATTCTTCCGTTACATTGGCCGTCAACCATCAATCGTTCAGCATTTATTTACAATTCGATTGTTAAATAAATAAGAATTTGCGTAGTTATAAAAAATATCTGATGATCGTTCCGACAAAATGAATTACCTTTCGAAACAAATAATGCATACAGTGTTAACATTATTCGACATGACGTATTTTAACTTCATCGGTACGACAAAAATCTTTACCTTGTCGAAAATCATGTTTTTGGCGATCCCCAAAAGATGAACTAAGTGTATAATAAAACTAAACATTGCAGTATGTAAACGTGTCCCTTGTCATATGGGGGTGTTTATTACTACGACCACTGTATTATAATGAGTAGGAGTCGGTGCCGGGTGCGGATATCGCGTTGTCGTGCATCGTAGCACTGTTTCATGGAAAGGTACATGAATTATTTGGCAAAAATGTAAATGAAAAAGATGGGAAGCTTTTTAACACGCGCTCCAAGTTATGACTTTGTTATTTGCATGATAAATGGCATGCTATTTAACAAACGGAAATTTCTTGCTGTCTAATATTTATTTACAAGTTTTTTTTTAATGACTAAAAATAAATTTAAATGAAAAAGCGACAAATTAGGTTTAATAATCTTTCGGAATATCTGAATAATTATTAATATTCAAGTATTTTCTTGAGTAAATGAAACTTTGGTTAAAATGTCACTTAAATTTATTAAATTATTTATGTACAAAAATATGTTGGTAGGTATGACAAAATAATCCTTTGGTACTACTAACTATTATAATATAATATTATGTACAGAAGCTAGCTGAATGGTTGATTTAAAATTATAAATAATAATTTTAGTTTGCATTATTGTTCTCATGAGCGGTAGATTACGTATATCATATTTATACAAAAATTTGAACTCAGTCGCCAAAATTAACTTAATAATATTATAAATATTCCTATTATAATTATCAAATTTTATCAATGAACTGAAATGAGTAGATACAATTTATGGAACGTTTTGGTTTGAAATTTTAAAGGATGCAACATGTACAATTTGTGGTGTTACAAAACTACCGTGTTATATAAATCACTGAACCCTAGAAGCTTGTATAAAATAGTCAGGATATTACACAGAAACTGTGAAGCTCCAATCCCAGACGGATTCATTTAGTTTATATCAACCCCAAAAACATCAGGTGGAGGAGGTTATACAGTTTTTGTATTCCCAAAGCATCAACTTTGCTGGGATTTATTTTAATACGTTTTCAAAGTAACCTTACAATTACTTATTAAATATTTAATAAGAAAACTAATTGCTGCAGTCTAACCTTATACACCTTTGAACGTTCGTTATAGTGGGTTAAGTTAGTTAAAACCCATTGACGTTCTAGCGTACACGTCTATGCTGTTTTTATTTAATAAATTTCATTAAAAGTAATATAATTATATAAAGAAGAGGAGATCTAACAAATTTCAAACATTTCAGAAAAACAATACTTTGTTTAAACAGAGTCAACATTTATTGAAAATCGTTAGGTATTGCTTTGAGCAATTGCGTAATTCTGTCCCAATTTTTGTATTTTGACATTTAAATTTTTGTACTGGAAATATGTTATAAAAGCTAGATGGAATTGTTAGAAGTTTTATTTTCTTTTCAAAATTGTTTTATTCAAGTCAGGCATATTGAGCCTGATGAAAATAGAAATCCTTCTTTACAGTAGATACATAATAATATATAATTATTAAAATTTAAAAATATTTATGCTTATTAAAATTATTAAAAGTATCCTAACTTTAATCCAGGAGGAAAGTACCCATCAACAAACAAATTCAAATATAACTATTCAATCGTAACTTTAACGATTTAGTTAATTAAAACGTGTGACAATAGCATCTGCTTTTACAATATTTGTATTATAGTTGCATGTTGCCGCACAATCAAATTTAACAAACTATTAGAACAAAATTATTTTATTTCAGACTTGCTAAATTTAAATTAATAACGAATTTGCATGATTTATAGCAGATGTGCTTAGAACGGTTCATAAAAAATACTTTTAGTACGGTAATTTACCACTAAAGGCTTTTTTTAATTTTAACTAGGTAATTAACGTGATAAAATTGCAGTTATTGGCATTCTATATTATAAAATAGATTTGTTTCGACATGCAATTCAGGATTGATTTATGCATCGCTTCGTGCGCATGCGTTACCAACGTACAAAGTTTCAAATCGTTTGAAGCGAGAGTATAGTTGAAACGATTTTCGTGCTATGAACTATTTATATCTGATTAGTTGACGCAAAATCACACTTTAAAGTGGATATTTTCTTGGATGATTATCGATAGATTCAATGTTTAAATAATAGAATTCGATATTAATCATATCAGGAAATCACAAGGTTTTCAAAATCAAAATACATTGCGAGCATACGTAAATTATACAAACTCATTCATCGCCTGATGATGTAATGGTATGGCGAAAACGTTTTAGTTAATTTGATAACATGGCATCATCAAGCAAACAAGAATTTCCAGATTAAGATTTGTTTCCTAAATTTAAAATTATATTGAACAATATTATTCAATAACATTTAAACGTAAGATTATAGTGAATTTGAATACTACATCTACTTCGAGATTAAACTATAAAATATCGACTTAGGTACATTCACAATTTTCCTTTTTCAAAACATAACATTACATAATTTCATAACAGCATGAAGACTAATGCTTTATTCCATAAAACTTTTAAGAAGCCGTTAAAATAAACCGATAATTTCTATTTAGGCTTGTTAGTGTTAACGGATATTTTCTATTAGTTAATTTGATTTAACCGTTTGTTAAATGTTGTATGAAACCGGGCATTATACTTATTTATTATATTAATTAATAATAATTACCAAAAACATTCGTGAGTTTTGAATACTGTTTAAATTTGCAATGATCCATTCAAGTTTATTTTTATACTATAATGGCTTGAGAATCATTATTTGTCTTTAAAACTGTGTACCTGTGGGAACAATAAACCTTCGTGGTTATTTTAGAAAAGTTTCATTGGTAAATATGGAATGATTCTTCTGGTATCATTAGTATCTAAATACTAAATATATTTCCACAGGTAACGGTTATAAAAAATAGAATTGTATTTAACTAATATATTATTTGTAGTCAGCTATCTCGCTTAGGTTATCTTAACAATATATTTTTTAATGTTTTTTCGTCAGTATGAGGAGTTGGGCTAGGATAGTTTCATTTAACATTATTTCTAACCGCATCTATGAAATATCGGTTAAAAAGTTCCTAATAACATATTAGAATAATAGAAATATCAATGTTTTAAATTTATTTTAGCTATTTATTGTCCATGTATTAGTTAAACTTAATTGACTTGGTAAATCCAGAAAATTACACGTTTCAAGTTCAAAATACATACTGGTAAGAAACCATTTTAACACCTGGTGTTGATAAACCACGGTAGATAACGGCATTGCTTCCAATGAAAACAAACGACAACTAGACTTTTTATGGTTCTTTAAAAACATATTCTAAACTAAACGAGATAGGTCAAGAACTATAGGTGGTCTATAATTGACTTGAGCAATTATGATTATAACAAGAGACACAAAAAATTAAAAAAAAATTGTATTTACCACAATGGTAACGTTAATTTTAATTTATTGGCATACATTTTGTATGTTTTCTACGTTAATGTTTTTTATACATTGTAGGTTAATTATACTATTTCAAAGTAAGATATCATGTAAGTGTACACAAGAAACCTAAAATTGTAATGAAGAAAAACATTAAAGATATGGATAACGGATGCTTTGCGGTTCACCCTGATAATAATCATCACTCATTACGTAAAGAATTATTTTGTTGCGAACCACGTATGAAGATTTACCTCCACGACAGGACTTTTCCGAAATAAAAAAATAACAAACTGATATGAAATAAAAAAAAACACTTTGAAAAATATAAATGTTAATAAAATTGAGAATTAATTTATCACAATTTTGTTACATTGCAAAATTTAAAACACCTACAATAGTACATGGCGTCAAACAACCAAAAGTGCTACATTTCAAAAGATAGAAAAACATAAATGTAACCTCAATATACATACACCGAAAGTAAAGTTTTCTGTGCGTGTTTATTCAGATTATATGTTTTTCTAACACGATCCCGTAAAGTATCATTTTCGGTATGATAAATCGTACAGAAAGTGATACTTTTATTAGTCTTGAAGGTAAAATAAATTAGTGTATCATTTTTTCTAAATTTATAGTTTAGAAAAGTTGAGAACTTCAGCATTATCTGTAAATAATATTAAATTTCCAACGTAAATATGACATTTTCGAGAGTTTTTCCAGAAAGTTCAATTAGTTATAAATGCTACAAAAATTGTATAATTGCCACAGACCAGTTTAAAGAAACTGCAGAGCTGATGAATTTATAAATTTTTATATTCATTATTGTTTTACTTATTTACAGTACCTAGTATACAGTGTGGGTGATCGATGTGACCCATTAATAGTTTAAGGAAATAAAAATATGTTGTATAAAAGAATTTTTAATTATTTTTAATTTTACATTATACCGGAGTTGAAGTCAATTTTCTTATTTTACATGAAATTTCTCTACTTTCAATATCAAATTTTTATTTATAGTAGTTAAAATGAAGGTGCTTATCTTTTATCATCACAATTTTATAATGTCATATACTTTATACTTTTTGATTTTGATTTATTTGGATTTATTGAGAAATTCTAACAATTTTAGATACAAGAATGTTCACCAAATGTATAAAAAACCATATAAATGTATAATAAACGTTCGATGATTTAAACTACTAAAACATTAACATCGTTAGTACTGTTGCGATTGATGCACAGCTAAAAATATAACATAATATGAAAGGTGAAATGTGTATAATAGAATTTAATATTTAAAATATATAAAATTTTAATAAAGTTAATATTAAAGTCAAGGTTCTTCATTAACGAATTCATTAGCTTAAAATATTGCTGAAAACTGATGAGGTGAATTTGATTTGAATTATTAGCTTGTTAATTTTTAAATTTATTTGAATATTTTTATTATCCCTATATTTTAAATAATTTTATAATGTAAAATATTTTAACTGAATAAAGAGCGTATGTTTATCCATTTTTTTGGATGTTCAGAATAACATAGAGAAGTCAATATAATTTATTTTTGAGTTTTAAGAAATTACTTTTCGGTTCAACTGAAACATACAATTTTTTAGAACTTAATGTTAAAATTTACAGATTGAATCTACCTTCACTTATCTCTAAATCACTTTTGCATTAAATGAACCGCACAAAAGCTGCAACAAAATCGTAAACACCGTTTTTTGGTAAAGAAATCGATACAAATTGGGGTAAAAGTAGATAACTAAAACAGTCTTTTTTTTTTTTTAGAAGTTTACTTACTTACATTTTAATATAGGTAACCGATTGAATTTGTTGTAGAAAACCAACGGTCTCTTTCTAATACTAATGTACAGGGCTCGGAACTTTATGCGCTAAAAACAATGAAATGTGTGCATACGTATGCGTTAAAAGTAAAAATTAGGATAATATGCAGGAAAAATTTCGATAATATGCAATAATAATTACTATGCAAAAATATTCAACTATTTGCTTGATCTTAAAATAGCAAATGAAGAAAGTTGTAGTAGCTGCTAACATTTATTAAAAAAATAATATTAAAAATTAAAAATATTTTAAAATCATTGAAAAATATTTAATTTGCACAGGTAGATATTCGTCTTCATTTCTTTTCTTTCATGTGCATTGAGTTTAATTTTCAATATGAGCACGAGAGCTCTACGACGGGTGAGAGACTAACTAGTAACCCAATATAAGTTTTATTTTCAATTATATTCTTTTTGTTGCATATTGTGAATACTGTTAGTTTATGCCTGCTTTTAAAATTTCTCGGCAAATTTGATGAAACTACCATGTGTTTACACTTTTTTGGGTAAATACCTCCCAAACATAAAGCACTCTAATCTAAAGTAATCCTTAATATTATTTATTACTTCCTCAAAAAACATATTTTTATACCCTAACTAACATTTTCTAGGTCGTTTTTAATTGTAGAATAGTGGCTGTTATTATAGGAAAACAATAACCTAAAATATGTGAGTTAGTCCAAAAAGTAACAAAATATGCAAAATTATGCAACAAAACCTTTTATATTGGAAATGTAGGTAACATGAAACGGATTTTTGTCAAACCTGAATTAAAATATGCACTTTCCAAACGAATATGCAATTGCCTAAAGTTCCAAGCATTGCAATGTATTATGAAAATGACTTAAGCAATCTCCACTCAGACCCCTGCTTCAGGGGTCCACAAAATGATTAGACTACTTATTAAATTTTTATATTACCAACTAACTAATTACTAAATGCCATTGCCATTAGAACTAATCTTTCAAAGATGTTACCAGTATTTTATGAAGAAGGCAGGGTCGAAGAATATTTGGTGTTCTTAGTCGGGAATCCCGCCAACTGAATCATAGCAATTTAACACTCTAACAGCTAGACTACGATCATACCCAAAATGCATTACATTTGGAATATTGTAATGCAATATTCACTAATTCAAAATTCTGAATACCAATTTGTATTTAGGGAACAAAGTTGGAATCTTTAAAATTACTGATAAATTTACAAACAGTAAAATATCGTTTTACACTTTCGAAGATAAATTAATAGAATCATACAAGTAGCAATAAATACATAGATGTTGGTCAATGAATATCATATAAAACTCAACTTTAAACTTTACGTACATTGTACCTATGTATAAACCTTACAATGGCAATGTACTAAACTAAATTTTTTGAATTTCTTCTGAATGTCATAGAATTTCCGCTTATAAATACGAATAATATGGTTTATCTGAATTAAATTCAAGATGATTTCATTTATATTATGCTATAATATTAAATAGAAATAATTTAGTCGAAAATCTTTGTCTATAGTATACGTTACAGTTTCTCACTGTCGCAGTTCTGAAAATAAATTTAATAATTTGAATTAAACATACCTAAAATTTGACTAAGTACTGTCCTTCCATCTTCTCCTAAACAAGCGCTTCTGGCATCAAATGGATTCGTAAATTGTACAAACGCATAACCTTTGTGCATTGAAATTCCTAAAAATAATAGTATAAATTTAAAATACTGTATAAAAAAGTTTGGAAAATATGAGTTTGATACTGCGGTACTACTTATAATTTATTTTGTTAATTTCTCATTAGATTAATGCAATTATTTGCTATACGGAAGATGTTTTTGTAAAGGTCTTTTCACTTCAAGTTAAGCTAATTATCAACTAACAAACTTTTTTATGAAATTTTACAAAAATAAATTAAACTAACATCAAATTTAATTGTCATTATTAAAATTTTGAAAAGTTATAATCTAGCAAGAAAATAAAAAAATCACTAACTTTACGTTATAAATAGTTAGTTTTACTGGAAGTGAAAAGATCAACAATAAGATTAATAAGAAAATAAAGAAAAAACATTTTTAATTAATAAAATATTTCAGTTTATTCAGTTGGCTATTGAAGAATTTTGTTAACAGCATAAAAACATAGATCATGGTTTGTCAGTTACCAATGTTTTTCGGCTATTTAAACACAGGAATGTCTAATTAAATTACATTACAAAAAATTACACAATCTAAAAATTATACATGGTGTTGTAAACTGCACTAAATTTTGGAGGTATTAAAGGTATTATAGAACACATCAAAGAAAACAACGATATAATAAAGCAACGCTTACTCCGTTTGTTTCGAGCAGCCACGTCAAACTCAAAGGCAACTCGGGCCAAATTAACAAGGTGTACAAAAAATTTGATTTTTTTTGAAACTTAACTTAATTTCAAAAAGTATCGTATAAAAATGAAAAAAGTAAAAAAAAACGTAATAAGTAAAATTAATTCTTTTTACACTTGATGGCATTTTGCTTTGCTACTATTATCTTTCCTACTTCGGGGGAAATTTTGTTCATAATGATTACTTTCAAAACTGACCCTAAATGAATAACAGCGAACAGTAATTTTGGTCCTGACTAGAAACTTCTTATTTCCTCTCATCACCGAAAAAATAAATAATTGAATAATAAAATTCAATACTTTATCTTCAACATGAACTTACCGCAGACACAGAATAACTGCACAAATTAATAAGCGTAACGGAAATAATCTGATTTTTCTTGTTCTACTATTGGAAAATATTCGTTTCTATTAGTTGTTGGTTATAATTAATTACGTGTAAATAGAAATTCAAAAATTTAAGTTACGAATTTTTAATAAAACTGTCGTTACATAAAGTTATATTGATTGGGCCGTAAAGATATTCGTTGCGGGCCCCATGCGGCTCGCGCGTTTGACATATTATAGTCTAGAGCTAAAAAATTGTGACTTTTGCAAGAGGTGATATCTAGTAGAAAATTAATTATTAAATTTTGTTATCGAGTTATAAACTAAACTTCAATTTTTCACATTTTTATAATATCTCGGTTGGTTTTGAAATAGTAAAAAGTAACTCTCACGTTTTGCAGCTTTTAGCACCTTATTTATAGAAATGGCTTTAAGTCAGGAAATGATTATGAAAATAAAAAATTCATTTCTTTAAATATAGAAATGAAATGCCATTAAGACATTTTAAATATCTTAATTAATGTTCAAGTTACGACATAAGATTGTAAAATTATCTATATAACTTACTTATGTATAAGTTAATAAATTGCAATATAGTATAATCATGAACAATTGTAATGTTCTAAACTAAAAACATATTTATATTAATAAAGCTAACTCTTTCATTAGTAATCCTGAAAAGTTTATATTTTAATAATAAAACATACATTTTGAAAGTATTGGGATGTAAATGTGATAATGAAACTAGGGCAGTTTTCACTGCAAACTCTTTCCGTGCAAATATATTATTTAGCTGTAAAACTAAAATAATAAATTATCCCACAAGAGATAAATATTTTAGCACTTAAAAATTAACTTACAGTTTTCCAATAATCATTCCAACTTGAGCAACTTCGTTTTAGTATAACTCGAAGGATTATCAACGATGAATTATAACTAAAAAGTGTCTGTATACGTAATACATTTAAACTAAAATTTGCTCAATGAGAATCGCGCCAAAGAGCAGATATAAAATGAAAATAATTAAATTTAAAAAATATAGCCATCTTCTAAGCTAATAGTAAATAATCAGCAAACAATAAGATAGATCTGATCGGGAAAATCACAGAAGACTGAAGAAAATCAATAAAATAATTTATTTCTTTGCTAGCGCCTGCATAAAGCATTATAGTTTACTTTTTCATTTAGTTAGCAAAAGTTAGCATTTATTTACCCCGATTTATTATTAATGTATAACAGACTACCTAGTGCTCGTACAATAAAATACTAACGCAATTTGAACGATTATACGCCTAGCGGTTTCGCTACAATATCGAGATATCTACATAGTATATTACATAACTAAAAATTCTGTTTTATGTCAGAATATCAGCTATGTAATGAAAAATTAAGATTAATTTTCTTTAAATATAAAAATCCAAATTTTTACGTTGTGAAAATTGAACATAAAAATATTGCTTTTGGCCTGTACAAAGGTTTTCTATAACGCCATACGAAATGGAAAAAGAATAGATAGATTTTTCAAAAGCATTATAAAATAGGGTATATTGCTGTGGCGTAGATGGTTATTAATCGCAAGTTTGATTTGACTCGTTTGTTAGCCAATACACTATACTAGGTGTAAATTACGATTTTTTGAATATCTGAATGTTTGTTAGTTTATAAACCACAAAATACATTGACTAGTTGACTATAATTATTTTTCGTTATAAAAGATTGAGATTAGTAATACAAATAATATTATACCAACTGATATAATAACATATCATTTATTAAATGAATTTGATTGGCGTTATAAAATAAAACACACGTTTAAATTATAATCGAAAAAGAACTTATTTAAAATTACTTTTTTAAAGAAATCTTTTATGATGCGATAAAAACAATATTAAATTATTTATAGGCGTTTATGCATAGTTTTTTTTATTATACCATAACTTATGCATGACGTATAATTTTCAGAGGTATGCGAATATTCGAGACAAGGAAAATGTTATTTCGATGAGAAGCTTGCGTTGTTTCGGCACCACATAAATACTTAACACTTTGCAGTCTACTACCTCATGAATATATGATTGTTTATAATGTCATGTGTACCTTTGAGACGGTATCTAAAATTTAATAACGTAAAGTGTTTAATTTTCATATGTTTTGTATGAGATTTCTGCAAAGTTTGATTTAGTATGGGTAGCTTCATGGTTATGAATTTTTTATTTGCTGACATCCCCAATTCCTGGCATTTGCACGTTTTCTTACATAATTTAAAATTTTAATCTAAATCAGAAGCCTGCATAACATTAAATTGAAAGTTATACATCTTTTGATTTACTTATTTATCAAATTTTGCTTGTCGGCAAAATATTTCTCTTACATACTACTTTTATTAAAGTTTTGTTAAATGCAAATGATATTAAATAAAGTAGAAATTGAAGATAAAATAGCACGAGGACAATACATATTACGGAAATAAATAGTACTTATTATATTATTGGTAGGTATATCTATATATCAACCTGTTTCTAATTACACACTTCTTCCTTTGTTCCGTTGTTTTTGATTTTTTCTTAATTTCTAACACTTAATTTCTTCTGTATACGTACAAATTTTTCAAGATAAATAGCTCTAAACTCCGACTAGATCTATTAATCTTGACTTATTAAACCTTATAAATAAACGTTGTAATAAAGAAACTTACATTATTTTTATAAAATTACAACAAAAATATTAAGTTGCTCTATTAACTGGTAGTACTACAATTCTACCATAAGAAATGAACGAAAATATTTGTAAATAATTAATTATTATTTTATTATCATTGGTTATGTATTGTTTTACTTTATATGCCTATGTATACCTATAAAGAAAAAATAGTTAAATGAGAGCTAACTGTGCTTAAATATAAATTTACTTCTGTCTTCGTAACGTAAAGTAAGCAAAATTTATTTAGACTTGCATTAATTTTTTATTTGTGCAATAAAAATTAAAGTTTAACATACCATAAAATACTTATTGTTTTTCTGCGTTAGACAGAATAAAATAATGTAATTTTTGATAGCGAACCAACGAACTGTCTTATCATCAGGACTCAGTGTTCGCAAAGGTCGGATAATTTCATATCACTAACCCAATTCCCTCGATTAGATTCTGGCTGGTTGGTCAATAAATTGACTGGAGACTTCCACCATTTCTCATCACTAACTTCATTGGTATCTCGGGGTTTCTGAATGGGATTTCATGCTAAAATTGTTATCCTTTGTTTCAAAGTAATTTCAAACCATTTTCTATAGCTTGATTTAGAATTAAGTTGTTAATTTTATTTTTTATAACTTATTATTCGGAAAATTTAAAGGAAGTTTAATGCAATGCAAAAAATAACAACGAAAATTTTAATTTAAATAGATATTAATTTTTCACAAGATAATTAAGTAAACCAGCAACAAACAAATGAATTAAAGTGTTTTTGTAAATAATGTAATACTATATTAATTTTCTATCGTAAGTATAATCCAAAATCTATTTTAAGTTGGATAGAAACAGTAATGTACTTTGTTAATTGTACTCTGCACGTGTTTCAAATGTTATGAAAATTATTATAACCCAACGAAATAAAATGTCAAAATTTTCGGTTTAAATATTTACCTCTTTATTTTTCATTATTAGCAACGAATTTAAACCTTAAAGAGAAATTGTGAAAGCTGCCGAAACAAAATCTTTTTAGGGATAATATAAATTCTACCAATGTGAGCACACAAAACTAACATTTTTAATTTACGTCGTGCATGTTTAACCAACTATAATTAGGACTACAATTTGGCTTTTATGAGGTATAAATATTTGTTAGTGTAGAAACGTCTTATGTAATTTACGTTGAATAAAGTAATAAATCTCTAGTGTCTTTAGGTATTCATTGAATACCTTCAGTTTCAATTGAGACCACTTTTAAAATGAAATAATACTAATTTAAGCCGGTTTGATTCTTGTTTTTTATGGGACACAGAAAAGTTATATATAGGTACGAAATTTTGTCAGAAATTTTGTAAAACATTTATCAAGTTATACTGTATGCCACTTTTATAAATTTTTTACACAGAAAATGACATATTTAGTAAATTTATTTTCATATCTTTTATTTTTTACTTTAAAGAAACATGGAAAAGTTTTACAATAAATTTTCAATCAACGGTATTATTTGTTTCTTGATAATAATGAAAGATAACTGAAGAAAATATAGTTGAATGTGGCCATCAATGTATTGATAATAATAATTATTGTTATTGTTACAGTTCGCAGTTCGGCAAAAAGAATTTGTGATAGATAAAATGAGAAGAATCGTGCTTTTAAATATTGCTTGTAATAATAAATTATAAAAAGTATTATTATATGAGTATTTCTATTTCAGGAAAACGAAAATTATAACAAAATCATGTAGATTTGCTTTTGCAAAAACGGCTTTCGAGTAGATACATAATTAGTTGTTTTCGCTCACAATAATAATTAAAAATAAATTTAAAAAAAGTTAATTTTTTAAATAATGTTGCTAGCTGGGGTTTTATAAGCCAGTGATCAAAAAAAAGTAATAATAAAAAAATTAATTATACCTTCGGTTACCTAGGTATAAGTATGCAAATACAAATCCACTTAATTAATGAAAGATATTTAATAAACTATTAAAATTTTATACATTATTTATGCAATTAAAAATTCAAAATTTTAAGTTTTAATAACGTTTTCGTAAGAAAAAACTTTTTAATTTCTAGAACGCTCATGTTAAAAACAGCAACAAATAAAAAATTTGCATGGAAACATTATACCGAATAATTAAAAATTCTAATGAAGGCTTTTTAAAAGTAAAATTGTAGAATATGCATTTTGAAAGACTAATGGCTTATTAAAAAGGAAAATATAATTACCTGCAAGTCGACCGTAGCGCTGAAACATCCTCTCGACGTCGGTTTTAGAGCATTGGAATGTGTTGAGGTTTCCGACAAAAACCCTCGAGTTTACCGCTTGAGGATCTTGAGAATTTGTTTGGTTACCGACTTTACTCATCTTCATCTTGGTAGATTGTCTGAAAAGAACAAAACAAATAAATAATATGCAGTATTGTAATAAGTAACAAGTGGTTATTTGTCTTTAGTATATCACACCGGAAAACTTTTCTTTTTAATAGCTAAGCGTTTCTAGTTTTCTTGTGTAATCAAATTTTTAAGTGAACATCAACGAATGAAATAAGTGGATAAGCAGATTAGCTTTTAATTTTCTTAATGGATAAAATTTGGTCTCGAGATGAGAAAGTTAGAAAGCATGCACATAATTAGAAGATTCGTTTGTTACAAGGCAGATGTAGGGTGTAAACACAACCTGCATTCCAATTAGTACATTGTGTAGCTTTGTTATACTATCGTATTCGTATGATCTTCTAAATTTACATCCAAAAGGTGTAAACTTCTCAAATAGAGTGTTTACAAAGAAAACTTATTGAAGTATAAAGTAAATATAAAAAAACAATAATTGTAAAGGGAACATAATTATATAAATCCCTAATTAAATGACTGTTCGGATGGGTACATTTTTTGCGTATTTATAATAATTATTATGAAATTTCACAACAATCGAATATCTAAAAACAATCAAAGATTTAATTTATTTTTCGACCATTGCTTTAATGAAATGTTTTCATATATGAAAACTGTGAAGCGAAATAATTACTCTCATAAAATATTCATGTCAGTATATTTCATATGTCCATGAATATGAACGCAATTGTCACGAAATGAAAGTTGAAGGATTTATATGATTGACAATGCATAGTTAATTCGTATTGAATTTTGAATAAATGGTAGTGGGTATATGTACAAATATTAAATGTGCGCCAATTGTCTATCAAATAAGTAGCAAATACGTTTTACAACAATTACAGTTAAATTTATAGTAATTTAATGCAAATAATTTAACAATATTAATCAAAACAAAGAATGCATTCTTACTTTTTTAGAATATAACAGTTTAAATCAATTATTTAATATTATTGTTTAATTGTGGAAAATGCTTTTAAAAAATAAAGGTGATCATGAATTACTTGCATAGCCTGATACAAGTTTGATTTTAACAGTTCGGGGCTCTATTTATCAATGTCTATGATATTTTAACTTTACCACTTCCGACATGGGAAAAACTATCAGATGCATTAACTACTTTTTTTTTATAGCAAATGAGGCTGTACGTCTTACATACATACAGTTAATCAATGTAAAGTGCAGTGGCAAAATTCGTCTAGTAATTTGCACCTTCTAAATTAACATCAATTATGTTTCGTCTTTTCGTACTACCAGTAAATAACACAAATCAAATCACTTATTATATTAATTTTATAATGGCATACGCAATCAATATCGTATTTTATATCTCTTCTACTTTTCTGAACTTCGCAAAACAAATTCTAGTGTATAATAGTAATATTTTATAGCTGTAATTAACTAAAATGTACGCCAAATGAAAGTTTAACTTGTGGTTTTGTTTTTTCAACGTTTATTGAATTCAATTTTACACAAATATTGGTGTTTAATGTTTCCGTCAAAATGTGCTATTCAACCGGTGGTATATGCAGACTTGACCAGAATACCAGCATAAGGAAGTAGTACTCAAATACATAAAATTATAAATCAACTTACTGTTTGCACAATTATTGCAATCGCTGTATTATACATATTATTGAAATAGTATTTTAATACGATTACTGCAAAGGATGTAATTAGCGAAATTGGAATTAACAAACTGTTCATTAAAAAAATTTTGTTTCTGTGAGAACATAGATTATTATGTTTTCAATTATTATTAAAGCTAAACGCCTCCTAAAAGTTAATACAAAAATTCTTTTTTTGTTCTTTATCTAATAATCATCGACTATAAATGATATTAACGGATTAACTGATAAGAGGAATTAAATGTGAGAAGTAGTAATACTAACCTTATATGAAATTTATGTATCATCTTAAAGGGATATTTTAAAGGATTGAATGAAAAGAAAATAATTTTAAAAGTATACAAGATTTATTATTGTTGACGTTTAAGTCCCTCGAAATGTCGAGAACTATATCCTTTCATAGTTTAGAATTAGATCTGTTAGGTCGCATATATTCCATATTGACAGTCAGGATTGGTTTATATTTTTATTAACTTTGTATCTGAACAAGATCTCTTTCTATATCTAATATGTGTATTTAGAAGCTCTTATAAATTTATATATAATGTTTGCACTGATATTTCCTTTACCGATTTAAAATTATTTACATACAATCTTCGATTGTAACTATATATTCTTAGGTTTTCTAGAAATTAGTGATTTTACGTTTTCAGGTATCAAAAAGTTATCAGAACAGTGTTATATTAGGAGCAATACTTTTTTCAATGTTTTTAACAGTGATATGTAGTTATAACTATCTATATATTAAAAGAAAGTATATTATAGTTACGTCCTTTTGAATTAGCACGATTTATTATACAAAAAAATATTATTATGCTACTTTTGCTGGCTACCTCATTTATAAGATTGATAAATTATAATTCCAAAATTAACTTATAATCCGCATGCACATACTACTATGTAATATAACAATATATTATTATATACTGATTGACAACTTTTACACCTGAACATAGGGAAATCACTTGACGAATCAGCTTTTAGAAAATCCCACTTCCCAATGGTAAAGCATAAGAATGAAAATGTTACTACCTGAAAGAGATTTTAATTTTTTTACTGTTAAAACTGCAAAATCAAAATAATCGTCATTAACAATATCACCTAGAAAATCATTTGCCTGCGCAGTTATCATTTAAGAGTCTTCAGATTATTTAAAAATTATTATAATAAATTTTTGTATTTGAACAAATAATAGTAAATATTAAGTTCTAGGAATTTTTAACCTCATCGCCTAGAATATCGCTGTACTAGACTGACAGCAGGATTGCTTAAAATTCAATATGTAACACAGTAGGTAATTATTACGGTGATTAATACAAAGCACATTTTCATGGCTTGTATTATGACCATATTTAAAAAACAAATCCTTCAACAGGAATAATATAGAAGAAGTATTTCGAATTCACACCAATTTCAATATTATACTGTCGTATTTTTTTCATGTATAAAACTTTTCTAAGATTTTTCATTAGTTGGTAAAATTTAATTAAAAGGTTTTATAATTTAAAATTATACGATGATTTTTAAATTATGAATTGTTTGATTTAGATTTAGTGGATGAATTTGGTAACAACAATAATAAAACAATACTTTCCTCACTGAGAAGTTCGGAGAGTAATAATTTGATAATTTTAAAATATAATTTTGAAATTTAAAAGAACGATAAAATTGTTTAGATATAAATTATACTCAAGCAATTTAGCCATTATAAAATAAATAAATTTGAAAACCTCTAAAAAGGTGCATTTTCATTGATATGGATAAAATGGATTTAATCTGTCAAATATTGTCTTATGAATCTACAGTCAAGTAAACCCCGTGTTACCGTCATCCAATATTATTTATTTTCAATAAGCCTCGTGCCACACCAGATGAAAACCTAAATTCAAAATTTAGAGTAATTTCATGGCTTGGTTTGGGTACTATCGTGTTCACAGACATATATACACACACTCATACATTTTCCAAAAATGTTAAAAATGGTATAAATAAAAGAGACTGCTTTTAGGATTTTTTAGAAATTTTTAAAATGATTATGTCAAATTGTTTTGACTTATTATTATGTCTAATTAAATAATTAACATGAATCGTGCTCAAAATCGGGTAGTGAATTTTTGATGAACAAGCTCAAATTAGGCTCATTACAACTTATTTTTCATATTTTCACAATGCTGTCTGTATGATGTACTATATACGTATGGATGGCCATATTGGCCATAACTCTTATACGGTTTATCCTAAAATTTTAACATCTGTACCCATTTTGTAAGAGCTCATTTGATTTTGGTGCCAATTCAGAAACCGGAAGTTGTAGTTTACTTGAAGAGCGAAATACTTTTTCGTCAAAATTTTTGAAACTTACATATATACATAGATACTTATTTCACCTCCAACACATAGTTTTGTTATTAATTTACAAAAAATAACTTTTGCTAACCCTTAAATTCCAATAACTCTAATATTCTGCTTACAACATTAGTAATAGGTAACCCATTGTTAGATGGGTAAGAGCGGAGTTTACATGTTGGATTACAAAATGAAATTGCTGAAAATAAAATGCAGATCATTTGGAGTGGAGTTTACATTACCCCAAAGGAAACGTTACCAACTACAGATATAAATTAACTTTTTTTTATGTTATTTAAAAATATTCTGAATATTATATACTTAAGTTTCTTTTTAATTATCTATTGTTTTTATTGCGTAGAATAAAATGGAAATAAGAAAGTATAATCAATAACTTGTGGCATAAGTTTAATGGTCAAATACTGTATATCTTAATTTTTGATAACCGTTTTCATCATTAATGCCACTATTCGTTATTAATTAGAACTGACTTATGATGCAATGCAATGATTTTAGCAGAACAATTGGTTTTGCATGAATATGCAAGGATTCCATAATGTCGACAGGATAAAATTAATTGACCGTCGGTATTTCTTTTACAATAACGTAGTGGTATTTAATATTGTCTGATATATTATACTAATGTGCAGAATAATGAAATAAATATTTTGTGCATTGAATTTTTGGACAATCAGTATCTAATAATACTATAGAAATGAACTACAGCCAGTTGTTTCAATTAATGCACTTGTTTTAGTAAATAGGTTGTAAAATACTGTACGAAAATCGTTTGTGCGTTTCTTAGGCCTAGGTAAACACGGAAACTGCAAGATGTGTCAAAGCCATATTTGCAGCATAGTTTAAATATATTATGCAGATTGAATATCTATATTTTAGTCCAGATTAGTCGCGTCGGGGTTCACTTACATATACGCGAACAAGTTAAAACAATAGATTATCGAAAAGTTATCGATAGATGGCGTGATGTAACTAATCAAACAAACAAATTTTTTAAAATTTAGGCAGGACAATGTCTGCCAGGTCAGCTATTATGTATAAAAAAAGCATTATACAAAAAAACATTTTAGATCAAATAAATTCGATTCTGAACAATGATCACAAAAATCCAACTCAATTACATGTTTAATAAAAATTTGATATCATATGCGAATTTATGTATATTATATTACTATATTATAGTATATTATAGAGTATTTTAACATTGCTATATGAATTATTGTTGAATTGTTACTGAATATTGATGAATTATTATGAAAATATGGAATAATGTACTTTAGATTCCTTAATTTCAACTTTCATCATTAAGAAGCTCCAGAACTATCAAAAATAACATCGCAGTTTATCACAAACCAAAACCAACAAACTTTTCAATTAATTATAATTTATTGCATTGTCTCTCTATGATTTGAGGAGAAGGCGTAAAGAAAAACAGTCGTAAAGGTGTAAAGACGTTTTGCCAAGAAAACAATTTTATATCTTATGTTGTTATATTTAATTGATTTCTTCTTTTGTATTATTATCCTGAGTGATAGGAAAGACATTGTAAAATTAATTTATGTAATAATTTTAATTAATGTTTGTGTGCCAATACTAATTTCATTAATGGTTTATGACTATACATTTCTATAAATAAATTCCTAAAATTCAAATTATCCGACAATTTTAAAAGGGATCCCGCAATGCAATTCAGGTGTTCGTTACATGGCATTAGAGGCGATAATCGCCTGGATGCCCTATTTTTCTTTAAGTAGTAATCGTTACATTGTTTTGCCATACTGATTATTCATCGAAACAATGACAATGTACTCCAGATTATCATAAAAGTACTGTAACTTTTAAACGTGACAAAAGTGTAACTTTTAGATAGTATAGCAATGTTTGAAAAAGTTTGAATTGTTTCTAATGAAGTTTCATACTCGATTACATATTTAATAAATGTTCGTAAAAGTAGAGAGCCCAAACGCTACATGTGATACAAAATACAATTCTTTACAATTAATTATTGCTAATGTTAAAAGAAAGTTATTTGATAACTTTAAGCACTATAAGTACAATAAGCATCAGTGGTGGCTCGTGGCTTTTTAATTTGAGGAGGCTAATCGTAAAGTGTAACCTTACCTCTTTTTTTTTATTAAAAAACATTAACTCGTATATGATGCTCATTTAGGCGCACGATTCACAATAAAGATTGACTTTTAATTAAAAGCTCCATTAAGAGCCATCTGACGTGACTCTTTAAAGAACCACGTCAGATACACAATAAGGAAGTGCGTTCTCCTTATACGCTGAATATATCATAATACAGCGATAATCGATAGCGGTATCTATTTATGCGGAGATTTCAATCATTGCATATTCACCACTATAGGTTAATCTCTACCAGATCATGAGCTTTACCCTCTAGGAAGTAATCTCAAAACCATCAGTAGCACAGTAAAATTATGCGGTTCATGTGGTTCATCTAATCCTTCTGTATACATGTGCAACGCTGATGGTGCTGCTTCTGCGGTAGCCTAGGTTACTTTTTGGATATGTTCTATGGAAGAGATTTCTATGGTTTGGTAGATTTGATAGTCCAGAATTTCAAGAGGGATTCAGCTTTCTTGCTTAACCTCTCCTCTGATGACCTGCCGTTACATAACATGTGTAAAATCAATGTCCACAGTCTTTCATTAATTTTGGTATTTTATGGAATTCTGGGATATAATTGCAAACTGTAATAAACAAAAGCCAACGCTGTTATCTTTGTTTTACGTAAGTTTAGCTTTGATATTTGTATTTGAAACTAAGTAACAACTTGTAAATTTCATAGAATTATAAAATAGTCTAGCAACTTTGAGGGAAACTTATCCAATGATTTTTATAAAAGTCACAACACACGGAAAATTATTAACCAATTTTTTAAACTGGTAATTTTGATAACAAATTTATTTTTCCTTTGTAAGCTCCAACATTTAATAAAACGCACATGAATATTAAAATAAAATTTATTTACACTCATAAGTTTATTATAGCATAAGAACATGATTATTTTCAACCTGAAACATAAACTGATCATAAAGCGCGGTAACATAATCACATCGCTAACCTAAACACACATACATAATCCCGCCAAGTTCCAGTCACGCTTACACCTCTCTACTACCACCCTAGTAGATCCAGCCGCGTATAATCCCTATATATAATGGCGCTAAATTCAAACTCATATTCTGCCTTTACACTTTAATAATATAAAACTGTTTATTTTAACAAAAATTCCAAGGTCCATAATAATATGCAATTAACCGATTATAATGTGATAAATCAATATCGAATTATCAAGTATTATCAATAATAGGTAATTAGTATAGCACACTATTATCAACTTCTCGTGCTGCTTTTTCACCGTCACCTGATTTGTTAATCGATGAACAAATTATGAGATTTGATCACCGAATCCAATATATTTAATGGAACATTCCTATTTAAGTATCATGAGGTGAAATTACACAAGCTAATATTAATTAGTTAATTACAAAAACGATCGATTTCATTTTACCGAAATTTTATTAATCGCGTCAAAGCTTTTTTACAAGGGGAAAATATCTTTAACAATTTGTGTACACAAGACTAGCACTTTCAAAAAATGCCAAATGATCTCCAAAAAATCCTTGGAATTTCAATGATGTCATAAACATATTTATCATGGTCCTCCAAACAAACAAGGAATTCCAGTAATTTATAAGAATTTCAGTGAGTTGTGTCTACATAACTTTTTTGTGATAATAATATGTACTTCTCGTATTTTGGTATGTATTAAATATTTGTCTTCGGTGCTTACCGAGTTGTAGTTACTACGATACTTGTGCTCATGAGACTCATGGGACATAGTTATAGAAATTATTTCCAAAACTTTACCTTTTTGGAAAACAGCTCTTTCCAGATTTTTGTTATATTGGCAGGACATATTTTCCCCATTTTTGGAACTAAGATCCTACAAAATTTATAGTCGAATAGTTCATAAAATAGATAGGTTTTTAATAGACATCGTAAAAAGACATCAGCAGTTAGCATCTTTTCTATTGTCTATTAGTCCATAGATCAGCGGTTTCCAAACTTATTTATGTCAAGCCTCCTTCTACCAAAAAGAAAATTATCAGCGCCCCCTTAAAAACAAGGTAGTTTTCCACCAAAAATTTTTTTTTCAATTTTTCAAAACATCAAAAATTCACACACAAAAATCAACTTACTTAGGTTATTTCAATGTGACGGATGAGCTTGCATGGATTTCCCAAGGTTTCCAATTCTTGGCTTACTATTTGAAATTGCACAGCGTAAATCACTAGCAATATTAAGTTCATTTCGGTACGTCGTTTTTATATTTACAACAGCAGACCGTGTAAAAGATATAGGTTGGTATCAAACACATAAAAATTTCTAAATGAAATTTGTTTTCAACTACACGGGTAGCCCGCTCCCCCTTTGCAGGTCTCTACGCCCCCCATGGGTCTCGCACCCCTCACTTTGAAAACCACTGCCATATACAGTTACATCCTTTTCAGTTTGGTATGTTCAATGCTAAGTGGAGATCCCTGATTCGAATCTAGACAGAGTAACACCTTTGTTGTGACTCTGTTTCTTCAAAAGGCAATGGGGATACCATTCTGGTAATTTACCGAGAGGATTTTTTTCAATTTTTGTGAATGAATATAAGTATTACACATATTGTGTTAAGACGCGAT
Source organism: Cantharis lateralis (assembly GCA_963170105.1). Classification (NCBI taxonomy): domain Eukaryota; kingdom Metazoa; phylum Arthropoda; class Insecta; order Coleoptera; family Cantharidae; genus Cantharis; species Cantharis lateralis. The sequence continues at coordinate 53,655,070 of OY720624.1, read as the reverse complement.
ATTTCTACCCATTGTAATGAATTACATTAAAATTGATATCATCTGTAAGAGATTTACTTATTTGCGTCTTTAAAGATATTTAACAATTTTGCTCCTTATAAGTTGAGGTGCTGTTTTTCTTTTTATGTCTTAATTTTATAATAGGAAAATTAATACTTATTTACTTTGATAGTGTTTACAATTTTGAGATTTCTTATTCTGATAGTTTTCTGAATAAATAATGAAATAAAGTTCAAAATGGCAACAAAAGTTTTTAAACTGCTTTTAAGCAACTTGAGTCTAAATCCCCAAACATAAATTAGTAATTTGGTTTCGATGGATGAGAACAGAACAACGAACATTTTATATTAAAATTCAATTATTGATATATAGATATGGCTGAATAGCATTTCTAAAGAGCCTTTATTTGTATTTCATACAGGGCCTATTACTATTACTGCATAAAATTCGAAAATTTCAAGCTGTGGGTGAGATAGGTTGGTGGGTGCATTAAAAATACAAAATATACTAATACGTAACACTGGAGTTGTTAAAATATAGCTAAAACTAGTTACATACATACATTAATATATTATGATCCGATTCCACGTTATTATAAGAGTGGATCGTCTTCAGCGTGCAACGAGGTATATTATAATATGGCGTTGGAAAACATTATAGTCAATTTAAATTTAATCCAACACTCAGAATTTTAAATCGACATATTATTTTGAAACAAAATTATACATTTATTTCTTAACAATTTACTGTCAAAGTTTGTTTTTAAAGCGCTTCGCAGCTCAACGCTATTCACGACATAACGTCGGTGTCAATTATCATAAGTTTAATTTGAAAATAAAAATAGTTTAAATAATAATTCCTAATCAATTAAAAAATTGAACATTGTTTAAGATCAATAAAAAGCATTATTCTTGTTACATTAATAAATTCGCTGAACCAAGCTTTGTATTATAAATATAACAAATTGTAAGTGAAAGGATAAATAATAGTGTAATTTCGACGAATAAAATAGTTTTAATTTAACATGAGATCCTTGTATTTTTCTGCCCAAAAGGTTTAGTGCAAAGCTTCTATAGCAATATCGTGTTCACTCAATCACTTGGGTCCTTGATTTGTCGGATGCGTCGACGCCTACAAATTATCTATTAGAATCTTCTAGATAATTTCTGTTCTTTCCGTGTATACCGTTACGTGTTATATTATATTTAAATAATTATATTTTAATTTTGAAAATACATAATACATTTCGTATTAACATTTTTAAATTATACTGCAAAGAATGCGGTATACGAGTTCATCTTGCGAGCATTACATTCAAAATAAAAAATGTATATGACGGAACCTATTACTTTGATGGAATAAGCGCGGCAATTTAAACAAACCAGTAACAAGAGTTTTCTCAGTAGTTAAGCATAAATAAATACATAGTATTTGAGAAAAGAGGCAGTTGCTTCCCATCCATGTCAGATTTTAGAATTTCTTATTAAATTTAAAATCAAAATAACTGTAATCGATATTTAAAAACTTATATTTAATTGTGAATCTTTACAATCTATAGTTATACTTACAAATATGAAATTGTAATTCAATATCATATTGAAAATCGCCCAAAGCAACAATAACTCGAGTACTTTTAAAAGCGGAATACTTTAAAGAAGTAGGTACTAACAATTGAAATAAATTTAAAATAAAGGAATACTATGTAAGATTTTGCTACATAATATCTCAATACATAACCGAATATATAAAAATATGTAATAACTAGGAGTAAGATTGAAATATACGGGAGTGAAAAGTCCCATAGCAAAATGTCTTAGAACCGTTCTTGTAAATTTTAAGACTAATTACATAAATTGATAGATATACTTTAGGTAGAAGACACAAATCAAGATAAACAAATTGTTATTAAATTGTAGGCATATTATTATGCTACCTAAATTAAAGCTAGAAATATTGACATAATATACTAATCTAAAAAATTTATAACAACTAATAGTGGCAATGTAACACTTTCGATCACAACTATCAGAAGAATTTATCAAAAATTTTGAAAATTGGTGACAAACATGGTGATGGTCTGAACTATTAGGGTAATTTAGAGTAAAATTCTTTTTACATGCAGGTATATTTTTGGCAAGTCTTTATTATGCATATTATTGCAATGGGATAATTATTTTTCACGTAGATCCTAGGAACTTCTTGGAATTTACCAATGGTTTTAAATACAAAAGGCTATAAATCATATTTAACTTATATAATTCGACACAATCAAATCTGCGAAGTGTATCGTGTGATCAAATTAGTTTATCGTCAACATTTCCGAATGAAATGTATACTTGCGAACACAATTTCAAATTGTAGGTACCTATAGAATTCTGAAATAAAGTGTAATTTTGTAAAATTTAAAACATACTGTAAACATATTGATTTATAATATAATCTTAAACTATTATAATTGTATAGAGTTACAGAACATGAAGAAAATCCAAATTGAAAAGTTTAGTTTGGAATAATTCATACCATACAATATCATTATCGGGTTCTCTCCAACTACTTTTTAATTACAAATTTAAAAAAAAAATCCTGCTAAAATGTGTACTTTCATAGAGTTGTTTTTCAATATTAACAGTGACTTTTGAAATGTTAGCATAATGAATAATTATAATACAAGCTTCAAATTCTTCACATAGCGTTATAATACATTTTTAGAAAATCTAAATTTAAGAACTTTAACTTTAAAATTTAAATTTAAATTTGAAACTTTCAGAAATACATATTTGTTCTTTTAATGATTTGTATAACGAACTAAAATTAATTTAACGGGATAATTCGATCAAAGTGATCCAGTCAAAGAGATTTGCTTAACTTACCTTCTCAATTCACTATAATAAATATTATTATAGAAAAATTACTTATTTATAGAAAAATTAACCTACTGCTAACATTGATTTATGAAATAAATTATTATATTTTAATTTAATATTTATCAATATAGTTTATCGCACAGGAATAATTGTTACATTCTAGAAAACATTATGCAGTTCAGTGCATTATTTTATTATGCATCAAAAGTACTGCAATGCGCTAAAAAGAAACTTAATAAACAACTTTAATTTTGTAACTTGGAGGTTACATTCTGCGATTTACATTAATTTGCGCTAGGCATATATTTGTTTGAATTATAAATACCGTAAAACCAGATAAATTTGTAACATTTGGGAATACACTTTCTATAAACTCAATTCACAATAATAATAAAAGATATCCTCTTTTGTTTTCGACTACTGAAATAGTATAAAATTAAACTACTGAAAATTCGCAATATTACGCAGACCTGTTGAAGATGTTCAGAGGAAACTCGCAAATATTAGAAAGCATTTTGTTTGCAATTATATTTGATATTGCACAAGTTAAAAATTAATTACTCTCAGGTTATTTCCCTGAAAATTATGAATTTTGTCAAATTAACTTACTTTACTACAAATTTTGCTTAGAAAATTTTGAAACAGGATTAAACTGGGTTTAAATTTTTTTTTAAATTGAGTTATTATCAAATTTGAGACTAAGGTTACTTCAAGCTTGAGTTTATAACCTCTAGTTAGGTTTATTGTTCGTGAATTCAATATCGTACAAGTAAGAAAGTTTTAAGTAACGATTTTAAATACCACTAATAACAATTAATTCGTTTTAAAAGTTCGAGTCTGTAACGTTATCATAACGTAATAATAGGCTAGTGATAATATATCACAATAATACAACGATATAAAATGAAATATTTTCTTAGTGAAATGGCATGATCAAACTGTTCACTAGCTCTCCAACTATAATATCTTTTGCCTAAGGGAAAAGGAGATTTAGAAAGCGATATCTTTGTCTCTATTATGATCAGATTTACCCAAACTGATTTATCTATGTCTAAAAATGTGTTAAGCTAGTGTCTTTTGATTGTTTTAAATAATAATTAAAATACGTATGTATTCTTCCCTTTACAGTTAAAATTCAATTATTTTAATGTTTTGTATAGATTTTGTTTAAAATTTACATTTTATGTATATACTATACATACATACCTACTCAATACCATATAAATTACTTGAAATTTATTTTGAAGTCCATTTCTAAATAATCATGAAGCATTCAAAACAGTAAAATTTATATTAAACCAAATGAATTTTTTGAATTAGGTATGGAAGAAATCAACACTATAGAACAAAAGTATGTAACATTTTTTTATTAATTTATTAAATTCGTGAAAAAAATAGTATTCTACCTTAGAAGTTTGTGCTAATAATCGTATGTTATAGATGTGGAGCCAGGCGAGCCCTAATTAAGTTTGTAAATTTTAATGAATTGAAAGTTTGCTGAAGAAAATTTTCAAAAGCTGCTGAAGGAGATCTTGACGTAACTTATATTTTTATCCGAGTAAGTCATTTAACAGAAATTATACTTTTCTGAACCATGAAAAGAACTCTGAAAATCTATTAAAGAACAAAATTGAATAAACTATGATTCGATATATTACTTTACCTCCTAGACCATACGATATACTATGATACCGAAAGTGATACTTTACGGTATCGTGTTAGAAAATCATGCCACCTGAATAAACACGAACAGAAAATTTTACTTTCGGTCCATGTTTATTTAGGTTACAACTTTCTGTCCATGTTTATTCAAGATACATTCATGTATTTTTTATCTTTTGAAATACATATATGTAACACTATTGTTGTGTACCGCCATGCACTATTATTGCAGGTGTTTTAAATTTTTCAATGTTACAAAATTGCGATAAAATTAATTTGCAATTTTATTGATGTTTATATTTATAGTGGGTTTAGAAAGACCCTATCTTGGAGGTACCTAAGGCTCCCATACGTGGTTCGTACCGAAACAATTCTATTCTAAATTCGTAAGCTATCAATATATAGTACTTTTTATTACTTATTACGTAAAGGATATGTTTTGGTTATATCTACTAATATCTATCTAATAGCTATACCACCATGTGCGATTAAGAAGAAAAAATATCTCCAAGTACTATAATTAAAATCAGTTATAAAACCTCAGTTATACTAACACATAACTCATACTATGTAAGTCAATTCTTATGGAGAACATACTTTAAAATGTAATCCTACAAACATTAAAAATACATTTTAGTATGCGTTTATTTAATACTACAACCCTTGTTATTTATTTTTGTAAATAAAACGAATAAATCAGTTACTTTCTTTAATTATGTTGCATTATATTTTAATTTAAATTCCTCTTATATCATTAAATGGTAACCAATATTTAACTATGTTAAAGACTATTCTACAGTATATTGCTTAGTAACGAAATTATCTTGAAAATAATCTATGCAGTAACTGTTTTTGTCCTCCTGAAACGTTAATGAGTTTTGAATAACGAATTACGGTATTCACGACGCCATGTTATATTGCTGGTGTCGAGGCTGTTAAGGAGAGGAAAATTGGAAACCTTTTTTCTAAATTAAGAAAAACTTCCCTCAAAGTTCCACAAATATTCTGCTGAACTCATATTGTCAAATTCATTAATTAGAATTAATTATCAAGTTAAGAAAGCGGTCACGCCGTAAAATTGAATGCAACTCAATAACTTAATAGAAATATAATTATTATGACGTGTGCAAAACTGTTAAGCGTGCCATTGTGAAATAATCACACTGTATTCTTTGAAGATAGATTTATTAAGTTTTTACTGTGCTGCTCTGTGCCAAATTCAATATTTATGTTTAATAATTTATTAGATAACTTCTGAAATATATTAAATAGTCCATAAATTTAATTATGTAAACCAAACTTAGGTATTGCATAGCAGTGGTAATTAAAATTTGATAAATCTATTGAACTTCATTTAATTTTTAATTTTTCGAAAGTACCTATAGGTATTTATTAAACGAAAAATTGAAATTTTAATAATGCAATAAGTTAGTATTGAATTGAACGTAATTTTATGTAAATATCTTACATTTTAGTTCATTATATTTTTAACAAAGGTAAATTTGAATTACGGTTGCCTTCCCATTTTAGAAAATATTTTACAAGAGTTTTACATTTTGGAGAAAGCAGGACAACAAACCATAAGATACATTTACTAGGTATACAGATTTCGTTTTACAGTATTAAAATAACCATTAACTATAATATAAAAATATTGCCATCCAATGCATATTTGGGTTTTAATCTAATTATACTTACCTGTATTTTAAGAAATACCTTTCCGGGTGTCCTCAAAAGACTAAAACCCACAATTCAGATAATTATAATTAAAAATTAAAAGTTGAAACTTGGCGACTATCTTAAAATTATAGAGGTAGTCATAGCAATATGTATATAACTATATAATATACAAAATATAATTGTGAACTAACACTTTCGGATAATTGCCATTATAAACAAATTGTATGGGTAGATATTTGTAACTTCTTCGGGAGTAAAATATTTGAAAAAGAATTTCATATATTAAATCAACATTAAAACTTTAATATGGTATTATTATAACGTTACAATTTAAAAAAATATGGTAGTATTTATTGATTACCAATTTAAAATATAAATAAAAGTTTATACTACTTCTTACTTACCTATAGACTATAACGCACTAAACGCTTATTGAACCATTTTAGAAAGCGTTAAGCGGTTCAATTTTCTCATTCAATCGGCTCTAAGCCTCCCTACAATTTAGGTTTAGGTGTTGAAAAGATAAAGATGCTTCTTAACTTTTCAAATTTTACGCATACAAGTATAAACCTACAGTATGTAGTTATTCTGATGATTCGATTAATACCAAATAAACTATCATGTATCTGAAATATTTTTATTACAAAATTAGTTAGTTATTTGTCAGTTAAAGCTATCAGTAACAAAAATGTGAAAAACCGTATATTTTGTAAAAATTTTATGGTTTTTAATGCAAACTTTCGGAGCAAATAAAAAATTATGAAAATATTGTATTATTAAAAATACCCTGTATACTCAGCATAAAACGGCGTGCTAAACTCGTATAAGAACCCGTACATTTAAAAGTCAAATATCGTGCGTCTCACAGTTTCATTATAGGCGCGGCTTTGTGAAATATCGTAGTTTAGCCAATTTCGTTCTTCGCCGTGAAACCTAATTTTGTAAGACTGAGACAAACCCCATATTTCCTGCTACATTTCTTGATTGAATGATATGAAAGAGCTTGGTAGGTAGCAGGCACCGAAGCAAGAACACGCTTCGGCGCGAATGTCGAAGGTGCGCTTTATCCGTATAGGATTGCGCTCCGGATTTTCTAAGATTTGTCTTATTACTACAGAATTTTGAACGTGCAAGTAATTTATGTCATTTTTGTATGTGTTTGCATACCATACAAAATCACGCAAAAGTCGTACAAATTTTAAGAAAATTGAAATAGAATGTCAGATTTAAATTTACTCCTATTATTTGCTTTTGAAAAGTTATATTTGAATTGTAATTATATTACCTATATTGTTATGTATATTTTTATATGAAGGAGAGTTTAAAGAACTTTTGTAGTTTAATTTAAAATTGGAAAATTTGCTTAATTCATTAAATTCAATATTATTATTATTTGTTAATCAATAATAATTAAAAGGGGTGCTTTCTTTTCGCATATTCTTTCTTATTACTTAGGATCATGAGTTTGCATCAGAAGCGATCATTATCGAGCCTAATGTCTTAATATATAAAATTACAATTAAAAGCAATCACATGTGGTAATAACTCCACATAAAAAGATCAACAAAGTGCTCTGTAGCTTCTTTAATTGTTGATTAACAAGTAACTAAACAATCCAATACAATTATCAATTATCAAATATTTGTATTTTGCACACATAATTGAGAAGTTTGTAAAGTTAGGTAAAATATGATTCCATTTATGACCAAAGAACGGGTTGAACGTTTCAAAAACAATATATGATTATAAAATAAAAAATAATTCAAAATAAAGGTGTGTTTTGATTAATTTAAATATTAAAGTGAAGTGATGAATTAATGGAAAGAAAGTTGGTCAATATGAATGGTAGTCAAAGACAAATGTTAAATTGAAGGATAGGAAATATTATAAAAGAGCTTATTCCCGTACCTATAGTCGATGCTTCGCTTGATCTCGGCCTCCAGTCTAACTCAAGCACGAAATTAACCAATCAAAATAAACTATTTTGTACTTAAGTCGTTCTCAAGTTTTGCTCCAGCCAAGCATCGACTATAAGTACGGGCATTAGTTAACTGAAATTAACAACTGCATAATGGTGTGATATTTAAATATTTAAATTGGATATAATTAAACGAACGACACGATTATATTTGATACCTGTACGTGTACACATATAATACGGGTACAAAATTTAAGAAATCTATGTCTACATTAGGCACATTGATAAGTTTTAAAATTTATCGATAAATTATTTAAAATATTCACTTAAAAAATGTTGCCATTGTATGTGTAGCACCTATATATTAAAAATTATATCAACATACATACATAATATATTATATGTGTAAATATTTATTTTACTTTTTAATTTAAAATTTTAACATCTTTAAATAAAGACATTTAAACACCCGGGGTTATAAAATATTGCTCGTAAGTTATGTCGTTATAAACGCTGCACTAGATATTGCTTATGCAGATATCTGTAATAAAGCATGTGTTAGCAACTCCTAAGTTCAATATGTCACATCCGGCTATCAGACTATCCGAATGTATAGTATACCCGATAATATGACTTCACAAAGCTATGTATGTATACTTCAAAAAAATTGTAAAATACATTTTATTTTGCAGTTTTAATATTCCAGTTTCTTTATCTTGTGGCATTGCGTAGATTTTTTATATTATAAATGAAACGATGCGTATTATTACTGGTAAGTGGTAACTTTTGCTTTTAGTAATTAAACCTTTAAAATTCAAAATTAATAGAATGCATTACATTATAATTATGTATTGATAGATAAACGTTGAACCGATTGTTTAATTTTTGCGTAGACATGTTATAATACAATTAATTGCCAATGAACAAAACATTATAGATAATATGGCCGAACGCCACTAATGGGAAATAAGAGTGGGAACCGAACGTGAAGGGCTTCGGCAACAACGAACGATGAAGGGGATGAGTTACGCACTTACGTCTAGCCTACAACACGATACAAAAATCCTGTGCGCGCGCATTATTAAAGATGACACTTGTAGAAATTTGTTTGTTGACAGATAACCAAAAAATCCTAAATTCAGTTAATTAAACAGTCAATGTTTTGGTGTTTTATTTTGTGTAAATATATAAATTATGTTATATGTGTGCCCAATACAATGTGGAGTAAATAATATAAGCAATATTAAAGTGTGATCATCATATTATACCAACTTTATAATATAATTAATTAAGTATCGTAACTTGTGAAATATAATAATCAATTCAAACTATAAAACTATTATAAAATTATTATTGAATGTTTTATTAACTTATTATTAATAGTTTTATAGTTTGAATTTATTATCAACTTTATAATATATTTGCTGTTGCTATATTATAAATATACATTTCAATCATTCAATTATTAAAAATTGTTTATTGTTTATTTAATTAACCTAAAAGTTTGTGCTTAATTAGTTAAAATTGAAGAAGCAATTCTTTTAAAATTCAAGCTGGACAACTCTCTGAAATGCACGGTATGTGTAAAACGCTACTTAACTATGTCGAATTTAAGGAAACATAAGAAATATTCACCCAGATGAAAGTAATACTCTAGCACCGCGATCCTATGGAAATAGTTCCAATTATAATTTTTCATGTGAAGGTTGTAGCAAAACTTTAACGACGAGTTTAATTTCCGTGCTCATATGAAAATACACAACTCGAAGCTTGATTCGGTTGAAGAGCTGGAACTAATAATTCTAAAAAGTGTCCTATGTGTGAATATTGCAGTCCAAATAAGGAAAAGATTTTGAAACATTTTACGGCGCAGCACGATATTTCTATTATATCGGAAGATATACAGGTTCCTTTAGAAAATGATTTCTACGAATGGAAGAATCAAATTGAGTATACCAGCCAGTGTAGATTTGTAAAAGAAAGGACATTAAAAAACTCGTACATCTACAAAACATTTTATTTTGTTTGCCATGGTTCGGGGTTTTATGTGCCCGAGGGTAATGGCAAACGACATCTGAAGACAAGTGGTAGTAAAAAAATAAATTCGTATTGCCCAGCAAGTATGAAAAATGTTAAAGAAAGCTGATGGCACATGCGACATATCCTATTTAAAAACCCATGTAGGCCACAAGAATGAGTTATGTCATCTACAATTGACATTGTCTGAACGACGAAATATAGCAGAAAAAATTGCTTTGAAGATTCCATTGTATAGCATACTAGATGACATTCGAGTTTCCATATCAGATGTGCATTGTGAAAGAATTCATCTAATAACAAAGAAGGATTTATATAATATCGAAGCTAGCTTTAATCTTTCATCATCTTCGGTAAGACATCAAAATGACGCTATAAGAGTTGAATCGTGGGTTTTCCAAATGAGAAAAGAAGAGGATTGTGTGATTTTTTATAAACATCAGCAAAGCATAAGCGAAAAACATCCTTGTTTAAAAGAAGTTGATTTTCTCTTAATCATTATGACATCTGCACAATGTGATCTGTTAAAAGAATATTGTTCAGATTGTATCTGTTTAGACGGAACACATGGGATGAACAGTTACGACATCGAATTAATTAGTTTTAGATGATCTTAAAGAAAGCTTTCCTTGTGCTTTTTTAATATCAAATAGGTCAGATAAGGATGTAATGAAAATATTTATTCTTGTATTAAACTCAAAACTGATATCATAACTCCAAAGACTTTCATGGCCGATATGGCAGATTTTTATTACAATGTTTGGTTGGAAATCATGAGAAGACCAGAGCGAAGGTAACTTTAATTTTAGTTACCTACTAAATAAATTTTATGTAATGAATTATATTTGTTTTAGACTTTTTTGTACTTGGCATGTCGAACGGGCTTGGCGAAAAACCTTGGTGAAAATTAAAACGAAAGAAAAACAAGTGAGTGACTGTCAACTAAATATCAATTCAGTTACAACAATGCTATTATTTTCAGGTTGAAATGTACAAATATCTTTGAACTCTTTTGCAAGAACGAGATCCTAATGCATTTGAAATAATGTTGGAAGAGTTCTTAATTTTAATTCATAATGATCCCTGCATAGCTGAATTTTGAAACTATTTTCAACAAAATTATGCAGAAAATTATCAAGCCTGGGCTTGTTGTTTTCGATTGTTTGCTAGCATAAATACAAATCTGGGTTTAGAACGTATGGATGGGACAATTAAATATTATTATTTGAAGGGAAAATCCGTAAAAAGGCTAGATAAAGCTATTGCTGCCATTATGCGATATATACGTGATAAAGTATTTGATCGACTAATCGTGAAATCAGAAATATCAGAATACGACACAAGAAATGTTTTGACCTGGATCCTAATTTAGTAATTCCAGCAGAAAATGGTTGGGACGTAAGTTCAATTTCAAATTAAATTTTGTATTAAATAACTAACTTCATAATTATTATCTACAGGTTTGTTCGAAGACCACCTATAAGATGTATCAAATAGAAATAAATAATGAACTGTGCTATTGTCATTTGGTGTGTACAGATTGTGAAATTTTTATTCATCGATATTGGTGTTCTTGTGTAGATTCTTCCATCAAATTTAATATTTGTAAACACATACACTTAATTGATATGTATAACAAGCAAACAGAATCAACTGAAGAACAAAATTCTAATGTTGTGGGTAAGATAAATTATTTTATTCTGGTACAAAAACTTTCAAATTTTAAAATTTCCAATGTCAAGCATTATTTGCTTTCTATATATTTCTAATTTCTTTTATTGCTGTTGGAACACAGAAACAAGGATGATTATGATTGCTTCAAGAAATCAGCAGATTACTTTCATGTAGGTAATTGTACCTTTTTATATTTGGTGTTGGGTATTGAATAAATTTTCTAATTAAATTGGTGTAAAATAAATAATATATTATTAAAAATGTTTGGCAAAATAAATATTTATAGTAGTAGATAATACCTACGTATACTCATTATAATATATTAATATAATTATAATTTTAGAACATAGGACTGATAATAATTTATTACCCGAAATTGATGATGCCAGGAATTCCGAATGTGAGATTATTTTACAACTTAGTAAAAGCACGAATACTCCAAAATGACAGTCTTTGGATGAACAAACGGAAATTCTCATAGTCAGAATTACAAAATTAATAAAAAATATTCAGGCACCAACGAAACTCTATATAGTAAAAACAGTTACCGATATGCTTGCTCCCATTTTGGCTGCAGCCGATAATGTTGAAAAACGTACTCTTCCGCGCACCTCATCTAATCATGTGTCTCACAACATAAATGCACAAAGACGATTGTGGTCCACCAAAAAGAAAAGGAAGGAGACGAAGAATGTTATGAAAAAACCGAGTGCTGAGGAATCAACGCAAATTACAATGTCTTTATTTTTAAATAATTAGTTTTTGTTGTATATATAAATAAAAAATAGATTCTAGAAATGCTTATAATATTTGTCACTATGCAGTAATCTCCAACCTAAGTAATGTCTTTGGCTTTGCTTTTCTAGATTGGGGGAGTAACTTTCGATTTATCTGCTGGGTGAAAATTTTTGATTAGGATAAAATTGCATTAACTTTTAGTATTCTTTTCCTTTCTTAGTTTTCTCGAGAGTGGTTGGAATATCAATTTGAAATTATTTTGTATCGTGTTGTAAGCTAGACGTAAGTGGGTTACGCAGCTACTTTAGGCGTTACGCTACGAGTTACGCAGTCGTGATGCGAATGTAGTAGATTAACCGTGGAGCGCACCCCTTATTAAGCATTTCAGTTTAAAAGCATTGTTTAAAGAATCATATTTACTAATTCAAATAGTATTTCCAATATTGTATAAAGAACGTTAACATGTTGTCCTTAGTATTTTTATATTTGCATACAGTTAATACAAAAATTTGAACGGAGATAAATATTATAAATTTAAAATTTTACATTAGTTTGAAAAGAATTAAATATACACATAACATCAACAGCTAAAGAAGTTTCACTTCCCCCGTGAGCTTATGTGGAAGGGGTTGATTTCATTTCATCAATGATTTCATTTCTTAAAAATCTGACGGCGCGGCGCTTAGATCTTAAGATTTCGGTAATATTTTTAATAAATGAGGGGTCTTCAAAGTTCCCTATCTTTTCATGTTCTGACGGTTTCTCAGATTTACTATTTTTGAGAAATTTTCTTAACCAATCGATTAAATGAAAGAGTTCATCATACCCAAATTGAAAGTTACCTTTATGTTGTTGTTTTAAGAGACAAAATTATAAACCGATCTCAATTACCACCAAGAAGTAAAATTTATGTGTGTAGAAAGTCTAGTCGTTTAATTTGACATATTAAATTACTCAATTAGTTATACGAAGAAATATATTTTCTCTGACAACCAGTAGTACCTTTTATATCAACAAATAGATTTTTTAAACAAACAAGCTTTTGTTTCTTCGTGAACATAACTATTCACATTAGAACAACTAAATTGTTTTACACAACAATTTTGTTAAAGCTTTTTGCACATCTGCTTATTAATGGTAACCCTATACTTGCGCATATACCTGCGATCAATTTAGATGTAGTGAAGTAAATTTTTATTGTATTGATTTGCAATGACAACAAGCAATGATATAAATTGTATTAAAGCGTGCCAAGTAGTCCATGCAAAATTTCATATTATATTAGATAGCAACACTTCAGTCTAAAGTAATAAAATCATAATTTATATTAGCACTTTGCTTCTACGACAGCATTATCAGTTTTAATACGCTATTATACGTTTTCACATTCAGTAGGTAATTTAAATTCATTCCTAGAGCATGCAATGAATTCTTTACCGTTGCTAACTTGCATTTGGAAAACTTATTAGCCACGTTTAAATAATACCGTTTTATACTTACCATATATGTAAATAATTTCATTAGAAACTATTAGTCATTAAATTAGTTATTAATAGCTTATTATAATTGAGAAGTGCAATATTTAAAACGTTAATACCTATTGAAAATTGCTAAAACCGAAGAGATAATTTCTTAAGCTTATTCATAAAACGATTGAAATATAAGTATTCAGAGTTAATGAAATTTAATTGCCCCTTGCTGTTTGAAAACCGATAATTAAATTCAACCGCTGTTTGTGGATTTTGCACAAGCCATTTACATCGAAGAGGCCTTTCGTTTGATGATTAATGTGAAGTAACTTTTAGTATTCGGTTTAATTTTCGTGTATTATGCTAGTACCTAAAAGTAAAACACAAAAACCATTTTTCGTTTACTGATATAAAAATAATTGCTTACAGATTATTAATTTAATTAGATATTTAAATAAAATATTAAATTTTTATCAATAATTTCAATTAGTTTTGTAATTTCGAGCATTATTGTCGCTCAAATGAATGTATTTCAAATAAAACTCGTACTTGTACTATAAACAAAAAATCTGAAATAAAAATGTGTCTGTGGTGGATCACATTTGCCTGACAGTTGGCTCGAAAAAGTTTCGCCAAATAACCTAAATAATCAAGTCGATAACACGGGTATTCAAAGGTTGTCTATAAGACACAATCATATTAGAAACAAAAGCTTCTTCAAAGCCCATTCAACAATTACCATCGAAAGCGATTTCAATCACTCGAAATCAATAATCATTAAAATTTCAAATCAATCACATAGTTTAGATATTAAAATATAATTCAAATATAGACCAATTAGTTTATGATCAACAGGATAATATGCTATTACCAGCCTTTGATACACAACGCAAAAAGCAATTATTGATTGCAATTATTGTGATCGTTAATAGATTAATTTTAAATCACTTATCTTTTGATAATGTCACAGTAATTTTGCAAAAATGAAGTAACTTGCAACTTATTTTACGGTATGAAATTGTATCCTATGGATGTAGTTCTACTATGTTTTTTTGCCTTTGTGGCTTTATTAATCACAAATATTATGTTACCTCTGTGCATTGATTGGTTAGATAGTAAATTAAGGAGAAATTCCAGTAAATACAGAATATTTTATAAACAATCTACATATTGTAATTAATTTGTATTTTTTTATTGTATTTTCTTGTAATACTTGTTCTATAATAATTGTACAAATTATATAATTGTTAAGAATTGGCTGTTATAGCATTATTTGTTAATATTTGCAATTATACCGCAATGCTGCAGTATAATGCGGTAATATAATTGTATTTATTGAAATACTAACAGTAGAGAAATCCGGAAAAGACATTACCGTACAATGTGGTTATTTTTCAATCACGGAAAAAATTGAAAATATTTAAATACATAATATCATTGTATAAAAAATGTATTATATCAACTTAGTTATCTATATGCATTTCTTCAAAATAGTATTTACTTTCACATAGAAACACCAATTTAAATTTTTAAACAAAGAGGAACTATCTAGTAAAAAAATATTAATTTGAAAATTATCAAACACAACATTTTTAATATTTAATTAAATATTTAAATAATAAAATATAAATGTACACTTTGCTTACAAAATTATTGGCACAAGATTAAATTACAAGATTAATAATTTTTTCAAAACAAATTATCTTTAAACGAATCTATTTGGAACATGCTTATTCCAGCATTACTTGGAACTCCTCACAACTCGACACAAAAAAGATATTTTAGAAACAATAACAAAAATGAAAATTGTAATAATTTGAATCAGCGGACATACAACGATCACGACAAAGTAGGAGTTAATTAAATAATAAATAAAACTAAAAAAATAAATAAAAACAATAATAAATAAATAAATTAATAAATAAATAAAACTATTTAGCAAATTTTAATCTAAATAAACACTGATATCAAAGGAGAATCATATACTGACGAACCGGATATCGGATACCTATCGAATGAAAATCGGATAGCCTGCCTAAAATTTGCTAAAGATCATTTTCATTGAAAACAAAGGTTTGTCTAAAATACTTTCGAGCACCACAAGTAAATACAATTTGCTTTTCCTGGATAGTAATAAGTAAGTATTGCTATGGTATGGTGGCGAATTAAATCGCCCGACACCACGGGTTAGCTCTTAAATTATTAAAGTTCACAGGGTCGGCAAAATCAATACAAGTAGGCACAAACAAATTCTTTTTTTTTATTAAAATAAACAAATATGATAATTCAGCACACTGGCGCACAAAACAACTGTCTGTCTGACGCTATCTCAAGAAATATGATTTTATATCGACAATTTCGACGTTCAGGAAAGGTGTCACGTGTAATTATCTTTCCCAATGCGAATAATGAATATTTAAAATTTTCAACTATTATACAAAATATTCACATTAGAAAAGATAATAATGTTAATCTGTGTTTGAACATCAATAATAAAATTATACAATTTAAATCCACTCACATATAAAGTCTATGTTCACTCTTCCTACAATAATTGACGATAAAAATGATGACCAGCCTTCCTGATGCTATTGAACATCAACGAATTTAACCCCTCTTCCAACTTAATCCAATCCATTCAATTTTAAGCAATCCAAACCAAATAACAAAAAAAAAACGAAATACCATTTATCTTCACTTTCCAAAATTTATCCAAATTCAATCAACCATATCTTGGTGGCACCAAATACAAAACTTGCAACCAAGCCCAAACAATCCAAAAATCTTCTTTTTCAATTTTTAGATATAATTCTTCTCCGACCTCAACTATCTTTTTTCGTTCTCTGTCCGGAAGTGTCCATTTTTCTTCTTATCTTTTTCCGTCATACCAACATTTTTAAATTCTTATGTTTTAATTTTTAACTAATTTATTATTGAACAGTGCTGATTCCATAATTTAATTCAATTTTGTATTCGTTGTTGTGTTATAAGTTACAATATTTTCCTGTTATTCACATCTCTTTAAGGTAGAATCAGACAAACCAACTATCAAAAATTTAAAAGTTGTAATCACGGCGCGAAACCTTTATCCGTACCCCAATACGACTTCACCGAACCAGTGACCAACAAAATTTTGTTTTTAACAACTCTTTTTACCAAATTTCGTATCATAGCAGTATATTTGATTTCAAAAAAAATCTACTACTAAATTGTGGTGGAGGAAACATTGCTGCTTTACCCTTACTGGCATATTGGACACATACACAGAATCGAAGGTATGTATTATGAAACGATTTAAGTAAGTATGCAGACATATTCATATTTCAGCACAAGAATTACCATGTGAAGGATTATATGGAGAAGACCAAAATCCGCCTTTAAGAATGACCTACTTAGTATCCCGATTTTAATCCTATAAAAGTCATGAGGGAAGAACTTGAAGAACGGATAAACAATGAAACATATAATATAAAACTCAATACTATGGGAAGTATTAGAAAATGAATGCTTAAAATACTTTTTGAATGTTCAGAAAAGTTAATTACCCTATGCCATCACGGTGCGAAGCTATTATCACTGCTAAAACCCTAAAAGCCAATATTGATTTGCGATTTTATCTTCTATCCTTCACCCAATATTGGTTCAATATTGTTTTCAAATATTGCGCCAAAATAATAAGTGATCGATATATCCTCAATATTGGCTGTGGATTGGTACAATATTGGGACAATATTGATTTCCGATATTGTCGGCTTACTTTCACCCAATACTGTATGGTTTGTTGGATATGTACCGGTATCCATATATTGCAAGTACCTATTGGTTCAATCTATAGTATTTTTATGTATTTCTATATTTTAAGGTTTTTAAAGGCTTTTCATCATAATTTGCTCTAAACAAATATTTTGTGTTCACACTGTTTTTAATTCTCATGGATTAATACAATTTTCTAGAAAGTTATAGTTATATAATTATGTTAATTCAATAGCTTTTAGAGTAAATGTTGAAAAAATCAGAGAAAAATTTGAAATTTAAAAACGATATTGCAAAAGCAATGCTTACTTAAGAAATATTCCTAAATTTACTATTATAAAGCAAATCAAAAGATATACTACTAAACTACTAATTTCAATAGCAATCTGAGTGCGTTGGCACATTTACGTATGCATGCAAGAAACTGTATAAAATATTTAATATTCAACTTTATACCTTCATCTAATGAACAAGTTTGCTTATATTCTTTTTTTTTCAATAATGAAAACTTTGAGATGCATAGAGCAAATTACCTAAAACAATCAAAATATTTCTGTTAAATTACTTGAAACCACTTGCTTTTTAAAATGTGTAAACTGCATTAATCTACTTATGTGCATCATTGGTAGAGAATTTTATTATACCACAATAAATAATAAAAATAAAAAATACTTAAATTCGATTATTTCTGCTTGGATTGTAAAGATGGTAGCGAATGGAATAAGTAATCTTGGCAAAAGAGATTTATTATATTAATAATAGCTTAGAATTCTACTAATATACTATACTTAGATACTTTTTAAATCAATTACCTACTAATTATATTTTTATAATGCAAAATAGTGAGAAATATTTATTAACTATATTATAGTCTGGAATGCAATAAAATTAATGAATCACATTTGAGGGACAGTGTCGTCTTAAAAATATAACACAACGATTAGGTTTCTAAATTTTTGGATGCTATTAAACGAAATACCTTGGTGGAATAGTAGGATATCAAGGTGTGTTTCTGAATCATACATCCAAATAAACACCCGATTCTAAAATTAATCTGCAAGGGCAAACCCACACAAATGAATAATAGAAAAATGAAATATGTTACTTAAGTTTACACTTGATTTGACAAATTTTTAGTTTGTAAAAATTTCTGTTATTATGACAATTTTTTTGTACAATAATTAATCTCAAATTATAAAATTTATTATGAGTTGTTGAAGTAGGATTTATTTTGTTACGAATAGGTATATCTATCTGTCCAGTAGCCTGTAAATTTATAGTATTAGTGACTAGCAATGGATTACGCAAAGCAATTTGAATATTTGCACCTAAATTTGTACACACATTAGCATTCAATGAATATTCAGAGTCATTTATAATTATTATAAAAATTTACATAAAATTGGATTTCAACTGACAACACAATAAATGTTTAAATAGATTATAATATGTGTACCTTCTACAGTTTAGTAATGAATTTTATATATTAATGTATATTTGCCAACGGGTTATTATTTTGAGGTTTCTTGACATTTCACAATATTTAGTATTATATACATTTTACAAAATTAACTTAACAAATTTTCAATTGTTTAATAAAATGATTTGCAAATATGAACTAAAAACGTCTCTATTTAAATTTTTACTTTAAATATATTTTTAAATATTTAACATATATATCTACATGATTATGTTGTTTTTAATAATATAATAATATGTGATCATACTGCAATTGGTCATATGAGAATTCTTATTATAAACTGTATGTTTTATTAAAAAGATGCTGTTTAAATAATAATGACTAGTAAAGTTGTGCAAAAATGATAAAAATTGAGTGCTAATAATAAATAATGTAAACAAAAGCACACACCTATACATACGTGCAAAAGAAAATACTTTAAGTAGGTATTTAATATTTTAATTTTTTGCTAATGTGTTGTTTCGCATCGATATTACACAAACTTCAGAATATTATATGTATATATTATATTAAGTCATATCTTAAGTTATATCTATGCTACATACAATGTACTATTATACATAGTATAAGTATTGTAGCCTTTAGCGACATATTACGTAAGGTTACAGAATTAGCTTAATTGGAGTAACCTGGAAGTAAGGAATGTTACGTAAGCGCAAGAAAGAGCGAAGTAAATGCAGTTATGAGTTGTCATAAGCAAAATATTCCACCGTTTACAGTCCACGATCTGTCATAATATAGAATGACTCGAAAGTGAACTCGTAACTAGCGTAACCGCTAAACACTAAAGCTCATAAAAGCAATCCTGTGATAACTCGCATAACGCAAACTGCACTTTAGGACGGTTTTGGAGTTACGGTCGCGTTGAAATGTTCAACCTGAATTTAAGTAACATCGAGAGTGTAATAATGGTGTTTTTCTAATATTAATACTCGAATAATAAAGTCACTAGACAACCAGTTTACGGAAAGTTGTGAAATTTTTTATTCTGAATAACATTAAATTTTATTTAATGATAAAATTAAAAAAAAATCAGAATAAAGCAATAGTGAAGCATTTTTAACTGGGCATCATAGTTTCCTAAAACACTTGATTGTATAAAATGTTTGTAGGAAAAATTAAATGACGTCCTAAATTTTGCTCTTTTGCAGTAGGTAAAGTGTATAAAGGTAAAGTGTGTAAAAATTATTCTCTAAATCGAATCCAATGATAATTCGCCACTCTATAAATCAAATTTTATTATAATTAATGTGGTTCAGAGCATGATGTTAAACATGTGGCGCATACTACACGATGTAATAGATATGTTGGGCATCTTTCAACTAGTAATTTTATAATACTATTTGTTTTAGATTTCTTATTGCGGTGCTTGTTTCGGGGACCGCCGATGTTCTACGTTTTCGAATTTCGCCGAAAGTTTTGCACGGGGTGGTAGGTAATGGTCTATATAGTAAACATAAATAATAAAATTGGAAGAATATTCAATAGCTTTTCGAAAATAACAAAATTCGAAAATCACAATTTCAAACGTGATGGATCCGAGATTTTCCAGAGAAATGCCGTTGTTGCACTTGTCAAAACAGCACGTAACGCTACAGTAAAGCGTTTTATTGAACCCATTAAGAACATCCTCTGGGACGCAACAGAACTCGAAAATGACTAAATTAGAATGCTGGGATTAATTATTACAACCATCGGATCGCAAATGCCCTCGATAAGGCAAGAACTCGAAAGAAGTTGCCACGGGTACCGCTACCAGTGAACGAACCCCTATCTCTCCCCACTTAAAATAGGATTTTAAGAGTACCGTAGCGCACACGTACCGTCAACAGAAAACTGTAGTAATTCAAACATGAACATAAACTTGCAAAATTTTCATCAAAACGTCGATTTTCAAAATTTAATTGTGAAGTAACCGTTGGGCCGATTTTATTTTTTATCCTCACCTCATAGAAAAGCTTAAATTTTGCTCTTTCAGAATAGTTGAAGGTTTTCCATCGTACTTTTGAAGGAAAGAAGCGTAGAATATCGACGGTAAACCCTTGTTTCTTTGAATTGATTCATTTGCAATTAACCACTTAACCCATCATGACCATCTTGATGCGCAATAATCTGATGTCAATTAAAATAGCTCTTACTGTACGTTATTGCGAGTACATAATATTGACATGTATTTTCTCATCCATTTACATACTTTTTCTATTTGAATCCTTCAGAAAAATACAAATCTTAAAGAATGCCCGGTTAACTGTATAGCCAAATTGAAAAGAAAATTTTATGCAGGCATGCAGCTTATCAGTATAATAATTTATTCGTTTATTATTAAACTAAGGGCTGAATTATTCACCTCCCGTTAATCATTTAAGTAACTAAAGTTACCTATAAACCTACAATAGACTTCTGCTATTAGACGAATCAATGTCACGTGGTAGGTTTATAGGTAACTTTAGTTATTGATAAGATTAACCAGGTGAATTTTTCGGCCCTTAGAATTTAATATTTTACAAATTCTCACAGTATATCCATTTAAATAATTGATCAGAATTCCAATTAAACCTTTCTCTCTCAAAATCACAATTTATTTTTTTGAATTACACAAAATTCTTACTCAAGATTAAGACTCTCGAAAATTTTATATATGCCTCCTCGACCATCTTGGCAAAAAAGCCTTTTCAATACTTAATTTTTTTCCCTCGAGGGTAATGTCATAAACCCCTAAAATTAATTAATTTATAATTTTGGATGAGATAATTTTTTTTAATAAAACAAATCCCCTAACCTGAAATTTTGTTAAATGTAGGGTATTTCAAAAATGTAGTTTTTTTCAAGTTATAGAGTCTGTAATTTCAAATAAATTAATATAATTCGGATGTTATTCATATTTATTTAGTGAACAGAAATTCAAAAATAATACACTACTCGATAATTATGTAAACTAACCAGTTGCTTTACAAGTGTCTAGCTGTGATGGACAGACACTAAAGCCGCGGTAGTAGTCTTAGTTTTCAATAGCACTTCGTGCCTTCTTGGTCTGTAACTGAGAAAATAGGAAATGTCCTATTTGACCGTGTACTGCAATTCATCTAGTACACTGATATGATAATAATATGGTGTAATCCCGTTTGTATAATAAAACTTCGAGCTACAGTGAATGCTGTGAGCCTTTTAATTTTTTTTTCACACCGTATCGTAGTGATTTTAACATAAATGAATTGTTTAAACATTTCATTTACAAAAAAATTTAAACAGTATTTTAAGTACAATCGTTAATTTCCAAAGCTTATAAGAATTGAATGATAAAAAATATTAATTTAAAAAACAATATGTATTTTTTTGTATTTTACGTAAGTTATAATCTACAGAGATTTAAAGATAAAATAATGTACAATTGACTGTCATAGCTATTACAGAGCAGAACGATTAATAACGATAAAAATTATCAAAACCGTATTAGTAGTGGTACTATATTTACCCTTTCTAAGTTTGTAATTGATCAGCATGTAACGTAGCCTGAGAGAAGCACAGCTGTGCTCCACGCTTAATGATTAATTGCACTCTAATTACATTATTCATTGGTGATTGACACGCCAGGGTCCAGTTACGACATATACATGCATAGGACGAGTCTGCTGAACATCATTGCTAATAATATTGCGGAATCCCAACCCTTGATTAACCTACTTGCATAATAAATATACTTAATTGAAGATATTGATAACTTTTAGTAAGTGCAATATAGTATACATTCGTGCCCGATCAAGTAGTTTTAACAGTGTCCAAGTTACATGCAGTAAAAGAACTAGTATTTACGATTTTTTAAAATTCATGTTTATGTAAATAAACATTATTTAACGTACGATAATTATATACTAATATTAATATTAATATGACAGATTAATATTTTTTTCTATTAAAAAGTGGTCAGTGGGCGCGCCGGTAAATATGATACACTTGATAAACTTGCAAAAGTCGACAAACTCGAAAGCCTTTATTTGACAAGTTAAATTTCTGTAAAAGATTTTCTTGCAATTTTTAGGAGTTTTAGTGCCGGCGCTAGCCAATTTGCCGCCCTGTGCAAGCTTAATACTATGCCGTCCTTAACGGGCGAGGTAACGGGAAAAGCCCGGCGCCACAGGCGATTTTTTTTTTCATAATTATTCTAGTGATTTACTTAACTGTTGGGTTGTGTTTATAATAATTTCTTTTGATATTAACATTTAATAAAAATTTGCCGCCACAGAAATCTGCCACCCTATGTAAAGGCACCGTTCGCACTGATGGTATATTTAAATGTGTTAAATAAAAATGTATTCTTTTAATGTGTTAGATAAAGGAATAAGAATATTTTTATTTATATTATTAGTTTTATTAACAATGATTTGCCGATGGTCTCCTTTATTTATTAAGAGGTCACTACATTTTTCATTGAAAAATCAACTAAAAGTGTTTATAACAATTTGAAATTATAAATAAAGTAAAACCATTTTAGAAGCAATAAAACATTTAGAACAATTCAAATTTTTTTGTCTACAGTGATTTATAATTTAAAATTTTTCAATATGTTCATTAAGTTTGTAATTCTTTATTCAGTAGTAATCTTAATGGGAGTAGCAACCAATTGAAAAACATAAAAATACTAATATTTTCAAATAATATTGAAATAAACCTGAAGGTAATCTGTTTGTACCTATACAGTCGATTGATTCGGACACCGTAAATGGTATAGGCATTAAATATTTTGTTATGCTGCATCCACACATCGCCTAATAATAACATTCGGCGAATGATTCACAAATCATTCGGTAAATCATTTTCGGGAAAATTCAACTACCCGCACATCACAAATCATTCGACAAATGAATCTATCCATATAATGCATTATTACAAAATAGTGTTTCAAATAAATTATTTTTTTTATGTCTACAGTTTAAATTGATAATTAATTCTAGAAAGCCTATAGCAATAGATTGATATTTAGTATAATCACGGCATAACAGAAAACTCAGAGTTCCAAATTTCTTAGCCTAGTCCTCCAACATCGCTACTTTGTGAATATTTACGTAACCAATACAACCTTAAAATTTATAATGACTAAATAGAAGCAAATGTTAAAACTTGTCAGTGCTATGATCATATAATAATTAAAACACTTAATTAAATGGCAAAAAATGTGGCTGCGAGAATAAAAATAATGTAGATTTTTTATTAATAATTTCTTTAGAAATCAAATTTTATATATTTGCAATTTAATAAATGAATAAACTTAAATAAAATAGGGAAATTAAATTTGGAAAGTACAAAAACTATTGACAACATTGAAGAATAGAAAAGCGAGAGCATAAGCGTTGCATTCCTAACCACCCGTTGTTTAAATTGATTCGACAGCTAAGGAATTTAATACCATTCAGAAAGCCATTAATTGCAAAATAGAACAATCACTTCCTTTTTAATTTTGTATATTATTTGATTTTTAAAGTAAACGGTTTAATTTATGAATGTTAATTTATTGTTAAAAATTTGAATAAATTTACTCTATTTAATAATATAATGGGTTTTACTCACTTGCTTTTGCTTTTTAAACTTTTCTTAGGTTCCAGAATATCCATCCATTAGGCGTTTTAAACTCTGAAATTAAAAAAAATATCAAACTTTTATTATGTGTTTATAATTAAGTAAAATATATCTCAAAGATATTATTTATAAATTATAACTAAAGATACTTTAGATATACTTTAGACAATCAAGTTTTTCAGACATAAAATTATTTAAACATATTTTTATAATTAATTATTACGATATGAAGTTTATTTTAAAATAAAAATCGAATAATTGGAAATTTAACTAGATAACTTTGAAAATTGAATTACTTTCGGGGCTTGAAGGCAATAAACCGTACTGCCTCAACTAATACAATTAGGAATATTTATATTGTTAAACAGGGACAGATTAAGCATACCCGGCTCCATAGTCGAAATTTTTTGTCAGTCTCCTTTTCCAAGCTTTTATCAATTTGAATTTTTGGTAGAAAATGAAAAAAAAGAATTACAAAAAGATATACCGATAAAATAGTAATACTAGAGCAATTGACTAATAATTTTTAAATTCGACGTATGTACATAAATACCTATATTTAATCGCGTAAGTATTAGTCAAGAGACTAAGTTAACAATTTATTCTCGATTTGAAAATAAAAAAAAATTTTCTTTTTTATAAATATTACCTTACTTTGAACCCTTGCTCCTCTACAAAAGGTTTCTAATTTTGTGTTTTGCTTACATTATCAATACTTTTCAATAAAACTTTCGCAAATTTTAATTTGCTGTTACAAAAAGATTTATAATTTTATATAACGAACAATAATGATTTTGTATTCAATCAATATTGAATTTTATATAAATAATAAATTAACAATATAATATTAAATAAAAATAATAACATATTATAGTTTTGTGTCAATGTCTACTTTGAATCACTGACTTGGCGGTGATTCCAATATAGGAATGCAACGTATTTGTTTCGTGTCATGTTGTACTATACTTTGAATGTAAGAGTCAGAAACACCGCGTCTATAATGTCGCATTAAAAACGCCCTTATTTAAGCTCTGCATTTTGTGTCAAGTGCGAAATAAAAAAAAGTTTAATTTAAAAAATGTGTAGCATTATTATTACAATTTATAAGTTTGCAATGAATATTTTATAACACGAAAAACATATAACATGGAGGTTTCATTACTATAGTATCCCTAACGTAAGTGCCTGTAAATGAAATAGGTATCTACTTAATCATTTAAATCACTTTATAATAATTGATAACGTAACCATTTATTACTAAATATTAACATACCTACATTAATGTAGAGTTGAAAAGAAAAATTAATGACTTACAATAATTATCTGATAGTCTATAATGAAAGTTATCTACTTCCAAATGAGTTTTAGAACATAGAGGCGTTTAAAACATTTTATAATAAAAATAAATAAAACGACTTTGCCTAACTGTCGTGAGAAAAGCGGTCGTCCAACACATTGCACCCCCATTCTGTTGTTACATATATTTTCTTTGTTACAGCTATCGCTAACTCCCACTTGTTTGTCAAAGCTTTTTAATCCAAAAAGTGTTATTTATTTTGTGTTACTGATATATTTTAAAAGTTGTTTTTAAATACCATTCAAGTGGATAATTTTAAATACTTTCGTTATTTTTATAGTAAAATTCTATAATATTAATCAATTAAAATAAATATCTCCTATTAAAACTAAATTATGTAATATAATTATTAATTATAGGTAATGGAATAATTGGATGTAACTTTTGTTATCATATTTAGTCGCATATATAAAAAGTGATTTCAATTTATAGCTGGAAGGTTCTATTTTATATTAGTTCTGTGGTTCGGATTCCATGTTAAGCTGTCCTGCTAATTATATATTTCGTCAATAAAGTAACACATACTGTTTTATAATTTGGTCTTAGATGAATTTATGCCAAAAGTAGAATTTGTTGATTCGTAAATTGTATGCACTGTTAAAAACACTAATGTTTTACTGTTTATTGTGAATCCTTTACATATACAATTAAAAATATCGGAAAAATACAACGATATGTTTGGTTGATGATGGTACAGAGACTATAGCAAGGTCATCAGATCATTTGTTCCAAAGTGTTTCTTTAGTACAAAGTGCAAAATTGAAATTGGTAAATTTTGGTTGTTTTGGCCTTTTTCATTTTTCGATGCGTGAAGTACTTCCAGTGCTGAAGAACTATAATAAAATATAATTTATAATTATATTTTTTATGATATATACCAGCATATCTATATAATATTAACCATAATTTTGTCAAAATTATTATAATGCTTACGCAATTATTCTAATTAATTTATAATAATAATAATAATAGTAATAATTCTATTTAGAATGTAGATGTTCTATTTCTCTCTAAATTCTGAGATTTTCCTTGGAAATAAGTCAATGATCTTTTTTCTATTTACCTTTACAATTTAAATCCACAACTTTTCAATGTTTACCGGAGGGCCGAGCTAATAAATTACGTGAACTCCACGATTCAAAACCAGAATTTTCACTCTGTAACTCAATCAGTCATCGCACGAGTTTACTACTGTAAGTAGATAAGTTATTTTTTGAAATCAAAATACTAGTATACCTAACCCTAACAGTAAAATTTTTGGTTTCATAGAAAAACATAAGTAGCTACGTTTAAAACTATTAGTTGTAATTAAAAAAGTATGACCCTAAAACTTAATTACATTTACGGTATTATCCATTTTTTAAATTTGAAAAAACTCTACTTCTAAGACGCTTGTTAAAATCTAAACTTAATTAAAGTAGTTATTATTTTACTCTATCTACCTTCTATAGGAAGATTTGGTCCTACGAAAGGACCCTCATTTATTCACAATTAACATAATATATCTTTCGTAAATAAACTATTAGAAATTAAGAGCAAGTGATGGTTGATATTTATATTAACCCTTTATTCTTATATTATAATTAATAACTTTATCATTCATGATAAAACTTTTCAGTCAGATAATATTTATTTATTGCTTAGAATTATTTTCTTAGACAAAAGGTTGGTGTAGTCTATACGTCTTCGATTCTATACAAAAGGTGCGGGTTGTTAAACTTTGAGGATCTGAATTAAAACTTTCCAACTTTATAACTACTCCTAATTTGCTTGGCATTAAAAGTTGTGATATTTGTTTACAGTTTTCAAATTTCATGCTTAGAACACTATATATAGTCATATTTGATTTCAAAAGTGTTTATTTTTATTATTAAATATTCACGCTAAAGTATTTGTATAATGTGAATATTAAAATAAGATATTTAAACCATACGTACTATTAGTTAACTTTGTGTTTATTAAATGTAATTTACTAATTTAATTTATAACAGGAAAACATCATCTTCTATAGAACAGCAGTAGGTACGTTTTCACTTTATCTTAATAAATTTGACGTCTTTAAATTTAAAATACAAATTATTTCACCTAAATACTGGGTATTAAAAGCTAAGAAATGTTATTATTTCACTTGTCTTTGTGACAAAATTTCACCAGCATTCAAAGATTCTCCCCAAATGTGATGAGATCTTCGTAATGCATTGAATTCCCGAGTTTGACTCCGTGATAATGACAGTTCAGTAAGGAGGAAACAAAGTAATGTTTTGTTTGCGGCTTGCGTGATGTACGCATTGTATTCAACAGCTGAAGGATTCAAATAGGTTATATTTACATAAATTTAATTTAGCCTTAGGCAAAACAAGATTAGAGGTTTATCTTTGTTTTTGCGTTACACCTAAACTGACTTACGTTATTGTAACAACTTTAATATTTAACGTTATACAACTACAAATAATGATTGTTTTAATATTACCTATTACGATAATATTAATTAATTATGAATTATAATTATCATTAACAGCGCTAAACATAAACATCACAAAATCATATTTTGAACACCGTAAATGGTGATGACATGAAACTAACAAAATAATTTACTTATAACTACCGGTAAGGTGTAGAAATGTCAAATTAAAATTAAAGCTCCTACAGGGTGTTATATTTGCTGACACCGTACAATTCAAAGAAGTAAGCCAAATTTTTTTGATTTAATAGCCGCTTGTACCCAAGTGTTAAATAGCTGAATTAATTGTAATGTTGTGAATACTTTTTACTCTGTAGTTCAATATAATCGGTGAATTTTGCGATTCCTTTTTAAGCGATTATTGGTTTCATTATATTACGCATAAAGAATCTTAGAACGGATTTATAAATAACATAGATCCGGATTGAGATGTCTTCTCACTTTGAGAGGGGAGTTGAAACAAAAATGTTACGCCTACAATCCAAAATTTGATTCCAGATATTATTAAACTTAAGACAAAAAAGTACTACAAAATGCCATTAATGAGCGATTGTTCAAACAAATTTTTAAAAATCATAAAGAATATATGAAATCTTTGAGGAACGAACAGTTATTATTGAAAACGTATTGAAAATATCTTATAAAAATTGTCTAATTTCTTAAGTCTGTGTGCGATAAACGCAAGTGAGATGTAAGTATATTTTGTAATGTGTAAGATAGAAGCAGCTATATTTTCAAAACCTTACTGCAATCATTGCTGTGGCCTGGGTTAGTAATTAAAAAATGCGCATATAGTACCAAGTAATGTACAAATTGCATCCTGACTATGTTCGATTTTCCATATTCCAAAAGAGAATTTTGTAATTCCTAAATAAAAAAAATCATAAAAGAACAAAGTTTAATCAATTTTACTCAGTTATATATTTGTTATTATTTATTTAATTATTATTTTAATTATTTAATTGTTTGTTATTTATTAAAATATTTTAGTAAAAATAAAATAGCTTAGGATGTACCTCGGGTTTTGCATATTACTTAGTTTCTCATTGTCGGTGTTTCTCTAAAAAGTTTTTTCTTCGAGTAGCAGTGACTTTAATTTTACAACAAATATGCCGCATTATGGCCACCTTATAATAGAAGATATTAAAAATGAATAAAATATAGGTACTTACTTTTAAAAAATGTAAAATTAATGCAAACGATTACTAACGGCGCGGCGTTTCAATAACATTGTTCGCTTAATCTATAAAGAAACCAATAGGTTCAATTTAAAATTTTCTAATTAAAAATTAGCTTAGCCATCCTTCGGTTTCTTGAAAAAATTAGTCAATCGACATTCCCTAACTTTTCTTATTATAATACTTTAATTAAAAGAAAATATTAGTTATCTACTCATTTAGCAATTAAGTCGCTTAAATTTTGAAAACATACGCAAATACAAAATCGTTATTGATTTTCATAAAAAGCACTTTTAAATTAAGCACCTAAAAACTCTTGAAAAAGTCAAAGTTTGTTTATATACTTCATCAAGAATACATTTTTTAATACATATTATATACCTGGGTAAATTAGCAAAAAGTTTACGAAAGAAGGAAATAACTAATAATGTAATGACTAGTTGGTTTATTTGAATGTTGAGGCAAATAGTGATTTTTGTATAGATGACAAGAAGGTTACGAAATTATAGTGTTTCGGTGCTTTCAAATATGTATCGTATGTAGCTCAGAAACATAATACTAATCATTTAGTTTATAACCATTCAATGTCGGAAATTCAACGATTCCGATGTTTGTTAATATTATTTCCTTAATTTATTTCTAGTTTTTACGTAAGAGTTCAACTGTCTAATTCGTAGAATAGCAATTGAAAGGACAGTCACTTCTATATAAACTTTTAACTTTGTATCCTTAACTATTTAAAAATACAAAATTGTGCTACATAGAGTCAGGTCATAAAGTTCAGAATAAATTCTTTTAAGCAGGAATTCATTTTTGAATAGCACTTTTTTCTGCGATTGGCATTTTTTTATGAAGTTTCTGATTTGCTTTGTGCTGTTAGCGACAATTTTTTAAATTGCAACCCTTATTTTTCTTTATTTTCAAATTATATATCTTTTTTTGCAAGTTCGTGTTTTTAATTTTTAGTAATATTTTATGTATGTTATAATTACATACTTAAATTTCTGCAACTAGACATAACAATATCAAATAGGAGTGATAAATAGCAAATCAACCTTCGGTGCTAGGGTCGATGCCTACCTAGGCAAATATGCACCAACTTTACTAGAAACATTGCTAGAAATAAATTATATTATATTTTATATTAGGAATAAAATCGTCTTATTTTACATAAAAATTTATTGTATTAATTACAGTTAACTCATACACTGCATGCACGGCATATTTCGAGCTGGTTACCCATTTTCGAGTGCTAAAAACGAATAAATTCTGAGCTAACTACTACGTTTTCATATGAAAAAACAGTTCTACCGTATCGGCTTACCACAAATTGCATTATTTTGTTATTTTTGTTACAGTTATGTCATATTAACATTAGTTTAATGTATTTACCTAATTATAAATATAAATTATAACATATTAAACAATTTGCAAGCCTTAAGCGTGGTATCCCGTTTTAGGTCAAACCTAATAACAAAATTTAAAAATAATAATTTTGCTTCTTATGATAACGTCAAGACTAAATGAAACCACTAAGGTATACCATAGCTACATTGTGATTAAAATAGTTATACTATAATTAAACACAAACATGTTAATAAGTAATTACTTATATCAATACTTTAGAAAACCAAAAAGATGAAAATACCCGTTTTAGAAGTAAAATATTTTATAACTTATCATAAATAAAATAAATAAAATAAATAAAAAAATACACTATAAATTTATCCCGGTTAGAAAATAGGAGAAAGTACATGGACTTGTGTTTTCTGTACAAAATATTGCAATACCTGGTCGACTGCCCAGCTCTACTACAATCAATCAACCTTTGGGCTCATCCTTGTGCGTTACGAAAACCGGACCTTTTCCTATCCGACTTCCATAGGACAAGTTATGGAATGCATTCACCTACTACTAGAATGATGACTCTTGCCAATCCGTTTAAGATTGACTTTTGCGCCAACTCCCTAGTAGGGATTAAAATCCAATTAAGGAAGGATCTTGGGATTTAGATTTTTCTTGTAGGTATTGTTTTGATTTGTTATCAATTTGTAAATTATGTATATTTAGAAGGAATTATTCCTTCAATAAATCATTATTATTATAAAACTAAAGCAAATACAAGCATGAAATTGTATAAAACATAAGTTGTCCCGATTTTGACATATCATGGAAGCGAGACATGGGCCCCAAAATCGAAAGACAAAGGCAGAATAAAGGCCAGCGAAATGAGATTTCTGAGAGCAACTAAGGGATACACAAGAGAAGTGAAGCCATTAGAGAGGAATTAAATAAATACAACCTCCTAGATAGATAAAGTCGTCGAATACAACAGAAGATGCAAAGATGCTTTCGTGCTAGCAGCACGAAGAGAAATGTGGGACAGCCGAGGAAAAGATGAGTGCCCGAACAGGTAACATATCCTAAACCATGAAGTGAAGAAGAAGACTGTGTATTTTAGTTGTGAAAACTTATAAACATTTTTGTTCTAAAACATTGATGTGATTAATATCCAGTTATACTACTTACGCTACTTTTCAATTGATTATAAGTGATTTTTTAAGTGATTTAAACAAATATAGAATGAAATAATGGATGCAAGACTTTCAGAGGGCCGGTTAAATGACAATAGAATCATTCCGTTTCCAAGTTTTTTTTAATTTTTATTATGACATTATAATTTCTGATGAAGGCACAATCAGTGCCGAAATATTAAAGAATTATTAATTTAATCTATTATCGTTTATTTAACTCGTTTTTTTTAAATTTAATTTTATATATATTTTCACGAATTAACAATTTTAATTAATTAAAGCCTTTAATTTTTCCTTATTAAAACATTCATATTAAATTATATTATTACTGAAATAATTTGTTTTTATTAATCAAGTTAAACTTTGAAAATATTAAATAGATAACTAACTACTTTGTCTATACTATAGTACTATATTATGTATGATGTACTACATAATTATTGATGAACCCGTTTATATGGAGTTTTCTGTATGAGTAAAAAAGCCTTTAAAATATATTTAGTAGTTTATTTCATACTGAAAAATATTATCAATGAATACTGCTCTCACTAATTTAGTAGACGAATAACAAATAAATCAACAGGTTGTAAGCTTGATTCCAATATTCTT
Organism: Cantharis lateralis; assembly: GCA_963170105.1. Lineage (NCBI taxonomy): Eukaryota > Metazoa > Arthropoda > Insecta > Coleoptera > Cantharidae > Cantharis > Cantharis lateralis. The sequence continues at coordinate 53,622,085 of OY720624.1, read as the reverse complement.
TTTAACACTGATCGTAATAATTTTTAAATTATTTAAAAAAATTGAAATACGGGAAAAAATTGTTAAAATAACTAGAAATGATAAATTTCAAATACATATTATAAAACTTTCATAAACTTTTGTTTTTGAAAATAATTGAAATGATGAAATAATTGAAATACGTTGAAATACAATACATAAATACTGCAGTTTAAGGCACACGATCTATCTGAAAAAATTCTATTGATTACCTTAAATTACAAAATATTATAATGTAATTAAAATTTCGTTAACAGGAAAATTAAATAACTAAAATAATAGTAAACTATATATTATAGTGTAAATTTTAATATTATTGTTCTAAATATCTATTATTTCAAGGAAAAGCTTAAAAAGTACAGCTTTCTATTCATAAATTAATTTAAATAACTATGTCATGCTAACAACTTAATTAAAAGTTTTTTGTTAAAAATATATTTATTAATAGCTGCATTAAAAGTTAAATTAAAAAAGCATATTTTACGTTCATTTATCCGTGCTAAAGAGTTAGTAAAACATAACTTCATCAATGTCATTTGTCTTGAAATTTGGATTACTGTTTTAATTGGCATATGGTTCCTAAAGTTCCCACACTTTTATTCATAAATTTTTTAAGTTGATGATGATAGACTGTGTATGTCATCTAAGTGCGTAACTATATCTAATAATATATTTTCAGTTTGTGAGGTAATTTAAGAAAGCTGGCAATGTATGCAACAAATTAAGCTTTGTGTTGCATGCTATATTTATTTTCTATTTTTACTAATATATTTGTATAATTATATTTTAAATTACATACTAATCTCTTCAAATACCATAAAACTTTAATTGTGCTTTAAATTAAGCAAGCTGTTCTGTAACTTTGATACTTAACATAAGTATAATTATTAAAATATGCATTTATTATCTATAGGTGAAGGAGAGATGCCTATTTTGACGGACTTAGCTTGGGATACTTTCATACTTAGAAAAATATTCAATTCTTGAAATATTTTGTGAATTGTTAACTTACACTGTTTAAAAAAATAGCAAAAGTGTGTCATGATGAGCAATAGACACGCTGCCGCCGGTGCTATCTTGGCATATCTCTAAATAATTGTGACAAATTTAATTTATTTTTAATTCTTCCTATTAAAAGACAACAAACTGAAGATTTGTTTTTAACAACACGAATATCAAACGTATTTTATATAATTGAAAACTATAATCGCCTAATTAATGGTGTAATAAAAGTATATATATTTAACAAGTATTTTAATTTTATGATTCGTGCAAATTCATGGTAGTAACAATCTTGTGATTTTTGGCAACGAATCTATTCTTTTTTAGACCGTAATCGAACTTGAAATTTATTATAGTCAAAGAAGGTATATGCCATCGTAGAAACCTATCAGTACATTTATCATAAGAAAAATACGCAATTATTGTTAAATTACCATGGAAAGCATTTAAATAAACATAACTTCTTTATGATCTTTGTATCATCTACACTGTTAAAAATTTCTATGGTAATTTTACTAAACATGTATTGGAAGTTTTTACGCACCACAATATAGTAGTATTAAAACTCAGTATTGTAATTTTACTACACCTCATTTTGAGAAAATTACAAAATATTTGTTGCAAAATTACTAAGCATTGATAGGAAATTGTTTAGTAAAATCACAGTACAGATATTGGAATTTTGCTAAGCAAATCATATTAAATACGTTTAGTAATTCAACAATGATGTGTTGTAATTTTACTACACGACTTATCCCAACACATTTTGAGAAAATTACAAAATATTTGTTGCAAAATTACTACCCATATGTAGTACAAATATTGGGGCATTATTGAATTTCCAATATTGAATGTGAACATTTTATACTGCGACTTTATTTATTTGTTATCAATTTACATACAAATTATTTATATAGAACAGATGATATACCACCGAATATCCCGTGTAAATCTGTATCAAACTTAGCATTTTTTTTTCACTTACCGCACTCCCCGAGGTTCGAACCCATAGCGCACGATTTGATTTTTACGAAATCCACCGCTCTTACCACTGACCTACCAAGCTTACTTATTTAAATTTGTTTGCCAAGTGCTATACATGTTATACATAATAGACCGTTCTGAAAATTACATATATTACATAATCTTTTTTATTTTCAACTTTTCTATTTCTTTTGTCCCAGAAAACAAAACAAAATTAAAATTTAATATAACTTAGTTTTAAAAAAGATTTATCATTTGCGAATTTCCAAAAATTTCATGTGATTCAAAATGCAAATTTTAATTGGTAATTCCAGTGGCAATTGTAGTAAAATTAAATTACAAATATCTTTAGGAAACTACCAAAATTTGGAATTTAGATCTGCGACACAGTGTTGTAAAATCTCAAAACGTATTCGATTAACACAAAGAATAGCAAAAGTGCAAGCAGAAGTTGTATAAAGAGGATGATGATTTGTAAATTTTTAAACATTTCATGTAATTCAATTTACAAAGATTTTTTGTAATTTTACCAATATAGTTGTGGGAATCTAAATTGCAAATATGTTCAGTAAATCTACATCATTTTTCTATGAAGTCTACGATACAGTATTGCAAAATTATAATTAGTTTCTGAAAAATACAAAAGTGTAGTAAAATACAAACCTTTTACTATAATGAGATGTAATGTTACTAAAAATGTGTATTAAGGTGGCGGTATGCGCGAGCGAGATGCAAGAATATTTTGATGTGTAAGAGAGAGACAAGTACGTTTTCAGTGTTTTACTGGAGTCACTGATATGACTAGGGTTAGTGATTAAAAAATGCGTGTGTAGTATCAAACGATGCTATACAGTACGAATTACATCCTGAGTATGTTCGTTTTTCTATATTTCAAAAAATTACTTTGTAATTCCTGAGTAAAAACACCGTAAAAAGCGCAAATTTTCTCCTACTTTACTCAGTTATTATTCAAATAATTTATAATATTTTGGTAAAAATAAAATAGTTCAGGATGTACTTTGGGCTTGGTAGATTACTTTTTCATCAGCAGTGTTTTCCTAAAATGTTTTATCTTTGAATGGCAGTGACTCCAGTTTTACTCTGTACGTGTCAAAAAATAGCGAAAGTATCGCCACCTTAATATTACTTTACGAAACACTAGTTTGTAATTTCACTATGCAATTGTTTTGTAAAGTTGTAGTAAATTTACAAAGATTTTTAACAGTGTATATAAAAATCATTTGTGCGTTTGTTAGGCTTAGGTAAACTCGGAAATCGCAAGAGGTATCGAAGCCATATTTGCACCATAGCTTAGATATATTAGGCAGATTGCATATCTATTTTTTGGTCTAGATTGGTGGCGTCGGTCGGGGTCGACTTATACGCGAATAGATTAAACAATTGGTTATTTTTTTAACTTTTTTTATTAATTTTTAAATTTTATTTATTGAATCGCACATTAATTAAATTGCAGTAATGAAAAAGTTCAATTACCAGTCAAATTGAAACCCGAGCGAAGCCAGGCCGCCAGCTAGTATTATATAATTATGGTTATATTATTATAACGTCACGTCATTATGATTTTTTCAATAAACATAACTTCATTTTGATTTATTCAATAAACATACAGGTTCCATTGTATGTACATTATGTGTACATACTATCGTGATACCTTGATAATTATATAATAATAAGAATGCAGTATTAATCATATAATTATACCGAAATATTAAATTTAAAAGTTAATAAATACAGGTATTTTTTTTAGACAATCAAATTGCATCACATTGTGGTTTTAGGTATTTAACGGGAGTATGCCAATAATGAGCTGTGTCAATTGTGCATCATTGTTCGAACTTTTACTGATTGATCTTGTATACTGAACAGATTGTAAATTTTAAATGGAAGCTAATAAAAAAAAGTTACTTTCAATATTATTATAGCAAGATATTTTTACAAAATATTTATTAAAACATTAAAAAACTAAATTATGAACAATATTATAATATAATATAATTGAACTTTCAAAATTATTATGAAAATTGTAATTAAACAATATTATATTTCAAAATCAGACTCACTGGATGATTTTACTTCTAGCTTAAATAAATTTGTCTTTACTTTCCCTTTCTTTATTTTCATTTGTTTACAATCCGTAGTATCTTTAAATTAGAAAAACATTAGTCGCCCCCCTTCGCACTGTCCATTGCATCCCCCGATTGCAAAAAATTTTTAAAGTTAAGAAAATATATATAAAACAAGTATTCATAAATACATGTAAGACTTCACTTTTCACCTACAAATAAAAAAAATTGCAAAAATTTCAGCTTAAACAATATTGAAAATTGTAGTCAATATGTAAACAACAAACTACGCCATGTAAAAACTTCCAATGATATCATAGCGTAGATTTCTCTCACCTATCAGCTGTTTACAGTGGTACTAACATACTAATATCCAGTTTCTTCAAGTTGTCGGCAGTCTAAATTGTCGACAAAACAAATTTTTTTATTTATTAAAATGTAAGTTATTAGATTAATAAGATGAAATGACATAAAATAACCACGTTATACTTGTCACACATGTTCAATTTAATGTAACCAAATGTACTATTTATAAGATATCCCTAGTATTTTTGTCGTTTAATTTTACTATAATGAAGAAAACCAAATTAGTTTTTTCGGAAGTTTACCTATGCGTGAAGAAACCGGCATAAGTCACGTACAACAACAAAATCACTAACAAGGCCCAAAATACAAGCACGTCCTTCACCTCAATACATTTGAGCAATATATAACTGCAATATGTAATTGTTTATTATGATTATGTAATATGTATAATACACATTTTTTCTAAACTTTAGTAATATAATATTGCTATCTAATATAATACTTACATACTATTAATGCAATATAATATTAAAATACATATTATAATATAATATTTGGTTTGCGCGCTAATACATAGATACTATTATAATAATCTATCTATTATTAAAACGAGATTAAAACTATAATTATTTAGCTAGTATTGTTAATGCTATTTTCACTACTAACAATGAACAATATTATGTACAGCGAATTAGTAGTGGCGTGCTTAGAAAAAAACAAGATAATTTCAGTCTTATTTGTCAAGTCAATATACAAACACGTATGCAGATGATTTAATAAATATAGATTCAAAAAGGTGTTTCATTATCACAACAAAACATTGGTCCTTCGAGTATCAAATCAGCAAAGAAGAACAATACAACAAATCAAACTTGGTTCCATACAGGAGCAAGTGCATTGAGATAGTCCATTCCAGTCAACCAAACGATTCAACAAAGGTTGGTTAGGAGGGATATCTTCACCCAAACACGAGAACGAGCTGGTAAACTATACCATTTTACATTCAATTTTGTAAGTTAAAAAAAAATATTACATTACGTACAAAATGACAGAACATGACATTAAAAAATTACATTACAAACGCGGAGCTTTAAAAGGACAATTGACATTATTTCAAAAATTCTTGTTAACGAAAGAAAATGACTTAGATGATGTGGACATTCAAAACATCGAAGAAAGACTAAGTAAAATCAACCCCATTTATGACACATTTAATGAATACCAAGACGAAATTGAGTATTTAGAAATTGACAATGAAACGGACAATTTACAGGAAAGAGAGAATTTTCAAGATTTGTACTTTAAATTAATCAGTAAAGCAGCACGCATATTAATACAATTTAAAAAAGATGTTAAATCACATTCAACAATTAAAACCGAAAGTATAAACTCAAAAAATTCAAATTCTCAACACTCAATTCATGCAGCTTCACATAGCAATAATAATTACAACCAACGCCAACGAAAGCACATAACATTACCATTAATAAAATTACCAAATTTTGATGGAACCTTTACGTTGTGGCAAGAATTCCATGATTCCTTCAAAACACTAATTCACACAAATTCAGAATTATCAGATGTTCAAAAGTTAATATATTTAAAGGCCACACTTAAAGGGGAACCATCAGATTTATTACGGCCTTTTCAATCAACAGAACAAAACTACGAAATAGCGTGGTCATTATTGCAAGAACGCTACAATAATAAACGTAGAATAATAAATACCCATGTTCAAGCAATTTTGGAGATAGGAAACATGACTCGCGAAGCTCATGATTCCCTCAAGCAGATAATCAACACAGTGCAAAATCATGTGCAATGTTTAAAATCATTAGGGCAACCGGTCGAGTCCTGGGACGCGATTTTAATTCCCATCATAACAGCAAAACTAGATTATTATACCAATAAAGACTGGGAATCTAAATTAAGTAATGAGACTGATGGCAACAATAAAGTTCCTTCACTAGATTCACTATTAAAATTCTTAAATAATAGGCAAACTACTTTGGAAATGATAAAAAAACACAAACCAAATGATAGAAGTGGTAACAATTACAGTAATTCAAATAATCGTGTAACAAAAACATTTAATGCATTAACTTTGTCATGTAACTATTGTAACGAAAACCATTATATGACATTTTGCGAACCATTCTTAAAATTAGACATCAATTCTCGTAGCAATAAAGTCAAAGAATTAGAGCTATGCACAAATTGCTTGCGTAAAGGGCATTATGTAAAGGACTGCAGATCGCAGAATTTATGTAAAAAATGTAATAAAAAACACCACACCTTACTACACATAACCGATTGGAAAACACAATCGAATAATGTAACCAAAGTCACACTGGTTGCAGACGTAGAAAATGGAAACGAAAATGAAATACAGGAAAAAACAATTACCTGTACATCGGTTAGGTTAGATTCGCAAGTAATGCTGTCTACAGCAAGAATAATTGTTGGAAACACAAAAAAGCAATGGCAAGAAGCAAGAGTTCTTTTGGATTCTGCTTCCCAATCAAATTTCATCACCACCAATATGTGCGACCAATTGGGTTTAGTAAAACAAACAATTAACACCGCTATCACAGGAATAACGAAAGGAGAATTGAACATTTCACACAGGGTTCAGGTTGGAATGAGGTCAATGACTAACAATTTTGAATTCGAGTTATCATGTTTAGTAATATCTCAAATAGCAGACCATATACCATCACGATCATGTAGAATAGATTATTTCAATATACCACCAAACATAAAACTAGCAGATCCAAAATTCAGCGAATCTGCACCTATAGACATACTAATAGGGGCAGACATGTTTTACGATTTAATGTGTGTAGGGCAAATAAAGCAGCTTAACTTGCCAACTTTGCAGAAAACACAATTAGGATGGGTGGTATCGGGGAGTATAAAGAACACAAACTTCATTCAAAATAATCGCCCAACAACATTTTTAGCATTAAAGGATATACATGAAGACGTAGAGAGGTTTTGGAAAATGGATGAATTCAATAGATCAAGCGAACAACAGTTAACGGAGGAAGAAATTCAATGCGAAACAATTTTTAGACAAACGACAACACGAGATAGCTTAACAGGGAAATTTATAGTTCGAATACCTTTTAAACCAAACATGGAAAAATTAGGAAATTCTTATACAGTAGCCGAAGAGCGATTAAAAACACTTGAGAAAAGATTTAGAAATAATCCAAAGTTAAAGCAACAGTATCTTAAATTTATGGAAGAATACCTCGAGTTGGGGCACATGACAAAAATTGAGTTAAAGCATAATACAGGTTTTCTTATACCTCACCTACCAAAGAATCATCATTTAACAAAACTTATTTTTAATAATGAACATTTAAAACTATATCACGGTGGAGCAAAATTACTATTAAGCACTATACGCGAGCAATTTTGGCCAATTGGCGGCAAGGATTTGGCAAAACGTGTAATAAAAAGTTGCATTAAATGTTTTAGGTTTCAGCCAACAATAGTTGAACCTATTATGGGCTCCCTACCTAGTGAAAGGACTTTAATCATGCCACCATTCCATTCAACTGGCGTTGATTACGCTGGTCCATTGTTAATCAAAGACAGAAAAGGGCGCGGTAGCAAAGTTTTAAAATGCTACATAAGGTTGTTCGTATGTTTTTCAACACAATCAGTACATTTAGAAGTAGTTACAGATTTAACAAACGAACATTTTTTATCTGCCTTGAGGAGATTCATAGCCCGAAGAGGTAAACTATTAAATATATTCAGCGATAACGGCACCAATTTTATCGGCGTAAACAATGAATTGCAGAAATTAGGTAAATTTTTAATTTCAAGTGCTGTCATATTAAAGAATGCTATGTCAAATGATGGAATAATTTGGCACTTTATTCCACCCAGATCTCCACATTTTGGTGGACTATGGGAGGCTGCAGTGAAAAGTTCAAAGTTTCATTTAAAAAGAATTATATCAATGACACCACTGACGTACGAGGACATGTCTACAATACTTATTCAAATAGAATCAATTTTAAACTCACGACCACTGACACCCTTAACGACTGATCCTAACGACCTCGACGTCCTTACGCCAGCTCATTTTCTCATTGGACGTCCATTTACAACGGTACCGGATCCCGATGTACGAGATTTACCAACAAACCGTTTGGATCGCTACCAGCATCTCCAGCAAATGACCAGGCACTTTTGGGCAAAATGGTCAAAAGAATATATTAGCGAGCTACAACATCGCACTAAGTGGAAAATTGGTTCCCAAGTTGTCAAGATTGGAGTCTTGGTTTTAATCATGGATGACAACCTACCTCCGGCAAGATGGTTGATAGGTCGAGTGCTAGATGTTCATCCAGGTGCAGATGGTATTATACGCGTTTTAACAGTGAAGTGTTCTAACGGTGCAATTTTGAAACGTGCGGTAACAAAAATGTGCATGTTGCCGATATATCAAGAAAACGAAAACTAATTTTATATATATATTATAATGTTTCATTTAATGCTGTTAGTTTACTACTAACCAATTAATGTTCTTTTTTTAATGTGTTTAGTTGATAGTTTCATTTATTCTTTTTTAACAAAATAATCAATTTAATTTAATTTTGTTAGTTTTCAATACTAAACAAATAATGTTTGTCTTATATATACTAGTTATGTTCAAATCCCTTTCAAGTTTATAATTTTTAACGTTTATATTATTATTGAATCTCATGGAGTTCAAGGCCGGCAGAATGTTAATGCTATTTTCACTACTAACAATGAACAATATTATGTACAGCGAATTAGTAGTGGCGTGCTTAGAACATTATAGGTGCAATGTTTTTAAATAATTAATATTTTGTAATTATAAAAATACTGTATAGAATCGTTTTGTAAACATTTTTAAAACAATTTAAGAGAATACCTGAATATTATTGTTCTCATAGAAGAAGTCAAGATACAAATAATATTTAATAATTTACTTGACAATATTAAAAATTGTAAAATTGTAATTCTACCAAGATACGATTAGTTTATTAATTTTTGTATATAATTACAAAATTAGTTTATTAGATACAAATTGTTCTTTCTGTTAGATTGAAGGTTAATTTAATAGGAATTAAAAAAGATCATTATTATTATTATCACAATGGCTTGGACCATATTGCATGATGCATTATGTAAAAAAATAATGTAATTATACTAATTATACAGCAATGCTACTACGTATTTCTTGTTTGGAGCAAATTGTATTGTACAAATTATTTCGGAAAATGTAATGTTACTGAAGAATATTATACAGAATGTTTTAAAAAAATATAAAATTATTTTCAATTTACAAATACAAAGGTATATGGTCAACTTGATGTAACGGAGTTTATACTACATAGAAAATATTTTACGATATTCTTATTAATAATAAATGATATACCGGGTGCTGACTCGAATAGCCGAACATAGGGAATTAACACGTAAAAACTTATTTATGCAAATTCCTGCTTCCCAAATTATTTTAGAGAAAAAATGAAAGACACAAAAAGAATGCAGAAATATAAACTACGTATGATAAAAGCATTAGATTTTATGTAATCTTTACTTATTCGCGTTTTACAAAATGTGAAGCGCCACGTAGTGTCCTTAGCGGTAACTAGCATAAGCGGTATTCGGCGTTTTTTCGCTTTGAGTGTGTACTAAGTTTTTAGTGTTTTTTTTAAGCAATATGGATTAAATCCTGAAAAGTAAATGTAGTAGTATGAATTGAAGTGTTTACGGGTGTCATAGCAAGTCTGGTCATTGAATAAATTATGAATAATAATGATAATAATAATAATAATAACACATCAATCACAATAGGCCTGACATTGTTATTTTAAATAAAGTTGACAAATCTGCAATTCTTATTGTAGTATGAATGTATTAATGTAGTAGTATGAATTGAAGTGTTTACGGGTGTCATAGCAAGTCTGGTCATTGAATAAATTATGAATAATAATAATAATAATAATAATAATAACACATCAATCACAATAGGCCTGACATTGTTATTTTAAATAAAGTTGACAAATCTGCAATTCTTATTGATGTTGCAGTGCCTCTTTCTAAAAACGTATTATTCACCGAAAAGGAAAAAATACGTAAGTATGAGGATTTGGCAATGGAAATGACGTCTGTATGGAGTCTCAAAACGGTGAAAATTGTTCCAATAATAATATCTGCTACAGGTGTAGTTTCGTGTAATATGGAGAGACATTTATTAAGTTTAGATTTAACATCAAAATTATTCGAAAACATACAAAAAGCAACTATTTTGGCAACTTGTCGAATTGTTAGAAAATTTTTAAATCAACATTAATTAATTTCATACTTTTAGTAGGTAGATACTAAACCGTTTTCAAAATTATTTATGTAAATTGATAAGATTATGTACATTAATTTATTTGTTAGGTGGTTGGTATTGTTCCCCCACCTAACTGTAACACCACAAAAATGTGAGAGTTTAATAATAATAATAAACCAAACTTTATTTCTAAGAAAAAATTTTACATTTACCAACGTAAACTTAAAAAAAGAAAATAGCGTCAAAAAAGCAAAATTCAATTATGTTTTCCAATAATACATAAAATAAAACAAAAAACGAAACAAATGTTATTCTTTTAGGTATTCATCCACACTGTATGGTTCAATTTCTAATATGAATTTATGAATAGCGCTTTTAAATTGCTTCAACGAACTTATAATTTTTATTTGATCTGGTAATCTATTATAGAATTTTATGCATGTGTAGTAGCAATTTTTCTCCGTTGTTGTGAGTCTATGCTTAGGTATAGTGTAATTTAAGCTTCTTGTGTTGTGATATTCTTTACAGTTGTAGTGACATGTAAATAAGTGTTTATTTTTGTACATAAACAAAATACATTCCTGTATATAAATTCCATAAATTGTGTGTAGCTTGTTCTGTTTGAATCTACTCCTACATGTCTCTCTAAAACTCAATTTTAGCAGCGTTCTTAATGCTGATTTTTGTATAATAAATAACTTTCCAATATCTCCAGCACCGTAAAAAACTATTCCGTATCTTATTCCGGATTCGAAACAAGCCTGGTAAACAGTTTTTAACACTTGGAAACTAACGTAGTTTGAGATCACTTTCATACCATAAACAGTTGAATTGAGATTAGCACCAATCTCCTTGATATGCTCTTTCCATGATAAATTGCTATCCACTTTTAAACCCAAAAATTTTGTCGCATTTACAATGTTGTACTTGATTTTATCGATTTCAACATTTTCAGGTGTATCGATGCCTGCTCGAGCTGGTTTAAACAATACCACATTCGTTTTTTGCTTGTTGAGCTTCATATCGTTTTGTTGAAACCAATCTTCAACCTTCTTAAAAACTGAGTTTAACGATTTCATCACTTCTGGCCAATTATTTTCACATATTAACATGTTGGAATCGTCAACATAATTTGTACATTGCTGGGCTTCGTTACTCACAATTTTAGGTAACTCATTTATGTACATTAAAAAAAATAATGGACCTACTATACTGCCCTGTGGTACCCCTCTTTGAATTAGTTCGCTTTGCGAGCGGTGCTCTTTTTTATTTTTGGAAATTGTGACTACTTGTTTTCTACCAGTTAAATAGGATTTAATCCATTGTAATGGTTTTCCTGTTATTCCATATCTTTCTAGCTTGTAGAACAAAGTTTCATAGTTTACGCTGTCATATGCTTTTGATAAGTCAAGGAATACTCCCAAAGCTAGTTGTCCCTCTTCATAAGCCTGAACAATGTCATTAATAAATTGAAAAATCGCTGTTTGTGTGGATTTTCCTCTGATGTAACCATGTTGTCTTTCTGAGAGCAGATTGTTTCTTATCAAAAATTGCATAATTTGATTGCACATTGCTGTTTCAAATATCTTCGATATTGCAGGTAGTAAGCTTATCGGTCTATAGTTATCAAAATTTGTGGGGTCTCCCTTTTTGTAAATTGGTTTTATTAGCGCTACTTTTAGCCTGTCTGGAAAAACTCCATATTTGATGGAGTTATTCACAATATGCCAAATCGGATCCAGGATTTCGTGTATGCAATATTTGATTATGCTGGTAGGGATTTCGTCGATGCCGCTGCTATGTTTATTTTTAAAGTTTTTTACAATTTGGATAATATCTTCTTTAGTAATCGGTTTTATAGTCAATGAACTCGCCATTTCCATCTTTGTGCTCAGTAGCTTGTCGATATCATGTTCCACGTTTTTGACTCGATTAATTATTGTTGCACCTATCATATGTTTGTTCATTTCATTAGCTATTTGTAAAGGATTACCCACTATTGCAACATCCCTGTTTTTGTTGCCGTTCTTAATCGAGTTTACCACATTCCATAATGCTTTGGTCTTATTATCGGATTTATTTATTGTGTCTTCAAATTTTTGTTTCTTCTCGTTTATTAGAAGTTTATTATATTCTTGTTTGATGTCATTGTATATTTTTTTATATCTACTATCAAACTGACTAAAAACTAACATAATATCTAATTTTTTTTTATATTCAATAACTTTTGGATCGTTTCTTTTCATTTCTGGCAATTTTTTATTTTGTACAAATTTTTTTAGTGGAAAACTTTCTCTAAAACATAGTGAAAATATGTTCATAAAACTCTCGAATTGTTCATTTACCTCTTCGTCATTAATCGAGTAAATCAATTGCCATGATTCCGTTTTCAGCATTTCGCTAAATTTTTTCTTGTTTTCTGTCGATAATATTCTTTTACTTTCGGACTCATTCTGTATACCATTAATTTGCAAAGATAGCTTTTGTGCATAGTGATCAGATATATGTGCGTTGATGATAGTAGCCTCATAGTGACCTTCAAAGTTTGTGAAAATATTATCTATACATGTTGATGATATTGCCGTTTCTCGCGTGTTTTCGAAAATTGTTTGATGCACATTGTAAGAATTCAATATTGACATCATATCTTCCACATTTTTATTACAATCCTTCATATTTATATTAAAGTCACCTGCTATGACAATTATAGAATTTTCTTGTATTAAGCCATTTAAAATTTCGTTAATTTCATCTAAAAACACATTTACTCTCCCCGTTCTGTATACTGCCACACACACTAGTTTAATGTTATTTATGTAACATTCAACACCTGCGCACTCAAATTCACCCTTTCTTGATCGACTTGTAATGTCTTTTCTATCTTTACAGGAAATATTTTTATTAACAAATATCGCGGCACCACCATGTTGACCTTCTTCCCTACAATAGAAGGAGACCAGATTAAGTGTATTTCAGTCTGTTTTTAAGTGTTTCTATATATAATTACCATTAACTATAATTTAAATTACAAAATTAACTAATGTAAACCAAATTGATTTAAAAAACAAGATTTCCAATGTAAATAACGCAAACTGCAATATTTATGTAGCTTTATAATAGCCGTTAATACCGCATAAGTCGGACATATTGTTTTAGTAGAGCGCCACCTATCGGTAGTGTAAAATGCGAATAGGGTCAAAAAATGCTTTTAAAATTGTTAAAATTTTCATTTATCAGACTGGCCATGTAAGTTTCCAAGGTAATTATTTCGAAATTAAATTGAATTTATTTCATGACCAGTCTGAAAAATGAAAATTTTAACAATTCTAAAAGAATTCTGGACCCTTTTAGTAGAAACTAGATGAAATTCGAAGATAAAAGTCCAAACTTCTTTTAGAATTGCTAAAATTTTCATTTGTCAGACTGGTCATGAAATAAATTCAATTTAATTTCGAAATAATTACCTTGGAAACTAACATGGCCAGTCTGATAAATGAAAATTTTAACAATTTTAAAAGCATTTTTTGACCTTATAAGTAAAGATTACATAAAATCTAATGCTTTTATCATACGTAGTTTATATTTCTGCATTCTTTTTGTGTCTTTCATTTTTTCTCTAAAATAATTTGGGAAGTAGGAATTTGCATAAATAAGTTTTTACGTGTTAGTTCCCTATGTTCGGCTATTCGAGATATACGAGAGGATATACGAGAAGGGGGCTTACGTTCGAAAACCACAAAAAAAGTTTTCACCCTAAGATTTTTTGACACCTCTAAGCCCCCTTTTCGTAGACCAGGTCACATATACAATTGTCCTTTATTTTCTTTATTTCTATATTTTGTTTTCAAATTTTGGTCATATACATTCGGTGTGGTATCCACTCGCTTACATAATACAACCCTGTTCTTACATTTTCATATTTATAATACTGCACTTATACAGAAGCCACTCGATTATGAACCATGACTTGCAATGGTTCACACAGCGGAGCACTTATTGTAGTTTATTATATAAAATTAGTTCATAATAGACATAGGTGCATACCTATACTACTAAGCGTTACTTAAATAGAACTGTTTGATTTCGTTCATTGATTTATTATAATTCACAATCGAATTTACCGGTATTAAAAGCTAAAATTTTCCACGGAAATTGATAGGTTTGCTATAAAATAAGTCATAAGATTTCAAAATATTTAAAAACATTGATTGCATTTTTCTTGAATAATACAATCTTGAGACTTAAAAAGAGAATCTGCCTAGTTTTTATACAAAACCAAAAGTTTACATTCGTTTTGTTTTTTAAATCGCCTTATTAGTAGTATATAGTATGAACGAAATACAAATTTTTTTGTTTTTATTGGATAATTCGGAATACTATTGCAGATTTTTTATAAATGAGCATGACTGTAAACTGTGATTTATATGAGGAATAGAATACATAAAACAGAATGCAAAATAAGTTGAAGTTGCAATTTGTTCGTGGAAATTAATTCCTAAAATTTTATTTAAGAAAAATAGTAAATTAGAATTATTAACTTGTGAAAATGTAATATATTAAAAACTCAAAAATTAAACAAGATAAACAAACGATAGAAATTCTTTAGATCTTTAATATTTCGATACAGAATGTATCTTCATCAGAAATAATTAAGACACATTCTGTTTAATTTTTGAGTTCTTAATATATTTAAGAAAAATATATGCATATTAAGCTTGGGTTGTAGATTGACATGCATAGTTTTCACAGGTGGTTTTTAATATTTACAATATGTTTATCTATCAACTGACCTACAACAACAAACTTCTATTATTACCAATAATGTATTTTTGGAATAAGCGTGGGTATTATGAAAATTCTATATGAAAGAGCATTTGATCAGGTTTTGTTTGATCTATACTTAGTTATTAATAATCCACGGTAAATGTTTCTTTACTTTTTATGCGGTATTTAATTTTCGCTTGCTTTGTGCATTATACAAACATGCTGGATAGTAACACAAAACAGATTTACTCTGTGAAAAGGCAATATTTACCCACAACACAACTACATCATGACACCACATGTATTTTATTTTCAAATAACCACAGAGGGTAGAGTTGGTTAATCGCCAAAGCTTGCACCGATAATCCTGTGATGTGAGTTTAATTCCCAGAGATCTGTCGACGTGAAGCCGTATGTCAAATTTAACTAAATTTTGTCGGCGACAAGCTAAAGCCAAGATATTCTCTTACAATTAATTAAGCTATTTAATTTTTTTTTAAAGTTTTTTACTTACTCTTATTAAAAGATCATTTATTCTAAACTATATTAACCACTAAAGTATTTAATATTTGTAAAAGTATTATAATATTCGTGATATAAATTTGTTACTGTAAATGTAAAAGATGAAAACTCACTTCACCATATTAATAACATTTTGTAGTATTTTTCTCAAATATGTATCAAAAATTGAACTGATTGCTGAATGAGAATAATATGAAATTATTAATTTTATTATAAATTACTATACCTACAGTTAGAAGAAATACGCAGTTCTAACAGAATTTTTAACTGTTAGCAAATGCAAGTTTTTAATATTTCACTAACCCTATTCAAAATAGAAAATGGTTTCTATCTATGGATATGATAGATATCTATATCTACTCTTGATTCCATCAGATTACAGGTGGACAGACTCTTTCATTTTGGTCTAATTATCTAATATGTTCAGCAAATAAGAGAATTGAAATGTAAAGTAAGTACCAAAATAGTGGCGTATACAGCTTAAATTTCAAGATATAACAACTGTTTGTAATAAAATATGGAAGTAATTATGTTAAACACTAAACATTAGTTTATTATTATCTACTTATATAGAAAATTTGAATATTATTTTTACTTTAAAAGATATTTTTGAGTATCGAAATTATTATATATTAATTTAATTGCTTTTTATTTCAAAATTGATACCACTTGTCTTAAACTTTTTTTTTCATTTTAAATATTAAAATGATGTAATATTAAAAACTGAAAGAGTTTACAAAAAATATTGCAAATTGAATCTTCTATTATAAATTACTCGAATACATGAAGTCGATCTTGTTGTTATATTATTGGAATTTGGAATAATGTAATAGCTTTCCACGAAATAAGAAGAAAAAGAAAACAATGAAAACAATTCAAATTCTCAAGCAAATAAATATTGTTAAAACTTCTTTAGATTTGAATAGTTAGGATATAGCGGTTAAGCACGTTCGTTAACTTTTTCCCATTTTATTCTTCAGTTAATAACAGCGGGTGATGCTTATTCTTATAAATTTTCGCGAATTATTTTACTTTCCTTCCACATGTTACATTTTAGTTGCCTGTGCAGTAGCTTCAAACTAGGAAAGAGTTACATGGTTTTAAACATAAAGCCGATGAGGTAAACCGATTACTCAGAGGAGTACCTACCAATTTTAATCTTTCTTAAAATTTTGATATTTTCAAAATCCATAGATCATATTCCAGTAATATTACAAGCATATTTACCATATTCTAATATCAATATTCTAAACTAAAGAAAAGCATTCAAATCGATATATTATGTACCTGTAAAAATTAAAATTATGGAAACTCGGTTGAATTGATCTTTTTAAATTTTGGATACTGTACATCGAAGGTGATTTTAGTAATAAAAAATACTTTTGAAAAATACGTAAAACTAAATTTCTCGATGTAAAGTATCTTATCCCTTTGGAAAAATTCAAATCGAAATACAAAATTAGAAGTAGGTACTAATATAGTATTTTTTTGAGAAAAAAATATAAGTAGGTACTACTTAACCAGAAAATTCTGGAGTCCATCAGCATAGATTTATTATCAATTTCCCTATTGAGGAATAGCTGATTGGAAACGTTTAGCAAACAATGGATTTAACAATTCATAAGCTTCCACAATCACCAAATAATTACCCTAAAGTATATTCCATCACCATCAGATTTAATTTATTACTATATTTAAGATGTTACATATGGTTCAATATAATTATCTCATTTACTTTTGATTTTTTTAAATACAATTAATTCGATTTTAACAAAGTAAGACTCTTGTAATGTATTAAAACATTATTTAGAATAATATTAAAATATAATATTAATAATAATGTAATTTTATCCATATAATGATTTGGTAAATGCAGTGGCAATATGAATTTGAACAAGTCACACATTTAAGTATTATTTACATGTACTACTTTTCTCGCTTGTTGTCTATTGTTATCACATAATCACAGCTTCATAATCACACTCTGATAATATAAGTGTAATAATAAAAATTCCAATTATTTGAAAAGAAGTTAGATATATATTTATTTAATAACAATTAAATCGATCTACTGTAGCTTACTGTATAGCTAATTGGTCCAACAAGTTGTGTCATGTCAGAGTTCTTTATTATATTGATGGGATCTTCAAAAGAAAACACATTATAATAACTTGGAATTTAATTAACCTCATAAGGAAATACAGATGTAGCAAATCGATAGGTGGCATTAGATTATAACTTAGTGCTTGTTTCTTATTATTATTTAATATAAGCAGAGTTGAGGACGTATCCTAGAAACTCTCTAAATAATAAATTAATTACAACTGAATCACAGCCGAGTCTCCGGCGCGACCATGAATTGAACCACGGTTTCCTGCACCATAGCTTACCGCAGTATATTTATGCAATTTATATGTAATAACGTATGGAATTTCTGTTGGTTACTAATTATTAATTTTAAAGTATTTTTTTAATATACAGTTGAAATTAACAATAAAATTTTGTTTTTATAAAAGTTTCAGCAATAGTATTTTGCCTTATTAATTAAACTTTATAAGTAATATTATTTCACGGGTTAATAATCACGTTTGATTAACTATTCAAGGATGAATTAAAAACTCACTTACGATAATTATTAATAAACAGCAACGTGCATTTAGTGCACATCTTTAAAATTGTAAACTTTATTTGGTTCAAGTTGTTTGCAAAGTTCCCGATATTACTTCATTAACTTAAAAACTGGAATATTTTAAACCGCTAATTAAACTTTTAATTTGATTTAAACTGCAATAATTGACTTATCAAAAGTAGTAGGTATAGATTATATTATTTAGAAATTTTTAACGGTATAAATAAAACTATATAACTATGACACGCAAATTAATGTTAATAAATTATTCTTAATCAAGATATTTTACAACGTAAAATTAATGAACGAAAGTTCAACACGAATTTTTCATTCATTATTAATAAAATTACAAGTGTTTGGCAACACCCTACATTTTTATATACTGCAAACTATCACATAACTTTTAATAGTTAAACAGCGTGTTAAAAAATTATTGAAAATTGTAGGTAATAAAACTTAAATTATATACAATTTTTGGCACGAAATTTTAAATCTATTTTTACCGCTTCCAGCGTAAAATATTGAAAATAAAATACTTTGTTTACAAGATACATGTAAACATTGGTAAGATTATAGGTAACGTAGGACGACCTCGATAATCCGTACTAATTAATTATTGTAATATTGATCTGTGAACATTATTAATGTTTTAGATTTATGATGAAGTTTAGCTCATTTTAAAGTGTAATTTACATACATAATACAATATCAGTCGGTAAACCATAAGTTGCTTAGGTATAGTACGTACATACATTGTTTCATACCACTTATACCATGTATCTTAATGCCTTTTAAATTAACTTTGCAATTTTTATTTTAATTACTCGATCGATGTCATAAAATCGTAAATGCAAATTTCAATTTCCAACTATGCGGTAACTTAATACATTTTTTTTTGTTGGAAAGTAGAAGTTTTCATAACACACCTAGAAAATTTAATGGCAACCTGCCCAACACGTGTAGTCACAAGAACCGCATACCATAATATTAAGTACACTTACAGACTAAGTGTGTACGTTTGAATATGTTTTATACGGATTATTTGTAAACTTAACATAATAATTGTTAACACTAAACAGATGCTTACATTATATTAACGAGACCATGATAACTTATTTCAAACCTCTTAGTAAATTAACAGAAAATGTTAACACAAACACAACATTAATAAAACTTAATTGTTTTTTCCAGTACAACTACTACACCTATATTATATACTACATACTACATTTTAGCTGTAACCAAACAATTTGATTGTTTGAAAATAATTGAGGTTGCAAAAGACTTGTGCAAGTCGAAACTAATCCTCAATATAACAATAAAATAGAGGAAAGTATATTATTTAAATGTAATTTTTTTAGTAATCATTTAGGAAATATTTTTATTAACTCAAGATTATCTGCGGCAATTAAAGGTACCTAGAAAAACCCGAACATGAAAAGATGATAAAAAATGTTCCATTTAACATCAAAAGTTTAAATGAAAAATTATAAAAAATCTTTCGTCAAAAGCTGTTTGGAATCAACTTAATAGTTGTATTCATTCTATTAAGTCTCCTAGAAAATAATTATATATTCGTGCTCTGACGCTGATAGATTTTTTTAAATCTTCATTGGCAGCTTTCACGAGTATGGTTTCTATATTGCTATTATAAAATAAAATAAACATATTTTTAAATTACCTGTAGTTCATTGGATAAAAGTGATATCTACTCACAAAACTTTATTTCACTTCACATTAAAACTAATGTTGTCCATGTTAAAATATTATATGATTATGTTATAAAATATAGTATCGTTGTTGAAATGGCAAACCCACGTAATAAGGCAAAACGTATCGAATTTCTTTCTTATTTTTTATATATTCAAATGTAAATAAATAGCTATTTGTAACTCTGTGACTTTGGAACACTTACTTCTGCTTCAAGCCAGGTCATCGGCATATCCAAAAGAGCAGCGAATCTTAAGTGGTCATATCCGTAATATGTGGCAAGACAAGATATAGAGCAATGGATTAAATCTATATTGGTTATGGACACCATACGCATTTACGAGACTAAGAGTAATACCTCCTATGACATGGGTAAACGACATCAAGCTTGTGGCAGGACTCAATTGGATCCAATAGGCAAGAAATCGAGAAAAATAGAGAGCACTTGAAGAGGCGTAATTATATCCAAAAATTAATCTCAAACGTACTAATGAAGAAGAAGACATCTGGTTTTATAACAATAATAACTTAACCGCTTCCAGGTCCATTTATTTTCTAAAAAATGCTGTAATTATAAGTGATATAATATTACTTTCTTAGAAAATTAATTATTATTTTAAGTATAATTTCTAGCGATAATTTCAAATTTTAGAGTATAGAGAGGCATCTGCGGATATGTTATTAAACTACTCACTGGAAAAGGACATGCGAATTACGCCCTCGTACATTTACTGGTGAAAAAGTATTTTTAAGCAAATATTCACTTTCAACGAGTTAACTCGGGTGAGGGCAACTTGGACACTTAGTCAAAAACGATTTTATACGGTGGAGACCCGGAAGCGGTTAAAATGCTTTCGTACGGAAACCATCAAACTACTATATGTTGTTAATTCTCGTGTTTATTAGAATTACATAAGTATAGTTTTAGCTTATATTTGGATTTTAAAAACTTAAAAACACATCAACAGTTTGGTTACTAATGTAATATAAAATGATAATATACAATTTATCGGGAAAAGGTTAAGAAACCAAATTACAAAAGCAACACATCATTTCAATTAACTCAAATGTGAAATTTAAAATATCCACATTACTTCCTGAATTAAATCTTAAAATAAACGATAAAATATTATTTAGTTTTTAATACAAGCATTAACAACAAAATTCTAAGTTAAATTAAAAACAAAGATTATTTAGTTTAAGATTAACCATGGACTTTATATTCGTACCTACCTATAATAAATCGTGTACATATAAATAAAACAAAATTATAAAATATTTCAAAATTTGTCTTCTTCATAATATTATTTATTCACTTATATAATTTTACAAGCGCTTTTTAGTCTAAACATAAGAAAATGTTTTGTATTTACAAAAACAAGAAGTTCTATGAACTTTGTATATCTTTGATAGAAGTAAGGATTATTTTCTTACTATAATATTAATAGGTCATCTAAATTGAAATTTAAATTTAAAAATATGTATGAATTGATTCCTATAAAATTGAAATATCTTTCTTTAGATTAATAAGTTTTTAATTTTTATAATTTTTATGAGAGGAATAAATTACCTTCCAGTTTCTTGAATTTTCATTTTTGAACTGTATGTTAAAAACTACCTGTTTTCGTCCATCTCTGGCCCAATATACCGAAAGAGAAACATCTTGAATTTATTAATCATATTTGTCTACTTTATCTTGACAAAATATAAAACAAAAGTTAAACCGTCGAGTCGAATGTCGAATGTAATTCTAGTCTTAATGAGGTTAACTTGTGACTTTTCTATAATTTTAAAAGTATCTTAAAACGTAAGTTATTTTATACAAACGAGTATAACTGTTTGATAATTTCCAACATGTACATATTATGTATGTTATATGACATTTAAAATTGTCGAGTTGTTAGTTCCTGAATAATCAGTAGTAATTAGATTTAAAACATCATACACACTTATCTTAAGCATTTGTTATCTTCCAATTTAATTTAGAAATCAGTCACTTATGTAAATTGAAGTGGCCTTTATTTGGAATCTTGACTAATTTTTACTACGCCATTCTTCATACTATCATATACATAATAGTACTATTATTAGCTAAAATATTATATTTTCATGTAATCCACCATCAGCGATATTTATCGAAATTTTTAAAAATCATTGATACAAATCTCGTGGTTGATATTTAGTACTTACTATTTATATCAATACGACCAATACAAATAAAATTTAATAAAAAAAATTAGTATATTTTGAAACCCATTTTTATAATTGTATTTATATTAAGTTATAATATAATATCTATATATTTATTAATTATATGGTTAAATTTTCTAATATTTTCAAATAGTAATAAATTAACCATTTAATTACTTTTAAATTGTTTTTTAAGTAAACATTACTGAACCAAGTAACCGAACATTACTCCCAATTAAAGATAGTACGTTTTACAATCTAAATTGTGAACAGGGTGAAAAAGTGGCATAACTTTTGTTAATTTCGTCTATTTATTTCACTCTTTCTCACTCTTACGACCCATTTTTGCAACTCCAGCTAAACTTCCAAATAGCCCGAAATGTCAATCAGGTTGTGATCTATTAGTAATATATGATTTTTCGTTATGTTTCTATCTGATTTCTTAGTTACCTTACCTAATAGATGCGTACCTGCACATTTATATCTTACAATAATTCAACTAAACTGTTTATTCTAAAAAGCAAAAAAAAAACTAAAACTGAAATTATGAAATTTATTTCTGTGGAAATAATGACTTCACACTATTTGTAGCGGCTGGTGTCGTAATGTGACCATATGATAATATAGTATTGTATAGAACCACCTGGTATATATTTTTTGATTTTATACAAAAAATATCAAGAGAAATGTTGTGTTATGGTGGATAGAAATACAAAATTTTTATAAATTGCATAAACTTTTTGAACATTATAATTTATTGTTTTTTCGTAAATAATATTGTATTGAATAAAAAATAAACTTTCTTGCATACACCATTTGTATAATACTCTAGAGGACCTTTTCATTTGTCAGATTGTTATATTCAGTATTCTGAATTGCAAGTTTATATTCAAATATTACATATGTATATTATATAAAATAATGATTTATCTAGTTTTATACGGAGTAAAAGTAGAAATCTGTGATATTAGTTTGTAGAGTTGATGGACGAATTTGTTTTGCTTCGAATTCGATAATATGCTATTTTTTCTTCAAATGAAAATAGTAGATATAATAATGGTCTTATTCGGATTAAAAGTAAAACTTTGTTTTTACAATAAAATTCATTTTCTAGTCGCTCTCAATATAATAAGAAAAAATTTATAAAATAAATATATATTTTTGGGATTTTAAAAATTTGTAAGTAACCCCTTAAAAATTTTAATCGAGCTGATTTTTGGTGAGAATTCTTAAACTAACAAACTTTCACACGAAACTCGAAAACCAAAAATAGTCTGAGTTTTTGAACCATCCTACGATGTATAATATATTATTAAGGTATGTAGTAATGTTATGTTACATAATACTTATTATTATTAATAATTAACTTTATAAAATAATTTAAATGAACAACACGAAATGATGTTATAAACTTCATAAATCAAAATTTTTAATTGCAAAAAAGAAATAAATATCATGACTTCACATTCGAAATATAAACGCGCATGTTATGTATAATTAAGCAATAATTCAATGGTGTAAACCAATATGACAACCGTAACAAACCAAACGGGAGAAAGGTAAGTGACTCAAAGGAATGCGACGGTCCTACGGGACATCATCAACGAGTACCAAATTAACTTGAAAATCCCTCAAGACACATAACTTTTGGTTTTATCTAACGGTCGTGTAATGTCAAATCTACCCAACTCGTTTACACTGAGTGATATTTATAACTGAATAAAATATTTTAGTTAATCAAAAACAAATTGTGTAAAATCAGATAATTTCTAGTTATAATAAATTGAGATGTTTTCATATAAATATAATTTTCGAAACACACTCTTCGTTTTGCACAGCGTAATAAATCTAGAGGTAACGTGACATGATTTCTTAATATCCATTTTATATATTAGAAAATGGTTTTAATCAAGACTCAATGACAACATGTTTACAGCCTACAATTAGTAATCTTTATAATACCAGTATAGCGAACGACAGAATTTTAATGCTAGGTTCTCTATAATAAGCTAAGCTTAAATAAGTTAAACTGTTTTTGTATCTTTCATTATAAATAAATATCAGGCTATAAGCAATAGATTTTCAAAAAATACACTAAAATTTATGTTTAAAATGGTAAGATTGAAACATATCTAAAAAGATATTTAATATAATAGAGTAAATTAAATTATAATGTAACAATTATCTAAACTCTACAGAGTATTTTTAGTAAGAATAATATAATAACAGTAAGTACTATTTTATTGACGTGAATGAATTGGTTCCATACATAGGCAATGGTTTGTAAAGTTGCTTTAATGAGTTATATTAATTTAGTTACTAGTTGTAACAACTAATTATCCAATCAAATATTAAGATAGAGTAAGTTAATTGTTAAACTTCATCTTTTCCAACAAATACAACCGTATCTACAAGAGTACTGAAGTACCTAAAACTCTCATTTAGCTGTAAACGTGTAAATTTTACAATTCAATTATTCCACTACTACAACGTATATTCTGCTGCAATATTCCTTAACAGACAGTATCTTGTCGTCAAATACTATAATTAAATCTGCCAAGTCTGTCTTCATTATCCATCTCATATGACAGTAACAATGTATTTCGCATATAATTTGATAATATCAGTAAATTCTTAGATTTGCATTTGATAAGTTATTCCTGACATAAATCAAAACCGTTAAAACTCGAAGGAAGAAATTCAATATAACATTAAGGTAGCACTGTAATACATCACACTAATGCTAAAAAGTCAAAATATTCATTAATCAAAGTAGTTATTATAATTTTTATATCATTATGAATTTATTTACGCGGTTTCTTAAAACGTGCGTAAAACCTTCAAAACGATAAACATATAGTTCCTACATATCTTAACATATTTGCAAATTACCTATACATACCAATAGATCCTACCTACTAAAATCCATTTTCGAGTATATTTCTATTTTTATCTTTGAATTTTTCAATTTAGATCGTGGTTTATTACAAAAGTTCTTATAAATATGCAAAAAATTTCTGAACATAACAATTAAATTTTATTGAATCTACGACAATTCCTCGCGGTCAATTCATCGCACGATAATGCTTCGCGGACAATTCATGGCATATGAAGTGTTGCTAATAAATGCATGCAGAAACCAATTATTAGACGGTTAAGATTTCGATTTACTAGTAAGAGGATAAAAATTTACGTTTGGGCTTCCATACACAGTATAGAAAGAAGCATTGATTCATATTAAATATTATGTTAATATTTTAGAAAATCCAAAATTTGCATACAATTTTTAGAACTAAAATGTTTAAGTTTTTAGAAATACACTGTTACTATGATTATCGGAAACGTTTTTACCATTATTATATTTTGAAATTTTTTTGAACTCTTTGCAAACCTTTTGAAATAATTTTTGACTTCTAGTGCTCACACTATTTTTTTGGAAAATATCTTTGATCTAGTCATTACCGCAGAGTTAATGCATTATATCAAGGGCAGGGGGGTCTGTCTTGTTGAAAACATAAATTTTGATTGTCCAGCTTTGCCATCGACTCGATTTATTACAGATTGCGTCTAATTCTTTTAATGCTAGTAAATAATTTTTTTCCATCAATGCTATTAAATGATGTAAGCATCACAAGGTAGAAGAAGCTATTTGATATTTTAAAGTAAGTGTAGTTGGTGATGGAGGTGAAATTTAAAATTAGATATTAAATGAATGGCTTAACCAAATTTACTTAGAAGGTAGGTACCTATAGTAACACTGGCTAGTTTAGATAAAAAAGCACTGTATAAAATATTCATCATATTATCACTTTAAATTATTTGATAATACATATTGTTTGTGAGAAAATAAAATTTACAAAAAATTGTTAAAGGCTCCCAAATATAGAGAGGTATATATTTTCATGATTTTATTTTTGATATTAAATAATATGCATGTACAAATAAATTACACAATAAAAACATTTCAGTAAAGTAGTATTCATTGAATAACTTTCAGGTGCCATTATTCATCAACAGGTGGATCGGTAAATAATGTAATTCCGTGAAATGTGTTTTTAAGTATAATCTCAATTAACTTGGAAACTTTTTATTTGAAATTATTTCTATTGCAGCAACTTCCTTCATAGATCATGTTGAAAAATATTATGGGCAACTTAATATTTAATTTGATTACATGTTATTTGTGTGCTCTAATAAAAACGAGCGAGATTTATGCTAATTCAACAATTTAAAAGTATAAGTGATAGGAAAATGTGATTTTCTTTTATAAATTTATAGTTATCGAATAGGGCATTTTCATGAAAACTGGTAAACTTGTTAAATTATTTATACCTTTTGAAATTTAAAGGTTAAGTAATTGAAAGTGTATTTCTTCGATGGACTCTCGTACTGTATCTCAGTATTCCACATTTTAGAATAACTAAGAATATTAACAAGTACTTGGGTATCCATCATCATAAGCTGGTTTATTTTTTATTTTTACAAGCTTAATGCATTTTAATTCTTAAAACTGTAGAGTACATATTTTGGTTCTTTAAAAGTACTGAAATTAATAATATTCAGTTTCAGTACTTAACGCAGGTAACTACATATCTATAAAATTACAGTAATTTAATTAAATATAAGGTATTATTCACCCTTAATGGTAACTTGTCCTAGTGTGCAGCGGTGCATTGCATAGTGGTAGTGACACGAGCACTGTACATACGTAGTACATATTATATTTTGTGTAGCCGGTACACTGATTGACCGAGGTGGAACACGGTAAATAAAGATATTTTCAAGTTTAAAATAAAACAGTTTCCGCAAAAACATTGGGTGGTGGTCCCATATAATATACAGGGTGACCCAGACCACCCGTATCAGTACTTTTTTTCAAAAACGGTAAGTCGTAGAGAGTTGGACTAAAAAAATTTATTACAAAAGCCCTAATGACGAATCTAATGGTGATATTATTATTTCCGGGAAAAGTCGGCATCCAGAGTAGTTTGCTCCAGAAAGTCCAGAAATCCAGAATTTTAAATGGCACCATATGTCGAAAGTGGTATCGTTGGAAAGCTCTTTAAAAAATAAGCAAGTTTTGTAGGAAAATTTTTTTTATTACTCCCACCCCTTTTAAGTTATATTCGACTTAAGTTATTAAATTTCCATTTCTTATAACGAACTTAACTTTAAAAAAGTCAGCACTTGAAACCCAGCTACCGCGTTAGAGCAATGTCACAAGTGTTCAAAATGTCTTCCATTTACTTCTAAACACTGTTGAGCTCTTCTGGTTATACTATCAGTGGCTCTAAGTACTTCTTCAGTGTTTAATGATCGACAAGCATTGCAAATTCTGAGCTTCATATCATCTCTCGTTGTCGGTTTTTCTGTATAAACAATATCTGTGATCCGACCCCAAAGAAAAAAATCCAGGGGAGTACAATCTGGCGACCTTGGAGGCCACGCCACTGTGCTTCCCCTGCCAATCCATCTATTGGGAAATAGTTGGTTTATTGCATTCCTAGCAACCAATGAAAAATGAGCTGGGCAGCCGTCTTGCTGAAACCACATTATTGCTCGCATTTCCAGGGAAACATTTTCCAATAAATCGATCAAATCATTATTTAAAAACTCGGCATATCGTATCCCATTAAGATTTTCTTCAAAAAAATAAGGACCTATAATTTTTCCTTCAAGCACACCACACCACGTGTTAACGCTCCAAAGATGTTGGTTTAATTTAAATAAATTTTAACTTCAAAACAAACACTTAATATTAATAATAAACAATAAATAATGGTTAGTTTGAACAATGGCAACGGATAATTTTACGACAGAAGGATAAAACAATTGCAATTATTAATTATTGTCTAACCCGATAGCTAGATTTTGAATGCCAATTTTTAAAATAAAGTCAAAATAATCAAAATAATAACTTAATAACTTAAGTCGAATATAACTTAAAAGGGGTGGGAGTAATAAAAAAAATTTTCCTACAAAACTTGCTTATTTTTTAAAGAGCTTTCCAACGATACCACTTTCGACATATGGTGCCATTTAAAATTCTGGATTTCTGGACTTTCTGGAGCAAACTACTCTGGATGCCGACTTTTCCCGGAAATAATAATATCACCATTAGATTCGTCATTAGGGCTTTTGTAATAAATTTTTTTAGCCCAACTCTCTACGACTTACCGTTTTTGAAAAAAAGTACTGATACGGGTGGTCTGGGTCACCCTGTATACATGATTTATAATATTATATTATATAAGTCCTTAAGTATTAAGACAGTATGTTCTATAGGAGTCCTATAATAGGACTTACGAAAATTACATCTTAGGCCGACGACATAGTGCAAATCGCATACATACAGGTTAGGGAGCGGGTAAACACGATTTTACCTCTAGTCGCGCAGAATACACTGCTGTTATTCAGTTGTAATTTTCTATTTACTTAACTAACTTATTATTTAAGTTAACTTAGCTTAATGAATTCGAACCGTGTACCATTAAAGTACAAGATGATTGCGTTAACCATTAAGCCAAGGACAGTCTTGTGGTGATTACTGGAGTAATGAATAATCTAATTACCCAATTAAACTGGACATTGTGCTATAATACTGAAATTATTTATGAATGATGTGATGTGAATACTACAAAGCTATCTATACAATAGCCCAAATAGCAACAACATTTACTACAACGCAACAACAAATTACTTTGTGCAAACGTTGTTCAGCAATGTAGTAATTTAGAATTTTCACGAGATTTTAATTGATATATCACCGACCTTCGAAACTATATTATATTTGAATTTAATTCCAAGCTGCTGGAATTGTATCATGGCATTTTTAATAATTTTACATGTACCTTTAGGTCTTTTTATATTGTGCCTATGTATAATTTCAAATTATTTTTCATAATATGTTTCATGTAAACATATTCTGTTTATGTATCTACTTATTTCATTTATATTTATTTTAATGTAGTTCTTGTTGTAATGTTTCGATTTCCATAAAAAATTATATTGTATTATTATTTAACGTGATATTTCTTATGGGCTTTATACAAGTACAGTTCTAAAATTATAATTTATTCAATAAAATATTATACTCATATTAATTTATTAATACCTAGTAGTTATAAAATTAAATCATGATTCTTCCTCTACGTTACATTTACACATCTATTTAATAAAATATCAATATCCAACAGAGCAGATTACTTTCTAATGAGTATATTAAACAAATGGTAACATTTCAATTAACAATAGTGTTGTTGAAAGCGGCAGTGGGTGAATTCAAATGTATTCAATGGAAGAAAAGGTTCGGCTTTCCTGAAACTACGCACATTATACGTTGAGATAACAATGCTCAATGTGTAATGCATGTTGAAGTGCGGTCATCGGAAACTGCAGCCAATATGTGAAAATGATGGATGTGTTTTGTAATTCAAAAGCTCTCAAGGCTCAGAACAAACCGCATATTTTGCCTTTCGCAAGTTATCTATCATTTTAAAAGTGTAAATTTAAAATTCAAATAGAGGAAATATATAAAGCAAGCCTAACTCGGCGTGTTACTCTTTACTTATAAAAAATTTGTTTTATTAAGGGCGTTTGCTTAACTAAGTTTAATTTACTGCTTTTTAAGTAACAGTAGATTACAAAAAAGTAATTATAACTCTTAATTGTGTAAATATGGTAATGTTTTCAAGTTTGAGTTAGTTCACTTAAACAGCACTAGAAGATAAGTTATCGATTAACAAAAACGGCAATCTAATTTTAACATAATTTTGCTAATATCATGGTAACAAACTGGTATACTATCATTTGATTTAACTTCGTATATAATAAATTGTATTCTTAATTATACATATTTGTAATATATATTTTGTGGTTTCTTTCTTTTAGATGAGTAAATTTTTAAACATTTAGAATTTTTTAATATTTTTTATTATACATATATTTGAAATGATTTTGTTTAAAAATCGTAAGAGATAAATTTTAAATAAAATTGCATTATTGATGCAAGTGGTATATTAATCTCAGGACAAGTTGTCCCAATATAAATTCTCTAGTAACGCAGCAATACTTTAACATAAAATAATTTAATGGTATATTAATTTTCAACTTCTAAATTCTAAATTAAGTAAATTCTCTATCTATACCCTAGGCTGATTAATAATGTTCTACTTAGTCGGCTGATACTCAAAAATATAACGTCTTTGTTAGCCCAACTTGGAAATGAGCGAAAAAGTATTTTCAAAGTGGTCAGTTACGTAAAGGCAAAAAGTGAGTTGTATTGCTGGACTCCTGTGATTGGATCTGTGATTCAGAAAGTAAATTCTGAAATTATGTTGTGTTAGTCTAGAGTCTAGACAACTGTTCTTGCACGAGAGGTAAACTGGCACTTTCTTTAAAGTTTCCAAGAGCATAACCTGAATAAACAGATACAATTATTAGAAGCTTTGTGAGATTATAGTCAGAAATGTTCATTTCCAGCCTATTACAAAAGCATTTTAACGATATTGTCTCTAATTTTCTCCGATTTGTGCTGTATATGAACGATATATCCTGTAGACAAAATGTGTATGAACAATGTTATTCTGCCTAATACAGTTTTTATTTAATATATTACTATTTATAAATTACTGTAACAGTATAGACAATTTTTTCTCGATCTCCAAGTGTTCATACGTCAAAATAACAGGTTAACCACGTAAGGTTTTCAATTAGATATATTTTTTATTTTTAAACGTTTCATATTTCTATAATCTCAAATACCATTAATGTAAAAGTACGAATAAAGTTAATCTTGCATATCAAAGATATTATAATTTATTAAAAATTGAAGTATTCTTCATCATCATAATGTTAAATAAAATAATTCATTATAAATCATAATTATATGGATAGTATTTATTCGTGTATGTAAAATGTTCTCTATATCAATTGTTTTTGCTATATATAATACAATAATATATATTATATTATACGTTATATATATATAGTAATTATAGTATATAATATTAGCTATTTATTTAATCCAACAATGAAATGTAATATTCTACAAGGTTGCACTAAAATATTGCGTGTTAAAACAAGATTTTATCTAATTATGAAAAAAATTAACTATAAAATTAATAATTCTATGAAGAGCAGGTAACGCAATGAATATGAAAGTACAGCAGTAGTAGGGATGGTCGGGAGAACACACAAGCCCTATAGACCTACAGAGCGAGTTTCTACAAATAACTTCAATTGAAAGTATACCACCAAGATGTGTGAAAGGATTAAGGGTACTTATAAAATTTAAAATAATTTATTAGATTTTGAATTTTATATAAATAACTTGATTTTGTTATGTAATATTTAACATAACTTTTTTTGTATATGTATAATTAAATCTGTAATAAAATTTAATATCATTCCGTAACTAGCTGCACAAACTGCAACGTTGTCTAACGTAAAATGTCATAAAAAAATGATACTTTATTAGCATAAGTAGCTAAAATATATTACGTACATTTATTTTGTTACTGTATATTTATGTATATAACGTCTATAATTCTATATTATGTAGTACATAAAAATCTATACGGTTGTTCCTGAATTTTCTTTAAAATTGGTTTCATAATGTAAACAATAATTATTACAAACTTCGTTGTAAATCTACTTAAAAAAGTAATATTAAGAAACTATGTAATAATATCACTATCATGCATAATTATTCCTGTATTAACAATATTACGGCACTACCTTAGAAGCTCCTTCACAATCTACTTTTAATTAAGTTTTACTATAAGTTTCAAATTATACCTAGTTCCTTGGTCTTTCGATAGGCTTCAATGAAAACCACGAAGTGTCATTTTTTGTATTTTTTAAACCATACAATTTTTATATTTACTGTTATTTGTACTTCTTGACAAAATTATATAGGGTAAACTAAGGTATATTAGTGACATAAGTAATTTCGTGATAGTGTTTATTAAATTTATCAACACCTTATCTATTGCAGCAAAGTCCCAATTTTTGCAATACTTGATAAAGTAACATTTCTACTGTAACTATTCTGAAAATGGGACTCTGCTGCTATAGGTAAGATTTTGGTAAATTTAATAAAAACTATCACGAAATTAATTATGTCACGAATATTAAATGTACAGGAAAAATAGTTTTTCTAATTTGTATCACATAACGTATAGTTTATTTAAGCAAAAGTGAAATGATTCGAAAATCGCTATTTACTTAAAAAGTAATTTTACCCTGTGACCACAGTATTAACTACATTATATTAAATCTGAAAATATTATCATACGAAATTCAAAAGGTAACCAAGCAAAACGAACTATTTATTAAACAAACACGGATAACTGAACTTTCCCCTACTTTTTAACACCTTTATTTAATATATATCAACTTACTTCGCTTTCGTCAGAAAATTTATTTATCAAAAACATCGATTTTAGCAATGTTTAAATAATGAAAATATTGATTGTTACTGTTAAATTAAGTTGTTCAAATTTTAATTAAAATTGAAAAACATACATACCGTAATATTAACTGAAGTAATGCGTGCACTAATTACAATCAAAATTATTAAACACTTTTAGTAGTCCAAAACAAAAACTAAGATGGCACTCAACAAAAGATAGACAACTAGCATTGAAGTCGTTTGAAAGACTGCAAGTGCATATAACCAAAATTACTAAATTTTAAAATTTTTCTCAGATGCTTTACACGTGATAGTACAAACTACAAACATTTCTTAAAAATATTAAAAGGGTTTATTGCCTACTTCCTTCTTTAGATATTTTGTAATGATTTATTGTGGTCCCTAGCTTAAACTAATTTCAAAAAAATTGTCAATACATTTTAAATTTCAAAAACTTCTGTTTGTGTCGGCACTTCAAAGGCATTATTTGTAGTTTTTGTCATTTACAAAAATAATTTAAGGTAATCTTATTTAAAATTATCATTTTTATTTTCAAATAAATTTGAAACATTTAATCATTAGCAAAATTTAAAGAATAGAAAATTGTTATACAAATATTAAACTATAAAACTGAAACTCCCGGATCGATTAATATTCATTTTTGTGAGACATGAGAAGATTCAAAACAGAAAACAAGGCTAATCCAAATGTAAAATTTAACCATGTGTCAACAACTACTGTCATAATAAAACCCACGGTCACACACATGGTCAAGATTCAAAAATGAAGAGTACATTGCAATGCAAAATTTGGAAATTGCTAAATGCGATTTAATATTACCAGGGCCGTGCGGTAAATTTTTTCAGTATGATGCAAGTCACAGAAATGCCGCCTCTTAAATGTTTTTTCTTTAAAATATCCTTCGATTAAAATAAAAAAGAATTACACAAAATATACGAATATTATTTTTATTTTGAAGATTGGTACTATCTTAAAATACTGATAACATCAACTACAGTTTTACTCGTCTAACTTTAACTTGAGCAAATTCATTTATTAGGGAAGTGTAGTCTAGAGTAGAGAAGAACTTGAGAAGAAATTTAGAGCAATTTCAATTTTCGAATTAAGAAAAACAATAGAAATAAATTTTTACCCAAGATCAGATTAGATTTAAAACTGTTCATATTAATTGAAATTCTTTTTAGAATTTTTGACATTTCGAAAAACAACTTTTTTTAATAAAATTAAGAATTAACGATGAAAGCAATAATTTGGATCAAAATCATATTTTTTTATTGAAAGAGCTCTCAAAATCGAAAATTTTCAAAAACCAGCGATCAGATTGGTCCATCTTTCGCAAAGTTCAAACATTTGAAAAGAAATTATATCTCAAGAAGAGATGGTTAAAAACAATTGAAAAAACACTAGAACGCGTTTTTCATCGATCTCAAAAACATGAAATTTTTAGAAAAATTGGAAAGGGTCACCAAAAATAGTGGCCGATTTTGCGTGGAATGCCTCAATATAGAAGATAGAATGTCCAGATTATTTTTTTCTAGCCAAGTTGGTTTTTCCGAAAAACGATATACTTTTACAAGCCGACCGCTGACAAAGTAAGCAATAAACAGATTTATGGTAGTTTTATTGCTTTATTGTTATAATTTACTAGGTATAGTTGTTGTTTAGTTATAGTAATTATTTAATAACTTAAATTTGTTCATAAATGTGCATTGTAGAATTTTAAAGTAGTATCTACTTATAGAAAATAACAGAAAAAATTTTAATTATTGAATGATTAAAATTAAATGTTGTAACTTATTTCTTGTCAATGTTTTGACAAACGTGAAATTTAAAAAAAATAAAAATCATGTTGGGTCTATCCAGGTAAATTTGATGATATTATGATATCATAATATATAATAATTGGGAATTTCACACAAAATTTCAATTTTAAATTTCGGCTGAGTAAATTATAAAGTTCATCTTTTTCAATGTAAAATTGCCATTTACTTTTCCTCAAGTGATGGAAATGTACCATCTAAATTTTTTTTGTAATTTAAATTTACCTGTTAATATTATCAAAAAAAAATGTAGTTTTAATAAGTAATTTTACCACAATGTTGAATGTTACACAACGAAAAGGTAATTGTACACCCTTGTTGAAAATTACACATCTGGGTAAATGTCCACAAAAATTGGTGGCCACTATGTTGCCACCGATTTTTGAGTAAATTTACCCCAAAGTGTAAAAATTACTTTTATTTCGAGGTAAATTTACCTCACGGTGTACTTAATACCCTTATTTTTAGGGTAATTTTACATTTTTTTGGGTAAAACATGAAATTACACCAATTTTTGGGTAAATTTACTCTTATAAACTGGGTAATTTTCAAAGGTAAAGTTAAATCTGTACTTTTACAGTGTAAATTTACCCTGATTGAGTGGACAATTTTCACAGGTAAAATTACACTCATTTTTTACAGTGTAGAAGTTAGAATTAATTACTTTTAAATATACGTGAATAGTTGTGTTCGGGTATGTAAAAAAAATTCAGATCTCACATAGTTAATAATTAACCCATCTTCTGGAGACACCAGAATTAAATGGGAATATTATTGTATAAATAAATAAAATATATTAAGAAAAAAGAAATACAATACGATAAATTTGCGAAGAAGTAGAAATAACAATAAACATAAAAACAATTTTGCTTGACGTAACTACATTCATTGCACAATTTTTATACGAAATTAAATTAATAACATAAACATATATGCGCTTAAATTTATTTGCCGTGCCTTTCGTCATGACGTTCAAATAATACTTCATTATTAAGAGTTTTGTGCAGTGGCACAGAATATATTTTAATCCAAATTTTTTTGCATTTAACTAACACGTATAGTGAAACAACAAAATATGGTTATAATCATAGTGGTAGAAGTATAGAAAATGTTATATTTGATAAAACATAAATAAATTACTTACATACGTTTCATTTGGAAAAATTAAAACAACAGAAACAGCACCTGGCAATCTCTGAATACAGATGCTGTAGTAATAAATACAATTTAAATAATTTTGTCATACAGATTTTCAAACTTTATTAATAACAAACAGTCATAGTGTTTCGGTATTCAACCCAAGCCTGTAACAAATTGTGTCCTCAGTTAAGCGTTAAAACGTCTAACTTGGCTATAATTCTATTGTCATAAACATACTTTTTAAATTTGAAAATTTGAAGACTATTTATTGCATAATTATATTTTTAAATATATATATATATAAACGGTTTTAAGTATATTCTAAGAATACAAAGTTTAAATCAGCGTCGTAAGCTTCAAATAAAAGCTCAAAAACAAGAGACAAAA
This sequence comes from Cantharis lateralis, assembly GCA_963170105.1. Taxonomy (NCBI): domain Eukaryota; kingdom Metazoa; phylum Arthropoda; class Insecta; order Coleoptera; family Cantharidae; genus Cantharis; species Cantharis lateralis. Next base: position 53,585,763 of record OY720624.1, on the reverse strand, counting down.
ATTTAGAATCACGTTAAAGGCGTAACATTAGTACGTGACATGCTAAAATGTTAAAATAACTGTTCATTCTTTCCTTTCACCATTTCATCTAAAATCCTAATAGATCGACATAATGTTATCTTTGTTTTCCTGCAGTAAACTTAAAACATTTGGGTTGTGAAAATTTATTACAATTACCGCTATTGAATTAAATATAAATGTAGCAGATTTCAATACTAAATTATTTTATTTAATGGATTAAACAGTATTTGATCATTCTTTCAAAATTCACTAATTTATGACAAGTTTTAGGAGCAATAATCAGTATGACCTTAGTACAAAATATACTATATAATAGCAACATACAGAATATAAAACATTTTTGGCATAACATGTTAATATCAATCAATTTAAGGTAAAACTCAAGTTGGAAAAAAATTATAATTTGTATAATGAATTTTATCGAAATACATTTTTTTGTTGCTCCCAATAATACCAAAAACGCTCATGAATAGAAACTATAAAGTGTTAAATAAACCAACTATAAAAATAAATTTTAGATAGAGAGGTACCTTAATTTAAAATAAAAATTTAATATTTAAAATTTTTTTAATCGTTTACACATATTCCGCTGGCTAAGGAAAAAGGTCGTATCTGCAAATTTTATGGAAATTGATTTAATCCCATTATTCGGCAAAAGCACGCATTCCGATTCTTTTGCAGAAACTTAGAACGTTTTATCCATACATTGGACGATATAAATTGCTTTAAAAATTTATCATATCTGCAAAATTTGCTAATAGAGTTAAAAGGAGTTTTCGTACTTGCCAATTTAAAAAGTGAGTCTTTTATTATTAGCATGGAAACTTGTTAAAATAATTCGTACACGCACTGTATATGAAGCAAGATATCAATATTTTACCCTGAAATTTGAATTTAATGGACTTATATTAGGGTCAAATGTCACTCGTACCGTTGCCATATAAAATAATAATTCAGGTTTTGCTTTAGTGACCCAAGCTAAATTTAAACACAATGCCGTATAGTAGAACTGAGTAGAACGAAGCAATGATTTGTGAAGCACTGAGTTTTAAATGCGTTAAAAATATTTCATGCCGTAAATTGCCTAAATGTACAAAATTGGAATTTATTTAACAGTCTAAATTTTTTACAGTTGATTTATATAACTTTTTATTAGGTTTTCTTTAAAAAATAAGATACCAGTATTATGTTTGCAAGATGTAAATACAGAATGTCAAATTTATAACAATACAGATTCCCCAAGATTAATTTAAGTAACGCGAACTAAGATGTGGCAATAATTAAATTTTGACATTATTTATTAATCTACATTAAAGACGTTATTAAATTAAATACGAATTTATATAAAAGATTTTACTAAAAGCTAGTGAAACAATTAAAGCAATTTGATGACGTTAAATTTTCGGTCTATTTTATTTAAAAGAGTAACACAGCAAATTTCTCAAAAGACGGGTAAAGGCTTATTGAACAAAAAGTTGACAAATTGACAAAAGTTGCCAGATTTCACATGCTTTATAAAATATATTAAATATTACTTAACTATATTCAAACATTCTTGAAAATAATTCCTGTAGATATGTTATAATAGTTTTCTATTTTATATCTTCTATGTTTGTGTGCCAAACACTATGCGCACACAGGTGATGGCTTGACCGATCTTTAGTTGACTTGCTAACCAGGATTAAAACCTTCAGCTTCCAAGTCTGCCTATATGTTTTACGTTTTACTGCCGATCATTGATCCTCTTAACTAGTTCAACTAGTCATTCGAACCACATGCGATTTTTATACTTTTAACTACGATAAGACATAATATGATATATATGTATGTACAATTACGTGATTAAGTACATATAATAATTATCTTAGAAATTAGCAAATTTGTGACGAATGTTTATATACCTATGTATGTACATATTATACCAAATAGGGATTTACATATTTTTCAATAATCAATTAAAATGTAATCTTTTAGGATAAGTCATCCGTTATTGCAATCTTAATTGAACTCTATTTCTTGATACCCGAGGGAATTTTATTACATGAATAAAATTTTGAAGGATTTTTAAAAGTTTTAATTTCAAGTATCAAAACGAATCGAGTACAAGTAAGTTAGGGTAGTTGAGCTAGGGAAACATTATTCTAACATTTTAACAATTATATTATAGTCGTTTAATAACCATACTTTCTTATATCGATTGACTCTTTTTTCAGAAAATGTGTATTGGATGATCATTAGGTTGTAAACGAACATAAGATTAAGTTAAAATATAATAAATGATTTTGTTAACTAATTGATTTATAGTTCATTTCAGAACTTAGTAGTAACCATTATTATCAATACTTCAAAATCATCAAAAAAACACTCAAAACACTTTTCCTAATAAAATACCCAATAACCTGCTACCACGACCATCACTGTAAATATATTGACAACCGTTATAATTTATTATAATCACATTATCAGATGATTAGTTCAATTAATCACCAGCGCAGTTAACTGAATTGAATGATGAAAACATTTACAAATACCTTTACAGTGTATTTATATGTAAAATGTTTTCAATTATTCCTATAAAGAGTTAAGTTGTAGATTGTAATAGTTATCATATCAATATGTATTTTAGAAAACCTAAAAATTGCGCACATATTTTTCAGAACTCAATCAATTGATTATATCAATTATATTGATTATATCAATTGATTATTGTAATAGTCATATCTTATGCACCAAAAGCCTACTTTGTAAAAAGTGGTACATATGAAATATTCTTAGATAAATAGTAAAAATCTACCATTTGCCTCGAAAACCGTTCATAGAATAATTTGATCACTTCAGTTCTAGAAACTAAAAATTGATATCTTGTATAAATTAATAATATTTAAAGTATTCACACTCCCTTGTATATTTTGTTGTATTTCTACACTTTAGTAAATGTTAAATATATCTCTCTCTCGCTTATATAAAAAATGATAAAAAAGTAAAACAATCTGGTAACTATACAACATTGTAAAAATACTAGACTAAATACAACGAACTGTGAATACCCCTATTATGAAATGTAGTACACTGAAAAGTTTAGAAATGTATGTCGATTACACATGAAGGGTACAGGGGAAGAAGGCGATAAGTCAGTAAAATAAAAAAATTAAATCCTTGTGGTATTTGTAGCTTAAAATGAATACTATTGAGCCATTGCAGTTTTACATAGTGATGTGAAAAGCTATAATGATATTATACAGTGTGAAATATCAAAGAGCCCAGAACATAATGAATCAAATGGCTCTAGCATAAATTCTTTAAAACGCTCTCCTGAAAATTTAGAAAAAGTGACTAATCGCCTTCTTCCCCTGTACCCTTCACATGGTTATTACTAGGGGCCGGAATTTAAGAATTTTGCTTATTGTCAATTTTAAAAGCAGCTCTTTGAAACTTGAGATCTGGACGAATTACATAAAAAGATGTATTTTAACGTATAGTTTTTTATGCTATTTTTGCTTTTTTGCGATTTTTCGCTTATTTTCTACTTTTTTTGCTTATTTTGAACTTATTTTTAAGTTTAAATTTTAACTTTGACTTAAAATTAATTTTTTAACTTTAAGGTCGTTTGGTATTTTGTCATGCAAAACAATTTCGGTACAAGGGCTAGTGGTAGTTTCATAAACTAATTTTAAATCATTTTAAATCAATAAATTTTACTCATGTGATGCTTATTATTTTATTTTAATGCTTATTTAGTACCTACTTATTTTATTTCCCATTTAAATTCTTGTTAACTACTTAGGGTACGTTTATGTTCTAGATGTGATAAGCGCTAAAAGCCGCGATACTAGCAAAGCAGAGAAAAGAAAAACGACGAAGTATTATGTTTCTGTTTATGTTAAGGCAGCGCGCAAGCCAAAGCCAATAAAACTACCAACCGCGAAGCGGTTAGAACTAAGAAATTTCTTCGCTCAATAGATTTTATTACGCTGAATTAGTCATTTCAGTCAGCTTCTCCATTTTATTTATCTAGCATTGCCACATACAACTTTTTTTGCATTAAACTAAAAATAAACTGTGAACGCAATGATTTGGATCAAAATCATATTTTTTTTTAAAGAGCATTGAAAATCAAAACCTTTCAAAACAAACTATCTGATAGTATTTGAAATCGTATTTCAAAAACGGATGGTCAAAAAAAAATTGAAAAAGAAACCGAAATAAGGGGTTACCGAAAAAAGTGCCAGATTTAGCATGGAATACCTCCTATACCGGGTGTTGAATGGGATAGCCGAACATACTAAATTAACATGTAAAAACTTATTTATGCAAATTCCCATTCTCTTTCCCATCTCATTCAGCACCAGGTATATTTTAACTTAATTAAATAATAGGTGCAAGAGTGCTTTGTTTATTTCTTTCGAATAATACTCTCTAAGCTACTATATTTTGTGTTTTTTTTGTTTCAATTGTTAACTTATTTTTTAATATAATATTAGTATTTCTTATAACGTTATTATAAAATTAATTTAAATTACCTCAATTTATATGTAGAAGATAGTCACCTAATGTAAAAGAATAATTCTAGAAAGATAGAAAATTTCGCACCCGAAAGATTTTGGACATTAACATTGGACGCATAAAATCCCATAGCAAAGTTAATGGGTTTCGCAATCAGGTAACACCGCCATGCCACCCCGTGTGAAATATTTCCCCTTCATACGTATGAGGCGACCGTTCTTTATAGTTATTTTAATTGTTCTTTGAAAAGTTGTCGCTGCAGTGGAAGTGGGAGGGAACGATTAGAAATTTATGTTAAAAAATATTGAAAGAGTTATTTCTAAAATAATGGCTGTACTTGCCGGAAAAAAGATTAACTTAATTGCTATAGGGTATTACCAATATTACTGATTCATTTGGTGGAAAAGTAATTGTAAATAAAACCACTTTCGGTCAATCTCAATTAATCCAGAAATATAATAAATCTTTTTTATCAAATATTTTACTTTTATCCACATCTTTACTTACTGGACTAACTAATTCTGATTTATGCTCCCATATGTATTGTGCACTTACAAAATGGTTTGAAAACCTACCTAGCTTGAAGAATAACAAATATTTACCTGTTATATTATAAAGCTCAATAACTTGAAAGATAAAGCAATATAATTTTTATTTCAACTTAATAAAGCCAATTATACACATAATACCGTTCTGTCAGTTCAATACCAATTTAATTTAAATTTTAATTATCACAAGTAGCATTTTAATATTTCTCATAAAGCAAAAATCAAAGAAAACAAATAATTGTTTCATGCGTAAAAATTAATTAACTTTTCTGGGAAAACATATTCTTCATCAAATAATTAAAGACGTCAAGGTTATTTACGAAATAGCTAATTAATAGGTACGTGATAATAAACTCTTCTTTAACAAAGCAGCCACCCGAATTAATAAAATTATGTTCAAAACGGAATAAATGGAGTTTATTATTTTAAATTAATTTTCAGTATAAAGTAGGTACCGATATCCTATTAGTACCTTTTTATATACCTACCTACATTTTAAACATAAATCCAAACTACCTTGGTGGGGGATCATTAAAATTTATGTCAAACCAATAAAAGCTTTATATTTATTGATAAATATGTGAGTTGTTTAGGCATCTACAAATTTTAAACCGCATTAAAAATTTTGTTTTCTCGTCCTAAAATTTATACGCAACAGCTTTACTTGAAAATAAATATTTACCATTAAATTTTTAAACGCCATGGCATTATTAATAATAACTTTCTGCAGTAGTACTTTTGCGAAGGTTTATAACCCAGTTGTATAATTCTGCAAATTATTCAAACACAATATTGTTACAATTAACTGCATAGTATGTTGCAATTAACACATTTCACATTGTTAGGGTATTAAAATGTAAAATTTTCTGTAGCTACAAAAACGGTAATGAATAAAGGACCATTTCATCATTTTTATAGCATCATTTTCCTATTTAACAGCGACCCCCGATCCTCGGTGTAATTATGCAGCACATAAAATGTTAAACGAATAAATTAATAGTTACTTTATTCCGGTAGTATTTATAAAAGACTTATGTAGTAGTAGATTACTTTTAATTTATTCGTTACGTAGATCAGAAACATGTAAATGTACCGTGATTTGCTCAAATTCAACATTGTTTTCCACGTAGTCCTTGTCTAAATACAGGATACACTGGACAAGCGTGATCGAGATTTGTGAGACTCCTGCAAAGGGTTTACAGATAAAACGACATGCAACTTGAAAAATGTAACTTTCGAATCAACTTTGTTTATTTTAGTTAAAATCAGCAATAATTTAAGGTTAATTATTACATCATAAAAATTGATGCTATACCCCTTTCGATTTAGATATAGGCAAGTGGTTTGTATAAATTAAACTTTAAAATTACTCTCACTTGAATACAAAACAATACATTCCACTGTTGAATTTTGAAACATTTTTGAAAAAGTACGCATAATATAAATGCATATATATAAGTAATATAAAACAAACGTATAGTAGTATGATGCGGGAAAGATAAGCAGAAACTTCCTGGAAAGTTTTATTATTTCGCAAACTGGCTCGGTGGAAAATGTTAAGTTTTGTAAATTTAAATTGTTTAGAAAATATTTTACTAATTTGATTAGGTAGAGACATCGTTTAAAATGTCTACTCGGTTGAATGGGGTAATCTTTTTTGTAAATTAACTAAAATAAATACAGGGTCCGGCACTATAAGTGACACCAACTTCACACTGCTGCAGTTTCTAAACAAAAGATGGCAGCGTGTTCATATTTTGAGAACCTTTAGTCTGTTAAGTTATTTATAAGCCTACGCAAACATTTCATTCTAAGTTGTAAGTGAAAAGAAATATTTCAAATGGAATTCAAACACAATAGTGTGATTGCCTTGTATTTGGCCGGAAAATCGAAACCAGCTATTATTCGTGAGCTCCAGAGTATCTGTGTGAAAAAAAGTTTTGTGTATCGAACCATTAAACGTTACAATGAAACTGGGAGCATCGAAAAACGTGGTGGATGCGGCCGAAAAAAAACAGCAACATCATTAGAAATGGTTCGAAAGGTGAAAGAGCGAATTCGAAGAAATCCGCGTCAGAGCTCAACAAAAATTACTGCAAATCTGAAGGTGTCAGACAAAAGCATACGGCGCATACTAAAAAATGAACTTAAATTGAAACTTTACAAGATACAAAAAATACAAGATCTAATACCGGCACAAAAAGCAGTTCGTCTTCAACGATCAAAAGTACTGAAAACCTTGCACGCGAGCGGCGATCTTGAAAATTTGGTATTTTCGGATGAGAAAATTTTCACTGTTCAAGAATTCGTAAACAAACAAAATAATCGTGTGTGGTTGAAGGGCAAGTCCAACGATAATTTGGACAACCGAATTGCTATGCGAAAACAATCGCCTGCTTGTGTGATGGTTTGGGCTGCTGTAACTGCAAATGGACGTTCTCCGCTTGTTTTCATCGACCAGGGCGTTAAGGTAAACCAGCAAGTGTACCAACAAAATGTGTTAAATGATGTGCTTATCCCTTGGGCACGTGAGCAATTCAGTACAAACACGTGGACATTCCAACAGGACTCGGCACCATCCCATAAAGCTCGTTCGACACAGGATTTTTTAAGAAATCACGTTCCACAGTTCATTTCTTCGCAACAGTGGCCTCCATACTCGCCAGACTTGAATCCAATGGACTTCTCCATATGGTCCATTTTGGAGGCTAAGGTGTCAACGAAAAAATATGAAAATGTGGAAACATTGAAGTCAGCGCTTCGTCGGGAATGGCAACGAATTCCACAGAACCACATTCGTGCAGCGTGCAATGCCTTCATCGGAAGACTGAACGCCATAATCCACGCCAGAGGCAGCCATATCGAACAGTGACATGCTTTTCATAAAATTTAATGTGTTTCCTTCATTTTTTGAAAATATTTAATAAAAACATTCATAATTGATAAAACTACAGCATTTTGAATTCGTGTCACTTATAGTGCCGAACCCTGTACAATTTTAAATTTTTTGTTCCGTGTAATATATAAAATTTTTATTATTTTCTTGTCAATTTTTGTAGTAAAAGGTAAACTAACCTTACCATAATAAATTTAAAATATCTTGAATTTTTATGATACAAAAATGTGTAGGTATGCTTAGTGCATGATTAGTATCAAAATACACATGTGATTTTTAGGTGTCATTCATTGGTAGAGTGCTACGGATGTGAGGTGTGGGTGGTGAAAGAGGCTATGAACTAGGAACTCAAAGCTGTAGACATGCACTATCTCCGACGAAGTACCAAATTATCAAAATTCCAAAATCCCCAACGAAAAAATTAAAATGCAAATAGAAGCACCGGAAACCATGGTAGAAATAATCTAAAGGAGAGGACTGAAATGACATTTGTTAAGAATGAACCATGGACGCTGACCAAAAAGAAGATTTAAATGGAACCCTGGCGGAAAAAATGAGAAAGACTACGATTAAATTTGTAATCCCTTTTTCTGTTTTTAAAATTGTAATCTTCTTCGAGTTTCAAGAGTTTAAAAAATGGATAAACACACATCTGCTCTTTTAAAATCATTTCCAGGCTATTCAACAGGATATTATTATTATTATTAATTAGCATTGCATCCTTGACGGACTGTATAATACAATACAATACTTTAATAGTTTTCTATTTGTCTTCCTTTTTGTCACCAGTTCTCTCCATGTTGAATAATAATCAATTTTTGTTTTATAAATAATGTTCTTGATTTATTTTCATCACCTAATTAGGTTTACACAACCTTCATGAAACAAAATCTTGTTCATCGTGTAACTTACGTCATACTAAAGCAGTCATCTCTTTATCTTCCATATGCTTCCACTGTATAATTTTCCTCATTATAAAATTTTCTTGATGATCAAGCCATCATATTCACTTCTTGACCCTTTCTATATAATCTTTATTATCCATTTCCTCAATTAATTCATGATTCAGTAACGCTTTCATTATGGAGTCAATCACTGATTTTTGACTAATTACTGTTCTTGGTATTTTTAGTTTGATGGTTCTCATTTCTTCTTCTTTCTTTAAAAATACATAACTTCTGCTGCGTACTTTATTACTGTTTTTATCATCGTCTTGTAAATCCTTAATTTAATTGCTCTCGTTATGTGTTGGTCTATCAACAGCTAATTTCCTAGTTCAATACGTTTCGTTGTCCGGCTGTATTCCTCTTTTTTTCATTCACCTCTCACCATAGTGTTGTTTGTTTGTAATCCTATAGAGTGGAAACTCTTCATCTCCTCGGTTTTACTTCCATCCATTGTTAGTCCTCCTCCCACATCGATACCTCATATACTTTGCCTCTTCTCGCTTGCCACACCATTGATAAATTTAAAACAATCAATTTATTTTGCAAGTCGTACGCGTAAGCAATTCCCTGTCTCTTTTTGTTTATTGTTGCAACTGTAGCCTTAATTCCTATTATTACTTTTTCTAGCACCGGATTAAATATCATAGCCTGCTTCACTCCACTGTTTACTCTAAATTCGTTCGTTTCTTTCTCTATAGTTTTTACGCTTACTTATTATGTCTTTAATTTTATTTTCGTTAACTATATTAGTTGGTTCGGTATCTTCATTTCTCTCATAGGTCTTATTAGTCAATTTCTTTTAATTTTATTGAAAACTTGTTGGAAATTCGTATATAACATAATATGAGCACTTATAGCATATTTGTAGCACCTTTCCATTACTTGATTTTTCATAAATATTGTCTGTCTCAACACTTTATTGTTCTTAAATTTTAGTGTTCAAGTGTTCATATTGTGCTCTATTGTGGTCATCGAAGTGTAATATTTAATGATTACTAATGTGTTTCTGGAACCTAGAAATCTGTGATCAACATCATGATCACTGATTATAGTCAGTGATCATACCAATTCAGTGTTATGGTATATTATGTGATTATAAGGTAGTATATGTATACTACATATAATATTTACTTTTCACTATTTTTTAAAGTTTGGTTATTAATAATACTTTAATTAATTAATTATCGTAACTTGTGAAATATTATAATAATTACTACATAATAACTGCTTTTTAATTAATGAAAATCCCATCAGATAATATTTTTCATAATGTTTGTATAATTATTTATTATTATAATGTATAATTGATGAATATTTCAATCGTAAAAATATTATAAAAAATTTGTTAAAGAATCTAATTGCCTAAATTAAATAAGATGCAGGTAATTCGCGGTAACTACGTACAGATGTTATAACCAACCTCGATTCAAACTCATGTTACTCTCCGTAAATAATTATTGATAAAACTTTTCTGTCCCCTTCATTTTATATAAATAACGTAATCATTGGCATTCGAAATTAACTTGCTGTCGTGCTTGCGTTTGTTGCAGAGTTTCCAAAAAGATTTGCAATCGTTGGCATTCGGCATTAACCTGCTGACACGCTTGCGTTTGTTGCGGAATTTGTTACTACAAAATCAAAGCTTATATTATAAAAGTTTAATGGAGATAATCGGTTTATATTCGTTATGAGACGTTATTGAAATTGGCTCCTAGCAAATTTTGTGTTTTATAAATTACCAGCAGGTCAGACGGCCTGCCGGCCGCCATGACCTCCTAATATTTGAATGACTTGGAAACTCCATTCTGCACAGGATCATTTAATATTATAATATTAATTTCTTATTTTATTACTATAAAATCACAAAATTAGTCCTATCTCTTTGTAATTTTGATAATTATGATTAATTTACTAAAAAGTAATATTGATTTTTATTACCCTAGTCTTTTTAATAGGAATTTCTTCTTATTAAAGATTAATTTCCAGCGCAAAAAAAAATATTACAAATTGCCTTAAGGATTCGTATTTGAGATCTTTTATATACATTTTTTCTGAAACTATTTCAAAGTTCTTATAACACTTTGTGTTTTATAAATTATTAACTTTAATCGCACTTGATTTGAATTTGAAATAATTTTTTTTTAAACCAATCTGAACGTCGAAATGAAGTTTCTCCGATTTTGCAAGAAAAAATTGACGTAGAGAGCTGGGAATAGTGGCGTTAACCTTAGAACTCTTTGCTGAATATCCAGTTAAAATTTCATTTCGATCTTGCTTTCCGTTGGGGAGATATTGATGGGACGGACATACATACAAACTTTGAGTTTTATATATTAAGATAACTTATAATTTTATTTTATTACCTATAATTTTCTTATAAATTTTCTTAACCAATCAGAACATCAAAATAAAGTTTCCCCAATTTTGCATGAAAAAGTTGATGTAGAGAGCTGGGTATAGTGGCATCGGTTAACCTTAGAACTCTAGCTGAATATCAAGTTAAAATTTTATTTCGATCATGCTTTCCTTTGGAGAGATTTTGATGGGACCGATATACAAACGTTGTATTTTATATATATTAAAATTAACTAATAATTTAATTATTTAACTTAAAAATTTGTAAAAATACACAGGATTGTAATACAATAAATACAAAAATAAGATAATATTTGGTAAAAGAATACATCATGTAGCAAAGACGAAATTAACTTGGAATATTGCGAAATAATTATTCTAATATAGCTGTCTCAAATAACAACTACATAGGAGAGAAAAAATCCTCTCATTTTTATTAATAGTTACTACCGACGACGTGTTATAATATGTTTTGTGTCAAATTTTCTTCCAGATTTTACTGTTTTCAAGTTTTTTTTACAGATTTTAAGTTTACCGAATAATTATGTATTATGTATGTTATTTGGATTATGAAACATGTTATATAACCAACTTTTATATATGTAAAAATATTTTATATAGATTTAGCAACTACTAAATTCAATACAATCAAGTTACAAAAATATTGAATAAAATAGATACCCGCTTTCATATATGAAAGAATTCCACCGCGTAAAGTTTTATATTATTTAGAATTCCAAGGTTATTGCATCAAAGTAGTTCGGTGAAAAACAATTTTGTCGCCAGTTGTTATAGAAATATTGAACGAATTATACTTTTCAATCAAAATTTTAATAAAACTTTTTAGGTATAAATTTTGGAATTGAAAATTTTCGCGATTAGAATTACATTTTACTTGCCTCTCCCAAAGTAAATTAAAAACCTTGAAAGTATGCAAGTAAAACAAAACAATACATACAAATAATATATAATAATAAAAAATTAACGTTTAATTTATTATTATTATATATTTTCATATGTTACGATATTTAATAATATATTACAAATAATATAATATATTCAAACTCTATTTAGGATAGTTTCTAAAAATTATGTTATTTAAATCAAAATATAATTGTGTGTGATCATCCATTTGTCATTGAAACCCCTTAAAAATAAATTATATGAACCCCAAACAAGTATCGTTACATATTTAGACACATTCTTGGACATTACCACGAAATTTAAACAGTATTGTTAATCTTGCATTTTGCAAATCAATTAAATGTATTTTCAATTTCCCTTTCATTATGTTTCACTAATAATTTTTTGTTTTCAGCTAAGTTTAATTTGACTTGGAATGCCCTTTAGATATTTTTGTAATTTCAATTAAATGAATAATTAATAATTAGAATATAAGGGTCTCTTGTACAATATTTATTGTAAAAATTTATTTCAAAAACTTCATAAAATAATATGTAGGTATTGTATTCCATTAATCTTCTTCAAATCCATTTTAAAATTTTAAATCTTTTAATTAAAACTTTTTAAGTTAGATTTTATATTAAAAATTTGCTTTTACGTTTAAATTAAAGTGTAAAAGTATCAATTTAAAAGAAGCAATTGACTGCTTGGAAAAACTTGAAAATAAATTTTATATCGATAACAAGGAAGAGTTCTAAATACGTGATCATTAAAGAAGTTAAAATAATTCTAATCGAAAAGATATTACATATTAGTGTATTTACTTATGCGGAAAAAGTTATTTAATACATACTTGTAAGTAACGACGAATTTGATATTCAAAACGCTGCTTATTTTACTAGAAAAAGAATTGGTTTTAGTTTAAAAATTTTAAAATTTCATCATAATATAAGTTATAATAATTATTACAATATTAAATGAGCTTTTAATATTTTTGTGCCTACTACAGAAAATGAGCCAATCGTTCCGATGTTAAGCTATATTATGGGAGAACTTAGCATATAAATTTATATTCTTAATTCCATAAATTGAAATCAAAAGAAAATATTAACATTGACTACTTTTTGTGCCTCCTCTTAAAATATATTTTGTGGTAAACCATATATATCTTGATTAGTAGATTTAACAAATAGTAAATTTCTGTTCTGCTCAAAAGTGTCATCTAAAATTTTGACAACTTCTGCCTTAAATAGTGTAATTAGTGAATAGTGAAGAAGAAATACCTAACACTAATTATTATTATTGTAAGTTAAAATCTAATTTATTCTAAACACACACATATTAAGAACTTATTTACATAGTTTTGTTGCAAATAATTTATAAACTGTAAACAAAATATACAATTTGAAAGTCGAAATACTAAATCACTATTACAAAATCAAACCTCCCGTATAGTCTACCTTCTCCCAGATTTTCCTACCTAAATAATTTATGTTTTCAGTAATATCGAATGCACTTTTCATAATTAATTTAAATATACTTATGTTTAAAAAGATGAAAGTACGAACTCTTAGTTGATTGGTGGATTAGCTGAAGAAGTTATTGGGTTACTAACACTATTAGTTATTTTGAGCATGTTTGAAGTTTTTGTTTATTTTGACAATAAGTTATTAGTTCAATTTACTGTTGATTGATTTTTTCAAATTGCTTTTATGATTATAAAATAATAATCGCATTCCGTGTATTAAACAAAATTTTAATTTAAATAAATGTAAGCAAGCGAAAAAATTTGATTGATTTTATGTTATATTTCTCGCCTATAACTTGGTATTGTAAAGTATCCGCTCCATTAAACAATAGACATCCATTAAGAATTTTTATTTATAATGTAATAGCATTTTCTCAGTCACAAAATCTATGAAAAAAGAAAATGCGGAATTTAAGTATCGATACACCAGTCTAATAGATTCATTAATATTTATTTTTAATAATAATTGTTTTTAAAGCTATTTTTTATAAAAAAAAGAAAAAATTTCAAAATATTTTAAAATAACTTGACTTTATGTCACTGAATTATTATTGATGAAAGAACTATACAGTATCACTTTCTTGTGACAATTATTACAGGTAAGTATTGATTTCAGTTATTCGACATAATAACTGGGTGTTATGTGTAGAGTAACAAGTTTTTTTTTAGTTCAGTAATGTTCAGTTTAGTTCAATTACCTGGTTATTATATTAAATAACGGTATTCACACTTTAAAGCTAACAAAAGCAATTGTTTTATTTTAGTACCTAGACGCTCAAGTAAAGGTATTGTTAAATTAAATTTAACAATTATTTTTCCGTTTGAAGAGAACGCATTCACATGTTTTATTTGGAAAAAATTTAAATAATGCCATATTTTAAATAAAAACTTTTTTAAAGAACTAATTTGAAATAGATAATAGTTTATCTATAATTGATATCTATCAATTATTTTCATTAAGACATTATATTGATATCAGAAATGATGTAATCGTAATTTAGATTGATCATAATAAAATTAAAACTATAAGCTGCCATCATGACTTATTTTAAAAGCTAGAACGTTTTAATTACTCAGGTAATTCTAAACAATGTTTTACAATTGCAAATATTACTTATGTATCGAATGACGATATGGTGCACGCAACCATTTCCTAGTCAAGTTAAATATTAAAGGTGGCATACATAATCTGCGTCCGCGAAGATTCTAACACGCAAGGATAAGATAAGCTGATAACAAAACCATGATTCACCCTTAAACATACAAGGGAGATTGGTAGGAGCGATATACCGTCTTAAACAACCCAGCCATATATATAACAATGTCAGAGCGAAACACTTTAATGGAAGTCAAAAAACTTTGCTCTATATTCTGGTATTATATGATTTTTTTATAGCCACCGCATAGCACCTTAATAAGTTTACGGCAATTGTAATAACTTATTATTTCAAAAAAAAATTATAAAGCTTTTAATGCCTATTTTCTTTTGCATAAATTTAATGTAAATTTAAAAACTAGTTATAATAGATAGAATTTTCGAACTATTAGAAATATCATTACAAGAAGATTGGGAATAAGAGTTACATTATATTTTCTTATTAAATCGTGAATTGATTAACTTTTACTACAATAATGCAATCTGCATTATATTGCTCAAAATTAATATTTCAGCAATATTAAATAATAATTTATTATAGCTTAATCATGTAAATCTTACAGGGGACTTCAGGATTAAGTTTAATATAATTTACTCATGTCAACCAATAAATAGTAATATTCCTAATACATAATTTCTTTAACATACAAAAGTTTTATGTAAACCTAAATTATTAAAATAAAATTGATCATATTTAGTGTAAGTTATGATAAATACGAAATTTTAAACATAACGCTCTCTACGTGATGAAATCCAAAACTTAATTAGGTTCCAAGATTAAAATACGTTTAATTGGATTCGTTTTATAATGTTCTTTTAAATTGTCCATGTTCATTCAAATCAACTTTTCATTTCAAGTTATGCTTATTAGTAGACATACCTTTTGTAAAATGTCTTATATATTATAATACTCCTATTATTTTATTTTTAATTCAATATTTGATAAATTTTTAAATTTCATAATATTTTTACGTTTAAATTTAAAATAGCGATGCTAATACATGGATAAAAAATTAAATTATACTATATAAAAAAGCAGTTGCAAACAGAATATTTTAAAACATATTTTGAACTTAAGTTTTTTAACCAAGTTCAGTTGAATTAATTCTTTGAAAACCCATAAAAACAATAATATGCCTGACTATTGTTTAGAATTACTATCAATTCTAGGGTTATATGTATAAATCGAAGATAAAAGTGGTATTACTAAAGTTGCTGTTTTAGTAATGTGTAAAATGTGAAAACAAAACTGATTTATTAAACTTTTCAATAGTAAATGTCACAGCCAAACACACTTGATTGATGATATAGTTGTATTATTTTATACAAAAATTTATTAGAACCACGTATAAATGCCGTATATAAAGTTATTATAAAGCTCCTTATTTGAACATCAAAACATAATTTCTTGACTCCAGATGATGTTTTAAATAAATCTTAAGTAAATTTAAAATAATTAATTTTAATTTGTATTTAATTATTGGGTATTGTTTTTTCTCTAACTAGTAAATTATTATACCTCTACGTATCTCTTATATGTTTTATATATTTAGTCAGACTTATAGTTAAATAATAATAGTAGTAATAGACAAAATAGTATATTGCTGTAAAAGGAGCACAAGCAGAACTTTTCGGGTCTAGTTGACGAACGAGAAGAGCGAGGTAGAACAAAAGTACAATCTAAGCCATAAAAAGTACTTGAACTCTAAACACGCTGTCAGCCATATCAGTATTTTGGGATGACTAAAATAGCAACACACAATTGTTTGGAACAAAAATTTAATTTAAATAAATTAAATAAAATAAATTTAAATTATTAAATAATTTTAATCAAGAATTACACAAAAACAAAAGCACATCTCACTGAACAGCTCTTTGTTGCAGCATACAACATCCGTATAATGCGATTAGAAGAACATCTAAAAGAAATGGAACAAGAACTAAAACATATTAATTGAGATGTTATCGGACTCTGCCAAACACGTCTTCTAGCAGAAGAGAAGCGTGGGACGACCACAGATAAGATGGAGAAACGATATCAAAACATCGGCGGGTACAGGCTGGCAGCAGCTAACGCAGTATAGAGAAAAATGGAAAGAAAATGGAGAAGCCTATGTTCAGGAGTAGATAAATAACGGCTGAAAAAGAATCAAGAATAAGAAAATATAAAGAAACGAAAGTATGATTTATTAAAAATTTTAGTATTTTTAAAAATTAAGCTTCGTTTTACAAAAGTATGTAGTATAAATACAGCACAGATGTATTTTTAAATTATCATGTTTTTAATCTTTATTTTGGCGTAACATTTCTTTACCTCGATAAACATCATTGCCTTATAGCAATGATTAATTCTTTAAAATCTTTAAATTTAATATTTTATAAATAATTTCTTGAATAAAAACTCAAGATATACATATGTTTTTCACTAGGTATTATAATCATCAAAAAGATTTAAAATGAATTGAAATTTCTCTAGAAAATTCAATGGTCAATATTGATTCTTTAATAAAAAACGACAATCAACGAAATAATTATCATAAATTATTAATTTTGTAAATTATTAAGGCAACATTTTCTAATCATAAGCAGATTAAAATTTATAACAGTTGACGCTTTAGGCAACTTTCCGTCTATTAGTTCTCAATATTTCCTATTCAACATGTCTAATCTGTAATGTGCCAATTTGTAGTGATTCGCCATGGCATACCTATCATTTATATTTGATATCAAAATTATTAACAATTCCGTAGCAGAAATTGTAAATAAATTTTACCAACATGAAAGCAATAATACTTCCTATATTTTACCAACTTAACTAAATTAAAAACTTACCGACTTACATTTTGTTTATAACTTTGTAAACAACAATCTGTCTTGGTAAATTAAAGAATTACGAGTATGTGAAAAATAGGCAATTACAGTGTCACAAACAAACTGAGTTATTTATAATTAATAGACAGAGAAATAAATTAAGAGTAATGTATTCTAGGGTGAGGCAACCGCAGTTAGGTCGTTTTCAGAGGCTTCCAACAGTTTTAACGAAGTGAATCTTTATTATAAATAAAAGAGTCGATGTCGTTTACTACATAACATAAATGTAAATAAGCTCGCAAAGTTATTTTTCTTCATAAAAGATTTTTAAATTAAAAATAACTTAGAGAGAAAACTTATATTTAATTTAAAGCATAGATACATATCTATATGTATATGTAGGTAACTATTAGTAACTGCTGATCGGAGGAGCTTGTTCGGTTAACCCTCCAGTTTATGTGTTTCCTGTTGCTGGATGACCACATATATCTCACCATGAGACTAATTTGTAACGTTATCCTAGTGCTACGTAAACTTTTACTTTAACAGTGTTAACACTTGTTTTGCAACCCTCAAACACAAACACCATAGCATTTATTGTTTTAATTGCTTAAATGTTCAATTTTTTGAAATAAAATTGTGGGCAATGTACCTATTTATAGGTATCTACTATGTGTTATGAATAAATTACTTAATTCTTTAAATTTCAGTATAAATCAATATTAAACATAGTCTCTAGCATTCAATAGTTCAATTATTTTTTCTAAACTTAAGTAAAAAGTTTCGTTTAAAATATAAGTAATGCAAAAAATTTCCGGAATAATTATTTTATCGGAACTCGTAGAGAAAACGACATTTTCTGAACTAGAACGAGAAAACGAAACTTTATGAGCCAATTCAATATTCGACTATTAATGCAACATTCATTAATTTGACTTCACTGGTAAAGTGTTCATTGCATGATCAAGTCAATGACCAAATGGTAATTATTGTCACCTACCTAATCGTGTCTAGCAATACACAAATACCCTGTGTCTACTAGACGAACAAGTTAATTTAAAAAAATTGACATTTTCATATGATGTTATTTTAAAAATAATATATACCCTGAACTGAATTTGTTCCTTGATTCTATTAAAAACTAAATGGAATAAAATTATTATGTTTTTTTGCAAGGAATCGAATTATTGCAATATTTTTTTCGTGATGTTAATATTGATTGTGAATAATTTTAGCATAATGTTCTATTGTTTTCTATTTTAGAATTATATATTACCGCCCGAGACTCAAAAATTTATTCGCTACTCATCGCACAGCTATTTTGACAAGCAAGCGCAAAGAAGCTTTTTAAAGTTGTAAACGTAGTAACGAATGCATTACAAAAATCACAATTTTTGTAATTTATCTTTTTGTCTAGTAGATGCCGAGTATGCTTATATTGCTTGTAGGTAACAATTTTTACCATTTGATTATTATTGATCTAAGCATGTAATGAATACTTGACAGATCAGATCAAATAAAGGTTACATTAGTAGTCTATCTAATATCGAGGATATGAAGCTCGGAAAATATCATTTTCTCTACGAGTTCTGATAAAATAGTATACTTAGCTGTACTCAAAAATGTTTTCGTTGCTGGGCTCGCGTACACTCACTTGTCAATACAGCTGTGCACCTAGTGATGAGTAATTTTCGAGTCTCGGTCAGTAAAAGACCCAGGTTAAGCAGAGTATCTAATAATTTTATTATCGAAGATCTAGAAAAACTTTCCATTAAATCCTCAAGTGTTTAATTATGTTATTTGGTGAGGAGAGATATACAAGTAGTTAAATGATTTCTTACTGCCTATTTCTGATTCTGCACGGAATTTAGGATTATCTTGGATTTAGCTTTAAGATTTACGCTCCATGTTAATAGGCTCCTGTAAAAATCGTATGTGGATCTAAAATTATTATATACTATTTTGTAGCCGGGTTTATTCATCACTTACAGAAGTGCAGTAAAACCTATGTACGTTACTCCGAATAAATCATGCTGTTTTTTTCTAAAAAATATGAAAATTAAATTCATTAGCCCAATTAATTTTATTCAGCAAAAAGATGGCGAGCGGCATTAATGTACCTTAAAACAACTGCGTTCACAAAAAGTTAACAATTTAACTTCGGCAATTGATTGATACAAGGAGAAACAAAACGCAATCTTTAAATGTGATTATATAAAAAATTAATAAGTGTAAATATTGTACGATATAATATTATGGAATACGAGTGTGAACGTATCGATCATGACTATGCAAAATATACGATTTGTTCTTTTTTGTATAATTGTCTGGAATGTCAGTCTTTCATTATTAGTAAGTTGAACGGTTTGTTATGGTACAATAACCTCGTATTGCATTTCACTCAATATTGAAGAAAAGGGTGCAGATGTCAGTGAGTAAATTAATGATTAGGGCGTGATTTGACGTTTAATATTGAGCTAAACGAAAAAAATTACGATTGTTTGTTTTCAGTTACTTGTAAATTTTGGATTCATATTTAATGATGTTTTGAAAAGTAGTCACTTCTTAATTACATACATTTTTAATTTATAAGTATACCCTTTTTTTTAACCAATTGTATTGATTGTTTCGTTCCCATTAGTCCAATCACATGTCATTTACATTAACAAAGAACGAGTCTGGTTTCCCAGTAAGTAAAAAAGGTTATATAAATTAGTTTCCCAATGGTGATAAAACTGAAATGGAAGGTTAAAATTTTAAAAGTAACTGCACATAATTTTGCTTATTAGGTTTTGATATTAGTACCATTATTTGAAATAATAGAAATCAATTTAATATGTATATCACTATTAGAAATACTTTTAGTCGCATACATTTTTTAAATATGATTTTTTATCTATTAAGCTTAGTTTTCACATAATAGTTTTTCTATTTATCTGTTGAATCTACATTAGTTCTGAAATTAATAATAGCTATGTATTTTTGAAAATATACTTATATGAAAAAATGTTGAACTAAGAGTGTCCCAAAAGAGTTGTATATATTTTTAACATGTGTTTCGGAATGTAAAATTTTATTTGTTCGTTGACAAGTGGCACTCGCATAATTGAAATTAATTGTCTTGCATCGCATTGTAAGAATTTATCAAATTAAGATATCTTAATTTTCACTCTTTTATACTTTAATTTGATTCGTTTCTGCAAGGGTTTGAAATGCAATACAAAATAACAAATTCATTTCTATTTGTGAGCACTACTAACTATACCCTGCTATTAAAAAGTAAGTTTTTGTTTTGACGTTGTTGTAAGATTTTTCTATACGAACGTAATACGAGATCAAGATTTCAAAAAGTATATTTGCAATGGTTAAGGAAAAGTACGATTCAAACTATAAATAGCACAAGAAAGAATAAAGAGTCTAATTTAGAAATTACAATATTGATAACTCACGATAAAGTACACTTTTTTCTTCAATTAAATTAAGTGCTTCAAATAAAAGCATAGCACTAATTATTAACAACCGTGTTTGTGTTACTTCTAGTAGATTTTTATATCATTGATAAGCATTCATTATATAGGGCTTTCCATATTTGGATTCCGTGGGTCCGTAATTTGTACCCAGAATTCTTGTACCGAAACTCAACCAGTGATCATACCAATTAAGTTATACAAACAATAGAACTGTAATAAACATAATATTGCCAATGATATTGGCAAATTATTTTTAATAATATTGGAAATCACGTTCATTCGTTCAACACTAATAATCTCAATCTCGTGAAATTCATGGACGAATCTAGGATCTTGGAATTGCTTTTTGATTAGAAGAGAAATGTTCCAAAAAAATATCCCTATAGAATTAGAAAAATCTGCATATATACCAAGCGATGTTGAGAAAAGTTTGAGAATTTACAACAAATTAGTATCCTATTATACTGGGTGCTGAATGAGTTAGCCGAACATAGGAAATTAACACGAAAAACTTATTTATATAAATTCCTGCATCCCTAATTATTTTAGAGAAATAATAAAAATCACAAAAATAATGCGGAAATATAAACTACGAATGATAAGAGCATTATAGATTTTATCTAGCTTTTACATAAAGGGTCAAAAAATGCTTCTCATATTGTTAAAATTTTCATTTATCAAACTGGCTATTTAAGTTTCCAAGGAAATTATTTTTGATAAGTAATAAAATACTATAATTAACAATATAGTCTCATCGAAAAATGGAATAATAAGTAGTAGAACTTGGTTTATTCGGATTTATTGAACAAACTATAATATATTGTTAGCCAACGTTTCGGCGTTATATTTTAATGTTTGAGTTACAAACTTTTTACATCATAATTGTTTTCCATTATTATGGCGGTATATAACGCCGAAACGTTGGATAACAATTTATTATATTATGCTATTTAATAAAATAGAATAATAATTGCACGTTGCTTACAGTTTTGCACTTTATTAAATTTTAATTTCATAAAATGGCAGCAAAATACCCAATTAGTGAAATAAATCAATTTTTAAAACTATATAATGGATATATTATAATGATTTATAATGAATTTTTGAAGGCTACATAAATAAGAAAATATTCTTCTTACTTTAATATAAAAAGTGTCAGATTATTATTATTTTTTTTCAAAATTTTGAAAATAATGTAACAATTTAGAAGTTAATAGGTGTTTGAACAATAATAAAATCACTTCATGATCATAATCATGGCTTCTTCGGGACTGCAACATCTTTATTAAAATTATTACCTGTATGACAGATTTACCACATGGTTCAAGGACGTAGGCGTATCATTAACCACATTTGTTAACATTTTTTGATTCTTAAAAATTTTAATTTGTATTTGTATATTAATAATTATGTTTCAGTCCTGAAGAAGCCGGGATAAGCGGCGAAACGTTGACTAAAGTGTAATAAATAAGATTTTATTATTGCCCAAACACCTATTAACTTCTGAATTTTTATAAAATATGGACGTGAATAAAAAGTTGAATGAATTTGAAAATAATTATTTTCTCCGAAAATATCAACATTTCGAAACCGTTATTTGCTGAGAATGAATGTTAGTTAGAAAGGATTTTCTGAAAAAGATTAGCCCAATCGATGCCAAGGCCATTATTTTTCCTTTAAAAGTAAAATACAACATTAAATTCAAGCTTGCAGACACAAAGAACTGTAGTCACTGTTCAGTCCAACTTGGAAGGTCACTGTTGCAAAATATTCATAAATTATAATATAGTATCTACCTATCATTAAAAAAAATTGTCCGCTTGTTTTTAGTATATCATTTATGCAATTTCAAGTGTTCAAATTATGCACATCTAATTTAGTCTAAATGATAAATTAAAGTTAGTCATGTTTTGAATAGAAAACATACCTTAAAAAATAACTATCACAAAAAACAAACCAAAATTCTGGTTTTGCATTACCATACTATTTGGCGACGCTATTCAACTTCTATTAAAAAGTATAAGTTTGAACCTCTACCCCTACACAATTGACAAATATTTTTGTGTATTATAGGAAAACAAATTATAATCAAAAGATATTCAGAATAACTGATGTATCCAATTTTTAGTAGTTCTGAAGTTATGGTCACATTTCACATTAATATTGTCAATATTACAAGAATAAAATGAAAATCACTTTTACGACTTCAGCAGTAAAAATGTTTTACTTAAAACTTTAATACCTATATTTATATTACAGTAGAACCTCGATTATCCGGGCCGATTGGGACCGAGATTTTCACGGATAATTGAAAAGCGCGGATAATAATAATTGATGTTTTTTGTTAATATTACAAAATATACTTATTATATAGTATATTTCGTACAAAAAAATACACAAAACCGTTTTGTATGTAATGCAAGTGCAGCTCTGAAGTAAGCATAAATTCTATACGTTTGATTTTACATAGTACGATATACGCACGTATAAATCGCCGGCAGCACGGATAAACCGCCGCACGGATAAGTAATCGCAGGTAATCGATGTATAACGCACCCACGGATATACCGCTTCACGGATAAAGGTAAGTACATGCACTAGCGATTTGCGTTTTGCGGAATGCGATTTTTCCCATTTCTGATGTTTGATTGGTCAAATTGGTCAACTGCCTTCAAATTCGACCAATCAAAACAAAAATCTCATTCCGCAAAACGCAAATCGCTAGTGCATGTACTTACCTTAAAGCGCACACGGATAATCGAGATTCTACTGTACTTGCATTTTAATTTCGTAAGCGATTTGTTACAAAAGCTTTCATTTAAAAGCTGAACTTTAGGGCGGAGCATAAATAATTTATTTTAGAAATTTTGAAACCCTGGGTGTGGAATAGTTGCCTTCAATGTGAAACAGCCTGGATAGAAAAAATGTTCTATTTGACTTAATTTTAATGCAACAAATCAAGGGTTCTTCCTGAACTCATCTTCAAGTTTCTATATCAACCAATATAATTAAAAATCAAATGCACTAATATACTGTGTTTTTATATTTTTTAAATTACTGCCAACCAGTTTAGGGTTTTTAAAATCTCGTTATCAACAACACACATTACAAATCATAATCTTACTCTTTAAATTTGATTAAAAATCCGAAGATTGGTTCTCAGATGACATGTGTCAATAAATGAATCAAATATAAACCGACACGACAAGACAAATAAAAAATGAAGAAAGTGGGGTTACTATAAAAATAAAATTTGTGATGCTTTTTTCGCTCATCCTGAAATTATTTCGATTGGAATGCTTGGTGAGAACAGAAAACATATTCGGGTATTGACCTTGCGTCGAATTTTAAAATATAGATGTACAAATAATATAATAACTGAAATTCGCGAATTTAAAGTGCCCGAAGTAAATTTTGGACATGATGATTATACGGAGATAATTAATTGGAAATCTACGAAAGTAACTGAGCCACCATTAACCAAAAGCATCATTGAAGAAGATCTTATAGAAATGATTGCAAGGATTCCTGAAAACTTCGAAAATTAAAATTTTCTAGGTCACTCTGGCTGGAAAACGACATATAAAAATGTTAATGGAAGCCTCTTCTTCAGTATGTAGAAACGATGCTAGAGATGGATTTATCCGGACAAAAATTTCTTCCAGGAAAGCAATACCAAAGTTAGAAACAAAGAAAGATTTTGTCAAGAAAGTTTTTAGACAAATGGGAAGTTGGTGGGATATTAAATTAAAACAAAAAATTTTAGACGAAAAAAGGAACCTGAAGATATTCTTATTTTTTAAATAGCTTTTTACGATTGTATAATATAATATATCAAAAGGCAACTATCGCGCACCCTGGACAATTCAAATTCAAAACTACATTTTTTTCCTATACGTTAAGCTTCGCTCTACGTGAACATACATAGCAGGTATAGATAATGTATTAATAAAGAAATGGACGGTTTGCAAATGTAGCAAAATAAACTAGCATTAATAAAAATAATACTCTGTTCGAGTATCATTTAATTGACTCTTGATGCAAATTGGATTAAAAATATTTTTTATAAACAAATTATTTAAAACTGAATTTACAGCATAGGATTACTACTATGAAGATTCTTATATTAAATTTGAACTACCTTCGGCGAAATAACACTTACTAGTTTTTCTTTTAATTAAATTACCTAGAAATAAACGGTATTTCATCAAATTCACTAATCTGTTATGAAATCTTATTGTATAATACAATATCGATCATAATATTTTTGCTCAGTATTAAAATATTTCTGTTCTTTGTCCAAAGTAAATCTAATGTTTAGAAAGTATCTATATAAAACTAATTTTAAAAAACCAAAATTATTAATTATTAAAAATTGACGTTTATGTTTTCCAACATCTTAAACTAAATTTCTTGAGCTTAATATTATAATTAAGCAATTTGTAATAATGATTTGTTTGGAATTAAAATCAGTTAAAAATTACTTCGACAGATCAAAATAAAAAAATTTAATTTGTAATTTGTATGCGAATAGTTTTACTAATTAAAATGACATAATAAAACTATCTCTTTCCATTACTAAACTGATTTAACAAGGTATTTTCTATGTTCAGGTATATACAAGGCGGATCACTCGATATAGTATGCGTCCCGAGAGATTTTTCACTTTTTTAGTACCTATGTATTATTTAAGCCAAATAAATAAAATTGCTTAAAGTTAATACAGTTAAACTGTTATCCATAAATTGTTATTATATACCTCAATACGAGTAATATATGTACATAGTATGTATAAAACTAACCATCACTCTCAAGAATCCATTAACGACATACATTCTCACGTTTCGATCTAATTAATCCCATAAATGTATGGAATTGTTGCACAGTGTAACTATTGAGTATTTATTAGTTAATTTCAATTATTTCACAATTCGAGAATACTCGTTATTGCAACAATACAAATCTGAGAGATTTCATTTTCCTAATTACAATAGGAAAAAATAATTTTTATAAAATAATATTGTGGTATGTTTTTCGGTTTTTCTCTAAAAAAAATTACCGCATTACCTTTTTCTTAGTTATTTCAATGTTTTGTTAAAAGAAAGTCGTACTGTTCATTATATGGCGGCAACAAAATAAAAAGAAGAAACTATAACATTGTTCTTAGATCCCGGTTAAAATAGTGTTAATGTTAACGTTAACATAATGTTAATAAATGCCATCTTTCTGACGATATAGCAATCAAACGCGAGCTTTCGTTAACATTGTATGTTAACATTAACACTATGCTGACAGGACAGTTACGCCTTACATAAATAATATTTTAGAATATCATAATAGCTTTTCGTCGTATTCTTGCGTAATATATTTATTTTAGTAAATTTAAAATATATTTACTAAGACATACTAATTTTGAAGTAAGTAATCAAAAGTTAAACTTAAGCAAAATGATTTGTGTACTTAAAGAGAAGAGAAGTAAGCACGTTAATAATGTTTTATATGAATTTGTTAGAAACAGCTTTGAAGTCTAATTATTTGCTTCATTTTTATGAGTGTTTAATGAGCATTAATATCTTCTTAAGTGAGTCCGTCTTCTCTACAAATAAGGTATAATTAAGTGGAATACAAATATTTATATGAAAGGGTTAGATAATTATTTGCTTTGTAAGCTATTCTCTTCGCTTGACATATTATGTGAAGAAATCCTAATACATTTTTATTATAACACGTTGAATATGTAAAATTTTGACTATAATTTCCATAAAGAACGCATTTTTATTGTGTTATTTCTTGATGTGCACGCAAAACGTATATCACGAAACCTTTTTACGGTTAGACAAATTACCATGAATCATAATATAAATTTAAAAGTACATTACAAAAATACAACACTTACAATGCTGATTTAATTTTATATAAAGTGTTAACAACACTGAATTAGAAAGAACAGGTTGTACATATTACATGATGCCTTTGTATGTAGGTACCTATACTATTGCATTTCAAATCTATTTCTATAAGATATCGTATAAATATTTTATTATAGGCCAAGGAGTTTAGCCTATATTTGTAATATACTGCACGACACTTAAATTTTCTGCTTAGATTGCGACAGATTATTCAATTATGTACCTGTTAGAGGTATTTTGATTTACATATCGATTGTGCGCCTAACACGCGGGTTTGCTATACTAAAATAAAAGCCCTTTCTAATTTATTTATTATTATACTATAAATCATTTCATTTAAGAAGCAAATCTAAATATGACGTATTCCAACTTTGAAATAATTCTTTTTTTAGTCGACACAATAAACTTCGTCTAACTTGTATGCACGCCTAACGGTCAATAAAAACTATGAAGACATTAAATGATATTACGTACATGAATTCTGACACCAAGTTTCAACAAAATATTTATAAAAGTTATATCAAAAGTTTGATGGCAAACGTTGAATATGACAAATTCCCGGAATTTACTGTAATTTCTAAGAAAAGCGCGCCTTCCCTCGGAACAGGTAAGTGCTAAAAATAAGATAGTTTGACGGTAATTACAAAAGAAGTTTTAACAAAAACGTTTTCTTGCGTAATATTAAGATATGGATACAGATTTACCATAAAACCGTACAATAAACATTAACATAGGGTAAACAATTTAGCTACAAGCGGGAGACCATATAATATACATAGATATACGATTTTAGTACTTCGCATAATCATTTACCTTATTTGGCTTCTATAAACAGCTGGGCGGGATATTTATGTTTTCATTTAATAAAGTCGTTGGAAAACCAAAAGCAGTGTCTTAGATATTAGAGTGAATAAACTATGTAATTTTACATACACATGACAAAAATTTCAGAGCGTGTAATTTAATCGTATTATGTTGTAATTATTATATAAGTATAATTATTATCCGGCGGTATTAAAGCACTTTAGCCAACAGTAAAATAAGACAATTATTGCCTTTACAAAAAGTGAATCTCCAAGTTGGAGATCTATATAGATGTTAGTTATCACGACAATTTTTCATTCCTTCACTAAAAATTCCTTTGATTAGTTTTTGAGTATACAAACAAAACAACATAAATAATTTTAAAGTTGTCCGTGTTAGTAGGTACTCTGTGAGAGTCTCAACGCCCAAACAAAATACGGAAAATACATATTTCCTGGCTCAATTTGAAGTTTTCCTGAGATGTGTTCCCATAATTTAGAGATAATTTGTTGTTGACGGTCTTTGCTATTCATCTTAAAATTCTATTATTGATATGTGTTCCAATAAAAATAATATTTTTGTTTTAGATTTGAATCAAAACAACTTTATTCAGAAAACCCTTAGAATACAAGTTTTCCGTTATATTATATAATATTTTAGTTTTATAAATATTTAAAAACCATTAAGGTAAAATTAAGTTTGATGAGATTTACTACTTTTATTAATAAAATTCAATAACATTTTGGTAACTTGGAGAATTAGAAATAAAAGCTTTGTATTGCACTCCTAAATTACAAAATATGCCATCGATGCGATGCAGTATTGATAAGAGAACGGGCATTTAGTTCTCGTGTAAGACGCATGTAATCATTGTTACAGGTAACAGAAAGAACTACAAGCAATTTATGATCGTAATGCAGACGTTGATCAATATAAGAAACCGCAGAAGACCCATATTAGAACCTTGAGATACCCCAGACATGGGGCAAATGAATTAAATTGTTGTAATAGATAGCGTCTACGTGCCCACCAGCATCAAAAATCCCAGAAACAAACTGCGTGAAGCAAGTCAGATGTATAACGGTTGTCCTGTAAAGTATGTAAACCATGCTGCTATGAAGATTTGAGAATATACAATCATTTCTACCTCTTGTTACCATGTTGCAAACTAAATCAATTTTATCCTCGATAGATTTCACAGCAACAGGAATGTTTTTGCATTTTGTTTGATTTTTCCACAGTGATTGAGTTATGATAACATCACCACACGACTTGCAATCCATGTATCAACATTCCCGATCCATCGTTTTCTTTATATACTTCAGATGAAATCTGTGTGAACATTTGGATTTACATTAAATATAATACTCATATCTTGTGATAATGGCAGCCGAAAGTCAGTAAAAACGTAAAACACAATAAAAAGAAGTCATACATAAAAATGTAAATTCTAGGATACAACTACCTTCTAGAGTTAAGAGTTTAGATATTATAGGGCCTTAAATATTTATTTTAGTCCTTGGTTTATTAAAATTTTGATTGAAGTAACTAAATTATTTCAAGATATTAACTCACACCTAAATACCATGCACCACTGATAGCTTGGTAAGATCTTCTTTGCACCATGTTTTTGTTCTCTTTGTTTTTTGCTCAATTGGAAAAACCGCCATGTTATAAGGGTATTATAGCATAATGTTAGGTATCGTATTCGGGAAGATATAAAAATACTGCAAAAACAACTATTACTGCAGGAAATGGAACCTGCACCTTTCAATCCATTTGGTACTATTTAATGCGGTACCAACACGGTTAGAGGACCTGTGAATTTCCGTTGTATCAGCTTGCTACAATTCATTGATTTTAAAAATCATAAGTGTTTGCTTGCCCTTATCCTAGAGTTATATTTCGCGGGTCCTCCTCGTAAGCTAAATGCATTGCAGATGCATAACATTTTATTTATAATGGTCCAATTTGTCGAAAATAGATATGTTGATTGAATTTAACATATCGTAAAAACCTATTAAAATATTAGCATGCTATTTAAAAATATCGTTAATTTCATCACCTTTGCGAATACATTTGAAACGGATACATATTAAAATATTAAATTAAACGACTTGTAATTTTCGAAACTAAACTAAAGGTAATGTCACAGAAATTAATATACATAGCTTTTATGAACTTTTCTTATAGAACATCGACTTAGACATTAAATTTTCTCTCACATACATATCTGTATGTCAGTTCTTATCACTACTACAACGTAAAAAATGTATTTAAATTTAAACTGCACGCGATGCTTTACATAATATGACTAATTTATGCTGCAAAATAACGTTACCTGCAAAGTACTGTATAAGCGAGACCGAATAATAATTTTAACCGCATTTGTAATTTTTATCATTTGTTCTATCCATATTTAAACTGAAATCTTTTTGCATATTATACAACTTCAAGTAGAGGTTTAAAATCTTTTTACTACACTTTTTTATAGGTATTTTAAATTTAAATTAATGTAAAAAACCAAAAGTCGTAAGTATTACAGTTCCTTAACATAAAAGAAGTATTGTATTATTATTATTATTATATTTTTTGTAACCTTTTTGTGTATTATAATGCAACACGAATACAAACATAAATCTAATAATACTTTATGTAGTTATTTACATCAAGCATTTTAAAACTGAAGAAATTATTATTAAATTAAAAACAAACATGAAAAACACGGTAATCCCCTGTATGTATGTACATAATGGTATATCGTTTATAGTGTACAAGTATGGAACAAAATTGTTGAGTATGAAGCTTTCTTGTGGAATTTGTGTATGAAGTTATTGGAATATGGAAGCTTATTTTATAATAAATACTTTCCAAAATGAATTTGACTATAATTTTAGTTAATATTAATGTTTTCCGTGAAGACAAAATGGTCTAAATCGGTCTAAATAAAAAGTGTAGTATGAACAAAATGGTGCAAAATGGCTATATAATTTTACTTATAGCGTGTAATTAACCGAGTGAAATTAATAAGCATTGATTAGTTGTTAGTCAGCATTGCAGTATACAGAACACATGTTGGAGCTATGAAGGTAGAATTCTAGGTTCCAATCTCAGCTCCGTTAGCTGCACTGTTACATTCTCCAAATCCAATATGAATTGTTGAGTTTCTACTTGAATGAATCATTAATTTGTGTTCACAGAAGCAATCGTTAGAAATAATTCCGCAATAGGACCTTTTCGTTTCTAAAATATAAATTTCACCTTTCTGATTCATATTTCTCGTATTTAGCGATTTACCACTAAAAATAGTTATTTTAAAGATAATTTTAGTATAATTATTTGTTAGTTAGGGGAGCATGACCACATACAGTGTATATTACAGTGTCCTAGGATTTATAATCAAATATAAAAAATTTAATTTGAATTTAATATTTTATAAGCTTATTTCATAAACATAAAAAATACATATATACACGTATAATATGGATAAATAAGACATAAAAAATATAAATACAAGTAAAAGTGTAATCGAGTATTACATACATAATACTGAAGTTTTTCTGGTATTGGAAAAAACTAATCTAAGCTTAACATTTCGACATTATTCGTTCATATAAAGATTTTATTTGGATTTTTAATTCTAATCAGTTATCTATTTCTTATGTTCATTGTGAATCCACACTGTAGTCTCACGTTTTTAGTTACTTTATAATAATTATTTCTATTTAAATCATACCATGTGTTTTGCTTTTACAAAAGCACCTCAGACGGCTATATGTACCATGCAAATAAATAAAAGTAATAATTTGTTCAATTAATTTAATTTTAATTATAGTAATTTATACATACAAAAAAACAGCAAGTTTAATTTCAGTTTTACCTTGTTTTACCATAATTCCTAGTAACAATCATTGTTTATTGTTGTAGTTAATATTCAAAATTTTAACTATTA
Source organism: Cantharis lateralis (assembly GCA_963170105.1). Classification (NCBI taxonomy): domain Eukaryota; kingdom Metazoa; phylum Arthropoda; class Insecta; order Coleoptera; family Cantharidae; genus Cantharis; species Cantharis lateralis. The sequence continues at coordinate 53,553,960 of OY720624.1, read as the reverse complement.
GCTACTTGTAAATAATATAGATTTATAAAATACTAGTATCGGTAGTTTGAACCCAGTGCAAACAGCTGTTTTCTTCAATAATTGCTATCAATATAAGTTTTTCATCAAATTTTAATCGTTCAAATTATTATCAACATATAAACACTATCCTTTCTATTTAATAAACTTGAAATTTTTAATTAACTACTAGAAAACTATAAATCGAGGTCTAACACTGAATCTACTTTGTCAGCGGTCGTATTCAAGCAAGTGCAAATACGAAGTGCCACTGCAGATTAAAATCGACGAGCCACCTACAAAATATAACCAACAAACAATTTTGCTGCAAACCACAAAGATTTAAAATGGATACTAACAAAAGAAATCTATAAAATTAAAATTTTTATAACTTAGATGTTAAGTGCAATTTCAGTGGTTTGACTGTAGTAGAGTCCATATACGTCTACCTCGACTGCATAATGGAAACTGTTCGAATGTACGTATAATATGCACATCCCAGATATTGAAGAAAATCTGGCTTACAATGCTTCTCTTAAGTGGCAAATTGCTAAGATGAAAGGTGTACCTTATATATTATATCTTTTTAATAAGAGATACACATTGTGCGATTTGCACCCACGACCACTTGCTTAAAGGCGCTTATGTTTCCGACTAACGAGGAGAACCCCTGAAGTGTAACTCTAGGATCGTGACAAGCTTTGATATGTTGAAAGAGTACTAAAATTAAGCTAACACCTGTTTCTTTTTAAAGTGCTACGAGCAACCGTTTCTGAGAAAATTGCGTTTAAGAATTTGAATGCAATTTTTCGGCTAGTTTGTGAAATAAAACTCCTAAGGTCTTCTAGCTGAGATGGTATGCTTCCGCAAGTGGATAGATAGTAGAACATAGCATGGTTTGTATCGTACTTGTGAAGAAATAAACATATTTGAAAATAAAATTACTAATCCTGCGGGGAATCAAACCTGGAACTTTCCAATCCACTTCCATCTTCTCAACTTGGAAGACCTTTGATTTATTGTTGGCTACCTTTTTAACGATCTTTTCTCAGAAACGGTTGTTCATAGTACTTAAAAATAAAGATATATCGCTGCCTCGGAACAATAAAGACACAACTCAAAATTTGCTAAAAATGACTTAAGTATAGAAATCGACTGAATTTAGTCAAATCTTACCGTGAATGCCACTTATACCTATTAAAATTTTGTAATTGTTAGTTAAATTTTAAAACTAAATTTAAATAGCGGCGGAGTTATAACGAAATCATATTAAGAAAAAAGTTTAAAAACGCTCTCCTGAAAAAGTGCTATTTTGAGTTGTGCCGTTGTTCTTCCCAGGCAGCGATATGTTCGCTAAATTTTAGTGTTCTTTCAACTTACCAAAGCTTGTACCTATCCTAGAGTTATGTACACTTGAAGGGTTCTCCTCGTTTTCGCCGCAAGCCACTCTACAGACTTCTTCAAAATAATATTCTGTCTAATACTAATATGTAGATTTATAATATAATTAAATTTCTTTATTAATTTCAGCCTTCGTTATTATTATTTGATTAAGACAAACCTTCAAAACTAGGATCTTATTTAAAATGCATTTTTTTAAATATTTTACAAGCTATTAAAGATTCCCTTTTATGCTAAAATTCAACGAAACAATTAGTATTCTGTTTCTTTATTTTATTAAACACCGTTTAAAACCATCAACTTTGAAAGTTTATAATTTTTACTAACCACGTACACGTTTATGGCTCAAAATTGCCAGAGGCTATTATTAAAAAAAATAAATTTCTTTATATTTTTAACTAGGTACAATGCATTTTAAGTGTATATTAGAAAAATTACGACAATTTATAGGCTTCAACTCTAGTTGCGAATTTAAAATATAAATATTAATTTAGTATTAATTCATTAAAAATGCTGTTTATGTAATTAATTAAATACATATCACAAATATTATTTATACATGCGATGCATACCTACTCTAAACAATTTATTACTTTTATAAAATCTCCAAGCTATTAATGTTAACTTAAAAATAATTTAACTACTTTAATTACTAATTTTATATATCTGGTTGCATATAAAAAGGAATTTTATATTTCAAGTTAACTTCATGCCGGTTATTTTTAAATTTGGAGATTAGCTAAATTTTTATTCCTTGGTAAAATTACTAATGAAATAACGCAATTAACTGCCTTAACAGCCTTAAAAAATTAAAGTGACAATATAACATGTTGAAAAATTTCAATAAGAACCTTTTCTATCTTCAAAATTGTAACAGGTGGTCATAATAAAATAGATGGTTTAAAAAACTACTATTTTATGTATATGATAAAATATAATATATAAGTTTGTTTTTGCATGATATAAAAATGCAATGAAATGACAAAAACACAAAAGCAGTTCAGTATGTGAATTTAATTAAATTATGAGGCGCACAAACATACGATTTGGGTATCTCGAAAGCTATAATAAATATGATATTGACAGTAAATATAATATGGGTATAAGAAAGTTTTGAAAAATATTAAGAACATTATTCATGAAATTAAGTAACTTAATTGGTAAGATTAATAAAATTATTCTACTCTTGCTAAAATAATACTTTAATACTGGCCATATAATTAATTTGTTATTATATTGTGTATTTTAACATTTTAGTAATTATTATCATTTTTTATTATGGGTATTACAGGTACGCAGTGGTGCTAGCACACAATATCTATTGCTGAAAATTGTGGGTAATAAATTTTGGTGAAGTAATTGCAGTAATAAATATAATTGCAATTTTAAAGCACATTTAAATATCTCTCTAGCGTGTCGAATAAACGGTAATTAAATTTTAAATTAAATTTGCAGATTGTTAAAGCCTTTATAATTTTGTTATAAATAATAAATTGTTAAAGAAATTTTTTTTATTGTTTACCTTAGTGAAGAGAGAATTCAAGTGCAGTCTTCAAAAATGTTCTTATTTAAACTGATTTAGAAAATTTTAAACCGTCCGTACCTACGAAACAAAACAAAGTGCGGTATTTATACGCAACTTTTCACGACACGTCAACTACCTCGCGTAGTAAACGACGGACTGAAGTTGGTATTGCGACGCCTGAAGTAAATAGTAATGCATCGCGACGCACGCGATTTTCTGCGGTTTTCCTCGATCACTTTCGGTAACTTTCGGTATGCAGTACTTCATCAAGTGACAGGAGATCGGCCAGGGAATTCTGTTGAATTCAAAGCCCTTACAGATATAAATTGTAGGTGAAAAATCTGTTTCAGTACAAATCGAATTTCCATTGATATCAGTAAATTTTGTTCTCTTCGACAGGTTACCGGTACGTGTAGGAAGAGTGATTTATTTATAAGTTCTAGAAAAAGCAATATAAACATAAAGTGCTCCGATATCACACAAAATCAAGTTTGAAAGTTATGATTTTCAGTGGATTTTAAATCACTTAATAAAATCTAGAATTTGTCGTATTTATAAAGTGATCGTATTATTCAAATTTTATTAAAAATTTATTTCTTAAAAGAGAATAAATAATAATATGTATTATAAATTGTTGCAAGTGGTTAACAATGATGTTAAAAATTGCTGACACATTATAATTTGCTCTAAATTTTTAGGCAAGTCAAGTTTAATAAGTTTCACGAGTCATGTTAAACAAATGTTTAAATCTTTCATACGCGAAATTTCACATTAAGTATTTTAACATTAAAAATTTTGAAATTTCAAACGTTACTCGAAAGTACACTTTTAAATACTAAATAAATAATTGTGCAAATACATTGATACTAATTGATTATATTAATAATTGTGATTACTTTTTGTAACTTGATTATTCATTTAAATAAGTATAATAAACTATAAATTATATTAAATAATTCAATATTTAATAGTTTTATTATTTGTTTGTTTATACATTGATAGTTTATTATATTTAATATTTCATCAAGTTATACGATCAAGTTGTTACATAATATATCAAAAGATACATGTTTTAAGATTACTCTCTCAATACATCAGATATAAATTAGTAAAATTGGCTGAGTTATGGCGTCATCTTGTGGCTGGATTGCAGCTGCAAGAAAAGAAATGGAAACTGAACATATCGCACATATTAGCAGCTTGAATTCGTTTCAACGAAACCCATGATTCTATAATAATATATTTTATAGTTTTTCAATTAAGCAAACATCAACAACTATTAAAACAGGGTTACAGGCATTCCCCAATTTGGTTTCAAAAGCCGTGAGGTCTAAATACTGAATAATTTCTGAGAAATAAAAAAGATACAGGTCCAATATTAGACGATCCTGTCCAGGAGAAGGGTAATACAGAAGAACATAATAAATAAAATATATCATTTAAAAATTTAATAAGATCTGTTATGTAGTATTCTGTACTTCTTTAAAGCTTTATTAAAAATACTATCAAATTTTGAGCTGTTTCTTTGTTTTACCCCCTAGATACGGAAATCAATTGATTTCCATAACTCCCTTAAGGCTGTTCGATAGGTTTAGATTTTGTGCAAAAAATATTGTAATACAGTGTATTTACTATAATATTCTTATAGAACTACATATTTTGTGTTAGATAATATTTGTTTATAAAAATAAATTCTTAAGAAATTAGTTTAGCCGCAATTTGTACTCAAAATATGAATTTATTTACGGAATGCCTGTACGATCCTGATAAGATATCATAATGGAACTTGTACTAAACGCAAGAGTCTTTAATTTACTATGACAAGACATAATTTTTATTTTTAGTTTGAATTACATTGAAAATATGAATTTTTAAATACTTATTCAAAACGGAACGTTTATAAGAAAAGCATACATTTTTTGTTCCACAAATTTTTAGTTTTTCAAAGTAAAAAATCAAACTAATAATTATGTCATGTCATAGTAAATTAAAGATTCTTGCGTTTAGTACAAGTTCCATTATGATATCTTATCAAGATCGTACATGCATTCCGTAAATAAATTCATATTTTTAGTACAAATTGCGGCTAAACTAATTTTTTTAGAATTTATTTTTATAAACAAATATTATCTAACCCAAAATATGTAGTTCCACAAGAATATTATAATAAATACACTGCATTAGAATTTTTTATGCACAAAATCTAAACCTACGAACAACCTTAACAATAAAATCTCATTTTGTTAACAATAAAATATCATTTTGTTAACAATAAAATATCATTTTGTTATTACAGTATTTCAAAACAAGTAAGCTAAACACTATATACACCATTTAGAAAATCCAATCTGTAACATAAAATAATTTATAGAATAAATTAAAATCGAACAAGTTATGTTAACAATATTAAAACCAATTAAGTTTTTTTAAGCTTTCGAAAACTTTCGTCTACTTCGTCGGAAACGAAAGATTTCGAAATCTTAAAATCACTTAATTGATTTTATTATTGTTATTTTCTAAGTTCATTTCTTACAAGCTGTAATTATATTTATATTTAATTTTTAATAATTAAAAACGTTTCTGTTTGTAGTTATTTATTGATTTATCAAAATGACTGGTTTTGCTGTAATAGCATCTTCAGATAAATAAAATAAATTTGAAAGTCAATTTTTTATCAATGACATTTCTTTTTGATGATTGAAAAAAAGTCATTCATAGAAAATTGACTTTCAAATTTATTTTATCTACCTGAAGAAAACATAAATTAATAATTTTGATAAATACTTATATATATACAAGCAGAGACGTTTTAAATTATTAAAAATTAAATATAAATTTATTATTGTTAACACAACTTCAATTTTAATTTTTTCACTAATATAATTTCACAAGTCAATATTATTTATTTTTTAAAATAATTTAAATACAATTTTTAGAGCTTTTTTTTATTTCACCTAAACATTGCACATAATGAATTCGTCATTGAAAATTAACAGTATATAATAAAGCAACCTTAGCAAAATTCTATAATTTTGCTTTTGATTTCCAGGTATTACAAAAAATAGTATGTACAGTTAATAACTATAAATGGATTACTATTTCGAGTTGGAGAAGATGATTACTAGTGGTGTTAGCAGTCGTCTAATAGCAATAATGAATTTAACCTCTTCAAATAATTGGCGTTTTTTTTGGGCAAGCTCCTACACAAAAAATTGAAATATAAAAGGTTTCATAAAATTAAAGTACAACGAATAATAATAGTAAAAAAAAAAATTGCAAGAATATTTTTTTTAGTTGTTAATCCACATTCTGTGAGTTTATGACCAGAAAAAATTAAAGAAATTTAAAATATTTGTGGAAACTAAATATAAAGTTCTCTTTTAAAATCATTTTATAGTCGAAATCAATCACTTCCAGATGAACAAAAATCAATAGCTTAACAAATTTAATCGAAATGTATGTTATTACTCGCGAAAATAATTGTCATCTAATAACAATAATTGTATTTGTTATATTTACTGTTTACAACATAAAAAACTGAAAGGGAAGCTTATAAAGCATTTTATTTCATTTTTAAATGTTCATTTGGACCTTTACTCTTTTTTTTCATTACATTTTAAAATGATATCGGTCACGTGGACACGGCCATTGTTGAAAACCATTTGGGTTCTTTACACCGCATTTGAAATCGTTCTGGAGAGAACTTCGAGCGATAAGTTATCGAATATAAGGATATATGTAGTTGGTAAGTAAGTCGTAAACCATAAAAATTATGGTTACCATTATAGATTAACCATATTTGTTTTAATTCATAAAACGTAGAAAACTGATCATACAACACACCTGGAGAAAGATAAATGTTGGAATGAATTATGCCAGAAATTCCATAATGCACCTGATGGTATGAATGCAAATTAAATTTAATTCATAGCTATGGACCACCAATGGATATATATAGAATCTTTAGATTTGGGAAGAACCCTACGCAGTATTAATGTTTTGTAATACAACTACAGTGATTGAACTCGATCAAGATAACAGATTTGCCAGCAAAATCCCGTCACAGTAGCCATTAATAAAATTGCACTGATTAATCTTCTATCAAGTAATTTTGAACTGAACTAATAAAATATGTATTTAGTTGTTTTTGAAGAATCTTCTCCCACAAAGTTGAAAGAAGTAAAACCGACTTGTCCAACAGTGAACTACAAATAACAATGTCGAAGGATTACGATCAATACCAAGTTAATCTTCTTCAGTTTAGCGACTGGCATTACAATATAAAATCTAAAGTAACAGGTGAGATTGAACATAAAAAAAAGTTTTTTGCGTGAATTTTCTCTATATCGAAAAGATCTTATTTGTAGATAAGTTGTTCTGAAAATGCTAGTGTCAGGAATAATATACAATAATCAGAATAGATGAAAACTTTTAATTAAACGATGGGAGAAGAAAACATGTTGTTAACAATCTCATACTGCAAGTGTTGATCACAAGAAATTTAATGCAAAGAATAAGGGGGCCGCCCAGGCCCCTCTTTTCCATTGGCCACTTTGGGAAAGTGCCCAAGTTCCCGCAATCAATGGGGCCCCCTAATTTCTGCCAAATCACCAACCGATGACCAATATTACCAGTTTGCCTGTTGTTTGATCAACTGCAAATTAGTGAATCAACAACATAACAAAATAATTATTATATAGGTTAATGAACCTTAATCTGCATATCTTCGTGCATCCAATTATCTTTGGTATTGTCGTGGCATGATTTATTCACTAAAAAAAAAAAAAAACTACAGTGCCACTGTGAAATTCCCTCTTTCTTGTTTCTTGATCAATCACACCCCGAATTTTGCGATCAATCTGACTCCACCAAACATATTTAATTATAACTTCGCGACGTGTTACTCTAAATGACGGAATTTTGGTATAGGGCATTCAGAAACAACAACAAATAGTTCTGTACCGTCAATTTATTCAATAATAAATCATAATTTGACTGACCTATCAAAGTTCTGAAAATTGAAAATCTCAGTGACATAAGCTACCAAATTTAAATAGGTTATTCTACACAATACAACGCATTATCAAGTGAACACGGACACAGGTTATTCCCCCACATGTTTGTTCTAGACAAATTTGCTGGCGAAAGATGAATATAGCCGGCGATTTGCGCGTTAGATTTGAATGTTTTAAAATGCAACTTGGTGATCAATCTCACCTACCGTGATCAATTTGACCCCAAACGACGGTACCTACTTGATATAAATAACCATTTTATAATTAAATATGTTTCAATTTTGTGAATAATAATTTTAAAAAGTAGTTCGTCGAAACAATAATATACCAAAAACACTGGCACCAAAGGATATTATAACACCCATACCGACCAAAACAATTAGGTACCGAGAAACAGCTGTACACAAAAATAATCTTGATGACAACAAAATATGATTAAACCAAAAAAGAATTTGCAAGATCGAATATATGTTGTATTGTAAAAAAATAGAATTCGATATTCTTCTGTTAGAAGATCAATGATAATACTCCATAATGTATTATTTTGAATTATTTGTAATTATTAAATATAAAATTAATTAAAACCAGTAATATGATTATCGTTGTATTATATTATTATTAAATACACATTTTATTTATGTTAGCAACCTAAAATAATCATTAATTAAAAAAGACCGGCAGCTCATGTTCAATAGCACCGCGCTGCTATTATAACTGTTTGGGATTCAATCTCCAAAAATTTTGCAATTTTGATAAAATAAAAATGAGCTTCGTCAATTTCTTTGTCGAAGAACATGAAGTCTCCAGCAACTAAGAGTATATTTCCAGTAGGAATAAGTTAAGCTTTTCCTCTTAAGTATTTCTATTTTTTTCTTTGATCATATTTATATAGTATCAAATGACAATATGTTATTCCTGTTTCCATGTACCATATAACTTGGACGCGTTTAATTAGTAGCACCTCTTTAAATACCGACCGTCTCGTTCGGTGGATATTTTCAACTGACAGCTTGCGCTTTGTTATTCCATTCCTTCCCATGAAAATGGACCATTTAGCACTTGAATCTTTAATTAATTTTTGACTTGCTTAATTGCACACTTTTCAATGGTTATACTCAGCAAAACAGGAACTTAATTTAATTACAAAAATCCTACAATTAGGTTATCGTTGGTAAAGTTTTTCGACCTCCAAGACTCTCTGCACAACTCTCAGGATCGTGGAGTTCCCTCTCACCGAGAAACTTCCTCTTTGATTCCGGGTATCATCGCAATATGTAAGGTATATTATATAGACATAGACTTATAATCAAATCATATGTTACCAAAACCAACCTAAACTTATCCTGATTATAACAATTCATGGGTTAAATTTTGTTGGTAAAAGCGAATACAAACTTTAACCCTAGAATAAAGTTATACCATAGATTAGTTATACCCATGCTTTAACCGACGATTGTAAAAGCAGGGCTTAGAGTAACAAAATTTACAACATTAAATTGTGCAATTAAAAGAAACGGAAATTTGATTAATATGTTATAGATATTGAAATAGAAAATAGATTTCTTCATCGAAAAATAGTAAAAATAAAGTTGGGTGTAATGGATTGTTAATCAAGTGTATAGTACTTAACCGTTAAGCTTAAATCCCTACGTTACTTAAAGGTTAACCATTATTTCATACAGATTTCAATATTAAGTTAAAAATGTATATTAACAATGAAGTGTACTTCAAAAATTAATAGCAAGTTAAAAATTGTTAACTGCCATAAATTCTAAAGGTAAACCATTACAAAACAATAGTTATAACTAAAGTACGGAATTTTAAGCACAAAAAATATTGAAAATAGCGCTTTAAAATGCTTTAAAAAATTGGCAAATAAGCATTAAAAATGCACCAAAATCTTAAAATAAGCAGTAAAAATGCACGAAAACCTCAAAATAAGCATTAAAAAATAAAATTTACGAACTAAAAAACATATTATTTAGTATACTATATGGGAAAGCCGGGAAAAATGAGGTTTAAATATTTATGAATTTTACAATTGGGGAAATAGAAACTTGAATAATTGTGAACAAATTTATTAATTTAAGATTACTCTCATAGGAACACTTGAACGAAAAAAATCAAATCTTGTGCAGAATAAAAATTATTTTCACAATTGTGCAGTTTATCCCATTTTGATAGTCGTGTAGGTCGAAATGGGCTTTAAAAAAAAAATATATTGTTACGTCATGACGCAGAGCGATGGACGTCGTTGCATTTACACACAAGTTTGATCCGCGGCGACACCTCTGGCCAGGACTTGGATCAGACCTCTCTGTGTAAAGGCAACTAATCGGTTAAAATATTTTTAATACTGCTTAAAATTGAGTGACGTAATTTATGAACGACCCCGTACCAAGAATTTAACGTTTCAAGAAATATCAAGCCGTATTACGGGTTTGAAATAGAAATTGAATATAAATTAAAGCTCATAAAAATTTTAACAGCATAGAAAGCACCAAAAAGCCGCAAATAAGCACAGTTTAAGCATAAAAACTCAAAACTAACACAAAAATTGAAAAATAGCAGAAAAAACATTGTTTTAAACGATAGCTTTTGTCATGACTCGTGCTTATTTCTAACATTTTCCATATTGATAATAAGCTAGAAATCCGCACTCTAGTGATAACAGTAACAAAATATAAATATTTTGAAATAATAATATTAAATATTATGGTACAATACGTAGGTTCAGTTGTTCACTTTATGTTAACAAAAACCAAAATTTTATTGTTTAACCGCAAAAGTGTGGGTAAATTTGTATTATTTTAGTTTAACCTGAAAGTACTTTTACAGTAATACTAAATAGGTTAGTGAGCGCAATTTATCAATGTGCCTAGTAGGTGCTAAATAAACTAAAAAATCTAAATTTACGTCAAATTTTGAAGATTTGATTATTGTAAACCGAAGTTACACAAAAACGTTTTTGTTATTAATATGCTAATTGTATGTTTAGTTATTGTATTTGCGTTTGGTTTCATGTTTTCATTTAAACACAAGTTTAAATTAAAATTTCATTTAAGTTAAAATTATACATTTGGTGAAATAGATTTGCTGACAATATTGGTTGCACACAATATGGCAGTGTTTTAGAATGGAAGAAATTCGGCGTTGTCAGTAACAAACAAATAACTTTAACACGGGAGGAACTGGTCAAATAATTTAATGTAACAAAATGCCAGCCAGTTGGGTGATTTCTCTCAGCTTATTTATCTACATCTACTATATTTTAATTACCTACGTTAATTTATTAGATGAATCTTGCAAACAATTTCTATATATGGGTTATATTGTAACTCATGTGATATTGTTAGTAAACCGTCGTTTTAATGTCTATTATGTCTAATATCTTTGATATACTAATAAGGAGGTTAAACTGCAGCTGCATATTCTAACGTGGCTTTAGTGAATGTTGGTAAGATAAATTGCATTCATCGACTGAGTTCAAAAAGCAGTACTGTAGTAAGATTACATTATAATATTGAGTTAGGTACATAGAATATGTTGATAAATAGATGCTTAATAGTATTATAAGAAGATTTACACAATAATCAAACTGGGAAAATTTAGACAGCAAAACTAAGTTTTTGTGTTTTTAGTGTTTTAGTGTAGTAATTATTGAAATGGATGAAACAGTAAAATCGATATTAACACAAAAAGTGAGATGCCCCTTTTTCCAACAAGAACAAAACTTGAGAACACACCCAGAGTAGAGTGCAGTTTACATTATATAATTTCTCTTAGGATTTTGTAACAAATTTTATTAATTTGTTAGTATTTTGGTTACCACGGTTATGTTCTATTTACCCTAGAGTACGCCGCCAATGCTTTTTGATTTTTGTAAGTACAGTTTTCCTTTATACAACTGCCACTTTTGTAATCATTAGCGGATACGATAGTTTGATGTTTTGGTTTGACGGTGTTAGTTAGGTAAGATTTAGTAATTTTTGCGAACAACCGCTTATATTTTTCCCGTTTGTAGGAGGTACTATAAGTTTAACTTCATAATTTTGAAAGCCAGTAGCCGCTGTAATCAGAAATCCCGCAAATTACGTTGTAATTTTTGGTCTCATCAAGCGGTCGATATATTTTTACCATCTAGGTTTATGTTTGGAACTATTACCAACCAAAGTTCCGTACCAGCTAACATTTACAGTTGTTTGAATGTGCTATTGTGGAAGTGGATTACCATCACACTACTTAATTTTTTTTTTATCTGTCTCGAATATTTCCTGAAAGCTGAAAGTCTCCTACGAGAAGTGCAAGCAGCAACAAGATTCACCTGAGCAGTTGTCAAGCATCATCATCTCCGATTGGCAGTTGCGTGCGAAGATTAGTTGAAGATTTCGTTGGATGGAAGTGCAGTGTATAAGATAGTAATTACCAGTAGTACTAGTTGGTAAGTTTTTTTATACTTTTATTCCGGCGAGCCAGTTTGATTTCGGCAGTGTTTTCATTTGATCACTCAGTTGTGAGTGAGAAATATTTTTCAACTTTATCTTTATTGCGTTCTGGCACTTGTTTGAGATTTGTTTTTAATAACACTTACGCTACTGTTTGTATCCGACCGACAGTTTTTGTTTGAGTGCCTTAACCATTGGGTAATTTATTTGTGATAAATACAGTTTTTATTCTATCACTGTGTTTCTTTTGGAGAAGCTAAAACCTGCAGGAAACCTACTTTGTGGACCCCGATCATCGCTCTTTACAGCTAGTTTTTTTCCAACTCAGGGCTCTAGCGTGAGAGGAAAGTTGTGCTTAACCACCGGGAAAAGTATAATTTTTCATCTTAATTTATCATAGGAGAAAGCATAAAGTATGGTTTATATGATATTTTGTATGATTTTAAGAAAGAAAACACAGTATAAACGGCTTCTTCTATGGTAAATCATAAGATAAATCATAAACTTAAACTGCACTTAACTTTACATAGAGAAGACCATTCTCGTAACAAGCGAGAAGATGAATATGAAAAACAAACAATATGAAAAACATTAATAAAATAAATAAGTAACAGATAAGATTATAACTAAATTAGTAGTAAGCTAAATTTCGAATGTACCAATGGTAAACAAAAGCACAAATGAATGAATCATAAAAATATTGTGAATTAAACAAACAACATTAATAGTAATGATTATAATCCTTCTATAAGTTAATAATAGAATCACACACATTTCCTTCTATAAGTTAGTACTAGAAGCACACACATTCTATACACATATATTGTCATGTTTCATTTTGAACTCACATCTTTTGGTTAAATAAATTTTTTAAAAACAGGGATTAATTTTGAAACTTTTAAATTAGATAAATTTTGTTATAAGAATATGAGATTTTTCTTTAATAAACTTCCATGATGATGAATAGTTCGGTTTCATATTTTTTATAACATTTAAGTTAAATTAAATAACACAGCTGGGGAAAATTTTATTTAAATCTTCAACAATTAAGAATAAGAAAGATGTTTTTGGTCCAAGATCTTTGAATGATAAGACAAATGCCAAATTTATCAAGGAAATCGATCGGTGTTCTATCAATCATTATAAAAATTTTAAAATAAAGTGTTTAAATCGACGAAAGTGATTAAAATTATAATGCGCCGAATCTCACCACTATAAGTCCGAGAATTAAAAGGTTTTCTAAGTTACAAAAATCAAGGAGGGAGAGAAATTTAAAAAGTAATTCATTCTGGGCAAGGCCGTCATTTCGTCAAGTTCGAAATTTAAAAGCCCAGAGTCAAAAATTTAAATAAAATTAAAATTGAATTATAATTGATAAATTCAATTAAAATATTTACTTACCTGAAAATTACAAATTCAGAGTAAGAGTGTTTTGTGCTAATAATTTAAACAGAAAGAAGAAGAATCCAAAATTTATTCACCACAGAAGGTGAAATGATAAAAACGTACAACAATAAACTAAAGAAAACTTCAAACAAATAGGGTGAGAACATTTTAAAACTGCAGGAACGATTAATTTTTCGTTAAGTGAAACCACGACAAAATTGATTTATTATAAAATTTGTATTTTTGCCATCAAAATTGCAACTTTATCCAGATAGTTGAAAGAATTACTCAATCTTAAATATGATTAAAGTTACAATTCGATGAAATTGATTTATTTGGTAAACCGATGTAATACGGTATAAAATTAAAAACATCAAAACATTTAAAATCCAATAAAAAATAAAGTAATTTATAACTATTTGATAAAGATGAAAAATGTCGAGATTATAAACTTTTGAGATGCCATAGAATACATTTAAAATTTACTGAATTTAATAGAAATATCAATAAATAAACAAAATCTTAAAATTTTTGAGCAATGTAATACCTACCTAATATGTAAAATGTAGTAAAAAATATAATACTCCCAATAATAAATTATTCGCTAATAGAAAACTGCACGAAAGTAAATGTGCCTTGATTAGTTTAAAAAAAATATATAAATGAGGAATTTAAAATCATTGTTTACGACAAGAAAATAGTTAAATTTATTTATATATGATAGATCAAGACAACTAAAAAAGTTCATTGTTCTATTATTTCGAGCAAATCTTGTACTTTTTGTGGCAAATTAGTGAAATTGATGAACGAGCGAAGGAAGTCGCACAATTACTGACAAACTACAAAGAGCACATTTTCTCCGAATAAAATACGGTATTCTTTCTGAAATGGTAAATGTAATAGGAGTAATAATTATTAAATTCAATTAACAAATCCCATCACCACTTACCCCTAGACTTTCAAGTTACATTATATTAATCTGGAATTAAATACATGAACTGAACAGATCAAAGTGATTTTATCTCAAAGCTAGAATTTTTATGAAAATAATATGGTTTAATCGAGAACTTGTACAAAAATTATTTTGTGAAGAATTTACAGTATTTTGAATTTGAGAATGTTCTTTTTTCTTTAAATGAATTATTATTCTACTCAAAAATAAAAAATAATAACAATAGGTAATTATAAATAATGTTTTCCGAATAAAGCTAAACATAATAAATATTTAGTCGTACCTACTTGTATACACATCATATTTTAATAATTTTCAATTTACTGTTTTCAGTAGGGGGAGGTACCTGAAAGAAGCACTGTTTCTAGGGTAAATTTATCTGCTACTTTCGTTTATTTTACAACATAATATAACAACCGGCGATTACAGCAATTCGCTGCTGTGCTTTAGTGTAAAGTAACCATTTCAATAATATTTAAATGATTATAAGCTTTTTCCAAAATTATTATTGAACAAAAATGCAATTTTACACTACACAGTAGTGCGTTGATTAAACAAGGTAAAAGTTAACGAATCACATTGTTATATATAAATAATATCTGTATTTTCTTGCATGTCGATCGCAATCGATAACAACAAAACCTCTATTCTTAGATACGAATACTTATCGCTGTCATGAACTGTGAGTGGTGATTTTTTCAAGTTACATCGTGTATTTTTACTAGCCCATAAAATACACTTGATTAAAAATTATTTTCTATAATATATTTTTATATTATAGTTAAAAATTTCTCAAAAATTGGAAACATGTAAAAAAAATTAAATAAATTAAATATTTTTCATTACCAAAGGTAAAAATTGGCTCTATTTTTTGTAGAATGATCAGTCACGTGATCTATCATAGATACATATATCCACTACGAACAATCCACTATTATAACTAATTGTGCAATTGCGGTAATTATATAAGTACAAAATTTTCCAAATGAAATAATATTATGTAAAAATGGTAAAAATTAAACATTTTTAACAAAAATAAAATTTTGTAAAATATTTAAAACAACATAAAACAATATTTTATTTCAACAACTGAACTTAGAAAAAGTCATACCGTCATGGAGGCATAGACTTGGTACATTCAACTCTCGAGCATTATTTTTATCCACCCATAAATTCGCCAATATATTATGTGGCACGAATGCGAATTGCGCGTCTCAACCTTCCATATTATAACATCCAAGCTTTGGATCATACATTTAAAAAATAATTTTAAATTTCATCAAATTTTGTTTCAATTAGACCAGGTAATCGAGCTGGTGATCCAGTAGTTATTGATATTCGACAACTAAAATCTACACCCAACGGTGAACTACTTTATACGTTAGATTATTCTGAAAACTGGGAAACATTACCCCATCGCCGCGCCGTCACACTGTGGATTATTCACGAATCTAGCGTGCATTAATTGATGAACGCATTGAACTTATACCTGTATAGTTATGCATACTTATATTATTTTTATATAATTGAAAGATCTTTTTAAATGAGGTATAAATAGAAACATTTAAAATAAATTTAAAACAATACATAATTTCAAATCAAACTAATACATAATTTATCTCTAAGAAAAGCAATGAATAAAACTACAAAAAGTAAATGATTTTAATAGATCAAGATTTAAAATTAACTAAAGATGTAGGTAATAATATTAATAAATTAGGATTATATTAACTTGTGAAAATGTTTGATTTTTTAATATAATAATATTATAAAATAAAATTAAATAAAACCGATAAAAAATATCGTAAATTAAAATAAAATGACCATGACTTATTGTGAGTCAGAGAGATGGTCTCCTTCTCTAGATAATTCATCCGAATATTCAAAATTCACAATTTCGGTCTCTGATAATAATTTAATTACTTCTTCATTTAGTCTTTTATGTTGGTAACTATTTACATAATTTGCTCTTGAAAATGTGCTTATTTTTAGGATCCGACGAAATCAAAACTAAATTAAGTAGTAAATCACGCATTGTTTGTTGGCGTGAAAATTTTCTGGTATTAAATTCACGGTATCTTCTGAAATCTTTATTTCGGGATTCTATCGCTTCTTCAAAAACATACTTATCGGAAGCACAGCAGAGTTAATTATATCGGCACCATGAATTAATATCTTGTGTATGCTTGAGGGCATGTAATACCATGGGTAGAGTTCAACAAATCGTTCAGAAGTGTGTTTTGTATATTCTCTGAATGCCTCTACATTTATACTATATCCACAAGAAATCGTTTTTAAGATAACATCAAAACATTTCAGTAACTCTTCATATATACCTGTGCAAATTGATGCTTTAGTATAATTTTTAAAAAACTTTCTGCCAGTATTGTCATCGATTGTTGTTCCATAACCAGGCTTTGGAATATCAACTAGCAAAGGCAGATCTTCTTTCAATTTATCTGTTATTTCTTTTTGTCTTTGCTTAACTTCCTTTTTATCTGATGTATCTCTAGCCTACCATTTCCTAATGTTTAATTTATATGATATGTGTAAAATGCATTCCAAACTTCTAATATACGCATGAAGATTTGAAATTCCATACTCAAAATTGTCGGGCTTTAGATCTAGTTTTTAAAGAGCGTCTAAGTTATTCATAATTTTTGGAGTTGCACTGCATATTCCACATGTCTGTGAAGATGTACACTACCGCTCAAAAGTTTGGAAACAAAAAATAACATTAAATTAATTTTAATATGTTTGATATTATTACATAATATTTTATTTATATTATATTATATAGATATATAATTTGATGTTTTTTCGCCATTATAAAATAAAATTACACTCAGGAGGAACCCGAAACAAAATGAATGATTTAAATTTTTGAATTCAACTTATTTCATATTGCAACTTGAAAAAGGGTCGTAAAACAAATATATCTGCAGTTTTGGGTATTTACTATTATAAAATTAAAATTAAAACTTTAAGGGCTCAAATTAGTTCAAAGTTTGCCGATCCCGTCCGGCACGTCAAAATCCCAACATTTGTTTAAATCCTTCTATTCAATTTTAAGAAAATGTGTAGGCGGATTTTCCGTAAATTTTTACATTTATAACTCAAAACTGATGTTGTGTGAAAATTATTTCAAATTTAAATCGTATATTGTAGTAAAATTATTAATATTATAAAAAAAATTTAAGTGTTTCCAAACTTTTGAGCGGTAGTGTATCTGTCACAACCCCAAATAGTTTGCCATCAATCATTGTCATTTTAAAGCAATGATTTACTTTAAAAGTAGTTTCATTAACTGAGCATAGAGTAGGATTTATATCTTTAATTTTTTGATCAATGTTATTAATTTCTCTTTTCGACAATTATTTTGTTTCCTTAGCAAATATAAGTTTAATTGGTCTACAAAATCTCGTGGATGATGGTCGAGGGTTCTGCCATAATATGTTCCCATCTTCTGTGCAAAGTTGTAGCGGCACGATACAAATGGCAAACATATTTAAGTCACTCTTGGCATGGCTATCTACTCCACTGAAACTTTGTTTATAATTTGATTGACCAACGAACGCTTCCATCACATCCCCACTTGTAAATAAGCAAAATATTTCTTTTCAACAATGAGCTGTTACTTTTTAATACCTCTTCTTGGATCTCCACGATTCGTTTTGTTGTGTGATCCACTATAGCAGCGGTTACCAAACTTATTTATGGCACGCCTTCCTTCTACCAAAAAAATATCAGCGCCCCCTTAAAAATGGTAGTTTTCCACAAAAAAAATTTTTTTTCTATTTTTCAAAACATCAAAAAATCATACAAAAAAAACAATTTACTTCGGTTATTTCAATGTGACGGATGAGCTAGCATGGATTTCACAAGGTTTCCAATTCTTGGCTTACTATTAGATATTACACAGCGTAAATTGCTAGCTATATTAAGTTCATTTCGATACTTCGTTTTTACACTTACAACAACAGACCGTGTTAAAGATATCAAAAACATAAAAATTTCTAAATGAAATTTTTTTTTCGACTACACAGGTAGCCCACGCCCCCCTTTGCAGGTCTCTATGCCCCCTACTTTGAAAACCACTGCACTAGAGCCTGAAGTTTTATCTCGGCTAATAAATCCGAAACAGAAATGCTGTCTTCGTCCGGATAGCATAGCTTTTTTGCTTGTTGGATGTGGTGGTAAGGTGGGTATATATTTGCGTTTAAATGTTTAGCCCCAGATTGCATTAATATATTATGAATGCTTAGTGTAGTAGCCATCATCAAAATCGAAAACTCGAATTCTTTTGTTTCAATTTTTGATAGCTTAATTATGCTGTGTAGAATATACTCGCCAAACAATTTGATCGAAAATTATTTTATTAATGATATATTAATAATTTTAAATAATATACATGCTATGGTAAGTGTATAATTACGATAAGTAAGTGTTTAAATGCGTTTTTCTCGAAACTACATTTTTCAAACTGGCGTTCACGATAGCTCAAAAACTACTCGATGAATTTCCTTCTTTTTTTTATTTCTGATAGTTTCGCAAGCGGTACAGTGAGCGCCAATAGGACGTCGTTTATGGAGACGGTCACGTTACAGCATGTACTACAATGTCCCATAACAATATTTTTTATTGAAAATAATTTCTTTTTGTACTTTAAGAGTTGATAAATGTATGTCGAAAACTTTGAATAGTTTATTTACTTCCTTCTAAAAAAAAAATTCAGGAAAACAACTTATTTTTTTGTTTGATGAGAACCTCCCCTGAAAGTAGAACAGCTTAACATGGATTAAAATAAAAACTATTCGTATTTTGTGTTAATTTTTTTTAAATCATATAGTGTTTGTTATACATGTGGATTGTGTTTGTGTACATATTAAGTTACATATGTTATACATAATTAAGTTATGTTACATTATTTCAACTTTTAACCGCGCATTACTCACAAAAATCAAAATAATTACAAGCACTCTGCTAGGAATATATTTAGTTGAAAAACGAAGTGTTGGTTATAGTCTGGGCCTTCTACTGTCCCATACTATGTTGTATTTAAATAGTCTTTAAGTCTTTGTTTCTGTAGAACGTTGAATTAAATTAAAGTCCGAGCAAATGGAGAAAATATAAATTTTTTTTTCTTTGGAAACACCTTAGTGTGTATGACTATTATAAATACTACATATTCACAAATAAAAAACAACCAAAAAAATCATTGCAAGCTAAACAATATTAAAGAAATGTTAACAAACGGTAGTGTATACATACTCGTACCAGCCTAAATAATGTGTATTTGTATCACATTTGTATAAATGTAGGTAATTGAAAGACGAGAGTATTTTGATTTTGGTAGTTACTATTTATTTTAGAATAAAGGATAACTGTTTACTTT
Source organism: Cantharis lateralis (assembly GCA_963170105.1). Lineage (NCBI taxonomy): Eukaryota > Metazoa > Arthropoda > Insecta > Coleoptera > Cantharidae > Cantharis > Cantharis lateralis. The sequence goes on along the minus strand of OY720624.1, from coordinate 53,533,844 downwards.
GCACATATCATAGAACATTGTGTAAATAAAATTAGTGTTGATACAATATAGCTAAATTAATTAAACGAATTGATGAAATTACCACATACTGGCAAACTAATAAGAATTGTGGTTCTAGCTGACTTTATTTCTATCAAGAAACGTATATTACTGATAAATTAGGGATGTTTGCCTTTCTGTTAAATCTGCATCATATTACAGTAAAACTCATCAAAGTATTAATTTAGGATGAAAGTTTTAGTTTACCCTTTATTAATTATATTTAAACAAATAAAGTTAATTTTAAGATATGTTATGTGTTATTCTGAAGTATATTAACACTATACGTGCTACATAAATTTAATAACAAGATTTATTATACTGAAATTCACTTACCTACTAATTTTCCAATTTCCACATTCTAGCATTTTATTTTAGAAATATGAAAGAGAAATTTAATTAAATTTCATATATGGCATGGATATGGAATAGTATAATATTATAATAGTAGTACTGTAATTTCTTATTATTTGAATAATATAGTAATCGAATACTACATAGTAATTTTAGTAAATCAATATTGTAACAGATTAGATTTTCATATGGAACTGCCAATACCAAAAGCAAAGCATCAATTATACCTTCTTCCCACAACATACGTGTTGTGATGATGGGTGTTTCCATGTCAAACAGGACAAAATTGCTATTTTTTTTTATATACTCTATGTAACAAATTAACTAACATACTAAAATTTTTGTTCTTGAACATCTGTCGTTGGACAGTTAAAGAGACCGAAATAAAAAAATATAAATATAAAATCTATATAGTGTAAAAGGTGTATAAGGTATAAGGTAAATTGGATAAAAAAATAAGAACTTACCTTATATCAATATAAAATTTGATGAAATAAACAAAAATCGAAAATATGCTCTACTACTTAAATAAATCGTATCTCCAGTACTATTGGTACTACAGGCTTCATTAAAAAATAATTTTGAATCATTTTGTATCTCCCCAATGTTTCCAAATTTCTATAGGTTTTTATATAAATTAACACTACGGTTTTATGAGTCTTTGATAAAAATTTTAAACTTTTTTAATGCATTTTTAACGCACCAATTCTAGTTTGAATTGCAAGTATATTAAGTTCCCCATCGATAGATACCGATGCTAGTCTGTAGTGGTAGTTAAATTAACAACTATTTTTAAGAGTTTCAGAAAGGGAAAATCGTTTTCATTTTCGGCTAATATTTGATTTTAATCCTCCATTTTTTAAATTAGAATTTAAATAGTATATATTTGGTTCTTGAAGTCAGACAGAGATAAAGAGGCTCATTTTGCTTCCTAAATAACAATACATATAGACAAATAAGTCTTTCGAGGGATGGCTATATTTTCCTATCATCCTGCCGTGCCGGTTAAAAAGCTAATTAGTAAATTTAGATATTATAGTGCAATTATTGCTAACGACTACAATTATTAAACTTTTAAAAAGCTAATACAAGATCAATAAATTCCTCTTCATCAAAGAATTCATAGAATCTAATAGTTTTTAAAATAATTTACACAAAAATGATATCCGTAAATGTAAAAATGGAATTTTAAGAATGTACACTAGACACATCTTTACAACTTATAAATTAATTTTATCTTATGTAATATTTACATGACTAACTGCCAGTTTAATTGAAATATATTTAATTATAGAAATCTTTCCCCATATAAAAAAATAAGTACTGCGTACGAGATACGAGAAAAATGATGAAACCGTGTATAATTATTTACAAAATTAGATGTCTGGAGTTGCAAATAAAATAAATTTAGTAAAGTAATTATCTAATGAGATAAATAATTAATTTTAATTATTTTTCTAGTTATATACCTACTATATATATTTTTTTATTTCAGACTAACCTTTTATTCAAATTTTATTTTAGTGCTTTCTTTTCATTTACTCGTACCAGGCTCTATTTGTGAATATCTGCACTCTGCAGCTTGGTTTTCATCCCATTTTAATGCATAGTTAAGCAACACGATGCTGACTGTAAGCCTCAGAAGACCCATATAAGTTGGAAATATGCATTTCTGTTTTACATTTCCTTTTTTATATTTACGTTTAAATACAAAATGCATGCCTGTCCTTGTTCCGTTCAAGATTATACTCGGTTACGATTTTTGGTAACTTAAAAATATCATTGGAAAAAGCAAACAGTAAAAATTCATTTTATAAAAAATTTAAAAGAATTTATAATATTAAGAACAAATTACATTAAATGCTTGTATAGCGTTCCGTTTTTATTATACATAGATATAATTATGTGTTACCTATTATGTGTAATAAAATTAAAATAGTAATATTAAAAATATTTTTTGAAATAATTAAGTTTAAAAGCAATCGTTACAAATTATTTTAATATAAATTTTTTTACAAATCAAGTATTATTTACCAAGCTCGCATCTTAAATTTCATTGAGTTGTTAAGTTTTCAAAATATTCATTATTTAAATATCTACATATTATAATTTATATATTTTATGATTATAATAAGAATAATTAATTATTAATTAGAGTACTTTATGAATACAAAATATTAATGTCTGCATTATATGTTTGATATCTCTTTCACAGTTTTTTTTAAGTTAGATGAGTTAGGAAGTTCTGTCTTGGACTTTTTTGGAAATTCCGGAATGAAAACTTTAATGCTTTTGAAAGAATTCATTATAGCATTAGTTAAATGACAATTCTGAATGTTTTTCTAGATCGAATGTAGAACCCAAACAGACTGAAGTGCATCTGGAAATAACATTTCTATTTCATAATAGCTTTAAAAACAATTCTTTACTTGGTTATAAAAGTGTTTATCTTAAAATTGAAAAAATTGCTGAGTAAGATTTACAAAATATAAATTCTAGAGAAAGCTATTGCGAAAGTCAATATTGTAAAGAATAAAAAAGGAAAGGTACCGCAGAAGCACAATTTGTTAATCATAATCGCTGATTAAGGCAATCCTCATTGTAATAATAAAAAAAAGTATTGGTGGCAATACCCAACCCATCCCAATAGTACAAATCTAGTAAGTCGAGTTGGGTACTTAAAATTAAGCATTAACTCAGTATTTAATAATGTGACTTACTAGGTTCTTCGATAGTAAATCTAACAGCAACATTAACTAGTTACCAAGCAAGGCAAGAACAATTGCAGGTAAACCTACATGCAAATAAGTAGAAAAAAATTTATGGAATGAATTTTATAATTTCTGCTAAGTGGCTTTAATATGCAACTGACTAGCTTACTTTTAGGTTAGATTAAATTATTTTTTCATTATTTGATATAGTGTTGAATTATTTTAATTTGAAAACGGTGGAACTTCACTTTTACCAAAAATTAGCTTAACTCTTTTTAACAACTTCTATTGGCTAAATCCAATATCTACCAAATAGTAGATCATGTATTTCCTAATAATTCAAATTAATCTAATAATGTACATTTAGAAAACAGTGTGTAACCCCATAACAGTTTTATAAATAATATATGATGTTTTAATGTTCCCCTATTAAATTTGCTAAAATAATGAAAGTGCACAGTTTTCTCGTTTTATCGATGATATAGGTAGGTTAAGGATATTAATGGTGGGTTTCATAAAGGTATCTTAAAATTTAAACTACGATTAAAATTATAACCATAGTTACAACAATTAAAATGCATTGTTGTTATATTGTTTGAATATTATAATCCTAGATTGAATTTTAAACCTCTTTTGTGAAACCCAGCATAAGTGTATAATAAATAATCCTTTACCTTTAGAAAAGGTTCTATCAATGTTATCACATCTAGAATAGATCTTCTCCAGCATTTTAGGATGTGATAAGGCCCCGATGATTATAAAAACTAGCTCTCTGTGCTTTAAAAGACGGGAGCACAGAGCGGAGTTCAACTCAAAAATATAGATTGCGTTCTCTGAAATAAAAATAAGTAAAACACCCACTACGGTTATACATGACTTTACTGATCTTGAACAATTGAAATAACTACGGACAATCTCCACCGTGAATAATAAATATGACAGCACAATAATAAACAACAATCAATAGCAATATAAATAACACACCAGGCCTGTTGGTCTTACAAAATTAAATGGTGACATGGGTAACTGTTACTGGAGTTGCTTCTCTATTTGACACAACATCTGACGACCGGAACTTGCACCTCGCTGCTTTCACAATTACTTGGCCCCTTGTCAATGCTGCTGAAGGACCCCATACAGATCGAAATCGCAGAACAGTATCACAAACACATTTCAATTGACTCGAGTGCAGAGCAGGTCTATTTGTGGTAATACAACACTTAACTTCCAAAAACTAATCTGGACTGTAGATGTTGATTTTAACCTCGATGGAACTAACTTTGAAATTGCGGTGAACTTGTATCACATTAACTTCCTTCGGAAATTTGGCCACCGCGCGAATCCCCATAAAAAGGCAACGTGACGAGGCAACAAATGATGAAATCTTGATGTTCATAATCACTGATCACAAGATTTATTAACAATTTAAGAATCTCCTTAAGCGTAACTATCTCGCTAACGACTCTACCAAGAACGGGGTCCATATCGTGACATAGGCGTCCTAAGCAAACTATTAGAAGGCTCAACACTTTTATCAGCAATAAAATTGTTCCAATGATTTAAATTTTGATTAGTTTTACACAATAGGAGATTATTTTAATTGCTTTGATATTTCTTCGTTTCATATATAGAGCGAATAATTATTGTTATAACTTAAATTTAGTCTTACTTACATAAGAAAATGCTTTCGTTTCTTTTTTTTGATAACGTTTGCTCAATTGGCAGACTTAAGGTAAGTTATACGTATTATAGGTACATTTATTCTAATTGACCTTGAGGTTCTATTAAGTGGTAAAACTCATGTACGTACCATACAATGGGTATTCCAATGATATAAATAAATCACAATCCTTAAATTTTATCTTTAACTGCTTTCCAACAGTTTTTAGCACTTCTTTTTCTAGCTGCCTTCCCCTCTTCATATGCTTCGTGTCTTTTAACTTATAAGCGTATATTATTGTTTCGACTAATGTACCATCGGCAACAGAACAGTGTGCAAATTCATTGAGTTCTGAAGCAGTGACACGTCCAAACCTAAACTCATGCCATCGCATCGCCATATGGTGAATTCGACTGTCCTCGTGTAAGTTTTTCCGCTTCCTCACATAACTGCCGAATCATTTGTCCGATGTCAAAAAATGTCTTAGAATTTACAGTAGCGCTCAAAATTAAGTTAGCAAACAGTTTTTTTAAAAGTACTTTATCAAATTTGTTTTTGTTTTTAATTTGCTTCAACAGGCGGGGACATTCACAGGTTAAATAGTGTAATAATCCAAAATTAATATTTAAATTTGAAGATAATACGTATTGGGTATAGCGGACACAAATAAAACTACAATGGTTATTTCGTCGACGTTTCGAAAGATTTATTCTGTCATCTTGAACACTAAGGAATACAACACATTAACATCGACTGTAAAGAAAGCAAAAAACGAAATCCTACCTCCATAACCAGATGTAAAAAGTTCGGAAAGCAACAAAAATAACTCGGTAAAATTAGACAACACTCAAACAAGTCAACAGTATAACAAATGAAATAAACTATAAAAATGATTAACATGAGAATAAATAAATGTAAAAATTGTAAAAATTGTAAAAATAACACTTATAAATATATGTAACAACAAGTGCAATAATTGACTCGTCCGATAGATAACCATTCGTCCAATCGTATAATTAAGTTTAAAATTGCCACCAAAACCACAAGGGCAAGTCAACGCCATCTATCACAGGCAACCCAAAATAGTTAAATAACAACCGAAAAAAACACAACAGTTACGGAGGTACTCGTACAAAATAAAAGTTCATAAGAAACTGCAACGACATAAACAACCATCATTTACCAACAGACGGAGATTTAGTTCTGTCTTTAAATCGTTTAAGTATCGTGCGGAAACTTTCACCTATCTGGAAAAAATCACACTGCTTGTTCAAGTTTTCCTCCAAGGTAGAAATATATGCCGCCTCCAGAAAAATGCGCTTCCCATAATTCGGCTCATATGCCAAAACTTCAACATCATTAGGATCAAAAGTGTGGCAGGTATTTGTGCAATGTTCTGATATACCTGTTTTTTTGTTATTATATTTGATATCATAGTTATGTTGTTTGATTCTATTTTTTAATAATTGTTTAGTTTGGCCAACATATTTTTGGCCACATTCACAATTGATGTTATAAACCACATTTGCTCTATCCAGCACGGGAACAGGATCCTTAATCCTGGAGTATAAAATTTTTCCCAATTTAAAATTATTGTAAAAAGCAAGTTTCATTGAACCGCTATCCACGAATTCTTTGAATGTATGCTGTAATTTATTTTTAAGCAATGGATGGTAAGTGATTTTATTATACTTAACAACTTCTCGATTTTCTACTAGCGTAGTTGAGTCCATATTCAGGGGCACTTTCCTCTGGAAAAGGGCACAATCAATAAGTCGACCTGGAAAATTATAAATCAACAGCTGCTTCTTAAGATCATGGAGTCTAACACCAATTAACCTCTCCGGTATGCACGTCAGGATACGATGCTTTAAAGTAGAGACCACACTCATTTTCTGGCTAATAGAATGAGAACTATTAAAGTTTAATAACCTATCAGAGGATGAAGATTTCTTGTACAGATCTGTAGTCAGTGCTCCGTCTTCCCCTCTAATAACACTGAGGTCCAAGAACGGAATTGAGTTATTTGATTCTAATTCATAAGTGAAAGTAAGCAAGTTGTCATATTCGTTCAAAATTTGTATACAATCATCTACTCTATCTCTCGGAACAGCAGTAAGGATATCATCCACGTATAGCAAGAGGAAAGGCACATCAAAATCAATCGAACCAAAAAAGTTTTGCAACAAGTCATTCATGACAAATGCTGCAAAAATAGGTGAAGAAGGGGCACCCATAGCACTACCCATAAGTTGTAAATAAATTTCACTGTCATAGATGAAGAAGCTATTGTCGAAAATTAAGGTGACTAATTTCAAAAATTCGTCCAAAGGTATAGCAGTGTAAGGTGAAACAAGATCCCAATTATTGGTAATGGACTCAATTACCGCTTCTTTCGAAATGTTCGTAAATAACGAGTTCACATCAAAGGATACCAAAGTATAGTTCTCAGGGATGGTCTCTTTTGTAATCTTTTCTTTGGCTTCTAACGTGCTTTTGATATTGAAAGGAAACCACGGTAATGCGTTGTTTAAAAAACTATTGATAAATTTTGATAAGGGTACAGCTGGGGACTCAATACAACTAACTACTGGTCTTAACGGAGTACCAATTTTATGGGCTTTAGGAAGACCATACGCTCTGGGTGTTTGGGAGTTGTATTTCGTTAAAGATTTTCTAGTAATATCATCTATGTAACCCTTGTTATAAAGATCCTTAACCACTTTGTTGAATTTACCTTGTATAGTTAAGGTTGGGTTTTGTTAATTTTTCTGTAAGTGTTGCCATCAGAAAACAATTTCAACATTTTTTCCTTGTATTCATATTTCTCCATAACAACCGTAGTATTACCCTTATCAGCCCTCAACACAAGAAGTTCCGGATTTTCCTTCAAAAATTTCTTAGTGGTCCATATTTGCTTATTAATAGGATTAATGTTGTTTTGTTTGTTGATGAAATTATGTGTGATATTGACCACTTCACTTTCAAGTTTTTCTTTCTCCTTTTCAGAAACGGTGGTGGTTCTAATAGTGTTATCACACTCAGCCAAAAAGATGTGTATGGGGAATTCATGTAGTGACGGTGTCATGGCAAACTTAGGTCCCAACGATTTGGTTTTTGAGACAATGTCAGGTAATTGGGTGTTAGTAAGGTTCAGGACCCAATTTTCATCACCTAAAATGGTATTTTGTCTTTGATGCTTACAAAGGGCATCGAACTTTTTACACATCTTCCCCCGAATATCGATGAAAAGCTTCTGATATTTGCATTTTTCTATGTCTACAAATTGATCAACAATCCCACATGCGACCGTACGTTTTAACCAATTAACATTGTTGGTAAGCTGTTGATTTAAAAAAGTTAAATGTTTAAAAGTAATTCTTATATGAATGTCCAATATATTTTTCTTGAATCTTTTGATGTTTGTCCGCTTTTTCCAGTATATCTCTATCTGGTATCAACTGATGAGTCAAGCAGTCCACTCTTTGTTTAATAAAATTGGGTTGAACATCAGCAGCACGACAACGCAACAGGAAAGCCCTCCGATTGTATGCCTTCGCAAGTTTCTTAAACGTCTTATTGATCACGTTGAGAGCAGTCACCACCTCCGAGTGGTGACCCCCCCCCCCCCCCCCCCCAAAGATGGCTTGACAAATTCTTCTGGTGCGTCGAACAACATCCAATTCTTTTGCGCATAAAAAAAAAACTAGTTATACAACCTTGAAACTCCACTTGGCGTCGCGTCGGTATGAACCTGAACTGATAGGAGATTCTAAAAATTGATAGATCTTTGTTTCCTCTCGGTGATGAAACGAAACTTTGGGATTAAATAGTTCCTCCAAAACAAAAAGTATACATCCGAATAAACACATTTGGCTAAACTCGAACCATAAAACTTTCGAAAAGACAGTCTTGAATCTTTAATTCAACTAGCTTTGTTCTCCTACTGAGAACCTGATGTTCGAAATAGAAAATAATAATAACCCAATATCAAAACTAAAATTATAATGACTTTTACCTGATGTTCGGTTCTTATGGAAATTAAAATTTATTTTTCCAAATAAGTAATATGTTAAGACAACATAGAATCGACAAAAAGTGAAGTCTGCTTCTTTATCGTATGCGCAAATGCTTTGCGGTTATCCAAATGAGAAATTTTAGAATGAAGAATTACTCGAAATCAAAATTTTTACTCTTATTTACCAAATGGTACAAAATAATTGTTACATTGTTTTTGGCTCTCCTGTTTATATTTATGAAAATAAGTGTATAGTAGTATAAGGGTATAAAATTCGGCTTCTTGTTACACGTGTAGGAATTTGTAAATTTCAATCTGATAAAGACGCTATTGAAGTAAAACTTTTAGTTTTAACTAAAAAAAATTTAAAACAAATGTTTCACGGTCCATATAATGTTAAATTTGGGTTTTATATATCGTTGAGAAGTAGACATTTCAAACTAAATAACAGGTTTAAAAGTTCCATCAACTGGTTTAAAAAAAATTATTTTATTTTTAGTTTTTGGCTTATAACTTTTGTATGCCATAACGGTCGAAGTCCTATCTTTGGATTTCATGTTCAATAAATCAATAAGAACATTTTGATGAATAATTCGCTTGGTTCCACGTCAAGCTTGGGTTAGTGAACGTTTTTGCCGATCATCCGCTCCACTAATTGCTTTTAAATGTTTAGGAAAATGTTAAAAATATAAAATTGTAAAAACTTTGGTGGTGGAACTGTAATGATTTGGCTTACATTTTCTTGCTATTCAAATATTAAAGTTTGTTGGATATTTCCAAAAATTAATGAATATTGAATTCTTAGAGAAGGCTTTAAGAGATTTTGATTGAATAATTGCCTGGTGATAATCAGATTTTCCAACAAGATAATAAAGTTATTCACATAGCACGTGAAATGCCTGAATGTTTTCAACAAGTGGTTATTACAATTACAAGATCCACCGCGTTAAATCTTGTACATAGATTACCATAAGGTAGCTTAACTCATGTGGTATACAAAGGTAGAAAACAGTATAATTTAATGTAACAGTCAAAAATGCATTAAAAAGTTAAAATAGTTCAAATTAGAATTAAGTTACAACAGAAATATGTACTTATAGCAATAAACTTATAAAATAAAGAACTTCAACTAAACTGTGCCAGTATCTGTGTACGCATTTCAACGAATTTATACTACGGTATGCACTTTGCGTTTAAAATTCTATTATTTTAATGTCCTGGTTACTTTTTTCGATTAATACAATACGAATATTTCTAAGCTTGGTGGAATTGTATTACTACAATTTTTTTTAATTTATTGAAAATATAATCTAATAAGCATAAAGTGTCAAAATAAGCATAAAAAAATAACTCCAAGTGACTTACTTTTTTTCAAAATTATGGACATTTATAACAATTGCACTTCTGCTATCAATATTTTTGTATAGCAAAATTACTAAAAATCCGGACTCTAGCTGATGAATATCGCGGGCCGGAAAAAGTTTTAGGCGAGCCGCGCGGGCCACAGGTTGGCAACTGCTGTCCTAGATACTTCCATTTCTCCAGCTCTGTAAAAAATGTATAACTTCCAGTTTTTAATTCATTCTGCCCTGTGTCGTGTTTTCTCTAAAAGTTTATAAGTAGCCTGTGTACCTCAAGCGGTACAAGTACATACGAGTAGAAGTAGCTTATTATTTTATTTCATTGAAAATCTGAATCATTTCTATTTGAGCTGGCGATAATTACCATATCATTGGCATATGTAATGTTTGCTATTCTTTTCCTTGCAATCGTTGCTCTGTTCTCTAATTTTCTCACAATTCTCTCGATCACCAAGTTAAATAGAGCAGCCGACAGCGCATTACTTTGTCTCACCCCGCTATTGATTATATTGATTTTCACTATTAGTGTTGCACTCGATTCTTTCATCGTCATCTGTATAAATTTTCCCAATTTTCTTGGTAGGTCCAATTTGAGCATCACTTTGAAAGTCGACAAAAAGCAGATGCAGCTCTTTATTATGTATGTACGCTTTTCTATTACTTCTTTCATTACGAGTAGTTGTCATGTAGTTGCATCTACTGTTAACCGATCCTCTCCAAAACCGAGTTCATATTCTTCAACTTTGCCCTGAATCTTAGTTTCTACTTTGCTATAAAAGAGTGCCGACAGAATCTTGTAGGTCACCTGTATAAAGTTATTCCTCTGTAATTTTCTCGTTTATCTATGTGTTCTATTTGTGGATTAGCACTTTCGGCATTTCTTCCATGCTCCAAATCTCAAATATCAGCTAGTATAAGACAACTTTTGTCTATCGTCATTATCATCTCATCACAGATTTCAGCTCTTCCCTGTGCCTTTCCCCCTCTTGTTCAGTGTTGTTTCTTCTTCGCAGTATGTTAGTACTGTCACTATAGTTCTTTCTGATTGTTGTTCAGTTTCTTCACTAACGTTTTCTTCATCGGATTGGTTTAACAGTTCCTGGAAGTGTCTTTTCCATAACTTATTTATTTCTTCTTCACTGGCATTTTGTATATCGTTCTCATCCTTCGTTGTTCTATTCTTTATTTTGCACTTTCATTTTTGTTGTTACACTTTTAACGTTTATTTCCTGTCATTTATTTTTAGTCATTTGTCTTTCGTCTTCTTATATACTTCTTGTATGCTTATTTAACTCTTTCATTGTATTCTCTTTTTGTCTTAATCTATGTGTTTTCATTGCTATTTTAATGTTATCCAACTCGTTGTTATCAATTATTCTGTTTGTTTCTTCCGCGTATTTCGCCTTAACCTTTACGTCTATGAATGCGTTTATGAAAAACAAATCTTCGTTGAAGTAATGCTGCTAATAATCAAGTGATGTTGCTCCTTTTCTCGATACACGAATTTGCCGTCTATTTCACTAAGATAATCCTCTTTTCCTATCTGGGCATAAAAGTCTCCTAGGATTATCAATATATGAAGTTTGGGTACCACTCCAGCCATTTTTTTCAGTTCGTAATATTTCGTAAAAAATACATAATGTATCTATTATACTTACATTTACCGGGTTTAACATTATTCTTAACTATGCGATTCTTCCGTTTAGCAGTTTAAATTTTAATATATTATTATATTATTTCTCTCTTATACATTTTTTATTATATCTCTCTTCAAAGCATTTCTTACAAAGTAGCCTACAGTGTTTGTACCTTGTTTCTCTTCTCCACTACCCTTCTATCTTATCTCCTGGATCGCTCTGTATTGAATTTGTATTTCGATAACTCTCTTGCTGTTTTGTACATTCTCCATCTCTTTAACACCGTCAGAATTTCCATGTGTCAACTCTACAAATCCTAGTTTCTCTTGTAGTGATATTTTCACAGAAGTCTTTATTATGTTCTATATTTTGTTCTTCTTCGTTAGATGTATTGGTCTAAATTGCAGTGCTTGGATCTTTAACGATTTTCAGTTTTTAGTCTTTCTTTCCTTGAACCTTCATTTAGTTCATTTAGTTTGAGAATACTCTTCTTGATTTCTGTTTGGTGAGTTCATTTACTGTACTATGCCTCTGCACCAATTGCATTATTGTATGTTGCTTATTTTCTTGTATAGTACGTCGCATTCAAGCAGTCGTTCGTTTCAACACTTCGGTAACTTCGGAATGCTAACCTCAATGTTTTCTCTTCCGTCTTCCAGTTCACAGTAAAACATACAAGCGTAATTTTCACAATTTTTATATAAAATAATTCAAATAAACATCGAACTTGTTCACCTTAAGATAATATTAATTTTTGACCATTTCGGTGAAGATAGAGTAAATATAATAAATTAGGATTATTAATAAAGTAAATAGGTACGTTACCTACACTGTAAAATTGGGTGTAATATTTTACCTGCAGAAATTATTCAATTAATAAAAATGAATTATGAAATTTACTAATTTTACCTCGAAAATAAGAGTATTAAGTTAGTACACCTTAGGGTAAATATTGTAATAATTAATTTGTGTAAATTTAAACTTTGTACAATTGCCATATAATTCTGCAAATTCATCAATGTTGTAAATTACTTGATGAAAATGCATTTAGCTGAAGAAATTTAATCGGAAATTTTAAATCAGATAAAAAAATTTACACGCAATTTACATAGGTCAGATTTAAAATTTAGTTCTTGTGTGAAAATCTCAATTTTAAAATTTTTCATTATGTTACTTAACTTTCATCAAGTTAAAGAGTAGGTAGTACACAACCGAAACATCAAATTGATCTTATTTAATAGTCGATAATAAAACATTACCACTAATGGTTTTACTTCGATTTCTTTACATTTATATATTTTTTAATATTTTTATGTAACAACAATAATTTGTTGCACGATTCTTAGAAGTGATTGTCGGAATTGTTATCTTCTTAAGAGACAACTAGATCTAGAATTTTCAAAAAATTATTATTTTTTTGATAATTCAAAAGTATTGGCTTTCGAGAATATGCTGTTAAATTTTTGTAAGAATATTCAAGGTATTTCAGGTTCTACAACCTTGTTTGGCACATGACATAATCATAATGCAAACACTCATTTATATCAAAACTACATTTTTCACCATGAATTTGTGGAAGAAACAAAAACTATACAGCCCAATCATCTGAAATTTTAATATGATATTGAGAACAGCATTGGTTATCGCTGGAACCAAAATCAATTTTTTATTTTAAAAAATTCGTATTTTTTACATTTAAAAACTGACAAAAAAAATCCTGATTTTAGAACTTAAAAACTTCAAAAGCGCGTCATTTTGTCAAGTTTAATTTTTTTTTTGTTCTCATACTAATTAATACTTTTCCTTAATTTTTATTTTCGAGATAAATAGAAGAGTCAAAATCGGCAACGTCGCCCTGTTCCATTTTTTTGAGAGGGTATTATTTAGCGCTATTTTTGTCCTAATTAAAAATAACTTTCAATTTGAAAAATATTTTTATGCATTCACAATGAGTGTTATAATATATCTAAAACGTTTAAATATGTTATTCATTACTTTAACCTTAAAAAAAATCTTGAAAATACCTCAAATTTTAGAGCGCTAGACCGCAATGAACCCTTAATTCTGTTGTCTGAATAATCAAATGTATGAAAACTTAAAAAATTTTGTAAGGGCCAAATTAATTAGTAAAGGTATAGTTGCATTTTTCTTCTACAACTTGATATCCACTTGTACAAACCACGGTAAGAGCGAAGAAATTTTTTAGTTCTAATCGCTGTTCGATGAATTAACATTGGCTTGCGCGCTGCTTTAACATAAACAGTCCCATAATAAACTTAAACGTTTTACTTTTCTCTACTTCGCTAGTATCGCGGATTTTAGCGGTTATCACAGTTCCAACATGATTGTACCCTTAGTCAAACAAACCACATATTAACATCTGCTATAAAAACGTTTTGTTTTTCATATTATGTAATCATTCTTTAGAAAAATTTAAATATTTAAATTTTTTTGATTTTTAGTAAAGTTTTTTTTCATTATTTCTTACCGAGGTTAATATAATTTCGTTAACTATAGATGGGTCTACCTTTGCAATGTTGAATGAAACCTATCTATAAGAACCAAAAACTACAGTTAAATTTATTAAAGAAATACATTCGTTTCATACAGTTTATTCATTTGGTTATACTGTAAATATATAAAAATTTATTTTAGATACTGTTCAATTACGTTCAATTAGTGGAAATACGTATTTTATAAACAAATTACAAAAATCTCTGAACTCTAAAATCGAAAAATCTTTAAGTATATTCTTTCAAAAATCCCTCAAATTCTATAAAAACTTGAATAAAATTCTTATTCAATAACAAAATATTATCTATTATTTTTAATAGTGTAGAAGAAATTATTTCATAGTATTGTTTTTTGAATTTGAACGGATTAATATTTTTAAACTGCACTTTAGATTTTTAGTAATAAAATATACCAATACTAAACATTAATATTTGTACATCTATATTAGTTATCTAATAAATAATATTTACATTATAAGTTTAGTAAAACTTGTGTTATTTAAGCATTCACATAGGAAAGTAATAACTATTTTAGTCTTCAAATTATTGGTTTATAAACCATACACAAAAAATATTTCATCATAGATGCAAAACTAGAATATCAACTATGTACACAAATAGTTAGATTGGAGTGTTTGAAAAATAAATAAGTTTAAATATTTGGCGTACGTGACATAAAATAAGTTTCATAAAATTAGTTTAGATTTTACCATTAAAATATTAAACTATTATTAATTATTATTCAAGCACACAGAAATTTGAATACAAACATTAAAATACCATTTTCTTATATTATGATTATGTAATTTTTACTAAGCATTGGCTAAATATTGATGGGTATGTCATCTGGCACATGATATAATGTAACTTGAGTATCATCCGATTGTGTCGGTGTAGTTGTATTTGATTTACCAGAACCAGTAGAATGCTGTGAATCAGATTTCTCTAATGGCCAATGTACATTTGTTTGCAAATTGTCGATGCATTCGTCGACACCCAAAGAAATATCAGCTATTATTCCGCTCTCTAAAAAGTAAACGATAGATACAGTCGATCCTACTTTCAATAAAATAACCGCATACCTGTAGAACATTGACTATTTAGCGTTCCTGACCGTCGACAAGCATTTGGACTACCACAAATAGAATCAAGTCCCAGATTTTGCGAGGTTCCAGAGGTCGCTATAACACCACTTCCTATGGATCCACCAGAACTGGTACTACTCGATGATATACTGGACATGGATATTATTGAGTGTGGTCTCTTTACACTTCTGCAAAGATCTGCAATTGGACCAGCTATAGAATTACGAAAACGTGGTGCAGCTAAAAGATGGCAATTATTAATTTGTCGATTATTGAAACAATAACTGCACTATAATTTCTTTTAAAATGAATAAAATGTATTTTTAGAGAAATTAACTTAACATGGTAGAAAAATTTAAGGGTCCAATTCAAAAATATAATATAGCACTTACTTTTGGTAAGTTGTGCAAAACTTATAGATCGATCACTTATCTGATCAGCACTAGGCCTTATGTCTAAGCAAGGTTTGTTTCCAATACCCATTGATGACATTTCAGCCATTCTTACTTCTGCAAATTATGAAAACCTTAGAACTTATCAATTATTTAATTTCCAATTTACTTACCTCTATTTTTTATAGCCTGCTTCCATAATAATTGTGAAAGTTCTTCGGCCCATGTTTTTTTAACTTCTTCAGAATTAGCTTGTATAATAAAGGTATCATTAGGTTTTCGTTTCCTAAACCAAATCTCGAATTTTGTTGGACTATCTCCAATTTTTGCTGTAAGACCAATATCTGTCAGTTTGATACTGTTTTTGTAAATAAATAAATCTAGATTCTGTAACAACAGGAATTAATTATTTACTGTTATAAAATTTAATATCATGAGGTAGTACCTTTCTATCAGGAAACCTTCTAGCCTTACTAAACAATATCAAATCTTCAAAGAGAAATACCTGTCTTAAAGATTTTTTACCAGATTTTCCTTCCCAAACAATAAATTCGTTTTGTCGCATTAGTCTACCTTGTTCTTTCAAGTTGACCTAATGAGAGAAAATATTATGGGTGACCTCTGGCAATAATGCAAAATATAAACTTACGTCACACTCTCGTATTGAATCCATTGCAAGCAAATCGTTTCCATGTCGTAACTGAAAACGTACCATTTCTTCGGCGTGTTTTAAATCATCTTGCTCTGAAATTAATCGTTCGGGAGCACCCAATGGCAAAACAGGGCAAGCTTTCATTAATTGTTGCAAAAGTAAAGCATATTTTCCCATGCGTTGTACAGGTTTTAATAAATAACTAGCTAAATCCATTTTGTCCCCAAGTTGCACTTGTTTCGCCTAAAATTTCAAAATATAATATTAATATTGCTTACGTTTTAATCTAATATGTTTTACTTATTTACCTTAAAGAATTTTGAACCATATTCCGACATCAGAGAATCTGATTTTGGCTTATTCTTGTTATAAAGTGCATACAAATAGAATTTCTTGTTATGTTTTAAAAAAATCTGTCCAACTTGTAAAGGATTATTTTCACATTGTTCTAATTCTCTTAAGAAGTGTTGACCATGAAATTCATAAATTTTTTCTACATTTCCAAATATAACGTTACGTTGACCACGCAACGCTTGAGGAATGTCTTCTCTCATAAGTTCAGGAATATAATTTTCTATTATATAATCCAAAGATTTGACATAATCTCTTTCAGTGTGCACCATTTCCCTCATTATAAATAACAATGTCCTAAAATGAGATAATCTTAGATTCAACAAAATCTTGTATTGATATAGTAGATAATTATATTAGGAAATGTATATTGACAGTTAAAGCACTAGTTGCATAACTTCCTAAATCATTTAACAATGTAATTAACTAGATACCTAATTTGTTAATACCCTTTTTTAATAAACTATAAGGCAGTAAACTAAAAAAATTATTTAGATTACGATATTAGATTGTCATCATCAAAAATCATTGCTTGTAGAAAAACAATTATTTATCATGCGAGTAATAAAAGCAGATACACCCACTTAGCAGTTCAATGATTTAAAAAAAAATAATTACTTTTGGATAAAAATATGTGGGTACACAGGTAATAATTTACATATTATATATCTACTACTACGCACGAATATGTAGTGCAAAATATTTAAACTCATAAATTTAAATCTGTAGTAATTTAATTATTTTTTTAAGAAAAAAATTTCTAGTTGTATAATTCATAAATTATTTAGAGGTAGGTAACTTTTATAATTATTATTGGATTACCACCATTTTAAATTAATTACTTTTAGCTCCTTTGGCATTACATAATTTAGCCTATCTCAGGTAGTTCATCTTAACGAGGTAGCCATTAATTAAGTGTATTTCGAATTAATTATAATATTATATTATTTCGTGTTTGTGAATTCCGTTATGTAACTAACTTACTTCTGTGTTTTAGGATCACCACTGGATTCAAATGATTCTGCAGACAGATGTAAATTAGATGAATAGCAATGAAGATGACTATTAGCAGATATAGGACCAACTTTTCTTCTTTCTTCGCCAAAGTGTTCCTCTTCGATATCATCACTACCACTATAACATACGTTACTGTTTTAATAGACGAAGAAATAATAGTGATATTTAAGTTACCTTTTTCCAAAGCCTTCACTTCCTTCCTCCGTAATACTATCTTGTTGATGTTCCGTGTGGTCTTGATTTGATCCCGCACTAGAACCACCTACACTACATAAAGCACAACTGTCACCGTAAAATTGACACGAGCAAGTTCTTTGTAACTTTTTTTTGTATACGCTGTCATCACCAACCGAATTGTCTGCAGTTGAAACACCACTATCACATCTTTCACATCCACTTAATCTTGATTCGCCTTTGTTATAGTTTTCTAATAAATTTTCTACACTTTCCCGCACCTCCTTTATTCCGTCTAAAGTTAAACTATTTTTTCGGTCAAGTAAATCTTTCATATTGTCCACGGGGGATGGCATATCATCACACCCACAATTTTGTAAACTTTGCACATACTTTTTTCGAAGTTTGTAAGATACACTATTTTCTACATCAGTTTCATAACAATTGCAAGATACACCGGCAGCATGATGGTTACATTTGTAGATGAAAGCCATAGAACTGACAGATCTTCTTCTTACTTGCCCTAATTGAGGTTTAACTGGTGTACTTGTGGCGGGTTGTCCAGTAGTAGAAGACCTGTTACGATTGAAATCTTCCTGTATTAAATCTGGTGCCTCTTGCTTATTTTGCGAATTTGATGCCTAAAAATTTATCAATGTAACCTCAATCAAATTCAGAGAAATTTATAAATTCATATAACAGTTAGATATTATGTATTGAAACTTTGTAAAATATTAAATATTTATAAAAGATAAAAGATTTAAATATAATATATGGATGACACAACATAGTCATTACAATAAATTATCGTAAAGTAAACAATATTGCAACTACCAAATTGCTTACCTCGCATATTCCTATTAATTTGTCATTTCCCATTTTATATGATAATTTTTTAAACTCTTCAAACTCCTTAGAGCCTTCTTGAAATTTCTCACCATATGATTCTAATAATAAATAGCACCTACAACAGTCTTCTATATTTTCTCTAGTTTCTTCAAGACCATCCATAAAGGCTTTAACGTGACTTTTCAAATTACTTGTATTCTTGTCTTCAAAATGTTTTTCTTTAATTTCCGAAAAATTATTTAATTCATCTATCACATCACTGGCTTTATCAATTTGTCTCTGTACATAAAAAATTAGTAAAGTATTGTTTCTAACTATATTTAGAAAAATAAAATTGATATCGCGAAAAATCTAAATTTACACATAATAATTATTACGAGTATACCTTTTAACGACCAACATTAGTGCAAAACTGAGGTAATTTAATTTAATTAATGAATTTATGAAATTTAAATATATCATTGTGAAATGAATAATCTGATTTCTTATAGCAGTATTTGGTATCGGCAGAGGCGTACGTAAAATTATATTCAATAAGGAACCACAAAGAAAATTGGTTTAATGCCTTTTTAAATAAAAAAAATTACGTTATTTCGGAAAAAGTGTTCTAATATTATATTATCCCGATTATCGTAATCCAAATGTATAAACTAAAGAAAATAATTAAAAATAATACCTCAATATGATTTAACCTTTAAAATGTTTTATTAAATCCTACATCTAATATTTATAAAATATAAATAAACGTGGGGTGTAAATTAAATTAAAATTTGTTCTAGGAAGTGTTTCTATCGACTAACACTAGGCACATATTACAAAATTAAAAACTTATTGACACAATTTTAAGTAAATAAGATTAAATAGCATACTTTGCATAACTAATAATAATATTATATTTTAGTATCCAATTAAAATTATTATTGTTATTGAGCATAATTGAAATATTTAAATTTTAAAATTTAGGAAAATATATTAACGATAAATGAAAATACTGTTTTTAAAACAAAACATGTTTTATGATAAAAAAAAAAGACTACTCACCATAGCATCGAAATAAAAAACTTCAAAATTCTTTTCTATAGCATGAACACCCGCGAAATCGCCAACTGTTCTATGTTGAATAGCCATGCTTTGAAGCGTTACGTTTCCGACCTTGCGAATCCACGCAAGTAACTGGAATTATAATTATAAATAGTAAAATTGCATTGTCATATTCGTAGGTACCTTAGTTTATAATAATATTTGTATATACTATATATAAAATGCTTCGGGTTAAAGTACTTTTGTTGGAATCTTAATGAAACTTGATGCTCTCTATGAATAATAATTGCCAATTGTATTTATGAATATCAATATTAAAATTTTTTTTATATTAAACATTAACATCTTTGTGCAGAGTCGGGTTAGGAAATGTTTGCGGACCAAGTTTAATTTTGTACCTGCCCACTCATGCAATTATCCATAATTATTTTTATTTGACGGTCCTCCGAGCACACTTGGAGCGACCAACAAAGTTTTATTCTGTAACTTACCGGCCCAATCAGGGCCTGGTCATGTGTATAATCAGTAAATTGTACACTAGCACGATTTTACATCTCAAATAGCAACCAACTCAAGATATATCCCAGATGCTGCTGGATTTTTGAATATGTGACAAGTTAGAGTGTAGAAATACAACAAAATATATGAAGTGTGAATACCCAAAATGAAATCCATGTTATGCCTAGATATTCCTAAGTTCAAAAAAAAATTTGTTCTAGTTTCCACAATTTTTTTCTAGTTAATCAACAAAAATTAGTTAAACTGTTTATATAGAAACTGATGTACAGCATGTCATTCATACCTCAACAAATCGAAAAATAAGACACTATAAAATCGTAATAAAAATAGTAAAGCACAATTTCGATACCGGTTCTGCAAAATATTAAAGAAAAACGAAATAGTATGGAAAATGTATCTAATTTATATATTTGAATTTTAATGCGAAAGTTTGCGGATGTTGCACATTTTAATAATGTTTATTACTTTTCTACTAAATAAATAAACTTCCATTGTCTGGCTGTGGCTTCATAACCTTTCAACAGAAGGTCGGGTATGAATGCAATTTTTTAACCATAGAGCAGTTTGGAGAGAAAGTTTTTAGATATGGGCTGTTACGCGAACTTTTCAGCTTATCTTTAAAAAAAAATAAGTTGATTTACCAGGTTGATCGAAAATTTTACGAATTTAGGTAGTTTTTATAGAAAGCAAAGAAGGAGTGAGAGAAAACCAACAAACACCAAGAGGCATAAAAATCAAATTATTCAGTTATCTAAAGCTGGAGATACAACATTCACTCAAAAGGTAGCACCTCAATGTTATAACTACAAAACTTAAACATCATAAATAATCAAGTTTGAATTTTGTACGAGATTATTTTCATTGGACCGACAAATGGCAAACCATCATTTTTAGCATAATTCAGGAAAAGAAAAGCAAATTAAATTTGGCAAAAACTGTGTGATTGTGGCACGGATCAAGGAATGGAAGTTCTCGATTAAGCTATTTCAACAAGAATATACTTCAAAAACTATATTGAGTTATTAGATAATGCTTTGCTAAATTTTGGGCAATTTATCGGAGGACTTAATGCGACAGTCACAAAACCTAATTTCAAATTCAGAATATGAAAGCTTTACTATGACCTTCTTAATCCAGATTTAAACCCAATAGAGAACCTATAGGGGGTCATAGTACGTAGAGTTTAAAGATTTGAAACAATGCAGTCATTTCTATCAAATCGTTTAATTTTATAGTTTTTCCTTAGTTTATAATCAAGTTACTTGATTACAGTCATCACAATAGAATAGTATATTCTGCAACAAGTTTGGAATTAGGCATATTCCGCACGAGGGAAAAGTTTGTCACCCGAGCCGATAGGCGAGGGTGACGGTTCACGAGTGCGGAATAGCCATTCCAAACGTGTTTCAGACTATACTTTCTATACGACTATTAAAATAATAAGCTGTATAAGTTTTGAATTAATTTGACAGATGAGTAAATAATTTTTTAAAAATAATTTTTTTGCGCGCGATCGATCTGAATTTTTGCACATACATTCCTACCGATAATACGCTAGGGGTGTGACCGAGGCGAGGGGGGAAGAATTTTTTGCTCAGTTTTTCGATATCTAGCGACGTTCTTGAGTTATTCCTAATTCAAGTTTGTGTGGCGGAACGCAGTAATAGCTCAAGAACGGCGCTAGATATCAAAAAACTGATCAAAAAATTCTCCCCCCCTCGCTTCAATTACACCCCCAGTGAATTATCGGTAGGAATGTAAGTGCAAAAATTCAGATCGATCGCGGGCAAAAAAATTTACTCATAATAGTTATTAGTGAGTTATATTATGCTCAATTGTTTTATTGTAAACAAATTAATTTTTAATTGAAAATTGATAAAACCGAACCAAGATGTCCAAAGATGATAGTGGTAGTGATAGTGATGGTGAATTTTTTAATTGTACTCTACCGGAACTTAGGAAATTGGCAAATAACACCACTGGTAATTTATTACCAACGAAATCGAAAGATGTATATATGACATATAATATAATGTAACATGTATATAATTTGACAGATCAGTAAATAAAATCAGTTCAAAAATTTAGTAGTAGATGTCACCACTCACCAGCACTGTGTCGATTGGTCAGATGAAACTGTGCGAGAATATTATTCTCGCACAGCGTGCGAGAATGTAGATATTCTGTTTTTAAAAATATAATCAGAATGCTCATATTCTATGTTAGTCGTATAGAAAATAATATTATGTACGTGTATGTTGTGTACTGACTTAAAATAGTCACTTCACGACTTGGTACTGTATGAATTGAAAACGGAATTGAGGTTTGGAATATAAAAAACTAGTTAGTGGAATTATGTTTTTACTTGTTCCAAGGCCTTTTTTTTATTATTTTCTTAGGTCGAAATTTTTATATCTTGACCTTTTGAATTCATATGCAACCCATAGTCATTTGTTATCAAGTTATTTGTTCAATCGAGTTTAACCTGATATTAAAATTAAGCACAAAATTTATTGATAATTAAGGTGAATGTACAGGTAATGGTCACTCTTAAATATTTCTGCTTTACAAAATTTCTATAATATCCTGAACCTTACTGGCTAAAATATTTCAGAAAATATCTTATGACCATTACTATGGCAACTTCAATACTTTTTCTAAAAGAAATACCAATTTGCAACTATATTAATAAATAACCATTAAAACATACATGATTATACTACGTATTAAAATAAGAATATAGTTTTTTGTGAATATATTAAATAAAAAATCATTTAGGCTTGCCCATTATTGACAGACATACATACGCGTCAAACTTATAACTCCCATTCCCGATCATTTAGAACGGAAGCATTTTAGCTGTTTTAGGTTTCTAAAATATGTGCATCAATATATGTGCATTAATATATGTGCATTAATATGTGCATTATTATATTCACGAAACCGAAGGAATATAGAGACCACGTAGACATGGTTGAATGCTGTAGACAAAATTATATGTTTAAAAATACATTAAATAAAAGAGCAAACAGAAGTATCCAATGAAAGAAGTTTATATAAGAATATGAAAATCTGGAGAGAGGTGATAATGAATGACAATGCTAGTCGTGAAGAGTTTATATAATTGTAATAGTAGGTACATAATATGTTATTATTATAGTATGAATGTACGATTGATTAAGACACTGAAGATACATATCTACTGGTACGCAGCCGTGATCTTGTGAGCAATTAATGGTTTTCTTCAAAATTGAGCATAAATACAATTATTTTAGTATCCTTTAATTAGTAGGACGTAAATATACGTGTTCTTTGTTGTAATCCGACTTCCTGTAGGTTTATCGTACGATCATGTAAATTTTGGTATAATTTTTATTCGAGTACGAAAAACAACATGAAGAATATCAGAAATTCAGAAAAGTTATGTATAAAGCACTTAAGTACGATAAAATAATTTAATATTTGTTTCAAGAAATAAACTTAAAAATATTTCTGAATTAATATTGCTATAATTACGAGTAAGTTATTATTATAAATATTAAATCTGATAAATGGGTATGTATTATATTTAAAATGTAATTTACATAGTATAACCTCTTTATTGCATTTCTAAGAAGCTGAACCCAATACATACCTGCATTTGTCATTAATGTTAAATAAATAGCATAATAGATCAAAGGGCATAATATATAAGAATGACGACAGCAACATATTGTTGTTCCAAACAGCATAACATATTTTGTTCAAAATACATTGCTAAGATATATAGGTAAATATTACAAACATATGGCGAAAATTAAAAAACTTGTTAATAAGTTTTGCATTAAAAGTTCAAGAGAAAAGTAAAAAGTATATTATGTTGTACTGCATAAAAACAATTGATACGTAATATCATAACTACAAAGTTTAAAATAAGCAAAATGAATTCCTAGTTCTTCATAAAAATTCCAATGGACTAGCAACACCATTCATCAAAATATTATTTTTTAAGTACTTAAAAATGAAATCATTAGAAGGACATTTTCATATTTTCATGACCCTAACTTTGTGGACAGTTGAAACCCTAAGTTCAAGCACCATAAAAATTCCAATAGAGCAGCAACAGCATTCTACATAATAGGTGTTACTTAAATATTATTTTCGTAACGTTATTATCAATTGTGAATAATTTTGCCATAATGTTTCATTCGTTTCCCGATAAAATTAGTATACAAATCTCTATTCAAACATTTTTCGTTGTTGGACTTGGCCAGTATATACTATTTTGTTGACAGCGCTTGCACAGTCTGATACCTACATAATATTAAGTGTGAGCACTTTTCCGCCTTATCTAAAAAATTATAGGATTCTGGTAGATATTCTGGTTCTTCAACACCTCAAATTTTGAATGACCGTTTTAGGATTTTCTACTTTTCACTTCCTTATTTCCGAAACCCCAAAATTAAATTTGGTTGTTGGTTTTAATTCTCACAAAACGAAAAGCTCTACTTAAATTCTTCATAGATGCCGAAAACTAAAAAACTAACCTAATGAACCTTTGAAAGTTAAATGGTTCATTTTGAAGGTTAATTTTTTTAATGTTTTCTAGGGTAACTTTAACATTTTCAATTTTTTTGAATATACATTCATGTCATATAATTTTTTGTTTTTGTTTTTCTAAATATATGCGATTGAAGATCAAAAATAATTGCAGAATAGGCCCTTGCATCTCATAACTTAAGTTTTATTTTTGAATTTTGATCTAGTTTCACAACGTAATATTAGTTTTTCTTCTCTTTCAAACATCCTTATTCCTTAGTTCAAAATTATTGACTAAATATAAAATATATTTTCCTGCTTTATGAAGAACTCGCATGAAGCACAACATTGAAAATGCAATATTCTAACCGTGTACAGGTAGAAAGCTTAAAGAATTAGATTAATCTAAAATGGGTTATAAATGATTGCAATCGAAAAAAGCTTTAGACGCACAAGGAAAACAGATATTACGCTTAAAGCTATACTTAATTATTGTAAGATTAAATGCTAATTCGAGTTTACAAGACGTTAATTGAATAGTTTCAAGTTTTATTTATATCAAATTAATTGGATGAATAAATGTATCGTATTATTATCATTTAATGGCCGCGTTTGATTTTTCACTAAATTAAAACAGAAAGTTAACAACGACACTTGTAAGTTTACGTTAATTGAAAGTTTAAGAGAAGTAGGTATCTAATTGATATAATAATGCATTAAGGTAATAAATTAATAATATACCACATATCCGGAAAAGTTACTTTTGATAGATTACAGGTAGTATGTAAAAATAGTGATTTTAGATCATTTCGTTACATCCACAACTGGTTATGTAAGTTAATGATACGTTCTGGACTAAATTTATTATTAATGAAATATTTCTAAATTTTATACCTAAACCATGTTTTTTTATATAACTAGTGGATTACACTCGTAGTGTAGCCGATGTAGCAGGAAATATTGACAAAATTTTTAAGTAGGGAAGTTTCACTTCTCGAAAACCAAATAAGAGGGTAAGATATCCCTAGCGACTATTTATACCGGGGGAAAAAATTATATAAAATTTCACTGCAATTTTAAATCAATAGATTTTTTGATTCTATTATATTTTCACAAAATATGGTTATGTTGTACTTCATGGCATTTTATTTTAACCTATAGTTTTGAAGTTTTGAAAAAATGAAGAAATTGTATGGAATGCATTCAACATGTATCACGCGCATATCGCTTTTACGATGAAAAAAAAAGGTATTCTGCCATTCTTGGACATCAGATAGAATGGTGAATTATTAATACTCGTATCATTCTATAAAGATTAAAAAATCCATTGAAATAAGGTTAATAAATAGAGTAATCTAGAGTAACACTACACACCCAGAATACCTACCATACAAACTTGAAAACATTAGAACTCTTCTAAATCAAAAGGGGAACCAACATAGTGGAAAAAACAGTGGAGAGAGACAATAGAAGTGTAATTTCTAGTACCAAAAAAATTTCCTTAAGTCGATTTTAAGTAACACTTTGTTTTTGTAGATAACTCTTTGCTACATCAACAAATCATTTTTCTGAGTATCTCATTATAAAAGCAAAGGTGTAAAATCATTATAAATAAAGTAAATATCGCATTTTTATAGATTAAAATAAATAAATTTTGCTTTAATTAGAGAGAAATTTTGGGGTTTGTTTAATCTTTGAAAATTTTTAGTTACTGCAAATGTTGGCTTGGTGCCAATTAGTGGAGAATGAAAAAATTTAAACCTTTTGGTTTGGATAATTAACCGTTTGATTTGAGTTTTTAATTTAGTGCTTTGGATAGGGAAAACTTTAATTAGGTAGTCAACAGGTGTTAAGTTGGTGATTGGAAAGATTACTGAATATAGACGGGAAATAAAATAATAATTTATCATTGGATTGGAAAATTGATTGCTTTATAGTAAAATTTTGTGAAATGGGCTTGTTAAAGTGTTTGATTTAATTTTTCCATTTTAAAAAATATGAAAAAAAAAAATTGGGATTTTAAGAAAATATTTTTAATTAATAATTTTAGTTTTTCTGGAAATTCGTGGGAAATATTTTTGTGACTGGAAAATACCGTTCAATACAATGTATGTATATAGAAGTATTAAGACTTTGATAGAGAACACATCATGTTCATAATATTATATACCTAAATAAATCGGTACCTACATACATATTATAGTAATATTTTTAATTCGCAATATTGTACTGACAAGAAGCATACGTTTGAAATGGACTATAAATGATTTTCAAAAGATATTCATAATTCATATTATTGTATTGTTATTCATATTGGCAAGGAAAAAATTTACTACAAATTAGTATATTGAGACCATAATATTCTAACTACTATTTTAAAAGGTTAATCGCATTTAGAATCATGTGTATTTCATAATGCCATGTCAGATGTCAAGTACTTTTTTTGAATTACAATAAATGAAAGAATATATTATTTACTTTGTCAAAGCTTGTTGGTTATTGAAGTAAAAAAATGTTAAGAATAATTATAATAGATAAATAAAATTTTAAAATAATAATGTAAGTAGCTTACCGATAATGCTTCATCTTCAAGAGTTTTCAGTCTTGACAATTGTTTTAGCCTTTCTTTTCTTTCATTTGCAAGCTGTTCTAACCTCTTTGCGACACGATCAACCGTCGTAAAAGATACGTGGGCAAAATTTAAATGTCGTTTAACATCCCGACTTGCGGAAAGCCATTGTGTTCTTTCTTCTAAACTTCGTAAAATATTATTGCCCTCTTGCCGAAGTTTTTGAATAGCATCTAGTTGTAATACTTTCGAAATTTGCCTGCAATACGAATAGAAATATTAAATAATAGAGTAACATTATAGGAATCTTCAATTTAAAAATAGTTGTTTATTTCCCTAAGATAAAAGTTGCGCAGAGTGAAAGTTTTTGCCTTATTTAAACAGTTAGGACAAAGACAATTCTACAGCATCTGGATATTTCGTTCCCAGATATATTGCTTCCTGAGAATTTGCTCCTGATAATTTCGGTATTGCTGGATTATTACTAAAATTATACATTATAGGTTCTGAAATATTTATGGTATGTATATAATTTTTCTATTTGCTTCTTCAACTAGTATTTCCTAATTCAGTTTTCGTTTATCTTAATCTATTGCTTTAACGTTTATTATTTAGTAACAAACCAGATGTCGTAGTAACGAAATGTTCGGAAACGAAATATCATAAAACGAATTGCAATTTGCTCACAATTATAGTCAATAATTAGAACACATAAAGATGACGGCGTTAATTTATCAAATTTCGCGAAAATACATATTTTTTTACTATCTTATAAACAATTATATTCTTTCCCATTTGCATGTTTTATTGATTTCTTCTTTTTATTTTATTTTGTTAATACATACATATCTTTTCTAAATAACTTACTTGCATTGATGACTGAGAAATCTTCTGCTAATTTGTGACGGTATTTCTTCATTTCTAAGTTGAGACAACGCAGAAATAAGTGCTTTTCCTGCAGATTGGCAATCAACAATAAATGGTTCTAGTTGTTTAAAAAATTCTACCCATTCTAACTGATCGTGCGTGCATGTACCATTACAACTGGCAGGAGCTTGGCTTTGAGAGATGTACGATTTTAATGAACACTCATCGTTTACAACAAATCCCTGAAAATTAATAATAGGAATAGTTTAATTTTGTATACTAACTTCTTATAACATAATAATATATAAATTTTAGAATTTGTAACTTGTGATAATAAATATCGTGTCTAATAAATACAATTTTAAAAATACTTAAGCATTTATTTAACTTTGTTTTAGTTTAAAATATTATTAAAACATAATAATAGACAACTATATTGGAATGTCCCGGGGTAGGTTTTTTTTTTAAATTTTATAATTACCTCAACCCTGAAACATCCACGAGACAACATTCGAGACTCTTAAAATTCAATTCGATTTGACCGAAAATAATTTTATTAATGAAATATTAATAATTATAAATAATATATTACATGTTATGGTAAATATAGTTACGACAAGTGTTTAAATGCGTTTTTCTCGAAACTACATTTTTTAAACTGGCGATCACGATAGCTCAAAAAATTCTCAATGGATTGCCTTTTTTAGTTTAAATTAGATTAATTTATTGGAACTTAAACCAAAATCCAGATGATATTTGTTGTCTTTTTAAATTTTATAGTATTTTTAATTTTCGATTTTTTATTAATATTGTTGGTTTAAGTTCCAACTCCAAGTTGGAACTCCAATATTACAAAAAAATTTGGATTTTTGATTTCTGATAATTTTTGCAAGCGCTAGTGTGAGCGCCAACAAGACGTCGTTTATCGAATTTTAGATTGAAAATAATTTCTTTTTATACTTTAAGAGTTGATAAATGCATGCCAAAAACTTTGAATGGTTAATAATAATTTAATGGCTTATTTTTTCTTGCTTGACGAGAACCTCCCCTTAATTCCCAAAATAAATTATCAGTTTCCTAATACAGAAATTAATATTATTGTTATCAATATTATCATTATGAAAATACAGATATATAATTTTAAAATTAAAAAAATTAGAGTCTCCGAAAATAATAATTAATCAATATTGAAATTTTGAAAGCATTATAGAGTAAGTATTCTCCTAATGGTATTTTACAACGTTTGCCATCGCGTGCAACCCTTTCTTGAGATAATTTTTTTATGGGACCCTTTATAAAAGAAAAACTTTATATAAAATATAAATTTGCATTTATTTAAACAAAAAGATAAATACTCAATAATATGTTTAAAGTATTTTATCACCCTAAAGCAATTGAGTGGAACCCTAAGATTCCGTGGAACACCGATTGACTGTCCTAAAGCATAAAATTTATAGATTTTTATAGATTTTAGATTTATATTTTAGAAATTATAGATTTTTATCGTTTCAGAAAAACGACTTTTTAAATAGTAAATTTCAAATGTATTTCAGAAACAGAACCCATAAAGTCAAACATAAAGTGCTCTTCCATTGTTCTGCACACTAAAGTAAATCAGTAAAATACACAGCATTAACAAAATAATTAGAAGTTAAATTAAAAACATTACTTCGATTCGTTTTGGTTTAAATATTATAATTACTAAGTAGGTACCTACTATAAGATAGCAGAAATCGTATATTTAACTTTTCTATGATTTAGTGATGAAAATGTGCTGAAAATTAGCTTATAGTTTTAAGGCGGGCATAAGTGAGACAGAAAATGCATAGTACTCTTTCTCTCATGCGCATGGGAGCGCATAGGAAGCAAAAATCAACATAACGTCGTAAGAATTTGCAAAACGAAACATAATTTCTTGATTGTTTTTCAATTTTTAGAATCTTAAAACTTCAACAACTGTTCTAAAGAAAATTTCTAGTCGATCGGTTAATTACTTTTAAAAATACGATAGTTTCAAAATAGCCGAAAAATAGTTGATACAATTTTACACAGATTTTATTTTTTTTTAAAGTCGTTTTAAATCAGATCGTCTTAAAAATTCCTTTAGAACAACCGCAAATATATTATCCTTCGATTAAAACTAAAACATTTAAAAAATTCGGTTTATTTTCGAAGCAACCTTCGACGTTTCGTTAAATAATTTTCTGACTAATTTTGATATTTTTATTGCAGCAAATTTGATTAAAATTTACAGATTGCTAAAATTTTAGTGGAGCTTTAGAAAAGCAGAGAGCGCTGTATTTTTAAATGATTTTTGTATAATGAACATTGTATAAGAAATAATTAATCTCCAAGATTTTTTATTATAAATAACTAAGCAATAATATTTTTGTATAATTAGGCTAATAAAAATGTTACAATTTACAATTTATTCTAGTTTAGCAAAGACGAACAATTTATTTCTTGAAAACAAATCAAGAGATCTGCAAAAAGGTTGTTGGGATTCACGTTCAATTTTTAAAACGCAACTATCGGTCTGTAAATAAAAGGGGAGGAGCTTATGTCTCCTACTTAAAAAATCACAACCTTAACGTTCCTTTAATCAACTAGAATATATAAAAAAAATGCACTCTACTTTTTCTTTCTATTTTATCGCATGTTGATGCCATAGTATGGTGAAAATGTTTACAATAATTTATAGACTGTGTATTTTATTTGTAAAAATTTTAAAACATTTTAGTTATAAAAAGAGGGTGTGTGTATTTTTTGGTTGTTTAAACCAAATTATAGTTATTATATTAATGTTTCACTGCCTGAACCACATATCATTCGATTATTGTAATATATGGTATACAAGGTCACTCTTGTGGCAATATTTGGCCAATTAAACCCAATTTACCTTTGTCCAAAGATGCACCTTTTCGGAGATAGACCATTGAAGTTGAGATTTTATATTGGCGAAACCGTTCGAGATTTGCACCAGGTTTTGTCGCTTACGAAAATCTACTATCCTACAAAGATCCGGCACTGCATATTGAATCCAATTTATAATATAGAACTGTGTTTTTCGGAAAAACATTGAAAATAAAAATTATGTCATGCCAAAATAAATTAAAGATTCTTGCATTATAATATCTTTTCAGAATCGTTCAGGCACTGCGATATTAAATTCATATTTTGAGTACAAATTGGGGTTAAACTAATTTTTTTAGAATTTATTTTTATAAACAAATATTACCTTAAATATGTAGTTCTACAAGAATGTTATTATAAATTAATACTACACTGTATTACAATTTTTTTTTGCACAAAATCTCAACCTACCGAACAGTCTTAAGTTAATAATGTGTTGATCTATATCGGAAGGCCGATCAAAGAAATTCTGTCAAGTCTGAGATTCGAACCCGGAATTTCCGCTCATAACTTAACCAGCAATCACGCTAATCCACTGCTGTGGTTTATTATATATTTAATTCTTACCTTCAAATGACTAGATAATAACATTCTTGGTTGTTGAGCACCGTTAGGTTTCCATATAACAATATGCTTAATTCTTATTTGTTGCAGTACAAGTGCAATTGCTTGATCTAGGGCATCAAGTGCTTTAGATTCGTCCGTTTCAGCTAGTAGTAGTATTGTAAATCCATTTTCTCTTTCTTTAGCACTGAAATCAGAAAAACTAAACAATAAATTTTATAGTCACAATGTTCAACGATGGATTAATATATTGAAGGCGCGATCCTTATATGGTAAGCAATATTAAATCAGTAGCAACTATAAGTAGTGAAAAATCTCAATCTAAAATTTATGAATATTTGAATATCGTAATTATTAATTATAATTATAGTGTAATCATTACGACACTTCATAGAATAATAGGCATAACCATCATTTTACATTTTCTTCACAAGAAAATAAGAACTAAATAAATTATTCCGACTCTCCATAAGTTCTACATGTAACATGTACAGCAAACTACAAATAAAGTACACAATTTCATAGCATCAGACCTCCAAGGAATGATTTAAGATCTACAGATGGCGTTAGGACGTACAGGAATACCGTGGGATTTTGTAGAATTTATTAAAATTGCCAAAAAATTTCCGAAGAATATCATGAACTCCGAAACACTTGTATACTAGACTTCTTCTGTGATTAACCCTTTGGTCGATATCATACAATTGAATATAAGTATCTGAAAAGTTCCAACTTCGAACAACTGTTACATATTATTAAATTTATTCGTACTTTTAAAATGTGAAATGTTATCAGGACAATGATTGGCCTGATAAGATAAAATCACCGTGAATAAAAAAAGAGTAAAACCTAGTAAAATTGTAAAATGCATAATATACATGATCAGTAATAATTATGAATTTGTTTCACTTCGAAAGGAAAGGAGTTTGTAGGCATCGCGATTGTATGTAAATCTGCGAACAGGTGACCACAGACTGCCGTCGGTGTCAGAAAGCCTACATATACATACTACTAATACTCGACTGCTAATATTGCAATAAATTTACTGTGTAATATATTTAGCCAAGAATGCGTTAAGCTATTTGGGGTTCAATAATTTACGTGCACATAAAATGCATATTATGTACTTATGTATAATATACTGGAATGCGACTGCATGCATATATTATTTGGCCAATTGGGTTGATCCTATAAAAAATTATTAATCTCTTGCATAATAAGTAAAACAGTAAAACAATAGTAGCTTATGTTTGGATGTATTACCTGCTTGGTCTATTTAGCACAAAGTACATACATACATGTTTTACAACGTTTTTGTAATTTAGATTTGTACATAAAATGGTTTATCAAATGCTGTTTCAGTAGATAATAAATTTGTAACTTCTTTTAAATATAAATACGAGTAGTATGAGAAATAATAGGTACTACTCGGTTAGCACATAAATTGTTATTATTAGACAATTTCGTGCAATTATACATAATGTAATCTTCGAGTTGTAATCTTCAAACTTCGGACTTACATAATTAGATTTTAACTTTATACGAACTGATTACAAATATCACTTTTTTTAAAGATTTATTACGTTAGATTATATTATTGTTAAATACAAAAAATATTAAAATGCAAAACAAGTATTTTTATAAAATACGAAAAGAATAACAAGATGTATCTAATAAGTATATTAGTACACACTCATATTACAAAGAATTAAAAGCATATAATATTTTCCACCTTATTATAACAATTATCATAGGCGCCCCAATTATCACTTGCCCCCTCCTAGAAAATTGAATTTTTTGTTTCTACTCGTACAATATTAGAATTTTTCTTTAAAATCATAAAACCTAACAAAACTGAATACTTTACCCGCCTATATATTTGACTTTTCCGGCGCCAGCGCCACTGATAATTATTAAATACAGTATGATTCGGTTGCCAATAAGATCAAATACTATAGACAGGATACAACGAACGGTGTAAAGTTCCCATTACGCTAGTTTAATAACTGAGCGACAGATAGCTCTTATAATGTGACAAACCATCAAATTATTTCAATGAGTATTGTATTCCAGTATCTGTCTGTATTAGCAGTGCCGTCTTGAACCTATTGGAGGCCCTGGGTACTTGAGGATACTAGGGCCCCTACGACAATGACTTGACAGAGGACTACTTTGTTAACAACAGGTAAACTGCGGTAATATCGGTTATCGGTTAGTTCAGAGGATTTTCAATTGAATATTGTGTGTAGTGGGACTGTTATTATTGTTCTATAAAATAAAGGTCAAATTGGATACAACGTACAAGATAATTGTAACAGTTATATAATTCAAAACGATATATTTCAAATAATAATTTTTTTTTAAGTTATTTATTAGTGTATTATTATTGTGGAGTAAAGGCTAATTTTACCAGGGGACCTATCCTCGAGTTCACACGACTTGCTTCGCATACACAAATATGTCACCTCTGTATATAAATTAAGTGTTCAATTAAAGTTGATAATTCAACTTATCCACCTCTCCAATACAACTCTGGCTTCCGTTTCAAAATTTAGATTTTTTATCCAAAATTCTGTCAATTTTCCAAAATTTATAAACGTTTCAAGCGCTTAAACTTCGCAATTTTAATTTAAGCAAATTGAAACTCAAGTTTCCAACACAAAATTACTTTTATTTATTCGCATAATCAATAATAGCATATAAAATCATCAGACCCTTATTTCGGACGTGAGCATCCATGTTGGTGGTTGTCCAACAACGACCTACGCTCTAGGCTCCTTTTAAAAAATTTATACCAACTTAATAAAAAACTTAAAATGTCGGCATATTAAAATTTTAAACCAAATTAGTAAATTTTTTTACAAAATTGTAAAACAAAAATATTTACAAATTAAACAAAATTTTTAAAATAAACAAAACCACCCGTAGTAATTTAGGAACAGTACATTAAATTAGTAAATATAGTATGTATGTCTATCTATCTCTATAAATCTAGATTTAGAGATTTAGATTTAGATAGATATATGTAGGTATGTAGTTTCCAAACAAATAAATATTTTGTTAGTAAAGAAAATTAAAGTATAGCCACACTATTAAAAAATCTATTAACTCAAAAATTTAACACTTTAAATTATAGTAAGTATTATAATAGCTACATATTATAGTTATAGGATTTTAAACCCAAGTTTCGCGTTTAAACCTAAAAATATAGATAGAATCATGGATCACCACGGCGGTATTACTTTTTATATTTTTTATCTAAAACATTGAATAAATTAATATAATTTTAAATACCTTAAAATTGAGGAATAATATAGTAGCACTTGAGAAATTTCGTATTTGTTGAGGCCAGCTCGAGCGATACATTCAGCGTAACAGAGTATAATAGGATTTCCATCAACATCAACAGTTCCTGAAAAAAAGATGTTCAAATTTTTAAATAGGAATGCTACTTAAATTTTTTTTTTACATTATAAATTAATTATATCAATAAAAATTAGTATTTGCTATAAATAATAAATCTACTTTTTCAAAAACATTTTGAATTGATTTTGTGATTCAAAAACAATAAGTTCCTATAAAGAACCATCGAAATACAATATGCAACTGGAAAATCTCAAAATCTGATAAACACTAGGGTTGGCGCTGTAACCTAAATATACCTGATTTAATTTGATCAATATGTAAAATATTAAATTACGGCCCCGTGCTCATAGTTTCAGATTATCAATCCATTTAAATGGAGCTGTATATTGTTTTATTAATGTTTATACAAAAATTCGTTATATAGTATGTATCTACTACATAATAATCTTATATTGTACTTTGATTTTGAACTTTCTTTGAATTTATGTTTAAGTCTATTACTTTCCAGACACAAAATGACCAACGCATGTTATGAGCAACATAATACATTAGAACATTAAACTCATACCGTAGAATTACTAAAAAAATTATATCAATTTCAGATTAACAATATAAACAAACATTGATTTTGAAGTCAAGTAAAGTAACATTATTAAAAGTAAAAATTACACGAGGATACCTTACAAATGTGTTACAATATAAACTATAATTTATAGATTTTAAGGCAGACAGGCCCTATATTCTTCGATATTTTAAAAAAAAGTAACAAAACAAGTTCGATAACTATAAAAAGTTTTAAAACTAGCCTGATCGTGGGTAAATATTTACTTACATTTGTTTTCATATTCTGACTCAATTTCCCATCTTGTTTTTATTTATCGAAATTCTTTTGTGAATGTTTTCAACACGGTTTTCATTGGTTTCAAAAACATAAAATTTTAAGAGTGGTCACTTAAACAGATGGCCGATTTGGCGTGGAATGCCCCCTTTATATATTATTATTATACAAAATAAAAAATTATATAAGAGTGAACAACAGAAAGCAAACGTCTTCGAATTATGTGTGTATTGTGTGGATATTATAAAACAGAAATACACAAAAATTCTGGCCTTTAGGTGTTTTCTTTTTATGCTCCGACAACTCTATCTGTGCACCAAAATATGAACTGAAAAACAAAAGAAAAAACCTACAGGGTAGACGTTATGTATGAACTCTGCATAATCAAATAAAACTATTTTGGAATGTTCAATCAATAAATAAATTGAACAGAAACATAATTAGTATATTATTTACTTTTTCAGTCGACAAATACATGCAATATGCAAATCAATAAATTGTACAAATTGTTATGATGTTGTTGGCCTCGTAATTATTAATAATTGAAAGGATTCAAATGTGAAGTCTAAAAGTTGCCGCACATGTACAAATGCACACTAAAAATGTATTCAATAATATTATTGCATTTTTAAATTAATAGTACATCCGATAAAATGAAGATAAGAGTAAAGTAAAACGCCATGTCCTTTCTGGTAAATATGTGGATTGAAAATGCAACAGCACAGGTAGTGGCGAGTTAGTGTAGGTGCACCGCGAGATTGATCTATGGTAATCAGCACAGGTCAGGCGTTTGCAGGCCGTGAGAAATGAAACTGTTCATGCACACATTCGCAATTCAATAAAATGTATTTGATATATTAGAATTCTTACAAAAAGCGCTGACCAGAACTGATATTAAATAGTTAAAAATATTATACTTGCGAGAATGTAAAGATCATGTGCATTATGAATAAGGTAAGCCATTAGGATTATTATGGTATAGCTACATTTACCTATTTTAACAAACGACTGTATAGTGTAAAAGAGGAATTACTCCAATAAATGCAATTTCATTTTTTATAAAATTGATAACGGGTGTCCAAAAGAAAATTTCTGGATTAGTATCTCAGTTCTTCACTATATGTAGTACCTATATATTATTATACATACATCTGTATATCGATAGTATAGTAAGTATGTTCCAATAACGTCTATTAATTAACATAGGACAGAGAAAATAGAAAATAATACAGGTCACGTTTATATTATAGTTATCTGATAATTTTCTGTAGAACACAATGCAACTATTATTGTAATTAAGACTTTGTTTTTGCTATTTTTTCAAAATATAGAAAACATGACAATATATACTTTCTATTAAGTATACAGTACCTATACCATCAATATTTATTATTTATGATAATTCTAAACTTGTAAATTCATTTCATAATAATTCGTTTTCAGTATTCATTACTCATTAGTGCATTTATCATTAAAAAATATTTATCTAATAATACGTACCACATTACAGGTAAACAAAGTAGTATTACAATGATACACAATTTTCATAAAATGTTACTATAGCAGCGTATAGAATATTTGATATCCAAACAAAATGTAGGTACTTCTCAAGATTAACAATATTAAAAACATGTTTAAAAAATTGAAAAATGTGGGAAAGTTATTATTTACTTTTGTGTGACATACCAGCATAATATTTAGGAATGTCATTTGAAGGATTAAGGATAAAGCAAATTTCCTCCACCTTAGCTGGGAGCTTTAATGAATTTAGACAAGATCGGCGACTCTTAGATCTTATAATTTTACATGTATAGATACCGAGTGCTCTATCCCAATGCATTGAAGCTAGTGAAGCAAATAGTTACGACATACTAATTGTATGTCATAAACTTATAATCTATCTTTGTTAAACACTATAGTTGGCTATCTTATATCTCTTACAATATTCAGAAACCGAAAGGCGCATGTACAATTTTTAAATTTGACTGTTGGTGATATTGCAGCAGTCAATAGCTGCGGTATATAAATAGTAATACTAATATGTTATTATCTATATTATGTAATTCTAGCAATGCCTGAATGGTTATTATTTTTATCCCTATGGGAAAGCTTTTTGCTCTAGTACCTATATTAGTTTTAATAAAAACTTATAATACAGATATTCTAATAAAGAGGTTGTTTTTGTATTCTTCTAAAACTTCTGGAATGAAAATTTCTCTGTATTTATAAAATCCTATACATACATAGTACTTATTATAAAAATATGTATTAACACCTATTCAATAAAGTAAATCTTGTATATAATAGACTACAAGCCCATGGAAAATTTTATGGGGTCAAATGACCCACCATGAATCTTGTTTAGAACGATGCTGGTATATGAAAGAATAACTTTAAGCACTATGCCGTCAGTTTTGAACGGTACAGGTGAGTACACGGTCTAGGGTAAGGGTTGCGGGCCCGGATTTCTCACCCTGTACCAACAAACATGTGCGGCGTTTCTGAATAATGAATCTGCATAAGCATACAAAGCGAATGACACAAATGCCGTACAGTAATAAATCGCCTATACCGATTAGAAAATCTTCGGGAAATTAAATAAATATCCTCGCTCCCGGTGCCATTATTTTTGTACGGCACTAGGTTCTTCGTTATTATTTTTTTATGACTTCTCATCTTGAAAAAGCCGTACAAAAATAGTTGGTAGTAATTTCCCATCTTTAGGTGGAAAATTCAATTTTCCCGTGTACTCACCTGTACCGTTCAAAACTGACGGCATAGTGCTTAAAGTTATTCTTTCATATACCAGCATCGTTCTAAACAAGATTCATGGTGGGTCATTTGACCCCATAAAATTTTCCATGGGCTTGTAGTCTATAATGTTTAAACATTAATTTGTTCCTCTTTTTAAACTATTAGTACCAAAACTATTTATACTAATGTGTTGCTGTCGATGTCAAAAGTCAAATTCTATATAAGTACAACTAGTCTACATACATAAATAATACATAAACTCGTGCAATCTTTCGCTTATCGTGCAGTTTTATGAGTAGAAATCCCATTATATCACGAAATTTGTGTTAAATACTTTAAGTTAATGGTAAATCAACAAATGAATATATATCCCTTTTAAGATGATCAAAGCCGCATCCGGTCAATCGGTTACGGGTGTGGATGAACTTCAACCTGCAACTTTAGTTTCCGCATAGCACTACACATAGTAGGTTGTAATATTTGTAAATATTGATAACATGTAAAATAGTTCACCCTTTAACTAGGCCAGTATTGCAATATTTCAGTCACTACAATATATTAAAATTACATTTTATTATTATTGTGTTCATTGTGATAACTTCTACTTTTGGCAGGTTATGGCTAAGAATATTTAAAAATTATAAAATAAATTCAATAAGCAAATTTTTACAACATAAAAAATTAAAAGAGAAAAAAGCAAGTAGTAATGCAATATAATATAATATGTTCTTCAGTTGTATTTAACCAAAAAGTAGTAAAAGTAATGAGAGACAAAAGAAAAGTTCAGAAAGAAGATATTTAAAAAATTAAATTTAAACATGACTTATAAAATGAAAATATTATAATTGCTTCTTCTGGTAACCCATAGTTTGAAAAATTTAAGAAATTCAAATCTGAAGATTTGTTCAGGTTAATTCTTCTTGTTACTCCTATTTTAAGATTCACTCCTGTTATTTCTAAACCCTGGTCAAGCTAGCACCCCCACCTCTTCAAAATAGAAAAATTTTTATACTATAATTATGGACTAATTATGGACTAATTTTGGACAGCATTCGCGAATTTTGGACAACAACGGTTTCGCGATAAATGATAAATCTTTGGTGGGGGTGCTGAGTTGACGTCAAGCTAGCACCCCCACCTCGAAAAAATGACTTTTTTTTAAAATTAAGTATGCCATAATTATGGACTAATTATGGACTAATTTTGGACAGCATTCGCGAATTTCGGACAACAACGGTTTCGCGATAATAGATAAATCTTTGGTGGGGGTGCTGAGTTGACGTCAAGCTAGCACCCCCACCTCGAAAAAATGACTTTTTTTTTAAATTACGTATGCCATAATTATGGACTAATTTTGGACAGCATTCGCGAATTTCGGACAACAACGGTTTCGCGATAATAGATAAATCTTTGGTGAGAGTGCTGAGTTGACGTCAAGCTAGCACCCCCACCTCGAAAAAATGACTTTTATTTTTAAATTAAGTATGCCATAATTATGGACTAATTATGGATTAATTTTGGACAGCATTCGCGAATTAGTAAGGCTTTTATACGTTTTGTTATCAATTGATCCCCTGTCTTTCATTTCTACGAGAAAATTTTTTCCTTTTTTTCCATCGTCGGGCTATATGAGTGATGAGTGACTAATAGTGTGAGTAATAGATACTTTATAATTACTGGTAGTACGGGAGATATAATGGTTCTTGCTTCAAATCGGGGAATCCCGGCCATAGCCAATATTTATAATATTAATTTTATATTTAATATTATCTATGACTGGAATAAATGTATATTCTCAGAATTAAAAAGTTGACATGAAATTTTCATTAATCCCCCCAACCCATTGGTGAGATTTTGCCGGACCCTCCCCCCAATTTGAGCTCACGTAATTAATGGACGCCCCCTAATTGTATTCAGAATAATAATTTATTTTTTTTAATAAAAACATTATGTTGTTAGTATTTGCAATGTTAAATAATTAAAATAATTTCGCCCTACGAAGTTTTTTCATTTTTCCATAATTCTGTGGCTAATTGACAAAAGAGAATAAGTCTCATTTTGTAAATATTCAGGTGAGGTAAAAGAAGTTCAGCTTATATTCTTGTAACATATATGTTACATATATATGCTATAGCATTTTAAATTTTTGTCGTGGTACGTCTGTGTTCAAAAGGAGGGGGGTATTTAAACATTAAGTTTAAAATTTTATTTTATTTATATTATAATTTTAAAATTCGCGCTAGCTGGCGAACCTGACGCTAACTGGCGAGGAGATAATGGCTTTTTGCCAAGATGGCCGAGGGGCATCAAATACAATTTTTAAGCCCCTGAATTTTGATTTGTATTTTGAACAATCAATAAAATAAAAAAAAAGTGAATTTAAGTGAACAGATGATTGTGTTTAATATTTGATATTTTAAATTAAAAATTGGAAACAAAAGAACTAGAAGCTGTAAGTGTTGATTAAAAGATAAGGTAAAGATAGACAAAACGTGAAATTTTAATCGATGATTTGGAATGAATTTAATGGTGCTCAAATTTTTACACAATATTTTAAATAAATCTAAAGGAACGACGGAGTTTAAATGATAAGAGGACAACTGCATATCGGCATAAAATTCTATTTAACGTTCGATTTTTAAAAGGTTAAAACTAGCCGGACAAAATTATAATGGGAGAATTGTTTTTCCGGTAAAAACACAAAAAATAATAAAATTTGAAATCAGTAAAATCACGTCAATACAAACAGTAACCTAAAGAACCTTCAATGTGCCCAAATATTTAAACTGCATATTACAAGAATTTTTAGTATTAAACTGAACTGCTTTGAGCTCACCTGAAAATTTACAAAATCAGACTTATTCCATTTTGTCAATTTGCCACAGATTGGTCCATAATCATAGCATACTTAATTTAAAAAAAAAGCCATTTTTTCGAGGTGAGGGTGCTAGCTTGACGTTAATTCAGCACCCTCGTCAAAGATTTCTCTTTTATCGCGAAACCGTTGTTATAAAAATTTCGCGAATACTGGCCAAAATTATTGTATACTTTATTTTAAAAGAAGTCATTTTTTCGAGGTGGGGGTGCTAGCTTAACGTCAACTCAGCACCTCCACCAAAGATTTATCTATTATCGCGAAACCGTTGTTGTCCGAAATTCGCGAATGCTGTCCAAAATTAGTCCATAATTATGGCATACTTAATTTTAAAAAAAAAGTCATTTTTTCGAGGTGGGGGTGCTAGCTTGACGTCAACTCAGCACCCCCACCAAAGATTTATCTATTATCGCGAAACCGTTGTTGTCCGAAATTCGCGAATACTGTCCAAAATTAGTCCATAATTAGTCCATAATTATGGCATACTTAATTTAAAAAAAAAGTCATTTTTTCGAGGTGGGGGTGCTAGCTTGACGTCAACTCAGCACCCCCACCAAAGATTTATCATTTATCGCGAAACCGTTGTTGTCCAAAATTCGCGAATGCTGTCCAAAATTAGTCCATAATTAGTCCATAATTATAGTATAAAAATTTTTCTATTTTGAAGAGGTGGGGGTGCTAGCTTGACCAGGGTTATTTCTAACTGCTTGCCAAAGGGTCTAACTATTCAAATTTTATAAGTTCTGTAAGCATTAATAATAATTTATTCGTATTGAGGGTATTTAATCTGACTAAAACATCTGAAGATTGAACTACAATGTAAAACAACGGTGCAGCAAGCGTGGCCTACATTCAAACGAAGAAATCAATATTCACAACTCTGGCGTATATGCTTCATAATTGCAGTAAAAACTTGCAAAAAAAATAAAATTGGAAGTTGTGCATAAACAAATTCTGGTGAACTCGTTTTGTCCAATTTCTGACATACACAATTAGGACGAAAAAGTATCTACGCAACACAAATCTTATAAGTTTATTATTTTCTTGTGAAATAAAACTTTGAATAAATTATAACAATAAACCATTAATTTAGTGGTATTATTTTTCATCCATTCCAATAAGTAAATCGATTTCGAAGTTTAGGATCATTAGAAATTAAATCTGTTGTGAGATCACAGTCATAACTTTCCTATATCTAAGTAAGCTTTATTAACATTTCTTAAAATTATTTGGGCAATTTAAAATTTCTAGGCTCAATACAATAATTATAGAAAATTACAGAAAATTACT
The DNA here is from genome assembly GCA_963170105.1 of Cantharis lateralis. NCBI lineage: Eukaryota > Metazoa > Arthropoda > Insecta > Coleoptera > Cantharidae > Cantharis > Cantharis lateralis. The sequence continues at coordinate 53,490,917 of OY720624.1, read as the reverse complement.
AAATTTAATGTAAATTTTATATTGGTTGATAGGTCAATCAAATTAACACATGGTGACTACAGGAAGGAAACGATCAAAGTAGCCGAAGACGCTTTACGTAGAAATGGTTTCCCAGAACATTTAATATATAAATAAAGACCGAGTTAATAAATTATATAATTGCACCATTGGGTAAAGACCACCTTCTACATACACGGTTCTACCATATATCAAAGACTGAGTGAGAAAATTAGACGAACACCCAAGCAGCACAACATAAATTTTACTTTTAAATCTCCTAATAATGTTGGTCAACTTTATACCTCATTAAAGGACCCAATTAAACTAGACAAGAAATCGGAGGTCATACACTAAATCAACTGTAATAGTTGCAACCAAGTATACGTTGGACAAACAAGTCAATGTATTGACTGCGTAAAAGAATAAGTTGACATATATCGACTATCAGATGTAACAAGCCCGAATCAACTGCTTTATCGAAAAGCATTCTACTAGTAGTTGGACATGATACCGATTTTAATAATGTTAATATCATCAAATCGGTTACTAACTACAAAGACCGTCTACTACACGAGATGATCAGAATCAAAAGGGAGAAAAACTCAATGTACAGAAAGACGGATATAGATGGACTAAGCAACATATACAGCCACTTCCTAAATTAGGTTTTTTGTTTTCAATATTGAAATCAAGTTTTTCCTTTTGGATATTTCCTTGATTCACGATCTAAGATTTTTATGTTTTTTATGTTGTTTATTATATTAGTAAAACGTTGTAGTCCAGTCAAATAAACATTCAACCTCGGAATGAGAGGGAATAAGCTATAAATTGGTATAAACCTTTGTTGTGGCATTCTAAATACTGGTAGAAAGGTCTCATATAATCTCGTGTCCGCGTCCCAAGATATTGAAGGTCAAAGGTCACCAAAATCGTTTTTTTTTGCAATTATCTCGTTTTCTATGTGAAATACGTTATTTAAGTTCATTATATAACATGTAGATAATAAAATAAAATTATCTACAAGTTTCATACCAAGCATTTTTTTGTATTATCAGCCTTTCTCGAGATACAGCGCGAAGAGCAGCGAGCGTGCATCCGTTAGAATTAAAATATGCCGAGAAGAACGTGCTGCTGGGGATCATTTTTAACTTTTCTAGTAATACAGGCTGATGGCCCCGCCCCTTCAACATAAGTTCACATAATTATAGTTTTTAAAATTTTCAAACGTAATAATAACAAATGTCAACAAAAGTGGTAACATATCCCTTAAGAAATGCATGAGCAAAATCGCATATGAGCAATCAGTTATTTTTCATAGACTCTTATAAAACCACGGACTGACTGGTAAAAATTTGTCTGAAGAAACTTTACACTCAACTTTATAATCTCTTCATTATTAATTCTCTAATATTTTAATTGAGAAAATTTAGGAGTGAAATTGTGATTGTGAGAAAGGGATTTTTTGTATAGAAATAATATATTTGCATTAGAACAATAATTATTATTTATAAATTAATTAAAAATATTTTATGTATTTATTATAAGTGGAGAATATTATGTGAAAACGTTAAATAGAATGTCACAATAGTAAATTTTTTATCATTCCTTTATGACAAATGGCAAATGTAAATGATGAAGCTCAACTTACAAAATAGTATACTCAAGATTCCTCTAGTTCGTCGTCTTCTTCGTCTAGCTGCTCAAATTTAATTTCTATGAAAAGTAACTTATTGGTCATTTACGATTATGCTCAAGTATTTCTTAAGGTAGGGAATGTTACCACTTTTCTTGACATTTGTTATTAATACGTTTGAAGATTTAAGAAAAACTATAATTATGAGAACTTATGTTAAAAGCTATCAGCCTGTATTACTAGAAAAGTTAAAAATGCTCCTCAGCAGCACGGGTTCTTCTCGGCATATTATAATTCTAACGGATGCGAGCTTGTTGCTCTCCGCGCTGTATCTCGAGAAAGGCTGAGGGTACAAAAAAATGCTTGGTATAAAACTTGTAGATAATTTTATTATCTGCAAGTTATATAATGAACTTAAATAACGTATTTCACCTAAGAAACAAGATAATTGTAAAAAAACCGATTTTCGTGACCTATGACCTTCAATATCTTGGGACGCGGATACGAGACTTTTCTACCAGTATTTAGAATGTCAAAACAATGGTTTACACCAATTTGCAGCTTATTCCCTCTCATTCCGAGGTTGCCCTTTATTTTGCCTTATTTGACTGGACTATTGAGCGTTTAGCCAATTCGTATCATTTTTATGATTTTTAAAATCTAACAACACAAAACAAATTAATTGTTTAATTAACTTGTTTTAGTTTTAATTCAAATATAAGATTATTTCACAAGTCACGAATTTATTAAATAAAATTAAATACTTTAAACGCGCTTATTTTATATGTGTTTTTTTTAAATGTATAAAAATTTAATGGGCTAACCATGGAAGGTTCGACTAAACTCTAGTCAGATGTTTAGATGCCTGCTTCAAATCTATATAATATGAAATTTGAATTAAATCGGTTTACGCGTTTTAAAAAAATCATAAGCGAAAAAATCGTACTCAACACGCACATTCGGACATCATTCCAAAATTTGTCTGGAACGATTTTTATGATCAGAGACCATGGAAAATAGTATATTCTGTAACAAGTTTGGAATTCGGCATATTGTGCACGAGTGGAAATTTTGTCACTCGAGCCGACAGGCGAGCTTTCTGGGAATTTTTCCGAAGTTCAATAACCTCTATTCCCTGTATTAATATTCTGTATTTAAACATAGAATCAGAATGCTCTATTTCTATGATAGTCGTATAGAAAATATTCACTCAAATTGTTTTTAACTCGATTACAATAGGTACCTACAGTACTTGCTTTTACTACGAAAACAATAAAATAAAAGAGTACGAAAATAATATAAGTTTAATATAATTTACCAATACTTAATTTAAGTTATAAAATTTGCAAAATATTTGTAAAATTATGTCAAAACATAAAACGTAAAAAAAGTTGACTTCTGTACAAGAATGAATTTCGAAAAGTTAGGTTTATGTAAAATGTGGCTTTTAATGTACAGGCAATATCTAGAAAACTTTCAAATCACAAATTTACAAAAAAAATTTCATAATCTATAAAATACAGACGATTTTTACAATCATTAGGTATAGATAGTATTAATTGTTACAAATATAATTATTATTTACCTGGCAAATTGATCCCACTCATTAATAGTTTTTCGGGAATATCCAGTATCCGTTTAGGTCGTAATGTCAAACAAGTCGTAGTTTCTGATGTTTCTATAACAAATAAAATTTAAATTCATTAAAAATTTATGCCAAAAACACGTGTGTATAATTAAAGATAATGCCCTTATAATAACATAACATAGAAAATTATAACAATACTAATTATTATTAACCTGTTACGATCGTTTGATTTTTATTATAAGTAATAATTATACAAGATAATTAATTTACTTAATAATCAAAAATCAAATACAATAATGTTATTACAACAATAATAATTATACAAAATCTGATTAATTTATTTATTAATTTTATTAATATGAACAGTTATTGACGATTTTATTTCATATGTATAATATCTTATAGACAATTTATTATCTCAGACCCATTTAGAAGTTTAATTCGAAGTATAGCTGCGGGACTACTCCCAAATGCTATTAATAAAATTTAAAAAATAATATTTGCAAAAATATATATCATCTAGATTACATCACATAGCAAAAATATAAAAAAATCCCAAAAAACCAATAACAATTTAATTTTAAAGAAAAGATGATCATATAAAATATTTTTTCACATACCCAGGTAACACACGATCGTATATTAGACGTATATAATTGAGATATATGGAATAATTTTGGTCTATGTCTAATTTTGGTATACGTATATACGTATATCATAGACCCTTTATGTACCATTTCTAAATTAATCTAATATTATACGTTTCATAGACGTATATGGTATACGTATAAATTTACCATATACAAAATGGTATATTTTGAATCTACGATACATGTTTAATAAACGATTGATATTAACGTAAACACTCAAAATATTTTTTTTTGTAAGTTAAACAAGACAAGTAGAATTTTGGTCTTGAAAATACGTTTAATAGACTTATAATGTTATACGTATAAATTTACCATACACAAAATGGTCTATTTTATATCTTCGATATATGTTTAATAAACGTTTGATATAAACGTAAATACTCAAAATAATTTTTTTTAAGCTAAACATGACAAGTAGATTTTTGGTCTTGAAAATACGTTTAATAGACTTATATGTTATACGTATAAATTTACCATATTCATAATAGTATATTTTATATCTACGATAAATGTTTAATAAACGTTTGATCGAAACGTAAATAGTCAATATAAAATTTTATTTAAGTTAAACATGAAGAGGAGAATTTTGGTCTTTAAAATACGTTTAATAGACTTATATGTTATACGTATAAATTTACCATACAGAAAATAGTATATTTTATATCTTTGATATAAGTTTAATAAATGTTTATTATAAACGTAAATATTCAAAATAATTTTTTTTTAAGCTAGACATGACAAGTAGATTTTCGGTCTTGAAAATACGTTTAATAGACTTATATGTTATATGTATAAATTTACCATATTCATAATAGTATATTTTATATCTACGATAAATGTTTATTAAACGTTTGATCGAAACGTAAATACTCAATATAAAATTTAATTTAAAGTTAAACATGAAAAGGAGAATTTTGGTCTTTAAAATACGTTTAATAGACTTATATGTTATAGTACGTATAAATTTACCATACAGAAAATAGTATTATTTTATATCTGCGATATAAGTTTAATAAACGTTTGTTATAAACATAAATACTCAAAATAATTTTTTTTAAGCTAAACATGACAAGTAGATTATTGGTCTTAAAAATACGTTTAATAGACTTATATGTTATACGTATAAATTTACCATATTCATAATAGTATATTTTATATCTACGATAAATGTTTAATAAACGTTTGATCGAAACGTAAATACTCAATATATAAATTTTATTTCAGTTAAACATGAAAAGGAGAATTTTGGTCTTTAAAATACGTTTAATAGACTTATATGTTATACGTATAAATTTACCATACAGAAAATAGTATATTTTATATCTTCGATATTAAGTTTAATAAACGTGTTATAAACGTAAATACTCAAAAAAAATTGTTTTTAAGCTAAACTGGCAAGAAGAATTTTGGTCTCGAAAATACGTTTAATAGACTAATATGGTATACGAATAAATTAACCAAATTCAAAATAGTATATTTTATAATCTACGGTATATGTTTAATAAACGTTTGATCTAAACGTTTGATCTAAACGTAAATACTCAATATTAATTGTCTTTTATAAATTAAACATGACAGGTAAAATTTTGGCCTTTGAAATTCATTTAATAGACTTATACTTTATACGTATAAATTTACATACACAAAGTAGTAGATATTATATCTACGATATATGTTATGTGCGTTGCAACGACCATACCATTATTAAGAATACCCGATCAAGGAAGTCAAGCAATGTTTGGCGCGGTTAGTAACTGGATGGGTGTGACCGCTCGGGAACACCGCGTGCTTGCACAAATTTTTAATATTTATTTATTACAAAATTTAGGAGGAAACGATTGGACTTATGAAACGTTTGTTTTATTGCATAATAATATATTTTATATATTACATTATAATATTTTAGAGTTTTAAGTTTTAACTTCTGTCGGCAGTCCTCAATTATTTTATTTTCTGCGAAGAGCTGAACTCGGTTGAATAATATAAATGGCGGTCAGACTCTGTGTGCCCTAACCAATGGTCCCAACTCATAATCATAACAAAATGCGTAAACTATATTCTTTTTGTTTGTTTTGGCTAAAAACTGACCTTCATCGTTTCTAGCACATCTGGTGCTTAAATTTTCTAGTATAACTGAAATGTTTTACCCTGAAGCCATAAATCGAGCCCTAAATAGTAAAAATAAATTTTTTTTAAGTTAAAAATTAAATTTTAAATACAATGATATTAAACGTTATTATTAAAGAATTTAGGCATTGTAATAGTCGAATTAACGCAAGATATTTGGTTATCGTTGTTTCGTTGTCATATTTCGACAAAAGTAACTATCAGAAAAGAGACAGAAAACAAGAATACGTCGCGTCGGTGTCACATTGATTTAATCCAGATTATGCCAATTGTCATACCCAACTTAAAATGAATTCGAAAATAACACGTATAGTCGAATTCATTTTAAGTCGCGTCTGACTTGCAATGACATTTGACGTAAGACATTTGATTATCTTTGTCATATTTCAAAAAAAGTAACTAACAGAACAAAGATAGAAAACAAGAATACGTCGGTTTCACATTGATTTAATCCAGATATGCCAATTCCATTATACCATTGCAAACGCCATAATTGCTTGGAAATCCCAATTTTAGCAGTTATGGCATTTTGTAATTTTCATTTCTTATTGTTATTATAATTGTATGTAGGTATGTACCGCAGACGGGTAACCGTCCGAAGAAGTGAACATACACAGAATTAAAATAGGAAATTAATTATTCTTAAATTCCTTCTTCCATTATAAGGAACTAAAAATTAAAAAGGTATGAATTTACAGAAATTTTCTTCCGCGTTTAAAGATATACCTAATACTTAATATTTTGTTTTTTATTATTGATTGGTAAAACCTCAATTAGAATAAATGTTAAAAATATCGATTTTTAAAAGTAACAATGGCCTTATTTGAATTTCATTGCCATTGTTTCTAATCATAATTCAAACAAGTCAACTATTAGTTATTTTTAAAAGCGCTATAAAATTCTTTTTTTTTATTAAATTTTTTTAACAATAATTAAAAAACAAAATATCAAGTACTTGGTATGTTTAAACGCTGAATAAAACTCTCTTCAAATTGATACTTTTAGCAGGTTTTTAAACAGAAATTTAAATAAGTCAGTTTCTCATGTTATTTTGTACTACATGTTCGGTTAGTCAACCGGTATATTAGTAATAATTAAACAAAACCGACAAAACAAAACTTTAAATAATTTTAAATAAGTAATCTATTTATTAAAATATTTACAAATTTAGAGAAAATACAATTTATTTTTTCTTAGAACGCTGTGGCGCTAGTTTCAGCCATGATTTTACTGCGGCAGCTATATCTTTATCACTCAAGTCACTTCGTTGAGAATTATTGGCATATGCCAATTTGACTGAATCTAAAAAAATGGCAAATTGATTATCCTAATTAATTAATGAAATATCATTTGAGGTTATTACCATAAATAGCTTCCATTACTTTCGTGTTTTTAAAAGCCAATTTTCTTTCCGCATCGGCGGTATGCGCTCTATCGCGTCCTTCCCAATTATATTGCGATGCCAACTGGTCGGAGAGTAAAAATTTCAAAATATTCATTGTTGTACTTCTTACGTCTGTGCCCCCGACAACAGATAATCGGTGTATCTAAAATTTAAAAAAATAGCAATTTATTTTAGTTTTAATGTTATCTATGAACTATGACTTACCAAATAACTAAAATTGTTCTTGTCACCTAAAAAGGTTTCCAGAATAATGAGACCATCCCCTTTTGTTAATGGCAGATTAGGAAAATTTTCCGGTACAGTATGATTAATAACCAAATTTTTATTTTTTTTTACCATATCATAATATAGTTGATCAATTTTGATAGTATTTTGATCGACGTTATTTTTTATCTGCTGAAGTGCAGTAAATATTTTTTTTAACATTTCGCCGTTATTTCTATCTTCATTTATGTCGATTGTTCTGTCCATTGCTGCTGATGTCAATATATTATTTTGAATCATACTTTCAGCACGCGTGGAACGCGGTGTACTAGTTGATGCATCAAGAAACAATTGATTAGTACTTAATTTAGTTTTTTTTGAAACATTAACTTCAGGTCTGTAAAAAAAATGTTCAATGAATATAATTAGTTACAGCAGTTAAACATTTTACCTATGTTTCCTTTTTCGGCTACCAATACTTTTTATTAAATCATCTTCACTAAAGCTATCTTCAGAATAACTAAAATTAGAATAGAAGTAGAACAATATATTGAATTTTTTTAATATTAATACAAACCTGTCTGTTGAACTTGGCATGTCCTTATCAACAGTAATGCCTTTGAAAACCAATGAGTTTGAATTCCCATTATTCGATGAACTTTCCGACTCAGATATAATTTTATTGCATCTTTCTTCAGCAATGTCATAATTCTCTATAGGCAATAGTACAAGTTATTTGACAATTATTAGCTACGTTATTATTTACTTACCGTGCGTAAATAAAATTTTTTTTAATGTATATATTGGCCATTTTTTCGGTGGGGTTAAATTCTTTACAAGCCTTATCAAAGCTTCGTTGGATTTAATGTTTGGCCAATAACACTGTGAAGCTCCGATTACCCATGACATGGGAACTACGGCAATTTCTTTATCAGGAAATTCTACTGCTGCGTACATACTGCACTGTTCACGATTTTGTCACTAAGAAAATGTTATTTAATTGTACCCCGACTTCTAGCCCAAGTCGGCTGCACCCCAATAAACGGCATCTGTTTTTTAATGCTTTATTTTGCAAACTAACCTCCGCAAAATTTTTTAGGTAATAAAGCAATTTAAACTATTCTTGACTAGTCTAGTGCTATCTGCTTAAACCAAACGAACCGACGTTAAAGGAAAACTTTAAAACTTCAGAAATTTGTCGAAACAATCTATTCTACAATCAACAATCTACAGAAACCATCAATTAATTTACAATTTGACTCAATAAGAATTCGCAAATTTTATTAATACATAATGTCTAGAAAAATATTATCTAAACGGCAATTACGACGTAACATTAAAGCTGGTACAGACAAAGTTCTTGCAGGTATATTTAGTGGTTCCGATAAAAAAGTGTTAAATTTAATTCAAAGCAAACCATCTGTTGATATTGAGCATCCAATATTACCAGTACATCGTAATCATGTTAATGAAAGTGAAAAGAATTTAAACGAAGAAAGAAAAGGTATTGATGATCTTGAAAGTGAAGTGAATTTATGTGATGAAAGTGGTGCGATTGATTATAATGACATTAGCTCTGAAACTTCTAACATTTATAATAAAGATTATATGAAAAACTGTATACCTTCGCCACCCTTTGTTAAATCTAACGATGACATCGAGGAACAGGAACAAAGCTTGTTTTTAAAAAATTTTAAAGAATGGGCAATATCAAATCAATTGACACATACTGCCTTGAATCAGTTGTTAGTGCTTATTCGTCCCAAATATGCATTCTTGAAGAAAGATGCTCGTTCGATTTTAGGTACTCCTAGAACTGTAAGTACTATTAAATTAGAAAATGGAGAAATGGTTTATTTGGGCATTAAAAATGCACTTATAAAGAAATTGAAAAACGAACGTATTATTTCTAGCTCTAAACTATTTCTGCAAATTAATGTTGATGGAATACCTCTCTATAATAACAGTACAATTCAATTTTGGCCAATTCTAGGAAAATGTAGTGAATTTATAGATAAATCTCCTATAATAATCGCAATTTTTTGTGGAAGAAGCAAACCAGATTCGCTAGATGCCTACTTTAGTAGATTTATTGCAGAATACAAAGAACTTTTTCAAAATGGTTTTGAATTTAACGGTACTATTTATAAAATAGAAATTAGTTTTTTTACATGTGATTCTCCTGCAAGATCATACTTAAAGGAAATTATGGGTCATACAAGTAAGGTTGCATGTGAAAGATGTACCATTAAGGCAGTATATGCAAATAAAAAACATTTCTTTCCTGATGTGAATGAATATTTTGAAGATCGCAAAGACGCAGATTTTTTAAAAACTGAAAACTCTGACATTCATATTAAACGGCAATCTCCATTACTACAATTAAATATAGGGCTAGTTACGCAATTTGTGCTAGATCCCATGCACATGTTGTACTTGGGTGTTACCAAGCGATTGTTAGTTAAGTATTTAGTAGAAGGCAATAATCGCCAGATTAAAATGTCCAGAATTTCTATTAATAAAATTAATATTAAAATTCGAAATTTGAAAATTCCTGACGACTTTTCAAGAAAGTTACGATCAATTGATGATCTTAAAAGATGGAAAGCCACTGAATTTAGATTCTTTTTATTATATGGTGGACCCATATTATTAAAAAATAATGTTCGTGCCGACATTTACAAACATTTTCTGTTATTCCACGCAGCTGTATTTATTTTGACAAATGCTAATTTTTCAGCACAATTTATAAATGTTGCAAAAAGTGCCTTACTTGAATTTGTCAATTCAAGCCCCAATATTTATGATCAGCATTTTGTAGTTTATAATGTTCATTCTTTAATACATATATGTAGTGATGTGGAAAAATATGGCCCATTAGAAAGTTATAGTTGCTTTCCTTTCGAAAATTGTTTAGGTAAACTAAAGCGAAAAATAAGAGGGAAACATTTACCGTTACAACAAATTTATAATCGCATTCAAGAAATGGATTTTGATACCAAGAATCAATGTGAAGTTGATAACGAACATGAAGTAACCGTTGAAGGAAAATATGCCGAAGAAGCAGGATATTTTAAATGTAATAAACTAACTACAAACAAATTTAGTGTATCTACTAAAAGTTCAAACAATGTTGTGTTTGCCAATAATAAAGTTGGAATCATCGAAACTCAATATTTATTATGTATGCCGAGAAAGCAAGCACGAAAATTTTTCTATAGCAGAAATATCTCATAAATGCATTGCTGTTGATTACAAAAATGGTTATGCAATTTTTCCCATTTTGTATTAAATTAGAAGATAAGTTGTAAATATTGTCGGACAATTAAAAAAAGAAACTGTAATAAACAATTTTGTACATATTTTTGGCAAATTAATAAAAATATTTTTCATTTAAAAATGATTATTTTTCTGCTTTATTATTTTATTAATTATTATTGTTAATATATTGTCATGGATTTTTTTTGTTTGGAATTGTTTTTATTTATATTTATTTAAAAGTTGTAAATGTCAATGTTTGTGGTAAATTTTAATTTTGTAAATTTGTGTCGGTAATTTTGAAAATGAAACTGGCGCGCAAGAATAGGTAGAACGTGACGTATTTCCACCAGCCGGCCGTGCTCAAGTAGTTATGGACCATAAAATGGTCTGCAAAGTTTTTTAAATTTATAAAAGTTATAGAATTTAAAATAATAAATGGTGTTTTATAAAGTTTTTGATGTGTTTCATTATATTGAATAAAAATAAAAGAAAATAATTTTAAAGCGTTGCAATGGAAATAATTTAAATTTGGATATAAAATTTAAAAAATTAGCTTAGGGATAATTGGTAATTGAGTTTGGATTGTGAAAAAATTTAAATAAATTTGGCTGCTGAAAATAAAATATCTAAATACGAAACAGGGATAGAAGAACAAGATTAAAAAATAAAACTTTCTATATGTCCCGCCGTGGCTCAATGGTTACAGCGTTAGGTTTCAAGGGCCGAAGGTCTAGCGTTCGCTTCCCGGGTGGGTTTGTTTAGAAAAAAAAAGGTAAGTAAATTTAAAATAAATGTACAAATAATTAATAATTTAACTTTATAGATATACGAAGGTGGAAAGTTCAAGGTATATAAGACGAAATATGAGATAAATTTATAACATACAACAAACTTACAATTGCAAAGTTTAACAATCTTAAGAAATTAAAATATATAATTCAAAAGTAATTTCTTTTATTTATGCTTATAATTTTATATTCGTCTAATATACGTTTTCATCATACGAGTTATAGACGTAACATACTACCAATAATATATGTAGTAATATACGTTTATTAGATGTACATTATATACGTCTATAGTTGAGGGTCCGCCGAGGACATTTTAACGTCCAATATACGTTTTCATCATACGAATTATAGACGTAACATACTACCAATAATATGCATAGTTAATATACGTTTATTAGAGGTATATTATATACGTCTATAGTTGAGGGTCCGCCGAGGACATTTTAACGTCTAATATACGTTTTGATCATTGGATTATAGACGTAACATACTACCTATAATATACGTAGTAATATACATTTATTAGATGTATATTATATACGTCTATATTTGAGGGTCCGCCGCGGACATATTAACGTCTAATATACGTTTTGATCATTGGATTATAGACGTAACATACTACCAATATTATACGTAGTAATGTACGTTTATTAGATGTATATTATATACGTCTATATTTGAGGGTCCGCCGCGGACATTTTAACGTCTAATATACGTTTTGATCATTGGATTATAGACGTAACATACTACCAATATTATACGTAGTAATGTACGTTTATTAGATGTATATTATATACGTCTATATTTGAGGGTCCGCCGCGGACATTTTGACGTCTAATATCAGTTTTCATCATACGAATTGTAGACGTAATTTACGTTTGGTCTAGACCATTATTATACGTCTAATATTCGAAGGTGTGTTACTTGGGAGTATCTATATCTCTGTTAATATGGTGAAAGTCTATAAGCTGTCCGAACAGTCGTTATGTACAGTGACATCATAACACTGACTGCCTCATTTATGCCGTAAGTAGTACGGTGAAAAGATATTATAAAAAAAGTTTATATCTATTAGTTTTTCTAACTTACGTATACTTATGGAGAATACCTCTAGAATATCAAGACAAACTATACTATTACCGTTCAATAACTATGCAACATAGAAAGAAAAAAAATTCATACATCTATTTCAATAAGTGATTCCCTGTGAAAACGCCGAAGACGATAACACTGACAGTGAAAATCGCCGAAAACATAAAACACCGAAAGTCAAAAACCGAAAACAAAATCACTGAAATCAAAAACACCGAAAGTGACCTAGTGTTTGAACGACGTGGAAACTCCTTGTTCTAAGAGCCGCTAATAAAGTAGAGTCGCAGATTTGAACAAAATTTTTTTGAAAAAGTAATAGTAAATACGCTATAGTAGATATATATAAAAAAATATATAAAATCAGAGGAACACCCGGTAGTTTTCCACAATTTTAGTAAATATTTTCTTTGAATATTGTTACATTCGATTAACATTGCCATGGTAGTGATTGGCTACACACAGCAGATTTGAGAAGGAACCTGTGATAATTGAAACAATCTTAGTTTAGCTTAGAGAGAGGCTAAATAGAGTAGCGGGAACTGCATACGGTCATATGTAAAAACAGACCATAGGACATGACATGTGGAACTCATGAAGTGACGGGGTTTACTTCTTCTTTTATAAATTTGGATAGGACGGTTCGCGCAAGGGAATATTACTACGGATTCGTTTCAAATTTGAGAGAGATAGATTTAACTTTAGAAAATCGTGAAAATGTTGCGGAAGAGATGAACCGGCTGAATGATCTCTATGTTGATGTTGCTAATCGCTTAAGAAATGCTTATAGTCGTAATGTTTCTCATTACAACTTGAGGAAACAAACCACTCATTTTAAAATTTCTCCAACGCAAGTAAGCATTCCGTTAGTAAGCTTGCTCCCAAGTACGTCCGATTTAGGGTGAAGAAGGTTACGGGTCCATTAATTTATCGTCTAGTCAACGAGTGCGGTAAAGATGTGGTGCTTTTACACATTAAAGCAGCATCTTCAAATTGATATAGCGGGTGATGATTGTGGGATGACAGAAGTTAACATTTATGGGAGGAGGTTGAGTAATGTAATCACTGCTGGCCACATTACATCATAGATCAGAACACTTAAATATAGGGTTTGTGCTAGCAAGTACATAATATACTATGCCCGTATGTCAAACATCTGACTATCCTTTTGTTGGAGTCTATAATTCATGTGTAAGTGAGCGTACTATACGCTGAATCGCCAAAAGTTTGTTTGAAAATGAAGATGAAGACTGCAATGCAAGATTAAATTGCGATCGAAAACACAATACCTCAAAAAGATATTACCGTAAAATCATTACAAAGGCCGCTAAGGATCGCTATGAAAGTGTGAGTGATATTTAGAAAAAAAAATTACAAGTTGGGCAGCCAATTGCAATTAGTATCGTCAGACTAATTAGGTTTAAAATGGCGCCGACCAGTAAATAGGCCATTACGTACTGCAAAAATAAAAACCAAACGACTTGCATGAGTTGAGGAACATCGGACATTTTCGCCAGAACGGTGAATTTTAAATTAGGCTTTTGTTTGTAATTGAAATATTTATTAATTTATTTTCTTTAATTGTTAGTTATTTTTTAGCGACGAATCAAAGCTTCAGTGCATGACCAAATCCAAGAATTTTGTACCCAGGCATCCACATGAAAAATATAAAGCAGAGTGTACGACAAAAACAATAAAACTTCCCAAAGCTGTTTCGCAATTCCCTCGATTATAACACTCCCACAAGTGCACAGTCGAAACTTGCAAGTTCGATGCGAGATCTAAGTGGTGCGGTCGTCTTATAATCACCAATACAGCATTGTGAGCCGTATTGCAATCTCGTGCCGCTCTTCGAACTGCACTCGATTACAATACCGCTCACAAAGCTGTAAGGTCCGATAACTGCACTCTCTCAATTGACTTCTCACAGAGCTGTTACATACGACAACGAGTGGCAAAAGAATACTAATTAATTTGATCTAGTAGCCTAGTGGCTGCAGTGCAGGCTTGAAATCCTATAACCTTGGTAATCTAATTTCAACAATATTATACACCAAGAATTACTTCTATCATTGTTTCTAAAACGAATTATTCAAACAATATGCTATTACTTAAAAACAATAAATGTCGAATTAACGTCTAACAAGATAGCAAGACAGTATCAAAAACGAATTTAATTATTTAAATACATTGTCGGAACGCCATTAATATACTTTTTTAGATTTAACTGACAATGTAATAAAAAGTTGAAAAGCAGTGACTAAAGTAACAAATTAATATTAAAGGAATCTAATATGATTAATTAGTTTAGTACTGTGGCAGAACAGTATTGATAATTTCTAAAAATTTAAATTAGCAACAGTAATAGAAGCGCGACTTTCAGGTCGCAAAAACTTGGATATCTAGTTAAATTATAATTATAAGAATATAGTATCGTGGAGTTTATACAAAACTTTTCTTTTTTTATTTACACAAATTTAAGTTTTCAATTTCTAAAACTCAAACTTGAGACTAAATGATAACATACTTATTAAAATATTACCAACTATAAGAAAATGTGAGTCACAAAACAATTGATTTTTTTGGAATCCACAAAAGTGATAAATTCCTTAAATAAGATAATGAAGAGTAGCTATATAATAGCTACTAAATTCTGAATTTTGTTTCAAAGTTAGACACAGGTTCGAATTGCAACCAACGTTTTCGTATACATTAATTTAACCCTTTCAGTCCTGACTTTTTTGTACACTAAATAAAATTGTTTTCTCATAAATTGCTTATCTGGACTCATATTAGAGCCGTCTCACCAAATTTCAACCAAATCTCACATTGGGTTCAGGAGTTATGAAGCTTAGGTGGTTTCCATCCCAGGTATAGAATTGAGGAAGTTGTGGCAATTACCACTAGCAGGTTCACAGGTAAAGTTAAAAATAAAAAGTGGTTTTATTTTATTTGCACAATGCACAATAATACACACGAACAGAAATTTTAATATGCAAAAATCTTTATGAAGTTGTCATCTAGGCACTAGAGTAGTGACTTCTGGTAATGAACATAGCAACTACTCCTGCTCACTGTTTTTATAACCTTGTGAAGTTGGTGGTGGCAAATGCCACCGTCAGGGATGAAAGGGTTAAGCAGCCATTGCACAATAAAGGGCAATTAAATTTTTATGTATGTCAATCTGTAAAGAAAAAATAATTCTAATAACCAACGAGCAGGGTACACGTTAAAAAGGTGAGTCGGGTTTTCCGGTTTTAGTTTTCCTATGATACTATGAAGATGTTTTAAAATTATAGTGAATTATTAAAAGAACTCGTCAAAAAAATATTGGGTAAAAGAAAAAATTAGTGTTTGCTGAAATAAATAGAAAATTTTAAATTTTTTTGAATTAAAAACTAACTTAAGTAGGTACTTTTAATTTAAAACAATGATAAATAAAAATGTGTCACTACATATTATTATTTAGTGAAAGTTATGGTATCCAAGTTTAGCGATGCAAAATGTAGAGAAGTTAGTTAAAAAAAGATCTCAAATAGATCCATGCAAACAAACTTCCCAATTTAAAGTATGTACAAAAAATAAACGTACAACAGTCATGCCAAGTTAAATAAAAACTTTTGAGAAGAAACACCGACGTGTCTTTACCAATATCCTATCCACAATAATTAATAATCTTATAAATATTTAAAATCACTTAAGTATTTCTTTATTTATTTCCATCTTGAATTATTTAATTCAGCAGATTTCTGTAAATAGGAAACCAATTAATTAATTTATAATGTCGCTGCTTACCGGCTGATGGCATTGAAAAGAGAAAAGAAAAAGTCTGCAATAATTGAAATCCAAGATTTTCATTTGTAACTTTGGCAGTGGTCACCAGCCCACCACTGTAATTTACATACTTAACAATGCTTAAAAAGACTGAGCGTTTATGAATTAGCTACATTTGGTGATAATTACTCAAGTAAAAATAGTATAATATAATCGTGGCGGTCATATAAAAAGTCCTCAGTTAAAAAAAATTAAAAATTGAGGTAACGTTTAGCATAATAGCTTCAACTTTATTTCGGAAAAAAATTGGCAAGAGTAGATGGTAAGAAAATAAAAGTGAAAACTTTCAATTTTTAGGTCGTCATCCATCGGTCTTGTAAGTCACGTTATACCGCTCCACACTGTAGGTTTTACAATATTTTCGTAAAAATAATGTACAAATTTTTGGAATTCAAGTTGCAATTAAATTTATTCTTTTAAGTGCATTTATTTGCAAGGAACATAATGTGTAAAGGTTAGCGATAAAGAACTCTTTAACCCCATGGATGCATGATCCTTTGAAGTTCAATATTACTAACAATTGTTTAATTTTTAAATTGTAAATAGCAAAATACCAATCTGATCATTAGAAAAACTGCAAACAGCTTCAAGAATGATAAAAAATCAAATGTTCACGTTAAAAATAAAAGGATTATTGTATTTATGAATTGGACCAGAAAATTATGGGTTCCACTTGCATACTTCAGTATATTTGTTGAAATTAACAGCTTTAATATAGGATACTGTACGCTAAACGGTACACCTATTCAGTAAATGGCGCAGTAAACAAACGTGCCCTATGTAGATACCTTATTTTAAAGCACGGTAAATTGCATGTACCGAGTTTATTCTGTAATGAGTTCAGTGCACTCGTAAAATTCAACTAAATCTCGATAACCTTGAATGTAAAAGAAATGAGAACGTACCGCCAACATAATAAATCAATAAAAATTCGTTTAAGCAGGTGAATATAACGTAATTTGTATATATCAACTTAATTATAGGTTGGAGTTGATCAAGTATTATAATAAAATATTTTGAATGTAAAAGGTAGGTATTATAATTTTAATTTTATACGTACAATTATTGTTCGTAACACATAAATTAACGCAGTTATTAACAATTCGGCTGGGTTTTAGAACGCATCTATGTTTCACTTTCAAATAAAACTCTCTTGACAAATCATGAAATTTGCAATATTTGCATAATAATTATTAACTGCACCCAAACGTGGGAAAAATAAAGTAGGATTTAACACACCAAATTTTTGATGAAGTCAACAGCTGATTTCCGTCCGCTACAAAGGTACGGCAAGGATAGTACATCCGTAATATAACCAAGCACGATTAAATAGACAATACGAAAAGTATAAAATGTATATGTATGTACAATACACACATATAAGCAGTACGATCATTTATTTAAAAGCGTACCGGGTATATAAGAATTGCAAATATTTTATTAAGAAGAATTCGGCAAATTGGTGAATTTTAGATATTGAAATTTGGAATTTAAAAGCAAAGAATCAGATTATTTATAGAAGGTCGATTGGTTTCAAACGAAAGTTTGGTTATTACGATAGTAATTTAATGGGGAAATCACGAGAGCTTTGATTGTCTCGTCAGGTTCTACACCATGGAGAAATAATTTTTCTAAACCATGCGACTAAAAGCAACCTACATTATTTTTTGCACGATCGAACATTTTCATGTGTTTCCTCGCTATGTTTTAAGGATAGTAAATTATATTTACCAGAACTGCTTTGTTAATAACGTAAGGTAGATTAAGAGACCGAAACGACTAATTTCTGAATAAACTAAATTAGGTCATCAGTACAAAACCAAAAACCTATAATTTATTATATTTCATCAGGGTAATTTTTAAATCATTAAATTTGAATATTTTCTTTAATTCAAAATTTGACATTAATCTTTAATATTACAAAGTAGTAAACCTACAAATAAATTAATGCATATTAACATTTCTTAATAAGCAAAGACTAAATAAGGAAATATGTATTTTAAATCACACATTTTAATTTTTCAATATTAATGCACCAAAATGTCCAATCGGGTAAAAATTACTGTATAAGCAAGTCCAGCGTTAAGAACATTTAAACCGGTATCAGGTAAATTCTACGATGCCTCGACTTTGTCTCGGTCACCAATTATTATCCTCGATTTGAAAACTGCAAAACTACTTACTGTATTGGTGTTTAATGTATACTATCTTTTGTTGCCGATAAGTTAATGTTCTAAAAGCTACAAACTAAAGACAAAGCTTATACCTCGTAGATCAAAAGAATAAAATCTTTATATTATAATTATTATGTCCCATTTAGTTTTTAGGGCTGTAGAAGCAAACATTTGTGTTTAAGCACACAGATAAATAATATAGTAAATAGTTATACAGTGTCTTATCGACTGCTTTTAAGTTTTTAGTGATCAGTTTTTTATAATCACGTTTTTTTTTTCATTTTCACCTATATTTAAATAGATTATATAATTATGTACGTTATAGGCAAGCGGTTTATCGTCTCAAACTCGCTTAAAAACTAAATTACGACCAATCAACGTTCTAGTGGCTGGAAATGATTTTATTCGATATCTTATATTACACTGAAGAAAATCTTCTATTTACACCTAATTTTTTAATGAGTCGTTTAATAGTTATAAACAATGTTTTCTTTTAAAAATTGAAATTTCGAGGAAAAAATCTGAAAAAATTATAGAGGCTTAATTGGACCAAAACACAAATTTTTTGTATCGTTGATTTTTTTCGTAAAATCAATGGTTTCTAAGATAAAACTCAATAAATGGCGAAGAATGCCTACCTTAAGGTTGTGATTTTATTAGTAGGAGACATAAGCTCCTCCCCTTTTATTTGCTGACCGATAGTTGCGTTTTAAAAATTGAACGTGAATCCCAACAACCTTTTTGCAGGTCTCTTGATTTGTTTTCAAGAAAAAAATTGTTCGTCTTTGCTAAACTAGAATAATAATTGAAAATTGTAACATTTTTATTAGCCTAATTATACAAAAATATTATTGCTTAGTTATTTATAATAAAAAATCTTGGAGATTAATTATTTCTTATACAATGTTCATTATACAAAAGTCAATTAAAAATACAACGCTCTCTGCTTTTCTAAAGCTCCACTAAAATTTTAGCAATCTGTAAATTTTAATCAAATTTGCTGCAATAATAATATTGAAATTAATCAGAAAATTATTTGACGAAACGTCGAAGGTTGCTTCGAAAATAAACCGAATTTTTTAAATGTTTTAGTTTTAATCGAAGGATAATATATTTGCGGTTGTTCTAAAGGAATTTTTAAGACGATCTGATTTAAAACGACTTTTAAAAAAAATAAAATCTGTGTAAAATTGTATCAACTATTTTTCGGCTGTTTTGAAAACTTTCGTATTTTTAAAAGTAATTATCCGATCGGCTAGAAATTTTCTTTAGAACAGTTGTTGAAGCTTTAAGATTCTAAAAATTGAAAAACAATCAAGAAATAATATTTCGTTTTGAAAATTCTTACGACGTTATGTTGATTTTTGTTTCCTATGCGCTCCCATGTGCATGAGAGAAAGAGTACTATACATTTTCTGTCTCACTTATGCCCGCCTTAATGATTTTCTTTCTCAAACTAATTATGCAATCATAATAAATCAAAACAAAAATTTTCAGCCAACCTTAAACTATAAGGCAATTTTTTTTTCATTTTTCGTTTTTACTGTTAGTAACAGTGGAAACTGTATTAGAGTAAACACGCAAATTTGTGTTTTATAATTATTATTAAATCTTTTGTTTAGTCGTTTTGGAGTTAACTTATCCTTGCCAACCACTTATGTAAGTAAAAGTATAAAAAATGTAGTCAATAATATGTTTTACGCGGTCAAGGAACAAGGAGTATTTATAATAGATTTGTTTTTGTGACAAATCTTCTAGTATTTAGGTAATTTAAATTATGACAATCCACGTGTATGTAATATATTGTATTTTAATGGTTAAAATCAATTTGAATTTAAATTAAAGCTTCCATCCTAGCTCACCAGACGGACATACGCACGCACAGAGAAAGCGGTGTTAGAGATCTACTCCAATACGGTTTTCACTGTTAGTAACACTAAAAATCAAAATGAAAAAAAATGTCGTGATAGTTTAAGGTTGGCTGAATATTTTTATTTTTTATTTATTCTGATTGGACAATTGGTTACTGAGAAAATCTTAATCTTAATAAAAGTTATCTTAAAAACTATTGATTTTACGAGAAAAGTCAATGTGTGTTTTGGTCCAATTAAGCCTCTATAATTTTTTCAGATTTTTTTCCCGAAATTTAGATTTTTGAAACAAAAGATTGTTTATAACTATTAAACGACTGATAAAAAAATAAAGTGTATATAGAAGTTTTTTCTCGGTATAATTATAATATAAGAAATCGAATAAAATCATTTCCAGCCACTAGAACGCTGATTGGTCGGTAAGTAACCCGAAAATAGGTGTAAACCGCTCGCCTACTACATAATATTATATAATTCAATATACTCGTATTTCAGGATTATTTACAAAATTGTAGCCAAATTTGATTTTACCGCTCTAAGGTATATTAATTGAAATGTATACATGGTTTAAAATTAACGTTCACTATATAATAGTTTTCTTTAGAACTTGAAAGCCGATATGCACCACTTACATGCATTTTAAATTAAGGTATCCCTTAAACTCACTCGAATAAAAGGCAAACGAAATAAGGGTTTCCTTAGATAATTTTTCGGCTAATTTTTCTTGTGAAAATCTTTTCTGCAATGATGAATTCATGTATCTTTTTTAATTTCTAAAAATGCTTTAGCGATAAAAATAATCAAAAATCAAAAAAAGTGATAAATGTAGAATAAAAAATTTCCAAAAAAAGAGATACGGTTAATTTTGGCGTGTCTACACCCTTTAGATGAAACTAGTATTCATAAATTCATATTCTGTCATAATAAACGTCAAAACATAATTAAAAAATGATTTTCAAAATTTATAATGGAAATTACACTCTGGTTTTGTAGATATTCTAGATCACTAGTAATAACATAATTATTAAGCGAAGTTTTATCATGGTAAAATCTGTTTCTTCTGGCGATACATTTATTCGTTTACATCCTCCACCGATAAATCCTATTGGTACTGAAATACAATTAGGTAAAGTTTATCAGTATAAGAAAAATAAAATTCGTCAAGACTCTCTAGCTGTAATAGGTTCTCCAATAAATTATCAACGCCTATGGGACAAATATCAACTAACCAAAAAAATTGATGAATTTCAAATATTGCAACAAAAAGTTGATTTCAATCAACATTTAACATCAAGAAAATTAGCTCAAAGTAAAACATTTATCGACCGTAATGCAATAAGTAAGAAGAAATACTGGGAGTATCTAGCTACGCCACGTCGCCGTATAACAACACCTTCCGAATCATACAAAAATAATTTGATTAAAAAAAAATCTAAACTAAGCAACGAGTGTTCTCCTCGATTACTTCAACTGGCTAAACCTAATAAACGACGAATTTTATTCAATTGGAAAGATTATGAAACAACTTTGCCCGTTCCGTGTCTCACTCAATTGGAGAAATTACTACGACAAAATATTAATGTTAACCCGAAATTTGCAACGTGTTACTTTAAAATTTTAGACAGAAAAAAGTATAAAAAACAGTTGTTACTCAAAAAGCTGCGTAAAAAGAACAGAAATTCAAAGCATTTGGAAGGCAAAATGTGGTTACAGAAGGAAGTAAATACAACAGCAGATTTAATAATGAAGTTATTTAAAAACACCCCTACACTTAACTTAGATTTCAAACAAATGCTTCTCTCTCAAACAATTTTAATAGATCTTGTAAAATTTAAATATATGAAGCGCCAACCAACACGTGGAACAAATAACTCGTATAGTAGATCACTTATAGATATCGTTGATCAAGCATCTATATGGATGGACGTTATTACACGTTATATTGATGTACAGTATACAGAATCAACTAGCGATTTACTTCCGATTCCATCATTATCAGATGTAGAAAGCGATAATGAAGAAGAAGACAAAATGGAAGAAGAATATGAAGAAAAATACGTTGAAATACCAGAACAACTAATAACGGCGATAGAGCTGGATCATGTTGTGGATATGGATGAAGAATATAGTACGGTTGTCGATATAGATGAAGAATTTGGTGAAGATTACATTTTTAAAAATTAATATTCAGCTAATAATAAAACTAGCTGTATTAATTCGCATTATTATGATTAACTGCAAAATTCAGGTTCCCGTTTCAAAATTGTATGTTTTTATGAAAATTAATTAGTTAATCATTAAATTAGATAAAGTAAAGTAAAAATTTAATCGTTGATAATGTGTAATAATGGAACAAAATAAAAGAGTAATACACGTTATGTAATACAAATGCAATAAACCGCCGCCAACGTTTTATGAAGAATTACATGAATATACAATATTATTTCATATGAATCAACCCACGCATTTGCAATTTGTAAATGTATATAAATTACTTCTTAATAGAGTGGGCCAAGTTGTTACATACTTTCGCTATTAAACAAACTTACAAGTAAATTCTTTCCAGATATTGACCTCCACCAGTTAAAAATAGCAAAATTAGAACAAAACGCATATTTCTATCGAATAACACAACTATTACTATTATTTAATTTGGTTAAGTTATTATGGCGTTCGTACACATATACCTACTAATCCATCTGTGCTTAAAGATTTGTTTATAATTTTAATCTGTAATTTTGTAACCACACCCGATTATGTCTTTTTCATTAAGAAGGCAATGGTGATACAATAAAAATTTGAATTACAATATTGTGAAACCAAATAGTATTAAAATACAATTTTCGTCTTTTCACCAAAATGAATGAAATATTCAACTAAAAAATACTTTTGCAATAATAATTAATTTCTACCTGCATTTGGTACTACAATTTAAGAAAAATCACTAGTAGTTTTCCAGAATTACTAATAAAAGTATTGTGCAAAAATAAAATGCTTGCAGTATTTTTTCTACGAGCAGAAAAATAGTACTTTTTCACCAGCTTGACAGCGTAATTTTTGTTTTGTCCTAAAGTTTCAATTTCAACGAAAGTAAACAAAAATATGGAAGTCTATGATGCTCATTTATATACCCATATAAAACGGTTAACTGTAAATAAGAGTATTAGCATCAGCAAAAGGTGAGGAAAATATGACATGTATTAAGATATAAACAATTAATGTGTTCGTTTGATTGATTGCAAGTAAATACCGTGATTATTTAAATGAAAAACCGTAAAATATTATGGGGTATACTGAAAATTTATACGCGGAATTCTTATGCCAAAATGCATTTGTTTCATATTAGTATGAAGTACAGGTGAGCATAATTATTAGTATTTTGTTATACAAGTTTTAAAATTGGAAAACTTTTTTAAGCCGTCAAGAGTTTTGCAGCACATTTTACATTAGATGAGGACCTCCTCTTAATTTCACTTGTTCCTCTTTTCGCTATAATACACTAGTAATTAGGCTTGGTATCGTTTTTACATGACCTTGTTTAATAATGTATAAAAATAAATAATATAAATAGAAAAACCTTCACTTACTAGATTTTAGAGAGTCTTTATCTTCATCTTCATCACTGTCGATGTGTGGAATGGTCCCAACAAACTCAAACGTAGGAGTGGTTTGTATTGAAGTGTCTTTTTCAACAAACGTTGATTCCGACAGTCGACATGAGCAACGACAAGAGCATGTGCTGCCAGTTGTAGGAACAAAATCTAAACATTGGGGACATGGATTCGATAAATCGTCTAAAGAAATTCTTTCTATCACATGTTCTACAGATACTAGCAGATTTTGTAAGAGATCGTATAACTGAAGTCCTTGGGTATCTGCACATAAAATATTTTCCAAGTCCATCGAAGATGAAAATGTTGAACACATAATTTCATCAAAATTTGAAAATTCGGCTAAGGTGTGGCAGTGAATATCAGAATTTTTTTTCCAGATTAGAGAAATTTCTAATCCTACTGAATTTCGATTTTTAATACATAAGTAGCAGTCTTTATGTCGAATTACATTTGGCGAAAGTGTACCCAAGTGAATTATTACTCCCGATAATCCAAGCGATAAAGGCCATCCTGATAAGTAAGTCGATTTTGAATTTTTATTCTAAAACAAATAAAATTAATTAAATTAATATAAAATATAATGTAATACAATAAAGTAAATGTTAGTATTGATTTACAAATTATTATAGTTTACAGACACCATACAACCATACTGCATAACAAAACTAAAATTTCAATGTTGAAATTTTCATTTTAAATGTAATATAAAATAGTAAATGGATAGCTTTCATTGGTTTATTTGACATTATTCTTTCATTCAATTTTAATTTAATCTTAGCTTTCTCGATGAAATCGGCCCTAATGTGATTAATTATTGTAGTATAAAAAATTTGATCTCAAGAATTACGCCACTTTATTCAAATCTTAGACCAATTGTTTCATCAATATATTCTTTGAACTACAATATTCAGTGGATAATTCAAGATATTATACTTGCAGTAATTCTTATGAGAAGAATTATTGTATGAGAAGATTTTTAAGTCTTGGATAAAAATCTGTGGCGCCCAGTGCAAATGTATAGTACACTTTAGAACAACTATGAAGTCTTATAATAATTTGCATTTGCTTTACTGTCAATATTCATGGATTGCTGGAAAACTGAGTGTGTTGTGTAAAAGAGAATTTCTCACGTACCAAAGTGCATTAACTGCCATTCTCGGGATTTTATTGTAACATAATATTTCTACTTCACTTAGGTCATTGTTGTTTACATTCGCCCTGATTGAGGTGAGAGAATTTTGTTAGGGTTTACCAAGAACTTACGTTTCATCTACGCGATACTGATGGTCAAGCTGCTAACTCGAAACACCTCATAATTTGCATTACTTTTTTGTTTTTCTCATTTACAATTAAAAACACTTTTAGTTCTTGAAACCATCATCAGTAATATGAGATTCTTTAAGTTTTAAACATCATCAGTAACTTCAAAAATAACAAGTTGACTTGTATTAAGGTACCTGCGGGTATTAAGGCCTAGCTAAGGGATATTTGCTAAAAAATGAAAAATATCCAATATAATCAACTAGTTTTATTAGTTATCAGTCATAAATATTATATTACTACGAAATTTAAACAAAAACTGGTAGCTTTTTCTCTAAAGTAATGCAATATTTACCTTTTTTTAAAACTCTCTCAATAGGCCTTATTATAATACGGTAGGGTAATAAGGCCTACTGCTTAATCTTATGTTAAAATCAACATCTTGTTGATCAATCAACAATCAACTTGACAATTTGGTATTTGAGATTAATCATCAAGCAAAACCAACAATAGAAAACTTAATTAACAATAGAAAACTCTTAGAAAACTAAATAGTAAATTACCTCGTCTAACCGAGACACTCTTCATGATACCATTTGGAGAATTACAAACATTGTCTCATATCATCCACCCTGTCTTCTTCACAAGTTCACACAGGCATGACAGTACCAATTCACTTGATTAGGCCTATAGTAAAATTTTACAGACCCTAATATCCGCGGAGCACCGTTCGCATGAAAACCGAAATAAATTAAATTTGGGCCAAGATACATAGATCCTTCAATTAAGTAGGATGGGACAAATAGCTACGCTTGTTGTAATAATATTACAACAAATACATTTTTTTTAGCCTTTATTAAATCGTGTCACGCGACCGTCTCTCACAATGTTTGATATGACACTTGCTCAGGGGGTGAGGTAATGTGCTACTAGGACTTGACGGCGATTTCTTCGTGCTTAAATACATGTGTGATTATAGTCTTGAGCGTTAACTACTATTCTAATACGATTTTTTTCACTTAGGCCTTATTAACCCATAGGCTTTAATACCCGCAGGCACCTTACTTGTAAAGATTTTTATCATTAGGGATACCTATAGTAAACAATATTATCGAAGTAAAAATAGCTTTCAAAAAACCACTAGATAAAAAATGCTGACTCATTAAGAAAACTATCGATTGCGTTTAGCTCTGTATTGAATTATTTTATTGTAATTATATTGATGAAAAGTGCCCTAAAATTTGCCCAAATAAAAATAGAACATAAATATAAAAATTAAAACATAAATATAAAGTCCGATTAAAATTTTAAAGTAGAATTAGAAGCAAAATGCTAATTAAAACAATTTTGAAATGTACTGGTATATTATTTATATTAATAACAAAGATTCATAATTTGTAATTGTAGGTATATTTATTACTTTGGTGTTATTATATTTTGTGATGTGCTGATTTTCCAGCCAACTGCCAAGCTGATTCCTTTGTTAAATTTCACTTCTCTTTCATAAATTTACATCGCTTGGTTTTTCTAGTTGAGCCAGATAAATCTTGTGCGGAGTTTGGTGCACTGGTAATTTTTCAGCATAATTAATTTATTCACATACTATTTGGACGATTTTATAACATGTCACACAATTTAAAACACTACATAAGTAAATTAACAGTACGTAAATAGTGAATTTTAAACTAAAAGTTGGTGCGAGCGAAAAGAGAAGCCAAAAAAAGGGGACTTCGTGGTGAGCGAGAAAAGAGGAAGAAGTGTACTTTTCCCTAAAGGAAAATTAATTGCGAAAGATCAAAACTTTATGGGAAAACAAAATTTGCAATCGTCATTATTATTGGTTCGGAGAGTTGGATGATCGAGTTCGGTTAGATTGTGTTTGGGCATTGAGATTTTTCTTGAGGAACAAAGTCGTTGTGAGGTCGAGTTATTGTGAAACGAGGAAAAATCAGGATTGGAGAGTACGTAGCATTGGACAGGCTTCCACTAAACAAGGGGAATCATTGCATTTGGACTGCACCACGGAACGTAACGTTAATTGAAAAATAGGTACAGTGAAAAATTTTGATTTTACTTTTGAGAACAAAAAATTCAATAAATAATGTGATTATTGCTATATTGCTGTTGAACTTCTTTTTATTGTATTGCATTTACACGGAAACACGAACTTCCTATTCATAGGGGCAAGAACAGTTTGATTGTTGAAATTATTACAAATTTAAGTACGATATTGCTCCTATGAATGGAAACACGTTATTACAGTCAAACGAGTCCTGTTCCAAGTGGGAAAATCTATCAGTGTGTGCATAAATATAATCTTTCCTTCATGATTTTTTTTATCACCCAGTGTTGACAGAATTCGCTCCCTGAGGAGTCTCGTCCGACTGAGTAAGTCGAGTGATGTAAGTTATTTGGTAGGGGTAGGTTTATTTTAGACCTAATATCATTTCAATTTATTATATAATTATAGTTATTAACATGTTGTGATAATATTTATGAAGCTTAATTTTGTTTATCTATTCATTTTGTCGAGCATAGCATTTTGAATCTTTTTATATCTAGAATTTTTCTAATTTTTTATGTAAACAAAATTTTGAACTTCATATAATATACCGGGTGCTGAATTATTTTTCGTATTATTATGTATTATTAGATTTCATCTAACCTTTACTTATAGGGTTAAAAAATGCTTCAAAAGTTTTTAAAATTTTCATTTATAAGCCTGGCCATGTAAGTTTCCAAAGTAATTATTTTGAAATTAAATTGAATTTATTTCATGACCAATCTGACAAATGAAAATTTTAACAATTCTAAATGAATTTTGGACTTTCATCTTCGAATTTCATCTAGTTTCTACTTAAAAGGTTCAAAATTCTTTTAGAATTGTTAAAATTTTCATTTTTCAGACTGATCATGAAATAAATTCAATTAAATTCCAAATAATTCGATTCAGCACCCGATATTATAATATATAATATTATTATATTGGTATTGCATTAATATATTGGTTATAGTAAATTGTACAAAATTATCTTAAAGCCATTGCTTTAAGATTGCGTTTTCAACACTAAATTAATAAAAAATGATAACGTTGTAGTATTTAAAATATTTTTTATAAAATTAAACCATGAATGTTAAAATGTGTTTATAAATAGTAAGAAAAATTATAGAAAAGTATATTTATATTTTATTGAAGTCAAGTTAATTTACGTTTACATTATGCCACGCACTCAAAGAGCAACACAAAATTAAACGACTCTTAAGTAAACTTAATTGACACTAATAGTCTTTAATTATCGACAAAATTGTCAAAAAATTATTAAAACGTTTGCAATTACAATAACTTTTGAAGTAATCGTCTATAAACAAAACTACGAATGAACTAATAACGTGGAGAAATCGTTTACAAGTGGCAGCTGCAGCAGTACATGCACAATTATAAAACACGATTAAAATAAAAACAACAAAAAAAGGTAATCGACAACATTTAATAGTATAAAAATATACCTATTACTAGCATCTATTAAAAATTAAAATGAACCTTAAGTCAAATTTGTATGGAATTTACAGTAATAACATAACTTGAACATCCTCTAAAATAACTCTTCACACTGTCACACTTTCGGTAGGTAAACTCTTTCCTTGTATCAAGACGCTAATTTGCACAAAATATACTAACAAATAAAATAAAAGCATACAATCAAATTTAATGTATGAAATTAAAAATTTTTATAAAAAACAAATGAAGATAAAAATTACTCATTATTTAAAAATATTAAAGTAATAATAAGATAGACAACTAATATTAAAATTTGTTTTAAAGGCTTCTGCTGCTGTTTGGTGTCAAGAAAAACTTTAGATGGAGTATTGAAAAAAGTATTCATCAGTCACTCGACTGATGCCACTTACATTTTTTGATTTATTAAATAAGATTTATTGTTATTTAATTTATGATTTACATTAAAATATAAATATCGAAAACATCTGCATAATAATTATTAAGGATGAATGGTAGTACACTCTGTTTATGCCTCTTTAGTCTTTCTAAGTACCATACCTATATGTACGTGCAAAAATTGTTAATTATTCAATAATGCACTTATGGATCATATGCACAGTACAAGGTACAAAATTTTCGGTGAATTTTGCATTATACAGTTTGGATGTTGCGTTCAATAAAAAATTTAATTAGCATCATCTTTGAAATAAACAAAATAAAGATTTTTGTAAATAGTCTGTAATGTTTTTCGGTGGCTACCATTTAAAAATTTTTTTATTAGTAGGTACCGACCTACAAGTATGAACTTTATTATTTTGAAATTTTAATTTGGCACATATTGTTCACCTAAAAGTCTTCCGAAAGTCCGATGTGAAACTGATTTCAAAATTGAATTTAATAGAGGCCAGAGAAATGTTAATTATATAAATAATTTTGTTCATCTGATGTTCAATACCGAGAAGTTTCTGTAATCTTCTCTAAAACTCAAGCGCTGTTTTAAATTAGGTTAAAAATATTTGTGTGGTCACTATCAACTTCACCATTGGATACCATGGAAGAAAATGCCATAAGAGTTATACCCTTTAGATATGTAAAGTAAAGTAATTGATTCCAATCGTGGGAACGTGCATTATAAATATCTTTATATTAAAAGAAAAATCTTAAAACCCGGTCACCTAAATATACCTTCACGAATCTGGAAAATTGTTTTTATTCAATATCGATAATAAACTATCGTAAACGTAAACGTATAATTAAAAAAATATATAATATTAATGTAAGTGGCATCAGAATTATTTCAGTAGCCAGTACCTTCGTGGTTTTTGCTCAAAATGAAGCATTTTTCTGTTTTATTTCTCTTCGGGATAAAACTGAACACTGAAGTGCTATCCACCAGTTGGCAAGTTATTTATGTACCTTTATAAAAAAATTTCACTTTTGAATTTAATAATAACAATGTTATATTTTTTTACTTTACGATTTTGTTACTTTGAAATTAAGTTTTTATGAATTTTAGTAGTTCCAACTATTTTTTGTAGAAAGTTTTTCAAATACACCGAATTTTTCCCACCATTTTTTTCTAATAAGGTGCTGGGTGACTTCTTTAAAGTATTAAGATACGAATAATCCTTTCTGTAACTAAAGTGCAATTTACATATTGTTGTGTTATCGCTCTAAAATTTGGTAGTTATCTTAATTGTTATAACTTTAATTGAGTAATAATTTGGGAATTTAATTATTGATAAATACAATAAAAAAATTTATTTTCAATATGCATGGTCAAATACTTGCTCAGTTGCAATAAAATAAACCGAGTCGGTTTTCCGACTAAATTCGGTATTTCTAACAGATTTCTTATTGTTTACAATTTTTTTCTACTGCTAGAACAGACTTTAAACTTCTTATTATAATATATCATTATTTTATACAAAAAAGAAAATTTTAACCAATGAAATTATTAGCAGGACCTTCTTAAATATTATAAACAAATTCATTAATACAATAAACACATTTATAAATACAATAAACAACTCATAAATATTATAAATTTTTTTAATAATAATACTGATATGAAATATAGTAATGAAAATTTATTGATGTAATTTATATGCCAGCTTTTCGTTCAGTGATTCTAAAATACTAATATGATTACTATCGTGTTTTACTGCTTAAACTACAAATTCGTCTATTAAAAATTGTTTTTCTAATTTGTTTTTATTATTAAAGAATAGTATTGTTTTCCAGAATGAGGTGTCTACATCTTAGTCTTAGGTAAATGAATTTGGCACAAATATTGAAAAATTTACATAATACATTATTTGTTCGATTTTGTAGTAATTTATAAAAACTTCATTGACCTAAAAAGTTTACATTCTAACCCAATTTCGCAAATAGTCAACTATTTAGGTGTAATATTTCTGAATTACTTACACAACCAAATTTCTAATACATAAGAATTTTATTTTAGTATTCCACATTATGTTATTCAATTCAGTTGTAATTGTTTATTATATTAGGTTGTCAAATATCTTCCTTCCGCCTTTTTGTCTTTTGAATTTCGCGGCTATGTACAAAGCGCTACAGAGCTCGTATCTGGCAATACTATACATCATTTGACAGGTCTTGACATAACCTACAAAACGACGCTATGCATGATTAGTTTGGATATTGCGTTCAACAGTTGTAGACGTGTAAACATGGAGTTCACTAACTCCGAAATTCGCACTATTTTAAAGTTTTCCTTCGTTAAAGGCAAATCCGCTAGAGAAACGTTCCGTGAGATTAATGATGTTTTGGGGGATGGTACTCTATCACTTCGAACCGCGGAGGAATGGTTTCGACGATTCAGAGCCGGTG
Organism: Cantharis lateralis; assembly: GCA_963170105.1. Lineage (NCBI taxonomy): Eukaryota > Metazoa > Arthropoda > Insecta > Coleoptera > Cantharidae > Cantharis > Cantharis lateralis. The sequence continues at coordinate 53,459,061 of OY720624.1, read as the reverse complement.
AAAATGACACCATGGATAAGCCAGCCGGCGGAAGACCTGTGACGACGAATACCGATCAAATCATGGAAATCGTCGTGTTAGACCGGCATGTGGCATCTCGTGACATCGCCCAGGAGATGGGAGTTAGTCACCAAACCATTTTAAACCATCTGCAGAAAGGTGGATACAAAAAAAAGCTTGATGTTTGGGTGCCGCATGATTTGACGCAAAAAAACCTTCTGGACCGAATCAACGCCTGCGATATGCCGCTGAAACGGAACGAACTCGACCCATTTTTGAAGCGGATGGTGACTGGCGACGAAAAATTGATCACATACGACAATATCAAGCAGAAACGGTCGTGGTCGAAGGCCAGTGAATCGTCCCAAACAGTGGCCAAGCCGGGATTGACGGCCAGGAAGGCTTTGCTGTGTGTTTGGTGGGATTGAAGGGAATCATCCACTATGAGCTGCTCCCATATGGCCAGACGCTTAATTCTACCATCTACTGCGAACAACTGGACCGCTTGAAGCAGGCGATCGACCAGAAGCGTCCAGAATTGGCCAACAGGAAGGGTGTAGTGTTCCACCAGGACAACGTCAGACCACACACTTCGTTGATGACTCGTCAGAAAATACGGGAGCTCGGATGGGAGGTTTTATCGCATCCACCATATAGCCCGGACATGGCGCCAAGTGATTACCACCTGTTCCTGTCCATGGCGAACGCCCTTGGTGGTGTACAGTTGAACTCAAAAGAGGTTTGTGAAAAGTGGCTGTCCGAGTTCTTCGCAAATAAGGAGGGGGGCTTCTACGAGGGGGTATTATGAAGTTGCCGTCTAGATGGAAACAGATTATTGAACAAAACAGCGCATATTTGAACTAAATCCGATCACTGTAACACTTTTTATAAAGCATTGAATAAAGAGCAAAAAGGCGGAAGGAAGATATTTGACAACCTAATATTATTATATTTTAAATTATATTTAAATTTTAATTAGTAATATAATTTTATCATATTATAGTACAAGCTATTAGTAAAATATTACTTGAAGAAGAAATCAAAACGTAACATTGGTAAAACATATACTGCATAAAACAATTTCTATTAATTGTGTCTTAAATGGTTCTGTTAGAATTTGTATACGATGCAATTTTCAATCTTAACATGTATATTTAGTTCATTATATTACAATAATGTATAAATATTGTATTGATATTATAATTTAATAATACAGGCAAAGTTAAATTTTACTTTTACTATGCGGAATTATTCTTTATGAGCATAACATTTCTATTTACTGAAAATAATTCTCACTTGATTTGTTATATTCTCACATTTTTATCATAAATATACAGGATGAACATTAATGACTGTTTAAATACAAAAAATTGCAGCAAATTCTTAAAAATACATTTTAAAATCTCTGTAAAATCTAAATTGAGTATTTTGATGATTTCGTAGAGCCAATGCGAATATCAGTTCTTTATGTTATGTAAATCACCTAGAAAAAAATAATCTACGAGTACTATTATAGTATTGCACGTCCAGATCTACATAATATTATGTATAGGCGAATTAAATAATTTTCATATGAAAGAAATTAGATAAAATTTATTTTCTATGTATAAACATAAATTATGCAGTATTACTAAATTGTTAACCTAGATTCTTGAAAAATCGACCTCCAAATCAGTAAAAGTATACCCACGTTAAACAATAAATCTAATATGCGATATTTTCTCACATCGCCCACTCATTTTTCCATTCAACAAAATAGATGTCCTATAATTTGCTTAAAGATCTTCGAAAATCATAACAATTACCTATGTCTCGAATGTTTACACTTTTTTCATTATCGGATTGAAAGTGAATTTCCTATGCTCTCAATACATGAATCTTTAAATCGTGATCTTGACATTCATTTCTTGAAAGCCACGAGCATTACAAGTGTTAGTTCACTAAACTACATAGAAAAGCTTGAAAATTAGAGACATTAGATTTCAAGTATTTATAGTGTGTGCGTACATAATGTACCTGCATGGTAATAATATATTGCAATATTGTGATAATAAATTTATTGATTTCCGAAAAATTAAATCAAACTTTTATTTTAGCTCTATTACTCTAACCACCAAAAAAAGTTATATTTGTAACCAAATTTTATTCATTTTATTAATATAGTATAATTATTATATCTTATTAATTTTAAATCGAAAATATTGTTATAGCGTACAATAATAATTATCTAGATAAATTAAAATATAAGAAAATAAACATATATATAAATATAAGTAAAGAAAGAAAAGAAAAAAACAAAAGGATATCTCCGCCTGTCTTGGAAAGCGACACAGAAAGACATATTTTAGAGGAAGAGAAAATCTTAAAAGCCTCAGAATCCTACGTAGAAGAATTATTTTATGACCAAAGAACAGAAGTATCAATCCATCGCCAGAACTGTAAAAGAGCTCCCGTGATCCTGAAATCCGAAGTTACGTACCTATGCGATAAAAACTGCCAAAAATAGGAAAGCATCTGGTCCTGACGATATTACAATAGAGAGGTTTAAGAGATGCTAATCGAAGAAGACAATATCCATTTACTAGTGAAACTCTTCAATAGAATATACAACACCGGAAAGATTGCAGAAAAATGGTTGCTGTCAGAATTTATTCCAATTCCAAAACAAAAAAATCCAAAAAAATGTAACGACTACAGATTAATAAGTCTCATTAACCACATACTTAAGGTATTCCTTAGAATAGTCCACAATAAAATTAAGATTAAATGTGAACAAGATCTAGAAGACACACAATTTGGTTTCAGAAACTCCCTTGGAACTAGAGAAGCTCTGTTTTCCCTACAAGTATTGTTACAGAAATGCCGTGATCAGCGCAAAGACATATTTGCCTGCCTGGTTGACTATGAAAAAGCGTTTGATCGAGTTCAACATTCAAAACTTATAGCAAAACTGCAAAAGACTGGGGTTGATGAAGATGATACCCGAATTATAATAATAATAATAATCGGCATTCCATCTCATAAGAGATATCGCCGCGTCGCTGGACGCTTTCCAATCCATTTGCCAGGGTGGATTAATCCCTATTTGTTCTTGTGTGATTTACCCGTTATATTCTTCTTCTCCTCACAGCCTTTCGTGTGATTTTGCCTCTTCCACGACTCTTCTCCACAACCGTCTATCCAGAGTCTTCGTTCTCCAGTTCTTTATTTGCATCGCTCCCAGATCCTCTTCAACCTCGTCCAACCACCTCATCCTTGGCCTTCCCCTCGGACGCCCAACATCTGGTCTCCATCTCATCACACTTCCAATTGTTCTATCATTTTCCGCTCTCATCACATGACCCAACCATCCCAGTCTCATCGCCTTAATATGTCGGACAATATTTCTGTTTTCCAATTCGTATTCTATTTCGTTGTTTGTTCTTATCCTATACTGTTCATCATTTATTCTTCTGATTCCCATAATCTTTCTCATTATTTTTCTCTCGAATACATTCAACTTGTTTTCATCATTTTTCGTCAGGCACAGTATCTCCATCCCGTATGTTACCACGGGTCTTATTAGAGTCTTATATATTTTTATTTTTGTTTCTTTCCGTATATTCTTACTCTCCAACAACTTCTTGTTCCCGTAGTATGCCCTGTTTCCTGCCATTATTCTATCTCTCACCATCTCTCCTCTTTCATTATTATCGTTTATTTGCACTCCCAGGTATTTAAAAGTTCTCACCTCTTCAAAGTTATATTCTTGGAACTTGATTGTTTTTTCTGTTATTCTTTTCCTTCTATAGCATCTCATGAATTTCGTCTTCGATTTATTTATCTCAAGGCCTGCCCTATGTGCTTCCTCTGCCAACCTTGCAAACGTCTCAGTTAGTGCTCTGTGTGTTCTTGCCATTATTACGAGGTCATCGGCGAATGCTACTATTTGTACCTCTTTATTTATTATTGTCCCGGTACATTTTGTTCTTCTCATTACACCTTCCAACACAATATTGAACAGGTCGGCCGACAACGCATCACCCTGTCTTACTCCTGTGCTTGTTCTAAATTCTTTGGTTAATCCTTTCGTTGTCCTTACTATCGCTGTTGTGTTCTTAATTGTCATCTGGATCAATCGTATAATTTTTACAGGTACTTTCAATTTTTCCATTTCCTCCATCAGGTGTCCCCTCTTAACTCGATCGAAGGCCTGCCTGAAGTCCACGAATAACATCTCCAGCCGAATGTCGTGCTCATGGCACTTTTCCATTATCTGTGACACTACAAACATCGCATCCACTGTTGATCTTCCAGGCCGAAAACCTTGTTGATAGTCTCCTATTTCACTATTCACATATTCTTCTAATCTCTTGTGAATCATTTTGGTTAGCGCCTTATAACTGTTGTTTATTAGAGAAATTCCTCTATAATTAGAACACTCCTTTAGGTCTCCTTTTTTGTGGATTGGGATGATTTCTGCTATATTCCATTCTGCTGGCATCCTTTCCTCTCTCCATATTTTTATCATAAGTTGGTACAGTCTCTCCATCAATGTCTCTTCTCCCATTTTCAGTAATTCAGTATTTATGTTATCCATCCCCGGTGTTTTTCTATTTTTCATTGTTGCTAACACTTCACAGAATTCTTCATATGTTGGTTCTACTATTGTTTCTTCCTCCTCCATCATTGACATTTTATTATCGTTGCTCATCTCAGGTATTTCTTCATCAAGCAGTTCTTCAAAATATTTTTTCCATATGTCTTTAATTTCTTCCTCCTCATATTTTGTGTTTCCGAACTTGTCTTTCATTCCTCTTATCTCAGATTTCCCATTGTACCTTTGTCCTTTTATTTTTTTGTATAATTCTCTTGGATTTTTATGTGCTTCTTCTATATCTGTCATCATCCTCTCCATCCATTGTTGTTTCTTATGTCTGCAAAGATTCACAGCTTGTTTTCTTTTTTCCTTATATATTTCGTTATCTGTTGCGGTTTGGGAGGTCATCCATCTTAACCTGGCTTCTCTCTTCGCTGTTATCATGTCTTTACATTCCTCGTCGAACCACTCCTTTCTATTTCTTGTCTTCCTATATCCAATTGTCTTCTCCGATGTTTTCTGTATACTACTCTTTATATTAGACCATTCTTCCTCTATATTTTGTTTTTGCTGGTTTTTTGACATCTCTTCTTGTAGCATTTGAGTGTATTTTCTCTTAGTTTTCTCGCATTCCAAATTTTCTATTGCCCATCTGTTGTTCACTGTTTTCTTTCTTTTCGTATCCACCTCAATCTTATCCATTTCCACTTTCATAATTACCATATTGTGATCGGTGTCCACGCTGTATCCTCTATACGATCTTGCATCTCTCACCTTAAATGTTTTTCTCTTCGCTACTAATATGTGGTCTATCTGGTTTCCTCGTGTAATTCCTGGTTTCATCCAGGTTTCCTTGTGTAAATTTTTGTGCATAAAGTCTGTTGTTACTATTCTTAAATTACACATCATTGCCAGATTACACATTCTCTCTCCATTTTCGTTAGTTCTCTGATGTATAGTATGTTTCCCAGCCACATCTCCTACATAATCCTCTTTACCAATCTGGGCGTTAAAATCTCCCAGAATCACCAGATCGTCTCCCTTTGGAATTCTTTCGTACAATTTCTCTATCTCTTCGTACATTTTCGTCTTTTCCTCTTCGGCTGCATCTTCTGTTGGGGCATATGCGTTCATCACTGACAAGTTTGTGTATTTACCTCTTATTCTAAGGTATGCCAGTCTTCCGCTTATTGGTTCAAACTCCATTATGTTATTTGTATGGCTTCTTTCTACTATGAATGCTACTCCATTTCTTCCCTGCTTACTCTCACCCGAGTATAGCATTGTATATTCATTCTTCTTTATTTCGCCGCTCTCCTTCCATCTGATCTCCTGTATCGCTGCTATATCTATTTTGTGTCTCTTAATATCATATATCACCTCATCAATTCTTCCAGGCATCAGCATCACCGAATTATAAAAGAGCTATATTGGAGGCAAGAAGCTAATGTGAAAATTGGTAATAAAACAACAAACAAAATATCTATAAAACGAGGAATGAGACAGGGATGTATCCTGTCTCCATTACTATTTAATCTATATTCAGAGATCTTTAGGGAAGTAATGTAAAACCAACAGCATGGTATAAAGGTAATTAATAAACACTATCAGATATGCAAACGACAATGTAGTCTTGGCGGATAGTTTGGAAGGGCAGCAGATATTCCTGAACAATATTAACTTGGAAAGCGAAGAAATTGGCCTGAAGATAAACGTGACGAAGACAAAATTTGTGGTGTTTAGTCGCCAGCCATACACCGATGCAATGCGACAATTGAACGGGCAAATAATCGAGAGAGTCCATAACTTTAAGTACCTGGTAGGGATTATAACCGATCAACTGGACCCGGACAAGGAGATAAAGCAAAGAATAGCAATAGCCAGAAATGCCTTTAATAAGATGAAAGAATTCTTTTGCAATGATAACTTAAACCTCAAACTCCGACAACGAATGGCAAAGTGTTACGTGTGGGCGGTGTTGCTGTATGGCATGGAGACCTGGACACTAAAAATTGCAAAAATGAACCGCATAGAAGCTTTTGAGATGTGGATTCATCGAAGAATGCTCAGAATCCCATGGATCGCTCGACAGACAAATGAGGAAGTCTTGAGAAGAGCCAGTACCGAACGGGAATTGATCTCAATTATAAAGTGCAGAAAGATCGCGTATCTGGGACATGTATTGCGAGGAAATAAATATCGACTCCTACAGCTCATTATGAAAGGCAAAATAGAAGGAAAGAGAGGCGTCAGTAGGAAGCAGGCATCGTGGCTTAAGAATATTAGAGAATGAACAGGAATTCGAAGCGCCGAACTACTGTTTCGTCTGGCGGAATTTCGAAACGCGCTCGCCGCAGTGATCGCCGACGTTCGGGGGACCGAGCATGGCACATAGAAGAAGATAAGAAAATATATTAGAATTGAAGGAACACTCAAATTTACTAAGCTAGTGATCTGCTTCTTGTAACAATAATAAAAATTACAAAAGCTGAAGTCGTTTTTCTTATTTAGAATTTTACATAATATGCATTAAGAAACTATTAGTATTCAATGAAAAGTATAGTCACAGCACGTAAATCTTTAAAATGAGACATCGACGACACTTCGCGTTCCTCAAAATAAAAGAAGAAATCGTTTTAACTGTGATAGATTTTATACTTCAACAATATTACAAGATCTTTATTAAGCTCTGCATAACAGCGATAGTTCTACAATGGCTTGTTCTTGTATGCTACAATATAAGGTATAAAATTAAATATGTGATACATATATTTATCTATGTGTATCTACATGATCAATAAAATATACTAAGTAGTAGCAATTACATACATGAATAATAATATTATGACAATTAAATAAATTTGTAATATATTAGTTTATATTATAATATTAAAATTAATAAATATAAGTACGAGTACCTACATGTATAAATAACTACTGTTATAGTATGAGAAAAGCTTACGAAGTATTTCGAATTTTATTGTATTTATAAATATTCTAATTTTACTTTTATCGTCGGCATCACAATTTATTAAAACTCTTCTATCTTTCAGTGACTAGGTTAATTTACAATTTAGAAATATCAAATATTTCAAAATTTATCCAACAGTGGTATATCAAATCAATTAGCGTTCAAAATAAGATATTTAATAAAATACTGAAATTGAGAAAACTAGAAAATATTCATCAAATAATTTCGGTGTTTCAAAATGATCAAATTGAAAAGTTGCTGGCGTCATTGTAATAAACATTTTCATTGGTAAATATTAAGACACAAATTTTTATTAACCCAAGTTTCATATCACAGCAGTGCCGAATTAAGACGCACTTTGGGGTCCGGGGGCCCTAAAGTATTTTTAAACCCCCTAAAGGGAATGAGTCGGGCGAAGGCCCCAGGAGCGCCGCAGCCGTGAGTTTTCAAAGTCAACAGAGTTTAAACGTTAGAAATTTTTGAAGGTATTATTGTAATACAAAATTGGCTACAAAATTCCAATGACATTTTTACTAAACAAATGCTTTCGATGGCTACGAAAAAGGTACTAAACAATCCTTAACTCATAATTTTAATAATAATTTCACATGAATCCCCCCCCCCTTAGTACGCCACTGTATCACAGCCGCCCAGAGTTTAAGGATAATTGTTATGATATTATGTAACTTTGATTTTGACCCCATTACATCTTTCTTTCAAGCATACTAGTTGTTTTGGGTTACGGAGTTATGAAATTTGATATTTCCAACTGTATAGCAAGACGTCTACTCTTTTAGATTAGACCATCACAATTTGTGACACTTGAATTATATTCTCATGTTTACAGAAGTTTATTCACAAAATATGCCAAAAACACTGAAAAACTTAAGAGACGCTATTATTATTCGGATTCAAATCAACACTTTATATTTTATTTTTTATGATTTCTCATCGGCGCAGTGATCGATTCGCAGATGACTATACTAATGACGGTAAATATTTTGCCCTATAATCAAGAATATGTACATCATAAAGTATTTTGCGTTATTTAGGTCAATTTATAATGATTGTATTCAGGGTTAAAAACAAAATACCAATAAAATAAAACTAAAGATATCTATGTACAATATACATAATGTAGTTATTATTTAACAATCACCGCAAGAGTTTAAAACCTAAAAAATACACTTGCACTTTTTAGAAATAAAATGTTTTTAAGTTATCAGACATATAAGTATTAAGAAATAAATATAAATTAGGCAATCCTAGTTCATCGCCTGATGATGCCATACTATGGTGAAAATGTTTGCAATTAATATACGTACAGTGTATGTTATTTGTGATAACTGAAAAACATTATATAGTTCTAAACAGTGTGCGTGCTATATTAGGTTTTCTAAAATATTGATATGATTAAGATCGAGTTACACTACTTCAACTACGTATCAATTGATTGAGTATAATTTAACTATTTACAAGTTGATTAAATCACTGTAAAAACTCAACATCGCGTGGCTATTATAACCATATATAAAGTGCTTAATACGCTTTTTTAAACCCTAATTTTAAACACGTTTGCAGTTGATTTTATCCCACGGTTGAAAGACCGCCTTAACGCTTATGAGGGTACCTAAAAAATATAGTTCCTAATCAGCTCTTATTAAGGAAATATAATATTTATATAGCCGTGCCAAAATATTGTGCTTACTATATAGTATAGAATTTACTGTATATGGACATAATATATTGTCCAATAAATAGTTTAGTAATAATTTGTCGGTAGTTCTATTCATTAATAAATAGTATCTACTCCTATATTATTATTATGGATGTTCATAGTTGAACTTGCACCGCGCATTTAAACTATAGGATTAATTTAAAAATAATATCGTTTAATAAACTAATTAAAAAGAATAAGCGGGTACGGTAAAAATTAAAATCGATATTATTAAATAATAACAGCTAAAATAAAAAATAATTCTGACGTTATGATGTCACACCGGAAAAACATTAAGGGGTTATTATTGAGACGAGGACATAATATTTAAACCTTTAGGTAGGTATACTTTTTTTATTAGTAATATTATTTACGTAATGTAATTATAATCTAATACAAAATTAGTTTTTTATCTGACATTGTTAAATGTCAATTAAATGCATATTGATGAATTGCCAATAACGTTTGTAGAAGACAATCGAGTATTAAGTAATATAATAACGAACTATATAGCTGTAATAGAACAAAAGGAAAATAAATTTTATATTGTAAAAATCATTTCACATCTCTCTTATTAATGCTAGGTGGAAACTATTAATTTATTACGAATTTTTAAAATATGTTTTTGTGCTGTATTAGATTTAATGATAAACACAAAAATTTTAAAATACAATACTATAAGTTAAAATTTTACAATTAAGAAAAGCGGTTTAGAACGTTCATGATTTATAACAAGGAAATAATATTGTACTACATAAAGGTTAATTTTCTGAAAATTCTTTTACAAAATTCACGCAGAGAGCGTAGGATTAAAAGCATATTCAACGACAAAAGTAGCAATTTCATATTCAGTTCTATTCACGCGGCCACTGTTCTCTTAGAAGTATAAGTACAAATACGGCAAAGTAACATAAATATTACCTCTCGGCAATATATTTTATGTAGATACCATTTAATTATTTGCATACTTTCTATATTTATAGAAAAATTAATGTCTAACCTTATTTTAAGTTCCTTATAGGTAATCTTTGTAATCACACAGATCAGCATGTGTGCTGCGTAATCATTTACAATGTGAAACGTTTTCCGTATATAAATAAACATATATAGATATAAGTAAGTACACAAAGAAATGTTTTGCAAAAACTAATGATAAATTTTCATTCCAAAGCTTCCTCTTAACATAGTTAACTATCAATAAGATATTTTATATCTATCTATCCATACCATGCATTATCACCACTAGCAATGACTTATCGACACGAAATTTATAGTCCGACACTAACTTATAGTATTATTATAGATCCCAGACACTTATTGGTATGAAAACAGACAGACGTAACAAAACATAAAATTTTGTTTTACAAGCAATCAATAAAGTTATAATACATCATAAATTTATAACCATAATAAAAGTTGACATATATTACATGACCTATAATATCATCAATAATATAAAATATGCAAATTCCTGAAATACTTAATTACACAAATCCGATTATGGTAAAACTGAAAGTAAAACTATTAAAATGCGAAAATATTGATAACCAATCATTAACTAATCTAACTAGGTACTAGTAAGCTGTATAAGTGAAAACTTTTAGTAAAGCAAAACTAGTAAATTCAATGTAGAACACTGCCTAAAGTAAAAATGACAAGCATTAGAAAATGAAAATAGCCCACCGAAAGCGAGATCAGCAACAGAAAGTTTGAGAACACTAGGTACGTGATTAGATGAATCTAATTTTGCGTGATGTCCAAGACTATAATTACGCGAACAATTGATTAACCAAATCGTAATTTTCCATAAATTTTACTATAAATAAATAATCACAAGATATTTTTTAAATTATCCTGGTGAAATAAATGTGAGATAATCACTTATATACAAATTTAAAATTAATTATGTTATAAATGCAAAATTATTATAAATTATAAATAATCGGTCGGAAAATAATCAATAATGAAATATTCAATAATTTAAAATCAAAAATAAATTTTTAATTAGAATTACTACATACTAAAACAATATCATATAATCTTTCATATAAATTGGGTTTTTTTGTGTTTTGCCTATACCAAAAAAATGTAATGTACCTACTATTATTTTTTATAAGCCAATAATTTATATATTTTAAATACGTTATATTATGAAAAGCTCAAGTAATATTACCAGAACCGGCATGATAAAGTGAATCGCTCGACGTATACCTAGTTATTAATTGTTTTTCATTCCTGGGTCTGTCTAATGTTGGCTACCTTCTGGTTAATTATTTTTTGTTGTTATTAAAACTATGAGTAAATTGTAATATTTAAACCTAAAATATTAAATTCACGGTCATAGATCAGACTAACAATAAGTTCCAACGTAGTTTTGACCACAAAAGTTCAAAACAAGTTCTAAGCGACTATCTAATTTTATTACATTATTAAAACTACTATGTAGTCTGCAATGGTTTGTTTAGTAAGCCGAGCAGTACATAATTCTTGGATAGCTAAATATTGAAAGACAAAATATATTATGAAGATAAATCGCAATTATAACAGAAAATAAACTAATTACTGATAAGTCAAAATGTTTAAAACCAAAATTGTAATCCTTATACGAATTGAAAACGGAGTGACGCAGTTTTTGACAAGCAATTGTTGTATTTGTGTTGCGAAACGAGACGATAAGGAAAACACAAAGATTGGACAATATGCGAACGTAAAATAATAAGAACAAGTTTGATACAAAAACCATGGAAGACCAAACCAAAAAAGGACCTGAAGAAAGATGATGCGATCAGATGACAGAGGATCTGGGATAGAAAGATGTGTGGAGAAAGAATATAAAGAGGTAAGTGAGTATCGAGAAGATTTCAAGGAAAGCTCATCTCATCAACAGAACAGATTTCTCTAAAAATAATTTTTGAAATTGACTGTATTGTAGCATATCGGAATATAGTAACGTTAACGACAATACATATGCACTGTATAGGCATAACCATTGATTATTATCTAAACCGTATAACGTTTTGGCAGTTTGTAGTAAAACTACAAACTGTGCTGTTGACTAAAAATTTAATTTTAAATTATTAAAATTATTAAAAATTTAATAATTAAAAATTCCAATTTAAAATTTTAAAATGTAAATCTAAAAAATTGGCATCTACTTACTTAAAAAAATGATTTAATTTAATTAAATATATTATTTCCTTAAATAATTCTGTCCTTGTCATATTTTATTATAATATATGAAATTTCATAAATTGTTTTCATCTTAATATAATTATTATGAATAGTAGATAGTATCTACCTATTTTTATAATTACTGTTTACTGTTTTTATATTCAAAAGAGTTTGTAAAAATAGTTTTTGTTGGGAACCACAGAATTTCCCGATGAACCCCACCCGTAGTTCTTCGTAACACAGGTAGAATATCACTGGCCAAATTGAATAAATTCCATCGAATAATGGAATATAAACATGTACGTATAACAACTGATACATATATGCAAGTAAGCTATTAAACTTTCAACATTTGCTGATGGTGGTAGCACCAAGAAGGTTTCCGCGTGCGGAAATCACGAATTCCGGTAATTATGGAAGACGTTAGCAGTGTGTGTAGTGTAACACTAATTTATGATACATTAACAGCAATTTATAAGGAAATAAAGAGTTATAACTACATAATGCATTAGCTCATAATGCTGGAGATTAAAATTAGAAAAATACTTAAGTAAGGTCAGTTAACCTTAAGTTACTTGTCTGACCACAATTTTGATTTAATTTATTTTCTACAATAATTTACCATATTTACCATATCTTTATTCAAAACACCAATATATAAATGGTTAGGTGGGTACTTTTTTATTTTCGTACATGCTCATTAAGGTATTGTTTAAATATTTTACAAAATTTTAAAATTAACGGTATAAATTTTAATATACATCCATAAATATTTAATATAATTAGCACATAAATTAACATATTATTTATATACCTACAACAATAATAAGAACTCTTGTGTTAATTAATCAGAAATTATAATTAGACATATCAAGTTCATTAACCGTATTTAATAAAATTTATTTTTAAAAATGTAAGTAAATCTGATCAAATATTAAAATTTTCGCTTGGAAGTTAACAAGAAAATGTACATTAAATAAAATTAAAATTATTACACGAACTTTTTTGCCTTGGGGTACCATAAACTAGTTACAATCGTTAATGCACAGCACAATTCTCAACGTAGATATTAGATAAAGGTGTTAGATTCCTTTCAGATTCTTATAAATTGTGAGATCTGTCACCGATAACAATTCTAATAGACCCGCACTTTAAAAGCTTTTGTTTCATTTTTTTACAAAATGTAAAAAAGATTATCGGCTTTTCTATTCGGCATGAGGTTTGGTTCAACATAAACTAGGATATTTAAGCAAAATTAAAAAATATTTTGTTGTTATCCACTTCAAATAAATCTCCAATCCAACATTAAAGAGCGCCAGCGTGCCTTATAGCCGAAATAAGAATATTCGGCTTAAAACCTGTTTCGCGCAGTCCCATTTCGACGCAAACTCATTATGGTAACAGGGGCCCTATTCTCGAGCTCACTCGATCTGATCCGCATACAAATCATTATGTTTCGACCAGTGAGAGAATAGGACTACAGATCAGATTTATTTTTGCACGATTTTGAGCCTAGCATCAGGAGTCATGATGCATCATGCCCTATATAAGGGCGAAAAAATAAAACTTGTACCTGTGCGTCAACTTAGTGCGGCTATGGTAATAGGGATTGGGAAAAAATATTACAATTCAAGTTGCTTGTAGTTATAATTTAAACAATTTGATAAAACAGAATTCTGTAGGTATGTATATGTACTACATACATAATGTATATGTTAAAATTTGTGTACTTATGTATGTACATATATGTTAGAAGTGAAAGCTTATTCTCTATTTCTTGTCATTTGATCTATTATTATTAATGCATGGATTTGTAAATTGCCCATTGTTATTAATTTTTTTATGAATCTATTATCAAAATGTTATTTATTGCTAATTCGATCTCGATTCTTAAGCTATATAATTAGACAATATCTTATTTTTATCCATATACAATATTTAATGAAATATTAGTATCTCTGATACCACACGAAAACACCTCAAGTAAACTAATCTAGGTGACCCAAAGCTAGCCACCCTATATATAAAATATATAAAAGTCTTACAGAATCTAAGCATAAAGAGCAAAAAATAAAATCTCATTTCTTGTACAAAAATTTAAAAAAAAGTGGAGAAGCTATAAGGACATGATGGGTTTCTTAAATTTATTAGTTACAATAAATTATGTTACAAATAAAAAATTCTTTAATAAACAGTTTTATATAATAAACAAAACTTGGTGCTTTTTTTTTCATTTTTATTTTCAAGAATTTTCATTAAACGAATATTTAAAAAAAATGAATTTTAATTTTGAAATGTTTCGCTACAAATCATTAATAACATTACGTTAGTTTATCATTCATATGTAGAAATGTGATTCAAGCTACCAATAACATTTATGCCGTTTTAAACTAAAATCAATTAGCCATGTAAAGAAACAGCGATTTAAAAAATCTATAAAATTTTTTGATAAATGACTATCTTGACCGACATACTGCATATAAGGTCAAAAGGAAGATATTCTCTACATTTACAATATCATCTTATTAGGTAAAAGCATTTCTACATCAAAGTTTTTTTAGATTTCTATGTTCAAGATAACTCACTCACGCTTTTATATTTACTTTGTTGAGTCTTTGCTACTTTTTTCAATAATCCTCACAAAAATAATCAGAAAATTTGAAATATTCTTATATAAGAACAAATAGGCCAGACACGTTGTCATACACATTCAAATTTATTCCGTGTGGATCACTTTCACTAAAGAAACAATAAAAATTTGTTATACATAATTAATATAGAATCCATAAATTAATGAAACCGATTATTAAAACTATTAAAAGTTGATAAAAAAAACTGCCCGGAAGAACAGACGACTTTCATTGTATTGAAAATGTGTAACACATTCTGAATTTTATTGGATGTCGGCAAAAGTAAAGTATACCATCGCGTAAGTACTACGATGATTGGACATAATATGATGGTAGCTTATATTAGCTTTCAAAGTGGCTTTCCCAATTTATTAAAATTTTTTGGAGCATCTATAATGTACTACTTATAAAATATTTTGCATCTTGAAAAGTAAGTTTTAGTAAATTACTTTCATTTTTGGAAATATTTAGCAGAACTGTAATTTTATACACTTATTGTAAAAAACGTAGTGCATATTATGGAATATTGTTCCAGGAAATTATCATTCAAGATTAATGATATGCAAATAAGTGTAAGCTGTCACATAAAAAAGTGTGTATTAATTATTTTTATCATATTTTTAACTAATAAATAAAGTGAAAACAAAATATTAAACTTTTAAAGAGTAACTCAAACTTTACAGATCAAAATGAATAGTAAAGAGTAAGGCTCTCAGTATTTCTGAAAGTTTCATCATCATCATCTGCAAGTATTGGACTTACTCTCAGTAAAGTCACTTTTGGTAATCCATTTTTTCCTTAGGTCAGCCTATATCTTTCTTATCTTTTAGTTTGTACATTATACATTTAGGTAGGTATATTTTATATTTGTTTAGTTATACAAACAGTTATCATTCTTTGCAGATGCTGTCTCCAACTATTTCTGTAGTCTGTGTGCTGTCGTTAAGGTTGAAAACTATAGAGTTCATTGCGAATATTAAATATTCCCCATAAGATATTATTTCTGCGTTTTGCGAGCACTTTTCTTCTTTTTTGGTTAATATCCATGTTTTTTTCCATGTGTAACCACCGATATAACTATTGCTATGTAAAATTTCAATGCCGTATTCTGGCTGATTAATTCTGCAATATTCTTCTGATAGTTGCATTTATATACTTAGTTCAATTTTTGTAAATTTCCTTTTGCTAACTAAATGAAAACTAATTGAAATTTCTTAGTTGCTCAATCGTTTTATTGACACTATATTGCTATTCTGAAGTTTCTATTCCAGTTCATGTGGCTTAGAAAAGTAGGTTGGATTAGTCTTGCTGGGTGCGAGTTTTGGATATATTAAAAAGAGGTATCCGGATTCAAATCCGGGTCGGGGATATTCTTTCCGGGGTGCCGCGGTTCATTTCCGTGTTAACAATGATAGGGCCAACTACTGTGGGTGTTTTTTCTGGATTACCGATGCATTAGCGGTGATGCCAGTGAAATGTAATCGTTCGTGAAATACCAGTTCGACTAATTGGAGGTCCCCCTTACTGATGAAGGAGGTGGTGGTCTAAGACCCGGTACTCCGCATAATGGTGAATATGTTATTTGAGAGTTATTACTATACGGAAAAGCGTTTGTCTTTTCTAAAATTTATTACAATCAATTTAGGCAAAAATTGGAAATAGTACAATTAAGCTAAATTATGTAATGAAGCCGGTTAGGACTACCTTACAAATGAAATTTGCTGTTTTAGAATGCCCCTATATCAACTTGCTTAATCACGCCGACATATAATCTTAAAAATAATTTATGACTGTCAATTGAGTAAAAAAAGAAATAGGAGCATTTTGCAGCGGAAAAATTATGGCGGTTTTACTTCGATTAAAGTAAAATAATGCATACGCACGGTACTTATATTTATGTAGTAACAATATAGCGAGCGAGCTATTTGGGCATTATTTCTTGACAGTCACTTGGTAATCGTCTCATCACTAAATTTTAATGTCGGGAAATAGTTTGTTGATTTACTTTCACTTTCCTACAGGTCGGTCGGAAAAGATACCTACAGACATACTTAATAAAATATTCTTTATAATGAAATAAAAACAAAAAGTATAATACAATTAATTATTGTTTGCTATTAAATTTTTGATTAAACAATAATTTATTGATTGTAAATAAAATGTTTGCGACTCAGCCAACTATTATAACAGATGGATATAATGAAGCATATTCTACCTTGATACATAATATACTATTGATTTATATATGAATCGCTAATTAGTTTTTTTAAATCTTCTAATATAAAATACATAGATTAAATTGATATTCATTATAAATGATCCCAACTATAAGGAAGAAATTTTTTTGATGATGTTGGAATTCATACGAACGGTTACATGGTCACGTCACATTGACGTCATAATATGTATGTAAAAATATTATTCATTATAATTTAATAATGTATGATATAATATGATCACCTACCAATTTAATGAACGTAAATTAATTGATAAAACTAAGCAAAATACACATAAAATATTAAGGCCACCATTATCAAATCTATCTTGAGATATTTGATCAATCTAAAGATCTAAACGTATAATGTCAAATTGGACGTTAAACTTCTTATTGTGTGGTTTGACAATGTATGTTGGGCTTTATGCTTTGCAACCCTATCTCTATTGTTCATTCATTTGTAGCATAATATTATGTTTAGATATTATTTTGGCAATATTTTAAATAATTTTGAAGGTATTAAATTACTAATGGTAGCTCTAATTAAAGATACAACATTTATGATGTAATATTTGTTGTAATTCTCATAATTTTACATTATTGATCGCTTCGTCGTTTATTAAGGTCATACAATATAAATTAATGTCAATAATGAACATTATACCTAGGTAGGTTGGTTTACAAAAAAATTATTGTTATTACGTTTACGTCAATGATATTACTAATCATTAAGTAGGTACGTAAGTCTTGTAGGATCTTTTAAAATCATTAATTTTTGCGATGAAGTTATTAAGTTTATAAGTATTGTTTACATAGCTTCTAACTTATACATTTTAAATTGTAATTTAACTTGAACTATAACTTCTAACCATTTTAAATTAAAAGAAACTAAAAAAAAATAGATCCTCCATTATTAATAGAGCTGGATCTTTTAGAAGATTTTAGAGTAATAGATCAGATTATGAGCTATGTATTTTCGTTCGACATTCGATCTGATACATATTTACAAAGTTACATTTATGGTAATCTTTACACGTTATAAGATTATAATGCTTGAAAAGCCTACGACAATGAATAATTTCGTGTCCATTTTGTGTACCTGCATGCAATCACATGAAGCTTTATTTATTTATAGTTTTTATTTAAGGCAGAGATTTATAAACGAAACGCTGTTGTGTATGTTAAATATTCGAATGAAAAACTACTATTTCAAACTATTACTTAAATAGTTACAATTTTTGCTAACCCTAGTACTTTTACTAAAACAAGTAGATATACCCTTGCATTCTATTAAAAATATAAAAAAAATGTACCTAGAAATTATAAGTAGGTTAGCTGTTCAAGTGTATTGATTGATTTTATACTGAGCTATCCAGAAATCTAGCTCAGTGATGGGTAGCACCTTTTAAGCTATCTGCCGTGAGGGTTTCATTACGAAACGAAATGCATGTCTTATTACGTTTCCCGTGGTTCGGATCCCATGTTAAAAAGAACATAACAATGTAAATACGAAGTACGTTATAAATACTTCATATTATATAAAAAAGAGTATGCATACACGAATGTTTCAATGAAGTTAAAAAAAGGGACATCTGGTTTCGTAAATGATTCAATATGATTTTGAGTGGGCATTACTATAATTATAACTACGTTAATAGTACACTTTTACTACAATTTCAATTTCAAGATCAAGGTTAATATATTATTGTATGTGGGTTAGTAAAATTAATGGCGATAAAAACTTATAACTGTTTTAATTATTTAGTGATTCATAGATGTTCGTAATTGAAATTAAAAAATAATATATTAAATAGGAACACACACATTATCAATAATTGAAAGTAATTTTTGTAACTACATGTTAGAATTATTAGAAAATTTAATATTTCTATTACAACTATTCTACCTTTTCATTCAAAATATTTAGTATATTTATATATAAATGATGAATATCATACATTAAAGCATATTAGAGAAGCGAATTATTATTCTGGAGGTGTAAATTTGATGCCAGAAGGCAACGCACCGAGAAAATAATCTCTTGCGCAGTTTATATTATTTGTTTTAGACACCTATGAATGTAAGTGTGATATATTTGATTAATTATTGAATAAATTAATAGTCTTCTATTACTAATTCGTCATCTTATCAGACAGGAATTTGATATCTCCTATTATAAGTTTCATAGGTTAAATAAAATTCACCTCGAGAGGTAGTAATTATAATGAAAACTCCCTAGAAACTATTATACTCTATAGAGAGAGTAGGAAACAAATTAAATGCATTAAATGTGAAAGATTCTAAACGACTTCGCCTGAAGATTGAGAATTCAACAAAGCAGATAATTCCCAAATTTAAACTAAGAGAATAATTCATCTTGGCAGCACAAAGAAGTAAAGAAAAAATTGATCTTACTAAAATGGGCACGGTATACAGAGAAACAAGAACTTAACTTACGTTATGTTGGGTTAGGGTTTATGTTTGATTAAGTTTTAGTTAGATTGTATTTAAGTTAAGTTGTGTTAGGTTATGCTTAAATTAGTTTTGATTTGTAGTGTAAATTAGGTTAGATGAGGTTATGGTTTGGGTTGGTTTAGATAAGACTAATTTTTTTTATTTTACTTTGTCTATATATTTGGTGATAGTTATGGCCTTCCGCTTAAATGCGTCGACTGCCAGGTAAAGATACTCGGTTGCAGCCCAAGAGAAGAAAACCATCATTAGACATTACAATCGTCTTTCAGATAATGGCAAACCGTCCAAGTAATTCTGTTAAGAAAGCCTCTATTTAGGTCGTGACGCTTCTGTCGAGAAACATATTGACAGGATAGAAAGAAATAGTTATATTTACCACGTAAGTATTAGACTATAAAGAATTATCTAATTGTAAATAAATCTCGTAATCCGAGGCAAATAAAACCTAAATTAATAAAGTTTTTTAATTATAAAATAACCCTATAAAAATAATGTAACATGAAGAGCTGATATCGTAAAGTACCGATTAAAAAAGAACCACTTTTTAAATACATTAAAGTTGTTAAAGGTCATATTTTAGGGTGTGGAATTACTAGCAGTCAATTCATAATTATTAGTACCAGAATATTATATAATATTTTATATTTTATATCGATGAAGATATAGATGAAAATTTCACATTGAGATACTATATTCAGTAAAAAGGGATGAGTCCCTGTTTTTCATCTACAGTATTATTTTATAAGGCAATATTGGAGGCAATCTTTTAATGAGAAGAATAATAATAGTAGGTAAGTTTATTATAAAAATAAATTATAAATATAAATTATAGTTTTAGGTTATTGCGGAAATTCAAATCAAAAGTAACACAAAATAATAAAAAATGCAAATATGTTAATTAAAGTGAGATTACATTAGAGTAAAAGAGATTATCACTTTAATTTAAAGTATTAAACCCGAAAAAGTGCTGGTATATACTTTTAATTTTGACTAAAAGAAAGCCAATAAGCAATTTCAAAAGAAACTTACTGAGATAGCCTAAAGGAACGTCAATAACAATTTAATATAATATTTTTTAATTACACATGACTTGACGGTTAATAATAATGTTTATACATTTAAAGTGAGTAGTTTATATAAACTACAAAATAAATAAGAAGTACAGAAACGTTTCACTACTTTTAACTAATTTAAATAATTATATTAACTACATTCATTTATATTAAAATCAAGTTGTCACTATTACAAAAGGTAATAAAAGTATCTAACTTCGATCGGTTACAATTATTCTTATTTCAATTACTATCTACCTTCTATTAATTAACATAATATTTACTGTGATCCTGTATTTTAAAGAGGTTCCAATTACGAAGATAATTTCGTCCCGAAATTTGTTACATTGCCACAATAATTCATCAAAAACTCTAAAATAGGTGGTCTAGAGAACTGTAATTTAAATTGAAGATATTTCACGAGTGATGCTAACACAGAAATAATTAATTAAAAAACAATATACAAACGAATGAAAATTAAACTGATTATATTCAAAATAATTAATACAGAAACGATTGACATCAAAATCGTTGCATTACCACAATATTTCGGGTCAGGACATTTGGGCACCAAGACGCTTGGGCGCCGGACTTTTGGGCGCCAGATCTTTGGACGCCGGTGTTTTAGGCGTTTGAGCACAGTGGGGCAAAAGAGTTAAAACATGCCTTTAATTCAAATAACAAATTGCCATTGAAATATATTATATAACCGGTGTCTTCATAAAAATATTACGCTCATTAAAATCAATGCCAAAATATTAAAGAATTATTAATTTAATCTATTATTGTTAATTTAACTCATTTTAATTTTAATTTAATGTTAGATTTAAATATTATTCGATACTCTATAAAGCTTTTATTTGCGTTTATAATTTTAAGTCTTATGTACGTAATAAGGTTATATATATGTATGTTAGCAATAGTAATCAGGAACAGACTCTATTGGTATATGAACAGACCATAAAAATAGGTGGCTGGGAAAACGAAATGAAATTTAAATTGATGATATTTTGCAAACGGCTTTAACAAATCGAAAATTATGAATATAAAAACAATACACAAACATTCGGTAAGAAATTGTTTGATAATGTTTGATTTGAACCTAATATGTTTGATACAAGGCGAGCGCATTTCGAAACTCTCCCTTATTTAAATTGAAGATAGGCGCTAACCCCAACAAAAATAACTAGTAGTTCTATGAACTTTAGACCTCACTCCATTTCCGTCGTCTCATGGAGCCCCTGATGATCCAATCAGGCTCAAAACTAAATCAGTAATTTTCCCTTTAGAGGAGTAATCACGTTACGAACAAGCATACATACATACGTACATACCTACATCCAGACAAAGCAAATGCAAATTCGTAGAGTTAAAACTTAGGCCTCACTTCGTTTGGACGATTAATATTCTAACTTGGCAAATAATCGCATTCTCTTCCATTCTTAGCAAAGAGATGCCTTGAGACTGTCGAAACTTTGGTATTTTAAGACATCTTTGCCTCAAATATTTTCCAAGTGCGCTATTGATGCGACGATACGTACAGATTTTCTTCAAATTTAAATAATACAGCTAGTGAACAATATTCTATGAAAATTTTCTGTCAAATATAATGAAATCACACTGCTGCGTTTAATCTTTATGGTCAATATCCGTTATAGTTTTCATAAAATTTGAACAAAATGCTTCTTATGGGTTGTAAACAATACAATACACTAACCATTAAGCAATAATTAGTAATTCAGTAAATGATAGAAATTACAAAAAAAAATAATAAGGTAGATAATATTTTACTAAAAATTAAACCGATGCTGCAGATTTTTTTAAAAATATTTCTGTACCAAGTGGCAATGCTGTATTGCAAGTACAGCGTTACACTTATAACTACCTACTTGAAATAAGCTCTTTGTTCTTAAAACTTTTAATTTTTGTCGTTTTCATGCATTCTGCTACAAAATTTGACCATGTCTGACTCTTCCTTTTGATCTGCACACTGTTCCATAATATATTTGTTTTGTCACTCGATCCACACTCATTTCCTCAACATGCCCAAATTTGACTCATCTTCAAACCGCTCTTATATATATTATATACCGGGTGTTGACTCGAATAGCCGAACATAGGGAATTAACACGTAAAAACTTATTTATGCAAATTCCTGCTTCCCAAATTATTTTAGAGAAAAAATGAAAGACACAAAAAGAATGCAGAAATATAAACTACGTATGATAAAAGCATTAGATTTCATGTAATCTTTACTTATAGGGTCAAAAAATGCTTTTAAAATTGTTAAAATTTTCATTTATCTGACTGGCCATGTAAGTTTCCAAGGTAGTTATTTCGAAATTAAATTGAATTTATTTCATGACCAGTCTGACAAATGAAAATTTTAACAATTCTAAACGAATTTTGGACTTTTATCTTCGAATTACATCTAGTTTCTACTAAAAGGGTCCAAAATTCGTTTAGAATTGTTAAAATTTTCATTTTTCAGACTGGTCATGAAATTAATTCAATTTAATTTCGAAATAATTACCTTGGAAACTTGCATGGCTAGTCTGATAAATGAAAATTTTAACAATTTTAAAAGCATTTTTTGACCCTATAAGTAAAGATTACATGAAATCTAATGCTTTTATCATACGTAGTTTATATTTCTGCATTTTTTTATGTCTGTCATTTTTTCTCTAAAATAATTTGGGAAGCAGGAATTTGCATAAATAAGTTTTTACGTGTTAATTCCCTATGTTCGGCTATTCGAGTCAACACCCGGTATAACTTTAGTGAATAGTAATTAATATAAAAATTTCGAAATGCTTACCTAAATGTAAATATAGATATACTAGGTATGTATATCGGTAATGTAGAATAATGATTGTTTCCAGTAACTCAATAAACTTACCTGCAACAAAAAAAACAATAGATTATAAGTCAAGTTAAAACAAAATTTTCAATGTATTTAACAATACTAATATAACATATAAACGTAAAGCTTTTGTTTTAGCAAATATATATAAATTTAACTTTAACAGTAACGTATTAACAGCGTTATTAATTAATTTTTATCTAATTTTTTCTACTACTTTATAAAAACATATATCTGAATGAATAAATATAGAATTCTATTATTCTAAATTAAAATTTATACAATAAAGCTGAAGCGGTTATTATAGTATATAACAATAAATTTTAAATAATAAGCTTCTATAATAATAAATTCGAATGCATTCCACTATACGTGGGAAAACAATAAACACTGTTAATAGATTCGATTACGCCTCCACATTTTACAATAAACAAATAGAAAATTTAATAGCTTGCGAGCAACATTCGTTGTTTTATCTATAGCTTCTTTTATAAATTATCGGTTACAGAAACATCATTTACGATAATAGATTTTTATTATTGTCTTCCGCAAAACTACATAGATTAATAATGAAATATGATGTTAAATTTAACATCGCATAGGCAGGCTAAGGTATCAACTTTGATTTCAATTTTGACCCGTTCCGTTGCGTTGATATTCTCATGTTATTTACATAATGTATTTATGCTTTATACGTCATACACAATATGTATAGGTATGAGGAAAAATAGCAGAAAGTCCTTGGTTAAAAATTAGTGTATCTACTTATTGTTCTACACCGATAGCCTCGTATAAATTATTCAGAAGGCTAATTGAAATATTAAATTTAACTGGAAAATGTAATTATTAGTAACATGGTACGTACGCATTTATTACTACAAATGTAATATTTTCGAATTTTCTACGAAAGTAGGTACATACTATATGAATTAATAAATCATTCGATTAGATAGCATCACTTGTTCGTAAAATTCATTAATCAAATTTGTTAAAAATCATAAATGCTAATTTTATGTTTTAAAATGATACCTTTTAATATAATATTAATAAAAATGTAGAATTACATATAGGTGTGAATCTTTTTAATAGCCTGCTGTAAAACAGTAAATTATTGCACTATATTATGCATATTTTGACTAATTCTCACATTAATTATTATGTATCCAATGGTATTATCTAATTTATATCATATGCAACCTATATATAGCAACAACGCTATAGAATATAGTAGTAAGAAAAAAAAGAGCAATTCCTTTGGGGCAATTTAATTTCTAGTCGATTTTATTCTCATTACAGTTACTTTTTTAATATTTAAATTTTGTTTTGTGAAGAAAATATAGTGAAAAGTTACTTCTTATTGAATTACTTTTGAAATACTTTAATCAAATATACCACAAGCTTTGATTTTGAAAATTTTTTTGTTGAAATTTGAAAATATGAATTTTTTTCTAATTATGATAAAACATATTTCAGTCAATGTTAAAACTTGCTATATAGTAAAAGTTATTATATAGATACATTAAAATGTATCTCTGTGGTATATCATATTCCTATACATAAGTTCAAAATATACTCAAAAAGCAAGAAATTTTAAGAATACTCTATAGAAAAGCATCATTTTAAAGCCACACCTTGATTTATTAGAATTTTAAGTAAATTGTGTTGTATTTGTATATACTATTGTAAAATACAATATTTAACAAAAAGTAAAACAGAACGTTAAAATAACAGAATTTTAAGCGAATAAAATTTTAAGTGAATAAAATATGTCAAAGCATACTTAAGTAAATTTTGTAATTATATAATAACTTCGACCTTTCTGCAATCCTACACTATAAATATTCTCAAACAAAATCAATTTAGTTAACTCTTCAGTTTGTTAACCTTCCTTAAAAATGTTTACAAATCCAAAAACAAGACTGCCTAACAATTGAAATAAAATCAAGTATCCTAGATATTATTGAAAATTATAGATATTAATATAATTAATCATAATAATTTATTGTAATAATATTATGTAATATCATAAATGAATTTAAATACAAATTTCGCAACCTACGTATATATATTTTTTATTAGCACAATAATGAGCTCTTAAGATTTGAAGAAATATACGGAATAATTGAATCAAGTACAATATTTTTAAAAAAGTAAATTTATGTAGGTATAACGAAATAAATATATGTGTATTGTTGTAATATCTTCTTAATTTTTTTGCATAAATTCTTCTAAATAAAATATTTAGTTTAATATGTTCGATAATAATTCCAACTTCAATAAATTCTAAAAATAAATACTTAATTATAAATTACTTTATAAAAAAGATACTTCTCCTCACCTCGCATAAGATTTTAACTTTTGTTATACCTTGCAATTGGCAACTTTATAACTTATTTTTCTTAATCAATCCACTAATCTTGCAAAATATTTTCAAACTTTATTTTCAATTTATTCAAATATTTCTATGAATTTTCCAAATCACGTGCAACATCCCGCAAGCTTCGAGGTGGATCACTTCGCCAATTTAAAACTTTATCGGCAGCATTCGAAATTTGACAAACTTTTTTAAAATAAGAAAATAAAGCCCCTTCTACAGAACAGAGCAGTATACTATTCCAAACCCCCAAAACATAGTACCCGCTTACTCCTCGAATTTACAGTCATAACCTACCAGCTATGTACATATTAAATAACAAATAACCGAGCACGTGATATGGCTATAGTGGCTTAGCCATTAGCGAGATTGACTGCTATTTTTTTTATTTAATTATTTATTCAAATCATCACAAAAAGTATTTTTTTTTATATTAAGAGGGTTCACACCAATACTGAAAATCTTAATAACAATTAATCATCCAATCGCATTTCTGAGTAGTTGAAGTTTTCTGTGCAAAATTTTAGCAAAAGTAAATATTTCTATATTGCGTAAATCGTATATACATAATACGGAGACTATTAAACTTAATGATTAATAGATACCTAAGCTAGTAGGTCCTTGTTGGTTTTAGTCAGTAAGACTTGAAATTTTATCTGACAGCTTCCAGCTTTTTAACATACAAAATAGTTGATCCATGAATTAACAATAATATTTTATGATTAAGATTAGCCCAAAGGCGAATAAAATCTTTCATAGAAAATATTTTTAATTATTATGCGTCACTTCCGGATGGTACCGGAATGGTAATTCCGAATGTATTAAGATGACTACCCTAATTAATAAAACATTGTAAATTTAGTTGCGTCCAGGTATTTACAATTTCAAGAATCGAAGATTTATAACCTCGATATTCTAGTCAATAAATTAATTTTTGTAATTACAAATATTAATTTTTAATTAAATAACTTTCTAAACTTATAAATTTTTTTATACTGTTAATTATAAATTTATGAACAATTCTATTAATAAATAAAATTATTAATCTTTTGTTCACTCTCGTAATAGCCTACAATTACAAATTTAATTTAAGCTTGATGATTGATTTGCGAGACATATACCTACGAATTAATTTTATTGAAAATGCTTTAATGATTTATGTGCATAAATTTATTACAATTTTTATAACAATAAATAATAAATATAAATTAATTTTATTCTATGATGAGCAGCATCATCGCTTATCAATTTCACCAGTGTTGGTACTTCAATAAAAGACTAAAAACAAGTTGGTTATTGATATTGTAAATATTACAGATCACCTTCGAGTATTTCCTGTGGTAGGTGGAAAAATTATTCTTTAAAAATTATTGTTACTTGAATGCACAATGTTTTATTTCACGCAAAACTTAATTTAACGCCCAAGTTTCAAAAGTAAAATTGAATTTTAGGATTTTCGAGTTTGTTATGAACTCTGCCTAAGGTTTCAACATTGATATACATATTATCTAACTTGCCTAGACGTCATTCAAGGAATATAGGATATTACGATAATAATTCATTATTAAATGACACACACGAATTTGGAAGTGTTGCATAGAATAAAACCGAGAAGGATTGGAAAGAAACTGGAGAAGCTTACGTGCATGAGAAAAAAGCTGAAGAAGAAGAAATGTTGACATACCGATACACAATAAAACTTAAGAATACTTTTTTACGTCAAAAAAGAATGTCTTAAGGAATAAAATAAAATTTGCACACGACTTGAAAATTCCATTACCGTGTAATTATTAATTTGACAGTTTCTATTTCAATAATTAATAATTTAACCGTTCTTATCCAAATTATCTAAATCAATGTCTAAATAAAAACTATTTTGAAGCAACGCCGGTTGCCCGAATAAAAATTTAGAGATGTGCGATATGCAAAGCTTTCATTTGCATATGGAATATCGAACCCACTTAGGTGCAGTAGGCTTTCCAGATGGTCTAGAAGTGTTAACACATTTAATTTGGACAGCACCGATCTTAATTTTATATTATAGAATAGCCAATGCTATTTTTAATGCATTTGGCTGCACATTATAAAAATGTATAAAACGAATCACATTAAACATAACATTCAAGTTCATTAACATCAGTCAAATATTGTCAGTTTAAATTCTATATTCAATTAAAATACTAAAATTTAACAGCTCATTAACCACAAGTATGTTAATGACTTATAAAAGTAGAAAGGATATTATCTAAAAATAATTTTTAGAATTGAAATGTAAGTACCTACTATTTATTGTATTAGCCAGTCTTATTTACGTCTTCTTTGTATTCTAAATAAATGCACGCGTAAAACTTACTTAATGTAGTACCTTGAAGAGGGTACTTACGATTATCGTCTTTTATTTAAACAAATCATATTGAAAAATACAAGAAAAATAAGTAAATAGAATACTAATAATTTAAGTCTAAATTCCGACGTTAAACTGTAGGTACCAATTATTGTTAAAGCAAACAATATTTTCAAAAATAAACAAATTGTCAAATAAAAATAACTTCCACCTGGAATGCCCAGGAAGTGAAACAAAAATATTAAATAATGAATATGACTCTGATGATGATAATAATAACAATATTAATAACTTCAATTAGATTCGATGGATGCCTGATAACTAACTTCACTTCTACTTGGATATGAACTCTTCTTTAACCATTGGTACCATGCTGATATGACATGCGTCTTCACCCATAGTAACACTTCGGTATACCTGGCTTTCAACGACGCAATTTTGTAGCCTAAATTTTTTTTCATCCCTTTTGCATATACATAGTTAGAGAACATCTTGCATTCAATTATGATATAACCTTTAATTGATTATTTTAAATATTTATGATAAAATTTTAATTTAATTTTAAAAATGATCTTGCTCGTCTGATTTATTTTTATGTTATCGTCAGGGTCACCTCTTAAGTTCTTCGCTTCATATATTGCATTATTTTATTACCTTTTCATTTTATTACGGTTAGTTTTTGTGCACACTTATAATATATCACTTTCGTGACACATCATAATGATATTCATTTTATGATGATAGGCCAAGCAAATTTGGAATAATTACCGAAAGAAGCACACGATTAAATTTTGATCGACTTAAACGAAAATCAGCTCTGGGAAATATTTGGGAAACATACATTAATGATATGAAAATGGATTGATATAATCAGATTGATTAAGCTTGCGCAAAGCAATGAGCAAGGATTTTTAAATAATTGTTTAGTTTAACTTACGCTCAGATTCATAGACAAGTATTGAGTTCTAAGTAAGGCATTTCACGTCGAATTTGTTTTTGTTGCAACTTTATTTACTCGGTTGATAAGGGTCAATTTAAAAAGCTGAGTATTAAGTATCAGTAAGGCTTTGTCTATGAATATGGACGTTAAAGACGTACCAAACACTAACTATGTTCAATTTTAATTTTGTTGCTCTTTTAAGTTTTACTTTGCATTATTGTCTTTATACATCATACAGCAAAAATTAATTTTAATAATGTATATGTTTTCCGTACTAACTAGTTTTCCTTTTTCATTAAAATCCATAATTCAAATAAAATTACGTTATCATTCAAAGTTCTAAAATATGATAACTGAAATACTCTTAGTTAAATTTCATGTGAATTTCTTTTTATGATTATCTATAACCATTTAGGACTGAAATTTATATCTCTAAATATAACGAAAAATTCTTTGCAGGCAGTATCCTTACCTGTAATAAATTATTATTATAGTGTTTTCAAATCCTTTTGTACGTTTCGAACAAATTTTCATGGCTGCTAGAAACAAGATTTTATGATATGTTGTTCCTAAACATAACTCATTGTCATATTTCTGATGAGAAAATGAATTATCACCCAGACGATTTTAACAATTTTGATGGTGGCAATACGTCTTTCCCCCGTCCACTAAAGGGTTAATTACATTTTTTCTAATTATGTTTGAAAAATTCTTACTTTGGGATATTCAAAGGTGTGTCCCATGTAGCACAAAATGTTGGCGCAATATTGGCGGAATATTGCGCCAATATTGAATGTTGGCACAATAT
This sequence comes from Cantharis lateralis, assembly GCA_963170105.1. Taxonomy (NCBI): domain Eukaryota; kingdom Metazoa; phylum Arthropoda; class Insecta; order Coleoptera; family Cantharidae; genus Cantharis; species Cantharis lateralis. The sequence continues at coordinate 53,428,922 of OY720624.1, read as the reverse complement.
TGCAAGATTCAGCCAATATAGGTCCAATATTGTTTTCCAATATTGCGCCGATATATAAAATCAATATTGCGCCAATATTGGGAATAGGTTGGTGCAATATTGCGCCAATATGGATGATCAATATTGCCTTCAGATGTTCAGCCAATATAGGTCCAATATTGTTTTCCAATATATCACCGATATTGTAAATCAATATTGCACCAATATTGGGAGTAGGTTGATTGCAATATTCCGCCAATATGGATGATCAATATTGCCTTCAGATGGTCAGCCAATATAGGTCCAATATTGTTTTCCAATATATCACCGATATTGAAAATCAATATTGCACCAATATTAAGACTAGGTTGATTGCAATATTTCGCCATTATTGATGACCAATATTAGCTGCAGATGTTCAGCCAATACAGGTCCAATAATGTTTTCCAATATTGCGCCGATATATAAAATCAATATTGCACCAATATTGGAAATAGGGTTGGTGCAATATTGCGCCAATATGGATGATCAATATTGCCTTCAGATGTTCAGCCAATATAGGTCCAATATTGTTTTCCAATATATCACCGATATTGTAAATCAATATTGCACCAATATTGGGAGTAGGTTGATTGCAATATTCCGCCAATATGGATGATCAATATTGCCTTCAGATGGTCAGCCAATATAGGTCCAATATTGTTTTCCAATATATCACCGATATTGAAATTCAATATTGCACCAATATTGGGAGTAGGTTGATTGCAATATTGCGCCATTATTGATGACCAATATTAGCTGCCGATGTTCAGCCAATATAGGTCCAATATTGTTTTCCAATATATCACCGATATTGAAATTCAATATTGCACCAATATTGGGAGTAGGTTGATTGCAATATTGCGCCATTATTGATGACCAATATTAGCTGCCGATGTTCAGCCAATATAGGTCCAATAATGTTTTCCAATATTGCGCCGATATATGAAATCAATATTGCACCAATATTGGAAATAGGGTTGGTGCAATATTGCGCCAATATGGTTGATCAATATTGCCTTCAGATGTTCAACCAATATTGGCCCAATAATGTTTTCCAATATTGGAGTGACAGAATGCTTTCGAAAATGTTGAAAATTAAAATCCTAAGTTCTAAGTTGGTATATTCTATAACTGCAAAGAAACTATATTTGGTCATTTTTTGTTGGGTAAACGGAAAAAGAATTCTTGCGATAGATTGGCGTGGTGATCGACCAAAAATCAACCGGTTGGCCACCCCAGCTGTAGGGGGCCAAATTATGAAAACCGATTTTGAAAAACTACACCTAGTTTTAGGAGGATCCTTGACATTTTATCAAGGAAAACAACAAAAGGGGACCCCCAATGACTTATTCACATGTTTCAATTGTTAGAAATTTGTTTCACAAATTTTTTTACTACATATAAATCCTCCCCCCTCCCCTTAATTATAATTATTGATTTTTATACAGGGTGTCTCAGTACTAAACGTCATCCCGGTCGTTAAATTTAACAAACCAATGAAAAATAACTCTCAGTCCTAAGGGGCCATCCATTAATTACGAAAGGGTTTAGGGAGAGGGGAGGGGTATCAGAAATCTTACGGACCCTTAGTAAGGGGGGGGTCCGACGTATTCCTTACGTAAGTTTCTTATTATACAAACAAAACTACGTTAACGTTCGAGAATGTTCGGTAGACGTTGGAGAATGTTGAACAATAGCCGAGCGAGTCATACCAGATAAGCGGAGATATTGTAGTGTTGTAATATTCTAGAATGTTCTTCGAATATTCTAGAAAGTTCTTCGAATATTCTAGAAGGTTCTTCGAATATTCTCGAAACTCGTGTTAAATATAAATTCGTGGACTTATACAAATATTGTGACTCGGTTTAAATAAATATAGTGACTTAGTTTAAATAAATACAGATTCATAAAAATTTTAGAAAGTTAAAATAGGTTTACAAACCCTTTAAAATGAATGTGTCATAAAACACCAATCACGAACGTTTATTGGTCAATATTGTAGAGTTTTCATTGGTTGTTGAACTTTAATAAGCGTTTTAACTAAAATAGGTTTAAAACACTCTTTAAATATTTTTATGAATACAGGGGTTCTTATTTAGTGATTGTTATTAGTTTTATGTTTTAGAATTAGTGAACAACTTAGTGGGGGAGGGGGGAGGTTGCCAGAATCTTACGCATATGATACGCAGAATCCATGAACGAGAACAAGCTAACTTTAGTTGTACTCCTATACAAGAATTTTGTATCAATAACATTAAATTCGACGAAAAAAATTGTTGCATAATTACCAAAGATGGTGATGTGGGCAAAGTTATTAAAATTTTAGATCAATCCTCTATAATTATTCAAATTTTCAATAATATTACACATTTTTATAAGACACCGCTTCCATCGACGGAAGTTGGATTTTATCGAGTTACAAATTTAGTCCAGTACGAATACACAATATCAGCAAAAGAAATCAAATCAAAATGCTGGGTGACTACATTTGAAGATTACTTTGTAGCAGTTGAGCTACTTCACCAGTTCTAATTTCTCTATACTAACACGTGTATTTAAAATTTTAATTATTGTTCGTTTATTCTGTTTAAATAAAAAAATTAAAATACGAATACGTCACTTTTAGAATGGCATATTTTATATAAAATCTTATACCATAAAGATACCATAAAGAACCAAAATTAAATAAGTAACCTTCGTAGGTATAAGGCTTAGGTGGAGGATTTCGTAATATTCAAAGAATCGGTCGTGGGTTCGAATCCCGGTGGATGCGGTAAGTAAAAAAAAATGTTTAAACTTTAATTTCCAGATTTACATGATGTTTGGTGCTACACAGTACATCCAAAAGACGCTGTAGTTCAGTTAAAATAATTTAACCACTTAATTAAAGCAGGACTATTTAAGGAAATAATTATGTAATATAATATACCGATATACCAATATAGAAACATTTAGAAACAATAATTACATAATAAGTAACAAACAACACCTAAAATACTACAAAAACAAAACAAAAATTGAAAAACTACGCAAAAATGAAAAAAAAATTTAATTTTTAAAATTTTTGAATATTGGTCCGATATTGATTTTCAATATTGGACCAATATTATTTTCAATATTGGACCAATTTTATTTTTAAATATTACGCCAATATTGCAAAATGTTCACATTTGTATATTGGTCCAATATTGATTTTCAATATTGGACCGATATTGCATTTTAATATTGGAACAATATTGTTTTTAAATATTGAGCCAATATTGCAAAATGTTCACTTTTAAATATTGAACCGATATTGATTTTCAATATTGGACCAATATTATTTTTAAATATTGCGCCAATATTGCAAAATGTTCACATTTGAATATTGGACCAATATTGGTTTTCAATATTTGACCAATATTGCGCCAATATTTGTGCTACATGGGGTGGAAAAGTACTCCTTTTCCGCCCTAGTGCGGAAAAGTAATACTATTAGCTATAAATACTATAGTAATACTATACTATTAACTAAGAAAATAGCAATTTCAACATTAATATTCCAAGTTCATATAAATATCCGATTACATTTTGGCCCTTTTTGGGCAAAACCTGATGATAGGAAATACGGAAGTAATTTCCCACGCAACGACATCGGAAGTGAATTTAATTGGAAAATTCAAGAAAAATATTTTGACAAATATTCGGAATTATTATTTCCTGAATAAATAGTTCTTGGAATGATTGAATTTTTTGTTCGTATTTACTATTTAACCATTTGTTACATGTGACCATACAATGTGACCCGAATAATAGAGCACTACCACCGATAGATAATATTATAAAGAAAATTATCATGATTATAGTAACATTTTCACCAAAAATATCAAAATTTAAGCGGTTATTTTTATGCACTTGGGATATATTACTGTTAATAAATATTCTGAACGTACTCATAAAGAAATAGCAATGCGCAAAATCGTAATTATGATGGTAAAAACTCCAATATTTCTTTAAAAAATTTAATAGTAATTTTATAGATTCTAGTTACTTCAAATTTTACTTCGAAACTCATAGAAATTGTTTCAAAAAGTATCTTAAATACTTTTATAGGGTCAACTGGTGCAAATATGAGACGGCCGATATTTCGGTTAAAAAAAAGACATTCAATTTTTTCCAATGCAAAAAACCAATAACATTGTAAAAAATATTTTACAAATTACTTCCACATATATGCAATTATTGAAACCTATAATGAAAAAAAAAACTTAAACGCAATCATCGAAAAAAAATATCGAAGTTGACTTTGTGTATTTTGTTTAAAAAATCTTTTAAATTGCATTTACAAACTTTTCCGGTTGCAATGATGTGCATGATTGTAGAGCCCCAGTAAGTATTGCGTTTTGCAAATAACATCATGTGGCTATGATATTCCATAACGACTTTAGTCTATTTTCACTAGTTGGCAAGAATAATCGTTGCAAATAACAGGTGCAAAAACGAGACATCACCAAGTTTAAAAACGAGACACTTGCGAGTTAAAAAAAGACAAAATTTTTAAATCTTTTAAAATAATGCCGAAGGTTTAAGTTCCCAAAAAGGCCGCTTAAGACAAAAAGACTTGGAAACAGCCCTAAAGCTAATAGGGGATGGCACTTTATCTCTTAGAAATGCAGCTAAACAGTTTATAATTGAGAAATCTGCTCTTTCGAGAAGACGTACTCGTTCACAACGAAAAACAGGGAAGAAAAATTTCTCTAACCAAAGAAATGTAAGAAGATTTAAGTTATAAGATAAAAATTATGGCAAAATGGGGGTTTGCTCTTACTAAACCGAAGGTACAAGCAAAAGTTCAAACCTCTGTACAAGAAAACAACCTTACTCCCCAGTTTAAGGAAGGAAAGCCCGGTAAAGATTGGTTTAAACATTTTTGTAAAATGATTAAAAGCACAGAAAATACAGTGTCTCGTTTTTAACCTCTCACTGTCTCGTTTTTAGCCTAAATAGTGGTTAAAAACGAGACACCATTTTTAATAAAAAACGCCCTTTATTATAAACTTAATGATTTTTTTTTACTGTGAGGTAATACTACATGGCCTTCTGCATACAGGGCAATATGAGAAAGCTTTAAAGTAGGGTTTTTTGTTGACAAAAAAATAAAAGATTTAAAAACCGTCTCGTTTTTGCACCACTTGACCCTAATTGATACAAATCAGTATTTACATGTCAATATTTGTTAATAACAAAATGTTAATAACCGTTGATTAGCTTTTCAGCATTTATTATAAAATTATTTATAGCTTATTAATTTAAAGAAAAATAATAATAATCATATTGCAAGTTAACGGGTTTATTTTAATAATCTGAAAGTTATATTAAAAATTCAAAATAGGTATATATCTACCTATTTATGGAAATGCAAATAATTATAAATTATAATTTTTTCAATTATGAAAAATAATTGAAAACAACCGGTTAATTATGCATAATTGAATCCCTTATACATTTTATTGATAATATTGATATTAAATAACTACTCATAAGTGTCTCGATTAAAAATTGATAACTTTTAAGACTTGGAATAACAAATCCCCTTTTACTTTCATACGTAATACTTATATTATTTCCAAGGTAAAAGGTTACTGAACTATCTTGTTCTTTTGGTGCTTTAATAATGAATTATATTTTTATTTGCATCTCGAAATGAATGTAGATCAATTATAAACTTTGAATACAATTTTTATATTTAAGTTTACTTCTTTGTAACTGTAACTGTTTTACAATAAAAAATTTTTGAAAAATTTATTTGAAAAAGGTAAGGAAATATTTTGTTCAACTTTCAACAGAAAAATTACTTTCGGAAAAATCATCGCGCAGAATGCAGGGAGAAAATAAAACTCGAGAAGGTTGCCATACGCGAGTGTAGTGGTTTTTAGAAAGAATACTTTGGCTGGCTTGTGTATTTAAATTTTATGTAAGTTTCAAATCTCAAATCAAAATATTGTCCTTATAATTTCCGCCAAATCAGCTAATTTTGAAATTGTGCTTTTGTTGGATTTTATATAAAATCTGTCATAAAGTTAATTATGTTGCATGTTTACATACTTGTGTTTTCGACAACATACATAATTAAAAGCTCAAACAACCTCATTTCATAAATTAATTATCACTTATTTATATAAGTTCCATTATTTTACTAAGTATATAAATTCTATCTTAATAGAAGGATCTTGGTACACAAAAGTTGTTTGTTTGTTATTTTATTGTTGCACCACCTATAGCCGACTTTCAAAAAAGTTTCTCTCTTTGTGGCCCTTTTCCTCCAAATTTTTTTACTAGTTTGATTGGTTTAAACTAATAATTAATTGATCCTGTTCGTGGAAGTAATTCAGTTACTTTTTTTAGTTGCAATTCAGTGAGTTACTGTTACAATTACAATTCAAATGCCATATGTGGGTATGGTACGTAGCCATATTAATTGCTGAACATATTTTTACTAAGTTAAATTTTAATTTCTTTACGACCGTAATTACATTTATTGCGTAGAACAAATTTTGCTAAATTTACCTTTGCAACTTTATAAATCCGCCGTTTTGTTTTAAGGCATTCACGGTTCGGTATACATAGTGCCGCCAAGAAAGTACTACCACAGAAGCCTCATGTAAAATAGCTCCAAAACCCGCAACATGAGTCGTCCATTTTAACCACCTTTTTGGAAATTGCTACTTTTAAATTTGTTTGTAAATGGCTTATTTGAGTAAAATAAATGTTAATAATAAATTATTATTAAAGAATATCTCGACGACGTTCATATTTACATATAGACGATTCCCAGAAGGTAGCAGATCATTCAACTTTCTGTTTTACTGGCGAACTAAGTCGGCATTGTTATAAATTATTGATTGGCTATAAACGTGTTTGTCAGACGGTGCACATACCGTTGCTTTTGGATGAAATTACAAAACTATGCAGCTTCTAGTATCTAAGGTTATTATTTCACAACAAACGACAATAAATCATTCGTATTTTTCAATAAAAAATAATAAGTTATGACATTGCTGAAGTACATGTTTTACAATCACTACTTTTCATGTTTTATTAAAAAAAAAGTAGCACTAGGGATAAATTATAAGCAATGTATTTATATAATATTCATATAGGAACTTGTAATAAACAACTCGGTATAAAAATTAAAAATACCTACTGAAACGGGTGCGTTTTATTGCGAGTTTGCTAAAAATGTGATTTGGTGCATGTCTTTCATGCCATACATGGAAGATTAATACTCAAATGCATACCTTAAACCACCTACACCAATATAATATCCAAGTTTCAGACCACACAGGTATCTTGTATAACGAAACATGACGTATTGATTATTTTATTATTGAAGTAGTATTGATGTATTAGCAATATTAAGAATGGCGTAGTCAATATTATACATTAAGGTTGTAGAATATTTTTAAACGATGTCACATCGGTGGCCATGCTTTCAGTATTAAAATAATTTTTACTTTCGCTAGTAAATGCTACTAAATGAGGAAGAGATACGTACTAGATGGACACCCGTCTAACATGCAAATGTCATATTTGGTCATCATTCGACCTCACATGGCAGAGGCCTGGTCAGTCGAATTTGGTTGCTCTGTCTTAAAGGTTCTGATTACTCTCGAATAATAGCAGTACATACTTAATTTTATTACAATTTCTTCATTTGCTAAGTTAATACTGCTGTTCTGCCAATGTTCTAAATTAATTAATGCTGTTCAGTAGTTAAATTAGGACTCCATAGTTATATTTTGTATTATGTATATATCTATTTACAGTGAATCGATCTTTATACCAAGGTAAAAAATTGAAAGGCTATATTTTGTTTCGCGTATAGGGTCTGTTAAGCTATAAAATAATGAAACCTACAACCTCGCTGCAGATTAGATTGCCGACTGGCAGTCAGCTAGAAAGATGGTTCTTACTATATCTTAAATTGTAAGTTGATAAAAAACGTCTTAATGAGTGTTTGAAAAAGAAGCGTTACTGGCTACTATCCAAGATGCCAAATTTAAGTTTTCCGGCAACTCAGTTGCTCCGAATAAGATAAAATGTTCTCGAAACTGAACACAACCCCACTTGCTTCAGCCTTACAAAATATCTGGAACAAAGGTACTACAAAAAAAAGGAAACACGTTAGCAAAAGAAATGATCATCACAACACAAAATCCAAAAATAATCTTTAAAAGAACACTGCTGCATAACTCAGATTAATGAATTTGACTTTACAAAATGATAAAATTAACAGTTCTCGACTTTAGCATTAATATAGATCGTATGAAAATTTTGTCAAGTTAAATAATATTTAGAATACGATAAAATGAAAAATTATGTTGTAAATCACTTTATCTTTTCGGTTTTTGATATTTTTTCTAATTCAACATTATTTTAATTAGAATTTTAAGTTCATGGATGACAACATTTTTTAACATAAATAAAAAAAAATTGTATTTATGTTTCAGAAGAAAGCTAGAAAACAAGCACAACTGCAACCATAGAACAATATAATAATAGACTTTATAGATACGATAAGGTATTTTAATATAATTGCTATTGAGCATGTGACTAATATAATTAAAAAAATGCACTTAATAATAGTTATAAAAAATATTTGGCATAATAAATATTTCATACATTTGTAAAATATTAAAACTTACTCAATACTACGAGTATATTTCAGTCCAGTCACTGGAGATGAATTTGAGCTAGAACCTAGCAATAATTGCGAAGAAATGGAATTTATGGATTTAATTAGGCAAATGATTGTGTTATTTAACAAAATTTAATTTCAAAAACAGAGTTCTAAAACCGTCAAGGTGCTGCACAATAAAATGTGAAGCAAATAATATGTCTGTAAATATGCAATATACAAAAAGTTACTTAGAGAACAAAATTGTAGAAAGGAAAATTTTAGAAAAAAGACATCTTTGCTTAATAACTTTCAAGGAATAGAGCAAAAGATGAACAATGATATATTTTCAAGGTAGTACATAGGATATAAAATCCGCTGTAACTTTGTTAGTTTTTATTGTAAACATTTAAAAAAATCAGGAATCAGGTTTACGACTTTCAAATACCTACAGTTTTGATTAATTTTGTATTATTATATACATCGTAAAAGTTCTTGTCAATTAAAAAAGAAAATTTCATCTGAAATCGCGAATTTTGCAATATCTAAAATATGAAAATCATGGAAAACCCGTATTGACATATTATATCTTTCTTAAATCTTTACCTATACCTTCGATTATGAATTTATAACATAAAATGTGTTATAAATAATACACAATGTGATATAAATTTATAAAAATTATAAAATAATAATTCCAAACCTATCGAGTGGTGTATCAAAACGAAGGGTTCGAAGAGGAGATCACAAAAAAATATGCAACTTGTACGTTTAAAAGTAACTTGGGATAAACAAATGTTAAATAAAAGTCAAATTGAAGATCGATTTAATTTTTTTTTCCATCACATATTAATAATCACAGTTCGGTGCAATTTTCTAAGAAAACTTGATATTGATAACAACTGAATTAAGTTTTAAGTGAAGAGTTGGTAGTTATGACCGAATTTGCTATTTTCTAAAATTCAAAGTTGTTCAAGTTAACGACTCGTTGTTATTTTTTTATCGCTATCGTAGCAACTGCTAAATTGTGGTGTTTTACGGTAACAACGATGGCTTTTCACGATATATTATTGTATGGACATGAGAGTTTACATATTATTGAAGAGCAAGAACAAAGATAATTATTGTATTTATCTAATTAGTTTATTAAAGCTTATATAATAAAGTTTGTTAAAGATTATATAAGAACTTGGAGAGTTTTTGAAGATAACCCAATAGAATAAGTGAATAAATTTAAGTTTTTGAGCTGTACTATGGACCTCCAAGAAGAAAGAGATATGCAAGAGAAGGTAGAAAAATTCAACTACTTCGATGGAACTATAGCATGTACGCTGAAGAAATGTAGAAATACCGCTACAGTGATGAAATTCTACAAAGTTATGTATGTATCAGCACTTACATACGGAAGTGAAATCTGGACGCTCAAGAAAGAAATTAATAGTAAAATTCAGCACGCCGCGCCGAGAAGAGGCTTCTCAGGTCCATTTTAGGACTCACACGCTTGGACAGAGTCAGAAACGTAGACATTAGAGCAACTCTAAACATCTTCGAGCTAGACGAAATAACAGCTCAGTATCGAAACGATTGGAAAAGTCACATGATGAGAATGACAAACGATCGACTCCCACAACATCTATACCAATACAAACCAGTCGGAAGAAAAAACGTAGGAAGACCAAAAAAATATGGATGGATCAGAGGTGACGTAACGGGCCAAAGCATAAAACATGAAGAAGAAGAAGAAGTTCATTAAAGCAGGTTATTTAAAAAGTTTCATACATTTTTTAGACAACCAGAAATATGCATCAACATTTGAGGAATTATAGTAATCCTTTTGAAATTCCTGAAATGCCATTTAATAAAATATTCAGATTAAGCAGAGAACTTGCTTTTGGCAAGTTAACCATTTAATTAAAATACTAGCCCAATAAATATATTAGTTGCCTGTATATATTATATTAGGAAAATAGGACATATATTTATCGGTTATATTTTCCAAGGGTGATTGAAAAATTTAGCACATTAATAATATAGGTAGACCGGAAAATTTTAAATATGAATATTGCTCTACTTAATAAGTCCAGTGGACTTTCATTCCAAAACATAGTTTTAACAATTTGTATAGGATCGCACACTATGATGGAAATATGATAGATAATTCAAAACATTGATTTATAAGTTTTCTAAAGAATTAATTAAATTGTGACTGAAAGCTTTTCAGTTTTACCCTAACAGTTTTCTTTAGTTTTTTTTTGTTATAAGTTAAAATGTATAATCAATAATAATTATTTGAAATGCTTGGAAAAATGGAAATATTATAATACCTACTATACATATAGTAGATATGTACATATAGTAGATATGTATATAAAAAAAAAAATAATTAAAATCTTTTTACTTAGAAAATAATAAATTAATATAATATTAATAAAGATTTATAATGTGCTGAATTTTAAAATTTCATTTTCTTATTTATTTTAATGACAATTCAATTTGATACGCTCGATATACATAATATGCATACTATTTTTCAGCCCCGTTTACATCGACGTGAATTTAATTTAATTTTAAATTTAATAATAACACATGTAATGAAACACCTATAAGTTCCGTGTCAGGGTCGTACCAAATATAATAAATATGTCATGTTATACGATTTCGCTTTAATTTTCTTTTCTATTTTTTACAAGAAATATTTTTACAGCTTTACATAATAAGCTGTTTGTACCATTCGTGTCTACATATAAACTTTTTTTCTCTTTCTCTTAATATTCAATAAAATACTTTTTTTAGTCTATCGTTTATTTAATAAATTAAATTTATGCTTGTTTTATCACACAATTATTCAATTTTTCATTAAAACAAATCCTCAAAAACTGAACAGCCCATATCCTTTCAGTAATCCAATGCGTGTTAATTATTATAGGTGATAAACAAATATAGTATAAATCTAAGTAAATTAAGGGCGAGGTTCAAAAAATGCATAATACTATTTTATCACTTTCTTTTATTAGAGTTTAGGTCAGTGGTTGCCAACCTTTTCAACGTGTTGGGTTACTTTGATAATCTTGGAATAAACAGTGAGCTATCTTGTACCAAAGACTGACCAAACCAAACTTTTTCGAGCAATCTTCAGTTTGCCTACTATCGATGTTTATATTTTGCTCCTCCCCGATTCTGTACACCAATGATCTTTTTTTTTAGCATTTTCATTTTGATTTTATTTCTTCTTTTCTATGATTTTTAGACCTTTGTCTTTTCAAAATATACTGTAAGCTACCAGAAGTGCTTTTGGGAGTTACCGCCACGGTTACCGGTAGCTTGCGATCGACAGGTTGGCGACCACTGGTTTATGCACTGATCTCATGTATTATGGAAGATAATGACAGGAAAGCAGTTTTATTGTTCTATCCTAAATGCTTCAAATTCTTTGACAATGGCAATACTGACAACTATTGACATTCTTCCCAGTAGTTGTTCGTTAGATCGACCATCATTAAAATAAATAATTAACATTACTTTTGAAATAGCAAAATGTTTAAGTAAGAAAAATTGTTAATATGAGTGTAGATTTTCAACTAGCTTATACATAGTGAATGTAAGTTCATTCATCAATAATAGAAGACAAGTTAATACTTGCTTATGATATTCTGGTTTAGAACCTGTAATAGCGGCGCTTCCTTGCTTAAATTCTTAAAAAGGAAACTTTATTTTCTAAACCAGCCATAAACTAACTGTATCTAATACTATTAGTACATCTTAACATCTATCTATACATTTAGATTTCGAAAAATTACACATATATCGTTACTGTTAGATTATTAGTATTCACTTTTATTCAATCACAACATAACTGTTATTGTATTTTGGCAATTTGATTAACATAAAGCTCACCAATTTACACTTACAAAAATTTTAACTTGTTTGCGAGTGCATAGTACTATATGAAGTTTGCTTCAAATTTTTAGGTCACTGACCGTATTCAGTACACCATGGTTATGAACTATAAAAATTTGATGTGACTTTAGAAGTTTAAACAAACAACATTCTCGTACTTAATTGTAAAACAAACTACCTAATTTTCATTATTTATTTATCTAATTGCACTTTATTTATTTATATCGAAGGCTATAGGTAAGAAAAGCGAATTACTTAATATTCAAATCTGTTAATAAATACATGAATATACATACATACCTACATTGTATTCTATGAAAAAATTAATCAATTAAAATAATGCAAGATAAAATTACTGATTACTACTTTAATCGTACTTACGTTAAATTTAGAAAAACTAATAACTCCTATTAATTGAACTTTGAAACGTTCTTTATAAGGAATGTAATTATTATTATTAGAATTAATTATTAAAACTTATACACAAATAGTATCTTTATAGATAAATACTGCATTAATTAAAATATTACAAACATCGAATACAATAAAATATAAAATTCAATATGTCTACGTATTTTGAGAAATCTCTGGCGAGGTCATTAAGGTAAAAATTTAAATATCGACATGGACGAGATGCAACACCGTTATGTACCTACTAGTAGATGTGAATTTTAACAGTTCTTTAAGCACTTCATTGCGTACATACAATATTTTATTTTTTTAATTTAAACAACATCTAAAATATAATTTTCAAAATACGAGTTCAAATATCTATTACAAATATTTTGAATTAAAATTTATTCATTGTCTTTGGCTTATAAACGCACAAAATAGTTGTAAATATATTTCAGGTATTCGCAATTTTGTTCCACATCAGCTATTATAACTAAAATAAAACTTAAATACTATTTTACAATTAAAAATAAACTTGTTATATTTTCATATCAAAATGCATGAAGTCTCAAACGGATAAAAGCAATTTTTACTTTTACACCACCACAATTAATTTCCAGTTTATACGACTATTAATGATACTTTAAGGACAATCAGCGAGAGTCCCATAGTAACCTAATTATATAATTTTATAATTGAAATTATAAATTTAATTTTAAAAAGTTGAAATAAGTGTTTTCGAAATAAGGATATAGATTAAATAAATTTAAAACTATCACGTTCAAGTTAATTAATAATCTAAACATTATACCGGTGATAACGACGCTATTTTTAATTATTTAGGTAAAGTTATTAATTTTATAAATAGTTTGAAAATGATTTTTGGATTCAAATTTAGGTATACTAAAAAAAACTTTACAATATACTATCGGTTTCAAAGCTTTGTACCATAATGATGTCGTTACAAATTTATAACTTTCTTTCAAGTTTATGATGTTATACTTAATTCACATTTACTTGCAGGTAATTACTTGTTCCAGATAATATTAAACTTTTCTTAAATTTTTAATAATAATAAGCACGGAACTTGATTGAATAATAATTCAAAATTATATTTAAAATGAATTTTTTGTATATTAAGCATTACGAATTATTATTTTATTGGTGCTTAAATACACACAAAACGTAATAATTATGGATGTCTTTGCAGAAAGATCTTGTAAATTTAATTTCTCAATTATAGATCTACGATTACGATTTGATTTAAAAAAATTATTCCAAAAACACAATTTACATTATGTTGTTCATTTACTTTGAAACCGTATCATTGGCATAACGTATTGTTTGCATTTGGTGGTAAATTTCAATAAAACCTAATATTTGTAGGGAATAAATGCATTATTTATTCAAAATATCCAATTCCATTGTGGGGTGTTTACTTTATTTTACAGCTGGTTGGTTCGGCACACGATTGAACGAGAACAGCTGCCACTATTTGAAGTCAACTTCAAATTAAGCAAATCATTACCACCTAACTTTTAACTAACAATTAAAAAATTTAGTTGTAAATTAACGTATTATTTCAAAGCGTTCGCAGTTAGAAATACTGTAAAATAACCACCTTAAACAATTAAATATTCAGTAGTTATTTGCAGCACTTGATTATATTTTAAAAGCTTTAGTTTATTATTTATTCATTGAACATGAGCGTAGGATGAAGGAATTTTTGAGTTGAATCAAAATACAGTTTAGTTGGGTTAATCGATAGATACTATTTCTCATTTATTAGTCAATTCATTCAATTTTGAATTTAATTTTGTAAATATAGCGGTGGTCCAAATGTCTTACATGTATAATATTCAGATTAGTTGACGGTCAAAATATAAAATGCAAAGTCAAAAATAATAATATTTTAAAGGATATTCAAAATATAATGCCCGGCGATCCTTTTCTTCAAAATTTTATTTATTACGTAAGTATTGTTATTATATACAGTACGATTTAACCTTTCGGCGAAACCGAAAGTTTTTAGTAGGAAACTGGTTACAAATAATAATTAAATTATTAGAATGTGGTACCTAAAACCAGCAAAAAACAACTTTTTACAATAAGTAAATAAAATTAATAATGTGAATCATCTTCTTCGGGTGCCTTTGCACTATATATTACGGTGGCAACCTTCTCTATCTATGTATAATGGTGTGCAAACCAAATATTATCACATTCGTAAGGAACCTACTACTTAACGTGAGCCCCGAACCGCGGGAATTTAATATACTTCATTTTTTAAAATATTCCCAGTCGAACCCGATACTCGGCATTAATAGTCACGCACTTAACCGCTAATAAAGTTATTGTTTTCATTTGAAATGTTCAAAGGTTCAATTACTTCTTGCTGTTGTGACTTAATGTTAAATTAAATATTGCTACTATTAAATGTTATGTACTACGAAAATAGTAATAATATTTAATTTTGTAAGCTCCCTATTACTTATAAATTAATTTTGTTGGTCTTTTATTTATATTTGTTATTTTTTATTATAATTTTCTATAATATTTTGACGTATTATGGGCAGTAACTCCAGGTAAGGTATTATTGTAAAATTTTAATGTTTGGTTTTTATAACAAAACCAATAAGCATGAACATCGGTAACAACACTGGTTTTAATATTATTAGTTAGCACAATACATTTTAATGAAAAATATTAACAACGTAATCGATTATAAGTTGCGTGTCGAACAATATCTATATTATAATAATAATTTGTCAGAGACACGACTACATAATACATAATATCTTGAAACACAGTGGCTGCAATCTGAATACAAAACTGTAGGTGGACACCTGCATACATTTATTTTACCTTTATTATCCTATCCAGCTTACCGTAGTTCTATGATTCTATTCTACTATAATGTTCTTGGAATGCTTATTTATTATTAAGTAAAACCGTGGGTACTGTTTTTGCAAGTATGCATTAAAGGTTTGGAGTTTTTAAGATCGTCTAAATTCTGTATAATAATAGTGCCTAAGATCAGATGTTAGTCATAGTTAGCACAAAAAATCATAGCAGGTCAAATTCTTTCATAATAACAAAACCGTTTAATTGAAGTTTTAGATTAGCTTATTAGATAGGCTAGACTGAAAAGTTAGTTATTAGAGGAGTTTATGTGTGATTCATAGACCCCAAACATTCGTCTTCTACATTTAATAAAAAATGTAGTAAACCTAATTGACATTTCAAATTATCACGTTTTAAAAATTTCTCATCACTGAAGATTTATATTATGGTAAATTTAAATATCTAGAACTGGAAAGACGAATAGCATTTAAAACAGGAAATCATACCTGAAAGGTCAACTTCAGAAAGAATATTTCCATTGTCTAGCCTCGTGTTGATTTATTTTAGTTAAGTTAGCAACTTTTTTCAAATAGCATTCATCGCTGTTTCAATATTATACTTATATTTATTTTTTAAATTCATTTCATACCTGAAGTGATTCTTAAAAATAATTTTTATTTTGGAGTCATTTTAGGTTCATTAATCAACATGCTTTGTGATTAATGGAAGCTTTAAAAAAAACAATGAAGAAATCAAAGAAGTCTGTTTAATAAATAATAAAATATTATTATTACAGAAATAAGTAATAATACCTTCTCATACATACATTGTTTATTCAATAATATTGAATAAACTCGATATTCATAATATTACATTTGATAAGATAAAGAAATAATAATATTCACAATTCATATAATTCGAAATCATAATATTTTGGTCAAGATATACTTACAAGAATAGTAATGTTTTTGAAATGTGTAAAATTAACACATTATATTGCGAACTCCTGCAGTCTCAAAATAATCCTTTGTTCAAGTTACAGACACTTGGAATAACTTAACAGTTAAACAATTTCACCTTTTTAACTATTGAGTCAAGTAAAAATAAAGTTAAATTAGCAGAAAATTCATGTCTAAACAATTAGAAGCACGGTAAATAGGTTTGAGAATAACGATATACACCACACAACGCGCTGCGCAATAATAAACGTAGTCGGACCGTTTTGCTCACACGTTGAGGTTGGTTCAGCGCACGTCGTTTGATCAAGAAATCGCTGTGAATGCACTCGGCGAGACATTCGACTCTTCGTCTCCCCCACAACCAAGATTTACTCGTCAGCGTTAGACCAGATAAAAAGCAGAGGGCTAAAGGATCCTAAACAGTTAAGTGGTAGAAGTAACCTCTACAACTAAAAAATTTACATTTAACTTGATGGTAAGATTTAGATGTGCACGATTCGCAGAAGTGGTTAGGTGTGGTCACTATATCCTTCCATCAGTTAAAAACAATAAAATATTTAGATAAGCAGGCGTTGCGTCCGTTCTTATAATCATATTTGTTTATTGAATTACAATAATAATAGTAGAGTGCCCGATTCAAAATAAAACGCTTAAAAACGATTTCTGTGGGGGTGTCGGGGTTAAAAGCTGAAACTTGCAGGAATGAAAGGTTAGATGGCATATATTCGTAATCCGAAGGTAATCAAAAATAATCACGCGCAAAAGGGCGCTATTTAAAAAAAATGAGATAATACTATTAGCAGGAAGCCCATAAAATGACGATCATTTTGATATATAATTTGAAATCATTTTTGTACGAAATGTATTTTTTTTTAATGTTTGAAAACTGAAATTTGTTAAGTCGCTTATGGGAAATCAAATTTTAAATTGCAATTATCTCGGTTCGAACTTGGCAAAAATTTTATAATATTTGACAATATTTATTTATATACGCTTCTATTTGCGAAACGAAAGCCTAAATCAAAATTTTTTGTACTTGATAATAGTTACGCATATGTGTGGAGAATTGATTACTTGAAAAATTATAATTTTTGGTTTAATATTAAACACGATATAAAATTATTAGTAACATTTAAAATTTAAAATTTTTAATAATCTCACTACAAAATCACAATTTCCCACTCCAAATTTGTATTGTACAGCACCGGTCATGAAAAGTGCATCGGGAATTAGTTTTTCTGAATCATTGAAAATTTGCAATTTCAAGGTTTTGAATTAAATTTTGGCTTGGTTTCTTCTTTATTGGAACGTTTAACCTAAATGGTCCCTTGCATTTGACAAATCGTGGGCTTACTGGTAAAAGTAACCAAGTCAAAAATAAATACAATGCCATGCGAATCGACGTTGTATTTGATCACATCAAAGAAGATTTCATAAAAAATATTACTCGTCACATAAGGGGGTCCCCAAATATGAATTGACGGAGTAATCGAGAGAACTGATGTTCCACTTCCACAACAATGGAATTTATTTATTCATTCAGAATTTAATAAGAAACAATTAACACATTTTCTATCTGAGCAACTGATTAAACACTCCACAGAAAAATTAAATTTACAGTTTGCAACTAGTGGAGGTTTCAAAAATATTTTAGAATAGAGAGGAAATTTCGAAGTAAATGCTGATGATTTATTGAGTTCTAATCAATAGGAAGCTGATACTAGGATTTGGTGCATATACTGTCTGCAAAAAGGTATAGTTATTCTAGATGCATAATTTAGTGCAACGATACCGATGTGCTAATACTGTAGTTTATTTCAAGAAATACTTCAATCCTTTACGTAGCAGTATACGACATTAACTGGTTGTCTTACCACCAGTCAATTTTCAGGAATTGGGAAAAAACCAGCACGGAAAACAATTTTAGATCATTCTGAGTGTTTAGGCGGTGCCGGAATGCATCAAATTTTGGAAGACATATTCAAAAATATCCAGAAAATTGTTATTAAACCATGTTCAAAAAATACTGACATTTCGTCAATTAATATTATAAGAAGACTGCTGGCATTTTCTGCTTCTATTACAAAATTACTCCCAACAGAAGATTCTTTAAGGTTTCATAGCTAGAGCGCATTATCAAGCTAAAATACGGCTAAATTATTTACAACCTCGTCTTCAATTACCGAGTGTTGCAGATCATGGATGGAAATTTGATAAAGCAAATAGAATAAATTATATCAATTTATTCTAACAACTTTACCACCTTTTCCTGTGGAATTAAAAGTTCTAGCTTCATGTGGATGTCAAAAAGGTATAATTTCCTTTAAACTTCTGCAATCAAAACAAAAAGTTATTCTTATTATGCTCTTGATGCGGAAGTAAGGTCTGTACTTGCAAGAAAAATAATATGGGTTGCATTGGATCCTGTAATTGTATGGGTCAGAATGTTTGTAAAAACCGTAAAAACAAACATATACTGTAAAATCGGTTACGCCATTACTGCTCGACAAAGAAAATGTTTTTGACGAGTAGTTTTCAAATGCAAGTGACCATTTAGGTTAAACGTTCCAATAAACAAGAAACCAAGACAAAATTTAATTCTAAACATTGAAATTGAAAATTTTCAATGATTCAGAAAAACTAATTCCCGATGCACTTTTCATGACCGGTGCTGTACAATACAAATTTGGAGTGGGAAATTGTGATTTTGTAGTGAGAGCATTAAAAATTTAAAATTTTAAATGTTACTAATAATTTCATATCGTGTTTAATATTAAACAAAAAATTATCATTTTTCAACTAAGCGATTCTCCACATATATGCGCAACTATTATCAAGTACAAAAAAATTTGATTTAGGCTTTCGTTTCGCAAATAGAAGCGTATATAAATAAATATTGTCAAATATTATAAAATTTTTGCCAAGTTCGAACCGAGATAATTGCAATTTAAAATTTGATTTCCCATAAGCGACTTAACAAATTTCAGTTTTCAAACATTAAAATAAAATACATTTCGTACAAAAATGATTTCAAATTATATATCAAAATGATCGTCATTTTATGGGCTTCCTGCTAATAGTATTATCTCATTTTTTTTAAATAGCGCCCTTTTGCGCGTGATTATTTTTGATTACCTTCGGATTACGAATATATGCCATCTCACCTTTCATTCCTGCAAGTTTCAGCTTTTAACCCCGACACCCCCACAGAAGTGAAAATAATTTCATGATAGCACTCTACTATAACAAACTAAACAGTAATCAAAATATTAGAGTGTAGGTACTAAATGATATAATTGTGTAAAAAATATACCAAACTATCTACATATATGTACATAGTAAATATATACCAAAATAGATAAGAAGGTACCCTTTTGATTGGGATACCATTGTTGTTTTTTATAACTAAAATGCGTAGATAATTAGAAATTTAGTACCAGTTACCTCTGCAATTATAAATTATCTGAAAATTTTAGAATACAATTTATTAATACTATTTAATTTTTTATTGGCGAGACACGTATAAGAAATGTGTTGAGATTTTGATGCGACAAAAGAATAAATTTAATTTCTCTATCGATTTCAATTTCTTAAATATCAAATAAAGGCTTTTTTAAAGAGAACCATAGTAGGCGTTGCGTTGGCTTTATTGAGGAGAGAATTTCTAGCATTAAAAGTAAATTGTTTATTTATTGTTGTAAATTTTAACACTTGTTATAAAAATTTAATTTTTAATGTGTGTATAAAGATTTCATAAAAATAGAAAGATAAACCGTTGGTCGACTTAATAAATGACCTTTATTAATTATATGCTATGCACATAATATGAATATTATGTAGTAGGTACCTATGAACATGTACCTATTTATGTACAAAAATACAGCCTATACTTTTGCTAGATACAATTTTTAAATTATCTTCTAAATAGGTCAATTTGTAATTTTCATACAATAAGATACATCTAAATGCTATTTACTATTAAAAACTATAATAATAAAGCACAACTACTGAGGGTTCATTAATCATTAAGATAAAAAGAAGCACGCATTGCCAAATTGTAAACTTTTACTATAAAATTGAAGTTTACTCCATTTATAAATTTTTATGATAATCATTTAATGATGATAATAATTGGCATGCTTAGACTAATATGATTAATTTTTTATACGTCTCAACATAATATTTGAGAAGTGTGCTACATAGGTATAGCTAATATTTTCTGGCATTCTTTCATATGCCGCAAGATATTGGCAATTCTGTTTCATTATTATTAATAAATTATTTTAAAATGAATAATGGGTCACGCAGTGTAAAGTCATACCATTTGTTATGGTTGATCATTGACATTTAATGCGGGCAAAAGGCATTGTTCCTTATTGGTTAGTCACGCATTTGGAGTCGCCTAGAAAAATTAGAAATTACCGAGTAATTAATGAGATTGTTCCCAATGACTTACTTTCCAGATTTAGTTGTCTACCTATAAAAAATAAATTTACTTGCGAGTATAAGGTAGGTATAAATTCATATTCTTGTATATGTTATATTATAAATCAATCACTCGCATTCAAAAATGTATTAACTTATAAGTTATAATCCTGTTAATAAATTTACATTATATATTATATTTAATAAATTTAATATATAATATATGTTAATATATAATATTATATAAATGTCAATATATTTAATAAATAATATACGGCCTATAAGTATCCCTTTGACTAAATTCACCTCAGTATGAAAATAATTTCATTTCTCTCTTTGACGTCTGTTTTAGTGTAGTACATTACATGCTACTGTATATGCTATAATATACAATAATATTATACTTAAGTAGTACTTTTACCTAAATCTAATACTATAGTATTAAATTAAGCAACTTTTATTATTCATAATTATAAAGATGTTTAGTATTTCACAGCAAGAAAACAACCAAAGTGATGGTTTGGACTTTTTTTATAGTATTACTTTATTGTATATGTACCTATAATAATCTGTGCTATAATGTATATGAGGAGCAGACTTTCTATTATATGCAGTTTGTCCATCTTCATAAATTTTCAGGAAAGCAGATAAACTACCACAGGTTTATATGATAAGTTATCAAAAAAGTAAGTTTCGCAAAAATTCTGATAAAATTACATTATCAAGTATCCATACATGGGGCAAATATTCGATTGACGGTTTTCCAAACAAATTCAAAAATGTATTGAATCTATAACTAAAAATTTTTTTAAATGAACAAACTGTATTAGAAAGTCTGCTTCTCATATATTTATATCTAATAATAATTATTTTTAAAACTTTTATAAAAAACTATACCTATACTTGAATTATAAATTTCATTGGGAAGTTGCCGTAATAATCTTTTAACGAGAAAAGTCATACTTGATTTGTAAAAAGTTACTTTAATTGTAGAAAACGCGTACATCTGTCTTGACAATTAAATACATTTTCCACAAATAACTTTTTCTAAAATATAATGCCGCGGTACAAAGTATAATAAAATCTCGTTTGTTTATTATTATTAATAATAATTTTTTATTCGTTATTTTTTTAGATCGTGCAATAAGTTCCCAATGATATTCACACATCAAGAATAAATTGAGGTTAAATTAATTTAAATTTTTTTAATTTTAAAATTAATATAGCCTTTAAAATAATGGGTCATTTGTACAAAATTGATCCAATCAATCTGTTATTGTTCTAGAAAGCTGAAATAAATTCAAAATTTACCACTGCTTGGGTTAATTTTGTCTGCACTTGCTGCATTCCATGTCCAAGACAAATGTCCTGATCAGGACTGCCCAACCCGTCAATCACGATTTACCGGTTAATCGCCGTGCGGTTTTAGGTATAGATACATATCTTAAAAAAACAAATTTTTCTAATCGTGTAATTCGTTGGCGACCAATGTGTTAACTGTGTTAACAAAAAGGCTTAGATGGTTAAATTTCAGTTTTTCATTAGATTGCATATCTTTTTAAAAATTCTGAGAAAATCAGTAAATATTTAAAAAAATTGTGGGCTAACTGCAGTGAATTTATGTGATATTTCTTTATTAATGTGGAACTTATTCGTAAAAAATATTCTAAATGTTTAAGAAAACACATTACAATAGGATTAAATTAAATTTAATAAACTTTGAATGGTTTTAAAAATATTTTGAAAAAGTTTTGAAGTAGTAGGTAATTGAAAAACTGAAAGTTTATCATTTACATTAAATGTAAATCGTGGTTAACTGTGAATTAAAGTAGATCTCAATAATTTGAAGTTTTAAAAATTTTGTACCGATAACTATGAAACAAAAGTATACATGGGGGTTATTTTTTAATAAGGTTGATTTTTTCTATTTTGATTGAATATCTTACCGAACAGCCTCTAGGTAAATATAAATAAAATATTTTCTAAAACGATACGTCTTAAAAATCTGAATTCAGAACAAGTTTAATTTTTTTTGTTTTTATAATTTTATTGGGTTTTTTTTTCGGTTAAATTCAGTGCTTTAATTACTATACTTAAGATCGGAGCACCGAATTAGTAATTATTTTGTTGGTTTTTAGTCTGCTGTTTATATTGTAAAAGTAATGTATTAAGTAAGGTAATATCCGCGGGGTGTTGTTGTTGTTCACAGAAAGGCCGAGCAGACGAATTTCGTGAAGTTTGTTATTCGCACCAAGAATTTCCGGGCTGTAACTCAACAACTGAATACACCAATCCACTGTTTTGAACTCTTTAGTTTTAATCGGTTTCAATGTAAGTTTTAAATAAGTTTAGTACGTATATAAAGTGTATTCTATTACATCTTAAAATCTATGCTTTGGTGAAGGTGTCACTTTGTTTATAGTTTATTTTAAATTAAAAAATGATTTCAAATATTATAGGAAAGATATCAACAGTTGAATTTTGTTGTGATCTTAATTGGTCATTAAAATGATTTCAACTTAAGTTAAAATATTACCAAATTATGTTCTTTGTGCGTGTCTAAAAACAATTTGGGGTTAAAACTTATTTTCCCAAATGGTATTTACGGACCAACGCAGTTAATTTTCTAGAGAAAACAATTAAAAGAAGAGGAATGATATTAAAATTGGGAACAGTGATCCTGTTCCACAGTAATAGTGTATGTTTATATAATATAATTAAAAATTAATCATTTAAGGGGTTTATGACATTGTTACATATTAATTAGATATAGCTCCTACCCTGTAGCTACCCTACCATTGCATTGCTGAGATAGCACTGACATTGAAAACTTGAAAATTTTGTGGTGTCATTTACATTCTAGTAAGAAATGCAGTAATAAATGAATATTAGAATTTTCTGTCGTGCCATTTTACTTTTTATTTCGTTTTAATTTATTCAGAAACTTGAAATTATATATAATTTTAAATTTCTGGTTTATTATTTACAATAATTAATGGTTAATTGTTTGTAATTTACACTTTCAATTTAAAAGTTATTTTGTGTTTTTTTGCCTATTTTATAGTTACGCCGTTCGTGCATATAACTTGAAGGAGTTGTATTTATTATTATAATAATATCGCAGCAGTGTAAATAGTCTTGAGGAAGCTTACAAAAAAGTTAAACATAACGTCGGCTTGTACACAGTAGTTTTATTAAACACTTAAAGGAAAATCTTTAATTAGTATTTATTCATTTATTATGCATTTACTTACTAAATTAATATTATACTACCGTTATCCATACTACGATGGTGTAATATTGTAGGAATATAATATTAAAAGTAACTTTGTGGCATTATTTGTATTTACTTAAAAAGTGAAGCTAATTTTTAAGAGATTTTTTCATCCAAGTAGCTACTTAATCAAATAGGTCATAAAATTATAACTTCTGAATTAAAGTGTTAACAAACTACAAATTCTATTAAATGCTTTTTGACTATAAAAGACTGAGCTTTAATTGGATAATTGATGCTTAATCTAATTGTGAAAGTATAATCAAATTCAATCAACTCTTGTTATAGTAATAATTTTCAACAGTAGAATGCGTGGGCAATAATATTAAATGTTGTTTGTAATTTGAATTTTTTAAATTTTAATTTTCAATCTTCGTTTCTAAGTAATAATCGACAACGATGTTGATCTAATTTTTTATATCGCATAAATTTCTAATCAATATAAACAAAGCTTTAATGTGAAATTATATTATATCTATTAGTACAATATTTTTTTAAATGATACCTTTTAAAACTTTTACTAATGTCACGGACTAATATAAATATTATATGTATTTCAAAATTATAGTATTTCGTTGATGTAGTCGTTCGACTACATTACTCCCATAGATAAGAGAGATACATTACTCCTATAATACTACAATAGTACACTGATAAAAAAAATCATTTGTAACAAAACGAATTATTTTAATTCAAACGATTTTATGCATTGTATATGGGGAAACAACAATGACATTTAAATCAAAACAATTTTCGTTTTGAAAGGATCTTTTCGAATAAAAACGGTGTAGTTTCATTTCAAAACATGAGTAGTTTTCATTTGAAACAGTTATAGTTTTAACTCAATTCGTTATTTTAATCGAACCATTTGGTCATTTTATGTAATTTTTAATACGAAATTGAAAGATCATAAATCAGTGGGTAATTTCAATTAAAACTATTACGGTTTTGGAATAGCACTACTACCTAACATATACATAATATTTTTGCTCTTTTCCATATAGAATGCATAGAATGGTTTGAATAGAAATAATTCGTTTTAAAGCAAACGATTTTTTTTTCAGTGCAAAATAATAGAAGTATTTAATATAATAAAAAATTCCTTCTCATATAAAATAATTTTTTTTTTTAATTTAAATAATAAAACGTTTGTTATAAATAAATTATTTTAAAACAAATTTGGTTTTGTTTTAAAAGAATGGGTTACATTAACTTAAACGAATAAGTATTTATTATAAAACGATTTCTTTTAAACCAAAAAATTAAAATTCAAAACGAATAATCGTTTTGATTCAAAACTTCATTTTTATCAGTGTACTATAATGTAATTAGATTTCTAATATAACTATTATGATGTAGATACTATTTCGTGGTAGCACCGTGGTTATACATATGCTATAATGTCATGGAAGAAGTACGTAACTGGGAAATGTATGTATTTACAGGTAAATGTACAGAAATGAACATATTAAATAAAGTAACAACAACGTGTCAACTAATTTACATATATCAATATTCTAATATTTAAAAATAATTCGAAATACCACAGTAACAATCCGTGTTGAAACAAAGATTAATTTAATTATTGTGCTTTTTCTTGGTTTTCAATTAATTGAAGAATATCAATTTAAAACTTATTTGTTTATTTTTACAAATTGTAGGCATGAAGTCTCTTGAATAAATTATAGAACCGCAGTTTAAACAAATAGAACTTAAACAAACAAAAGTAGTCTTTTCCAAAAAATAGTCTGTGTGTGTGGTCAAATTTTGTATCTGGTAAAACTGAAAAACTAATGAAAATTTCAAAACCAAGTCATATTTTGAACTGTAATATTGAGACTGGAAACTGATCAAATTTTGATTGAAATCGGTTCACAAAAACTGATTTTTTAATATTTATCATTATAAATTTTTTTTAAGCTGAGTGATGCAGATGGCGACATCAATTTTATTTTATTTCAAGTATTTACTTTAACTACATCAATGGATTGATGTGATCGCTGGTTGAGTTACAGAGCAGAAATTCTGAGTTCGAATCTCGGACTTGGCGGAATTTCTTAGCTCGGCCTTCCGGTGTGCATCAACACGGTGAGGTTTTAAGAATGGGTTCTATATTTACGCAAGTCTGGCTAATTGACAGAACGTTTGGGTAAAAAAAAGTATTTAATGGGTACTACACAAATCAGTTTCAATGAATCAATTAAGGAATCAGCAATTATTTTCTTCCGGAAACTATCAGAATATTTGCAGGCAATGAACACATAAAGTTTATTATTTATTAACAAAACAGGAACACGTTATGTTAGCCTGTATTGTAAATCTGTATTTCAATATACAGATCTAATATATTTAATATATTCAAATATATTTCAACAAAAACTAACAGTAGATACCTATATAATATTTACTAAAACGGCTTGACGCACGACATCCAGTTCAAACTGGAGCCCGGCCGATGAAATCGGTATATAGGTATAAGGTATAACTTGAACTAAACTTTAACTAAATATTATAACTATTTAGAATCAAACAATCAATAATTTAAAAGGACAAGATAAATTGTTATAATAATATGTTATATAAGAAAATACCTGCAGTTTAAGCGAGTGTTTGCAATATCAAAAACTAAGAGTATCGATAGTATTTTTAGTATAATATTATGAACAATTATTTAATATAATTTATTGTAGAACTATTATAGAAGTGGTTAGCTACTAATGGGGTTGATTGAATATAGACCTGATGGAATTATTTGGGTTTGAATATCAGACCTCACACAGTCTCCGTTTTAAGATATTACCGAAGATAAAAATCTAGTACCTACCTATCTGTTACAGGAACATGAGAGTTCATACTTTTTGTAAAATGGGTATATTATAATAATGATTTTACCTATACGAAAATATACTATATAAATATATCTACTATAATAAAAAATTCTATGACTTTCAATAATGTTTGTTAACAACTGCAATTGAAAATAAATAACAAAAAATTATAAATAATACTTATTTTTTATAAAAATTTGTGCATTTCCCAAATGGATATTAAACTTTATCGTCGTTTTTAGCAGATGTTAATGAAAAAGAATATAGGTTATCCCAATTAAACTTATCATTTAAGTCAAATAAAGCTTGACCCCGCGGTATGTATACTAATTTTTTCACTATCAATAATAATTACTAGTAAATGCAAATTAATAGCAAATACTTAAAATTTTATTAAACTTATTAAACTAAAAGTAGATTGGAAAATATTACAAGAGAACATTCCCCGGTTGGAAAGTAAAAAGTATATAATATTTTCCGTTTCATTAAAATTTGGCAATGAGTTGATTACTAACTGATTGTGAATAATGTAAATTTTCGTGTTTTGTTAAAATGCTACTTTATTTATTCTTGCAGTTAAAATGTCACTTCTATTATTTTCAGTCGAACAAACCGTATATTCCCATCTGTTATAGAAAAAAGTATTATTTTTTTACCTTTATTGATTTTAAAAAATTATGGAACAAGCAGTCACAAAAACATCAATTCCATAAACAACTTTATTTGTTTGATTCGTGATCTCCATTCTGGAAAACAGCTCCGAATTTCATTTTATTATTTCAAAAATCTTTGAAAACATTAAAGTTTGCTTTATAATTTTGTTCTTCAGTATTATTAGTAGTTGCACTTGTCCCTTTTTGTTTTAACTTTAATACGCCTTTCAGTAATATACCTAGTGTGTACATTATGTGTCGAATGCCTTTAGATATTTAGGACTACATATACTAATTATAGAAAAACACTGTTTTTATTTGTAAATCTTGGGAGTAATATGTGGTTGAATATACCAATAACAAGTCATAGTAAGTTAAGAATTGGTAAAATACTGTTAGTCTAGACAAAAATAAACAAAAAAATTTTGATATGACAGGCTGTGATATACTGTTTGCAAATGTAAATGACCTTACAATTAAATAAAAGGTTATTTTGTAGGAGTAAGAATGTAGATTTTATATCCTGTTGTCGAAAGTCAAATAAATTCAACTTGGCCTTTATATTTACACCTAAAAATTATAATAATATTGAATCAGTAGCTTTCTTCTTATAGATATTTGTAATGTACTATGTACCGGAACAGCATCTATCAACAATATGTGCTAGCGGATAAGAACAAAATTCTTATGAGCATAATGTCTAATTTTGTTCGCAATTTGATAGGACTATTTTAAATTGAAATCATAAAAAGATGGTTTAAAAATATAAGTTGTGGTTTTTTAACAAAGGTTGAAACTAAAATTGTTTCAAGCATAAGTTTCTAAATCACAAAAATGTGTTCAATTAAAATGCAAAACTTAAAATAAATTAAAGATTGTCCAAAAATAAACCGTTCATTTGCATAATTTAGAAGGCAATTCACTCTTGCTTATATCATTTGTTAAAAAATTAAATATTATATTTAATTTCTTAGCTAAATTCGCTGGACCTAATTGTTTGAGTACTAATAAATAAATTACACCGAAATAAAGTGGAACTCGGATGACCGCAGTTCCTCTGCTTCCAATTACTTATTTACATTTTTGTATATTCTATAATATGATTGATGTGATAAACCCCCACTAAGCTATCAAATCATACTACTTTTCTTCTTTATTTCATCTACATAAGTAATAATTAAAACTTTTATCGATTTATAAATTTAAATTTTAAACTACAATCTTGTAATTAATTTCTCATTAAAACAATGTATAATTTTAAACATGAAAAAAAAATTATATAGATACTGTACCTACTGTATTTTTCCAATCTAAAAAATGTTCTAAATCAAATCTCTCAGATAATAACAATGCTTTAAAAATATTTCCCGGTTAACTTTACTCTTCCTTCAAATACATTCATTTAAATTAATAGATAAGCATACCCATCTGCCGTGGTATCGCCAAAATTTTTGTCGAACTTTTATTATTTAACAAAATACAATTTCACCTGAATGGAATTTTAGTAAATACTACATTTTTTTGCCATACTACAAAATAATATGGATGTAATTTGTAAGTAAGAATGAATAAATAAGTACATATTAAGATTATTTAATTATTATCACATACCTTAACATATTCCAGCAATTTTGAAGCAGGAACACAAAATTCCATTTCAAACCGGTGTAGAGATCCATGATATTCACATACAAGTAAATCTCTTGCTTGACGTATCAAACAATTACGGGAATAATTGTAATTGTGGTAAAGGTGTCCAAAATAACGATCCACCAAACCAGCAACTTCTCCTTTTACCTGAAAAATACAAGAATTGATTGAATTATAACATAATTTCATTCTTTAATTTATGGTACAATATAAATTAATACTAACTTAAAAATTTTGTTATAAGAAAACATTCATTACCTAATATTATAATGATTTCATCAACAAATTTTACCGTCAGTGTAAGTTTATCCCGCTATTTATAAATCAATCAATCATCATCCAGGTCGAATTTTAATACGATATTTGATTAACTACGTCAATATTAAAACTAATTACCAATAAAATAATCAAATTAGGTATATTAAAATTTGAGTTTGAAAATACATTTTTAACAATCAATATTAGCATGCTGGCATGGGCTTTAATAAATATTTATTTCTCCAAACAGAAAAAAGTTTTCTTCATATCGTTCATATTGTAGACACTTGGAAAGTAATTTTGAGAATTCGATTTTTCTTTGCTTTGTTAAAAACCTAGTTAATTAAAGATAATAATATATTCTATGTGTAAAGGAAAAATAGTATGATTTATTCCGAGCAAAAGTCCGCTTTGCTCTTCCGTGAACCTTATATACACTGACTACGAAAAGTTCAACTTTTTCTCCCAATTAAACAATGTTAAGAGTAATTATTATGAATAACAATTTTCATATTATTTATTTTTTATATGGTTTATGATCAGAACATTAAAAATATTAAAATAATCATTTTTAGCCGAAAACTATTTCATATTTATGAGAATTTCCAAAATCATTTTTCAGTTTTCAAAAGAAAAAGATTCTAGAAGTATAACTAAGAAATATTTATGTTAGTAAAGAATATACATTTTTATGTTAATTTCCCTAAGTATAGAATATTGCAATAAAATACAAATACTGTGAAATGCGCGTTCTTAAAGGGGGGGGTCTATGGGGGGCCATTTTCCATTTTTAATTTTTAATTTTTTATAAATTACAGATTTTGTAGTGTGTAGATATTAAAAGTTAATTTAACAAATAGTTCCCCCTCTCTAAACTCCAATATAATTAAATTGTAAATTAAAATTTCAAAATATTTAAAATAACATTTAGTTATAGGTATTATCCGCAATGTAATAAAAATGAGTGGACAAAAGCGATCATAATAAACTTGATACGCTTAAGAACCACAACATAATAATTCATATTTAATTGGATTATGAATTTTAATATAATTATTATAATAACAAACGGCTGAAATATTGCTTCACCAACCGCGATGTACTTACATGTAAATTTGCATTTTATAACTTTAACAATAGATTCTGAACGGCAGCAAGAAATTAAACTAAAACTTGATCAACAATATCTACAACTCTTCAGAATATTTATGGCTTAAAATCAAACTAGAGTTGTAATAAATAAGAATTTAAAACTTATATTATTTAGTCTAATTCATTGTTTAAATTCTCAAGAGACGGGTTGCGACTGATTTATAATATTTACATACTTGTAAAACGTTCAAACAGCGCGGTCGCTTATGTTTATTACAGGGGCAATAAGTTATATGAACTGGGGGATGGGAAATTTGAGTAAGGATAAGGGTTTATTGTTAAACGCATTAGTAGTTATATGAGGGAGATTTTTTTACGCTATTTGTTACAGTAATTATCGAATGAACAAGCAGCGTGCTTTGTAATTACTATACTGCTTTTCCGGTCATTTAAGATAAAGATCTAATTACATCATTTCACTATACAATTGATTATTATTAACGTTCAGTTGGGTAATTGATAAAATATCTATTATTGCAATTTAATAATCAAATGCAGTAGATGTCGCTTAGGTAAGCTGCTCTTACCCATTTAGTATAATAACTGCCATGAAGATTTTAAATGTTTTGTTAAGCACTTGATTTTAGTACTACTGTTATTTTTATATTTAAGAAATTCTTCAATATTTTAATAAAATATCACATACATTATATCGTTCGTAATGAATGCATATTCTAGCTTTATTTTTCGTAAAACATTTCGAGTTACGCTGATCGAGTTTTAGTAAAAGTCAAACAATTACTAAATATAAATCATTGCTATTCCACCAGTAATCTGTCATTTTGGCATCTACTACTTTTAGCCCCGGTTTCATATGGTGTAATATGACGGTAAATTTAACTAATCAATAGAAAATATATAATTATTAACACTAACAACCTAATAATAATCATTGGTTAGTTTTAATCTCTTGTTAAATATTTATGAAATAGAACACTAGGCTTTTATAGGCAGTATATAGCATGAAACCTTATGGTTTGCGCCGTGTCCGTCCGTCCGTTCATCGGCATGTTATTAAATACATTCCCATTATATTTTTTACATGACATTAAGTAAAATTTGAAAAATATGTTATTTAATTATTATAAACCTCTTAATACAGGTGTAGTACCTACTCTCTAGATATTAATAGACTATAGTTCTTCTATCACAATTATATAAAATAATAACAGAGTTACAAAATCGCTCCATCTAATAAAGTGCTCAATGTATCCCAGGTAGCACAAAATATTGCGCAATATTGGAGCATCATTGTGCCAATATTGGAAAATTACGCAATATTGGCAACGTCTAGTCAATATTGGAGCAATATTGATTACCATTGTTGCGGCAATAATGGCTAACAATATAGGTGCAATATGGATTACCTATATTGGGACAATATTGTTTATCCACGTTGGGACAATAATTATTATAAACTGCATTATTATCCAAATAATATTGAAAATATTGTCCCGAATAACTTTAAAGTTATATTATTAATGATTGTCATCATTTAGAAAATGTTATGCTACCATATTTATAAATTTTCATGTTTTACAGAAATCCAATATTGGTACAAGATTGCGAACCAATATTGCGGCATTATTGTGCAGCTATATTGTGACAATATTGCCTAGCAATATTGGAGCATTATTGATTACCAATATTGCGGCAAAAATGGCTAACAATATAGGGGCAATATTGCTTACTTATATTGGGGCAATATTATTTACACACGTTTGGTACAATAATCATAATAAACTGCATTAATATCCCAATAAGATTGAAAATATTTTCATAAATAACTTTAAAGTTATATTATTAGTGATTGTCATCATTTGGAAAATGTATTGCTACCATATTTCTAAAATTATCATGTTTTATAGAAACCCAATATTGGTACAAGCTTGCAATCCAATATTGTGGCATTATTGCGCAACTCTATTGGGGCAATATTGCCTAGCAATATTGGATAATGATTGATTACCAATATTGCGGCAAAAATGGCTAACAATATAGGTGCAATATTGCTTACTTATATTGGGCAATATTATTTACCCACGTTTGTACAATAATTATTATAAACTGCATTCATATTCCAATAATAATTGAAAATATTTTACTAAATAACTGTAAAGTTATATTATTATTGATTGCCATTATTGGAAAATGCATTGCTACAATATTTCAAAAATTTTCATGTTTTATAGAAATCCAATATTGGTACAAGATAGCGAACCAATATTGCGGCATTATTGCGCAGCTATATTGGGACAATATTGCTTAGCAATATTGGAGCATTATTGATTACCAATATTGCGGCAAAAATGGCTAACAATATAGGGGCAATATTGCTTACTTATATTGGGCAATATTATTTACCCACGTTGGTACAATAATCTTTATAAACTGCATTAATATCCCAATAAGATTGAAAATATTGTTATAAATAACTGCCAAGTTATATTATTATTAATTGCCATTATTGGAAAACTGCAATATATCTAAAATTTTCATGTTTTATAGAAATCCAATATTGGTACAAGATAGCGAACCAATATTGCGGCATTATTGTGCAGCTATATTGGGACAATATTGCTTAGCAATATTGGAGCATTATTGATTACCAATATTGCGGCAAAAATGGCTAACAATATAGGGGAAATATTGCTTACTTATATTGGGCAATATTATTTACCCACGTTGGTACAATAATCTTTATAAACTGCATTGATATCCCAATAAGATTGAAAATATTTTCATAAATAACTGTAAAGTGATATTATTATTAATTGCCATTATTGGAAAACGCATTGCTGCAATATTTCTAAAATTTTCATGTTTTATAGCAATCCAATATTGGTACAAGATTGCGAACCAATATTGCGGCATTATTGTGCAGCTATATTGGGATAATATTGCGGCAAAAATGGCTAACAATATAGGGGAAATATTGCTTACTTATATTGGACAATATTATTTACCCACCTTGGTACAATAATCATTATAAACTGCATTAATATCCCAATAAAATTTTAAATATTTTCATAAATAACTACTGTAAAGTGATATTATTATTAATTGCCATTATTGGAAAACGCATTGCTGCAATATTTCTAAAATTTTCATGTTTTATAGAAATCCAATATTGGTACAAGATAGCGAACCAGTATTGCGGCATTATTGTGCAGCTATATTGGGATAATATTGCGGCAAAAATGGCTAACAATATAGGGGAAATATTGCTTACTTATATTGGACAATATTATTTACCCACCTTGGTACAATAATCATTATAAACTGCATTAATATCCCAATAAGATAGAAAATATTTTCATAAATAACTTTAAAGTTATATTATTAGTGATTGTCATCATTTGGAAAATGTATTGCTACCATATTTCGTAAATTTTCATGTTTTATAGAAATCCAATATTGGTACAAGCTTGCAATCCAATATTGCGGCATTATTGCGCAGCTACATTGGGACAATATTTAAAAAAAGTTTATAAATGTGATATTTCTACTTATTGGATTGTATCTTTGTATTTTATTTTGGAAAATATCAATCATAAATATTAAGCAATAATAATTATATAACATTCCTGAAAATGAGATATACATATTTTCTTATAGGTATATTTACCACGTGGTTTCCCGCGGCACTAATCCGTAGTTGCCGTAGTTGTGTCGCCATCACGGAATTTTTGAAAAAGACTATTTTTGGCTAAATAAATTCAGTAAAAAAAATCTTAAACAGTAGGTTTGCTTGCATGTAAAAGACATATTTATATTAAACATGCAGTTAAACTCTCAGCGATAATAATAATACAGAGCGAAACTGAAAGTAGTATATTTTTCAAAATTTTGCAAATCCGTGAACCGGAAAAAGTATTCAAAATTACGTGTATTAATAATACTAGAGTTTTATAAAAAATTAAAATGTACACATTATATTGATGTGTAATTTTTTTGTATTAATATAAATTTTCATAGATGTTAATTGTCCAAATAATAATATTTGAATTCTATCAAATTTTCTTAAAGTGGATCACGTTCTCTGTGTTATTTTGTGCAAATTGTTTTACAAAAATAGCGCGATTCGTGCAATAATGACGATTTATTGACCACGTGGTAAAATATTTGAACCAAAAGAGGCGAGCTCTATGGAGTTGAGTATAGCCGCGAATTTTAGTGCCATGCGAAAAAGGACACCCTAAATACAGGAAAATAATCAAAAATAGATACAAAAAATTTCGGGATGGCCCACAATAAATAGGATGTAAACGATAGGTTTTCGTGCCGTCGCCGCGCCGTAGGACACATTTCTATATACAGGGTGACCCAGACCACCCGTATCAGTACTTTTTTTCAAAAACGGTAAGTCGTAGAGAGTTGGGCTAAAAAAATTTATTACAAAAGCCCTAATGACGAATCTAATGGTGATATTATTATTTCCGGGAAAAGTCGGCATCCAGAGTAGTTTGCTCCAGAAAGTCCAGAAATCCAGAATTTTAAATGGCACCATATGTCGAAAGTAGTATCGTTGGAAAGCTCTTTAAAAAATAAGCAAGTTTTGTAGGAAAAATTTTTTTATTACTCCCACTCCTTTTAAGTTATATTCGACTTAAGTTATTTAATTTTAAGTTATTTAAATTTCAATTTCTTATAACGAACTTAACTTTAAAAAAGTCAGCACTTGAAATCCAGCTACCGCGTTAGAGCAATGTCACAAGTATTCAAAATGTCTTCCATTTACTTCTAAACATTGTTGAGCTCTTCTGGTTATATTATCAGTGGCTCTAAGTACTTCTTCAGTGTTTAATGATCGACAGGCATTGCAAATTCTGAGCTTCATATCATCTCTCGTTGTCGGTTTTTCTGTATAAACAATATCTTTGATCTGACCCCAAAGAAAGTCTCAAGTCTTCTGGTTGAAATATTCGGATCAACAATTACTGCAGCAAGAATATCAGTTGCTTTTTCATCACGTACATGTCGCATAATCCGATTACCCCGATTGTTTGTTGGTTGCACCTGGCCTCTGGTACAAATACGTGCTGCCAATCTCCGAAAAACATTGAAAGATTGACGGGCACGTTGAGGATATCTTTCAGCATAAAAACGGATAATTTTACGACAGAGGGATAAAACAATTGCAATTATTAATTATTGTTTAACCCGATAGCTAGATTTTGAATGCCAATTTTTAAAATAAAGTCAAAATAATCAAAATAATAACTTAATAACCTAAGTCGAATATAACTTAAAAGGGGTGGGAGTAATAAAAAAATTTTTCCTACAAAACTTGCTTATTTTTTAAAGAGCTTTCCAACGATACTACTTTCGACATATGGTGCCATTTAAAATTCTGGATTTCTGGACTTTCTGGAGCAAACTACTCTGGATGCCGACTTTTCCCGGAAATAATAATATCACCATTAGATTCGTCATTAGGGCTTTTGTAATAAATTTTTTTAGCCCAAATCTCTACGACTTACCGTTTTTGAAAAAAAGTACTGATACGGGTGGTCTGGGTCACCCTGTATAATGTGAATTATATCATACAAAATAACATGGGAGAGGGGGGAGTAAAATAAACGTTTTAACCAATTAAACGTTTAAATGCAGTCTCATTAAACTTAAATTTTCATAACATGGGGGGGGGGGCTAAAATAAACTTCCCAAAATTAAGGAACCTTGATTTAAACGTCTCGTCTGTACAAAAGATTACTCCACTCAAAGTTGGATTCATGCACTGGCGTTTTGCGATTTTCGTTTTGCAATTTTTAGCGAATGTTGGTTTTGATTGGTTAAATTTCAACTTAGGTTCAAATTTAATATAATATTAAATTTAATAAAATATTAAAATTATTCAAAACCCGCTATGTCCGTGAGATTGTACCTTAACACTAATCTAAACAGCTTAAATGATCGTTATGTAAGCTTATAAGTAGTTTTTATTTAATTGAAAACAATTGTCCGAATAACCGACTGTACCCTATTTCAGTTACTACGAAAAATTTTTCTTTTGTTACTTTTTACGTTTTCCTATGAATGCAATTTATTATGTGAGTAGCTTATTGTATCCTTGTATACAATTTATTATATTGTAGGTACAATCTAAGATTTAAATTATTTCAAAATTTACCTCTTTTGGGCTTTTAAAGCTTAGGGTTTTAGTATTTAAAATTTTAAATGCAAATAATAATCAATTGATCTTTGGTTTAAGTAGTGTAACTCGATATTAGACATATCAATATTTTAGCAAAACCCGAAAAAGTATACACACACTTTCCAAAACTGAAATGTTTTGAAGTTATCACAGATCAAATATACAAAAATATATATTAAACGCAAACGTTTTCATCACACTATGCATCATCGGGCGATGAACTAGGTTTTCTATTGAACATTGGTATGATAATATACATCAAAACAGGCAATTTTTAGGCAACGAACAATGAGGAACAAGAAAAAATTAAAACATGTCTTAATTTTTTTTGGTTAAAGTTAAAAATTCCCCCGCCCCTCTTTAGACACCCATGTATAGTACCGCTAGATTGCTATTGCACACTACTACAGTAAAAACTTTTTTTTTTGATTGAACAAAGCTACCGAGTTTCACTTCTTTTTATTATCGTATAGCGGTCCACTAATTTTAAAAGATTTAGTATGTTCTGCAGAGTATATCAATTTTTTACACCAAAATATTGTCTTCAGAATGCTAAGTACAAGAAAACATGAAAATGAGATTAAACGGCAAGAATCTAATGAATTAATCAAAAAGTTCTGCCTGAATTTTGAAAAAATTTATGGACTTGGTGAAATGGTTTACAACGTTCATTTTATAAAACATTTAGTTGCAGATACTGTCGACTCAAATTTAAAGTTAGAAGCGATAAGTTGTTTTTCGTTTGAAAATTTACTAGATTCGTTATTGCAATTGATAAGAATTCCAAACAAACAGTTACAACAAATAATATGCAGGATCCAGAAACGAGGTAGTGCTAATTTCGGTTTTACTCCCACAGAAGTTTAAACAGAAGTTTTATAGAAACAATC
This sequence comes from Cantharis lateralis, assembly GCA_963170105.1. Taxonomy (NCBI): domain Eukaryota; kingdom Metazoa; phylum Arthropoda; class Insecta; order Coleoptera; family Cantharidae; genus Cantharis; species Cantharis lateralis. Next base: position 53,390,865 of record OY720624.1, on the reverse strand, counting down.
AAATCGGACGAAAAAAATTGCTTCATATTAACGTACAATAATAAGGTTGCGAAAGTCACAAAAATTGAAAATGAAATTTTTACAATCAATATGTTCTCTAGTACAATTAATTTTTTTACTAGACCTTTTCAATCAATGCAAGTTGGAATTTATAAAATTTTGAATTTAGGCTAATATGAATATGAGATATCATTAAAAGAAATAAAATCCATATGTTGGGTAACAGGGGGTAACAGCATTATGATGATTACTTTGTTGCGGTGGAGTTATTACCTCATGTTTAATTTTGTTCTTGCAAATAAAATAAAAATTTTTATTTATATTATTCATACAATAAATTATACCGATTTATACCGACCTAAAATAAAATTAACAAAAATTATCATTATTAATAACTTGTTAATAATGATAATCTAGAAATCAAGTTTCAACAAGCAGGCGTCGTAGGTCCAACGGTAGAGCGGTAGGGTTTCAAATTCATAGAGCAATCCGGTTCAGGTTCGAATCCCAGGTAAGTTAAAAAAAAGTGTAATTTATATTTCAGTTAATTATCATATTTATAGATACTGCTCAGAAACTTACAATATAGAGAAGAAATGACTAATGCCCGTACTTATAGTCGATGCTTCGCTCGATCTCGGACTTGAGTCTGACTCAAGCACGAAATCAACCAATCAAAATAAACAATTTTGTACTTAAGTCGTGCTCAAGTTTTGCTTCAGCCAAGCATCGACTATAAGTACGGGCATAAGGCAATATTATATAATAAATAAAATTAAGTAAGAAAATTTATAAATAAAAAAAATATATAAATAACTATCAAAATTTTTTTAATTTTCAATCGTGGTTAAAGATTGGAAGCGATATTGAGCAATATTTTTTGCAATATTGAGCTATATTGGCATCAATATTGAGCTATATTGGCATCAATATTGCTTCAATATTGCTATCAATATTGTGGCAACATTGCAAATTGTTCTCATTAGTATATTGCGCTATATTGACATCTTTATTGTACCAATATTGGAAGCGATATGGCCGCAGCATTGAAGGCAATATTGCTTCAATATTGTGCAACATAGCTATCAATATTGTGGCAACATTGCAAATTGTTCTCATTACTATATTGGGCTACATTGACATCAATATTGCGCTATATTGACATCGATATTGCACCTATATTGGACGCGATATGGCCCCAACATTTAAGACAATATTGCTTCAATATTGCTAGCAATATTGTGGCAACATTGCAAAATGTTCTCATTAGTATATTGTGCTATATTGCTCTAAATATTGCACCAATATTTAAAGTATGACCGACCAATATTGGGTCAATATTGCGTGCTACCTGGGATGTATATTATAAGAGACCCAGTATCAGTAACTTACTATTATCGATGACTGCAAAATAATTTTTCGCAAAACAGCAAAAAACTGGATTCCATGTCATTCAAATATCAAAAGATTCACTTTTTTTGTAAAATGAATTACTTCATTTTTTCGTCATCGCGTCAATGAGTTGCACTAAAATAAAGTTTTATTCAAGGAAATTTTGATTTTTTTCAATCCTTCAGAGTAAAGTATAAAAATAAACTAATTGTTGCCACAAGAAAACTGTCAATTTAGTAATAAACGTCACTTTTCCTTTAGGTAGGTATCAATAATTAAATCATTTTGCGAATTTAGGAAGTGGAAAAGTGTTATGTATCCCACAGAGGACTAAAGTATCTTTTAATACCTTAGGTAATTATTCCCACTTATTAATAATACCCCTTTATAGTTCTTGAGTTTATAATATAGGTACCCAATAGGTACATAATTATGTATTTATGCAAACAATTTTTTACTGCGAATAAAATTTTGCACCCATCATCGCATTATCTTGATCACAAATGACAGAAACCTCAGTATTATTACCCTAACTTATTCCATACAGCTCGTAAAGCACCATAATACATCTAATTTTCAAAGAAATAATTAAATGTATCTAAGTACGAGATAAAATTTGTCTAAACGGAAACGTCTGCAGCATTTCGTCATGATGTTTAGGTACTACATTGTAGCGAGGATATCCGGTGTACAATATTAACAATGTTTAGAATTTTAATAGGGGGTCATCATTATTTATCTCAATAGTATTGAGGGGCTCCTATTTCAGTTCCCCATTCAACTAATCAACCAATGAAGCATAACACAATAATAAAAAATATACCGAAAAGATAAGATGAAAAAATGAAGTATAACCAATTAATGTACATTATGTAATGTATTTACCATAATTAAATATATTCAACAATTTATTTGATCTTATAATATATCGTTATGTATTATTTTTGTATATTGAGGTGGCAAATTACTACAAAATTTTATCATAAATCATTTGTTTTATTTGTAAATATTTGTAATTCTCACAAATTAGCTTACTTAGCGCCAAATAGCAAATACACGTGTTTTTTATATCAACATGGTGTTGTCTATATATCCGATTTTGAAGCCACTTAATTTTAAAGAACATTTTATATAATTTATTAAATTAAAGTTTAATTGTGAAATAGAAATGTTTATAATTTAATATTTGGAAGTGAATTTGGAGCTAAGGAAAGTTTAGAGGAAAATAATTAAAGAGAACATTTTTGTAGTCACTGCTTTAATAGTACTATTGTATTTATATTATTTGCATTGTTTATAATACTCGAATAATATAATTATTATCTAATTATTTGCTAGTTCATGAAAGCAAAGCTAGCAAAAAGGAGGATGTGGAAGTGACCAAAACGATTTTTCGCCATAACTTGCATTCTTAAAACTTTTCAAATTTTTTTAATTCAAATAATTTGTAACACAATCAGGTTTTTGGAGAAGATTAGCAAAGAACCGTCCGGGCTGAAAAGCTTAGATTCTTAATACACAAGTAACACAAACCGTCTGCACCTGTATCGCTTTAGTTTTGTCGTTCCTTGAATTAAATGTTAATTTGAATATTATATACTACTAATTTCAAATATAAAACTGCCAGTCAACCACATCAGTGGATTGATGTGATCGCTGTTCGAATCTCGGACTTGACGGAATTTCTTAGCTCGGCCTTCCGGTGTGCATCGGGTGTGTGGATTTGTTACAAGAATTGGTTCTATATTTACACAAGTCTGACAAATTGACAGAACGTCAGGGTCAAAACTAAAAAACGCAAATTTTCAATTATTATAATTTCACTTTTCAATCTTCACTATCATATCTACTTAAAACAATTTATTCACCTTCAAATCAAATTACACACTTCCATCTTTAATACTAGTACTAAATTAATACTAGTAAAATTTGATTTGTGACCACTCCGTCATTTTGGCACCAAAAGCCCAGTATTCTCCGTTGGTTGGCGTCAGTTTACCAACTCGCAGGAATTTTAAAATTTACAAACTTCAACAAACTTAGTCGAGAACTAAACAAAACTAAATCAAAATTTAAACAATACCCCCCACCTGCATATAAAAATTCTACGACAATATAATATATTGTCATGTCCTAAAAGTCAGAGAAAGCTTGTATTTAATTTAAATTAAAATATTTATGTTTTTGCCGCGAAATTTTTTAGAATATTATAAAAGAAAGGGATAATAAGCGGTCTTTCCGCGGAGATAGTAGTGGACGGCCGCGATTCTGGTTGGCTGTAAGAATTTTAAGAGAAAATAGAAAATAAATTTGGGAAAGATTATTAAAAAAATATCGTCACTTCTGCCGCAATACCTCCAATCATTAGCACACCAAATTTTATCTGAATCGGTTATACATTCCCGGAGATATGATGTCATTTTCATTTTTTTAATTTATTTTATTGTGGTAGCCTGGCAAAGATTGGACACACGTCCAAAAAGTTTGAATGCCATCGACGTAGAAATACCGAAAAAAATCGAGGGACAATGACTTTTTTTAAGTATTCGCAAAAAAAAATTAATTATTTTTTTTCATATTGCATTCCTAATTTTTATCAAAGGGTTCCATATGCTGTGAAGTCCTTTGAGGGCAATGTTCCTACATACCGAATTTGATTGACATCCTTTTAGTACTTCAGGAGTTATTTACTCTTGAAATTTTAACTTTGACAGCTTGTAATTTTTGACAGATGACAGGTAGAAAATTCATTTCATCTATTCTGGATATAGCTTTACAAGGTCTTTAATATAACCTATCGCAAGACAAAATCGCTTTTAAAAATCTTATATCATTTTCTTGTAGTGGCACTCCTGATTGATAGATCGCGACGAAAACCTTATTTTCACTTTTTTACCGTAAACCCTACTACTATACCAAATTTGGTCCTGATTGGTTGGATGGTTCAGGAATAAATCGAGAGACAAAATCTGGCAACCGACCGACCGACAGACCACAAAGAAATTTATTTTTTATTTTTTGCAGATCTTTACATTTCTGGACGCGGTGATCTCGAAAATGTAAAAAAAAAATTTTAATTTTTTTTCGATTACCATACCTCCCAATTGTTTTTGGTTGATTGGATGTAATAGTAATGTTTTTGGAAGGTATATTTAAAAATTTAATTTGGATATACGAAAAATTTATTTTTGATTAGAAAATTTTCTTCGAAAGTGATAACAGGTATCACAATTTATTTAGATTTATTTAAACCCTGACGATCATATTACATAACAATATATTTTAAATATAACTTTTACGAATGACTTTTGTTATTAAATGTTCAATATTCACCAATAAATGCATGAGAAATATTGATAGGCTTCCAAAATATTAGTTCGGCTGTTCTCTATGGGAGACTAAATCAAATGACCCGCTTAAATTTGTATCTTGAATAATTATAGTGTCACTGCAGAACATTTTCTGTACAAAAGAAAGTAACAACATTATTAATGAATATCTAAATACTACGTATATCGATATCCTTTTATCACAACTTACATACTAGTACGTATAATAATAATTAATTTTCGTAACTAATTTAATTGTAACTAATCGTTAATGTTTTATATTTATATATATCTACATTAATGATGTACAATAATTATTTTTGCTACTTTTCTCTTCAACTCATGAAATAGTCACATTCGAATTCAATGTTAATTCAAAAATTTTTTATGGTTTATTGAATTTTTTTCTATAATAAATTATTAATCTAGGTGCCTAATTTATACCTAAATAGTAATTCATATCATAAGAGAACATAGTTTCGAATTAATAAGTTTACCTGTTTAACTCTAAATTTTTTCTTGTTCAGGGAGATTAATATGTATTTTATTCAGTTTTGCAGTTAACTTTTTATAAATCCGTATTTTGCAAATAAGATATAGAATTTCATTCAAGAAATGGAAGGTATATATTGTTGTAATAATTAATTGTTGTGAAGATCAGCATGATCATTCTACGTTAATACAACAGGCGCGACTTTACTGGAATAACAAGTTTTTATACTGTTACTTTTTTGTATAAATTTTTAAGACACCTTAAAAAAATTTCAAAAAATTTCACGCATGGATAATGTTAATAAACATAATTTTCATAGTGCATCGTCATAAAAAAATTTCAAACATCAAAGTGAACCAGCATGGTTTAGCGTAAGCCTACACCGGTAGACTAGAAACTGTTCTGGGACATTTCGCTGATACTTTCGATTTACTACTAAAATAAAAACTTTTAAAACAATAACTAATGGCAAATGGAAACTTAATTAAGAATTACTAATCGCAGAATAACAATGTTCTAAGTATGTAAATAATTTAAAGATTTCAAAACTTAACGTAAGGTAATCTGAGGGAATATGGCAGCATGGGTAATATGCCGCACTGACCTTTAATGATCCTATTCGGCACTGTGAATAGTCGTGCATCACTTGTTATAATGACAGTGTTACATTTGTACAGTATTTCCTTAAAACTGCATTGTTTTTGGCAGTAAATGCAAGGTAAGCATTCAAAAACAACTACCTACTAAAGTTTAGATTGAATGCACTGGCCGTCATTACTATGTTATTTGTGGATAACACAATTTTCTTCCAGATGCAGTTTTCTTCCACTTTCACTTATAGTAACTAAGAAGGTATTTTGATACTTTTTTCCGAAAAACTAATTTTCCTGTATTTTTAGAACCATAACACACAAATATGTCGAAAAAATTCAGAATAGAAGTAATATTTTTAAAATTATTATACTATACAACAATACTTTCTCAATACCCAGCGACCATTTTTTTTTAATTTTACCACACTGTGGAATAATTAAATGATTAGTAGCAGGTATGTAGTTTTAATAGTTTTGTTACCAAGTTGGATATTTTGAATTATGAAATTATTTAAATTGTTACAGAATGCCCCAAAACAACATTAAAAAAAATTTACAAGCTCAGTGGAGTGCTGAAGATCCCCAGGTAGCTGGGAGTGAAATCCGATAAAAAAAAGAGATCTTCTGGAGAAATATTACGGATTTATAAAGTACTAGTATACGTACTTTGATGAGGAAAATGAAAGAAAATGTGTATTTTCCTTGTTGCGATATATTACCAACAATTAAGTCAAAATTTAATAAGATATCCCCTCTCCAAATATCGTTGTAATATTTCCCCAGTATACCTTATAATTTTAGTGACAATTTAGGAGTGATATATCTAAATATCCTAAGGAAATTTTCTGGTAGCGAAATGTCTTAAGCAAAATTGCCGGGAGCTAAAAAATGTCTAGGAAGAAGGTTACCTGCAGTTCAAATTTTAAATCCTGATCGCGTAGAATACACTGTAACAGGGCCGTATATAAGGGGGTGGTTTTGGGGGTTCAAACCCCCCCATGGGTTAAGTAATAACTGAACAGATGTACAAAGGAAATAATAAAAGCTGCAGGTTATTTCTAACAAAGAAGCTAGAATTTCTTAGTATTTCCTGATAACAAAAATTAAATTAAAATACGGACATATTAACCTCTTTTTGAATTCCCTAAAACCCCCCTCCCATGGCCAATGTCTAACTGCGGCCCTACACTGTAATCTAAAACCTAAGCTAAATGAAGGTAACAGGAAACCATTTTGTCTTCAGTAAGTTACTATTTCACTGCCACTCATGGTATATGGCAATCTAAAGCATACACATTGGAAAACACTTAGATAATATGCCAGTTTTTATTCCAAGTAAATTTTTTATGAACGAAGTTAGTAATAAAAAGATAATAAATAACAACAATGTAAATAAGAATTCAATAGATTAATTTAATAAGGATGTTTGTTGACATCCATCGCTGCTTGTCTAAACTACTATGTATACCTAACTGATAGTCATGTAGTCACTGATACTAAACAATTAAGGTTGTTAAGAAGCGGGGTGGGGATAAGCGGTGGTGGGGACTCTGTCCTATGCTAAATACATAGGATAATGTATTCACTGCCAACTTCAAATAAACAAAATTTTAATAATTAAAATAATGAAAATGTGTTTTTTTTTATTAAAAATACTTAGTTTTTAATAATTTAGTTCTTTATTTTATTAATTTAAATAGTTTTGGTCAGTTAAACGTTTTTTTTACTCATTTTAAAAAACTTTTCTTGATAGCTATCGAATCTAGTTAGCTTTCCTACTATTTTTTTGAATAAAAACTTAATTTTTTCAGAAACTAAAAACAGGACTTTTTTGAAATTTGGTACACTTATTTGTAAGACTTTCATAAATATTTTGGCAAATTTTTGTAATGATGACATTTCTGATGTCGAAGTAATGACAAACCCGTCCCGTGCATTTACCGCAATGTTAAAACGTAACTTGGACATTTTTTATTTCGATAACTAAGAACAGGATTAAGTTCAAACTTTGCCAGAAGTTTCTTTATTATGCAATAAATATACTGTAAAAATTTCAAAAACTTTTCATTTACTTCGATTTTCTTCTTAACAACCTTAATTGAATCCTGAATAAATTATAATAATTAATAAATTTATTATTAACCAGTGGTGAATATGGTCAACGGACCGGTACGATTAATAATAATATTTTATACAAATAGGCTCAATTAGGTCACAATAGTGGGACTTTAATCTAATAGTAAAAATTAGTAGATATACTTATAATACTTATTGAAAAACATTTAATCTGGATTTCCTCTGCATTAAACTAAATTCATTTGTTCCTGATTCTACGCGTCCAATATTTTAATTTATATTGTCGTAATAACAATATTGTTTAGCCTTAATGTGATAAAATGTGAATAGGGTTTTTATACTTCCTTAGTTATGCCATAATTCTACACTTTAAATGTAGCCCGATCATCCTAGACAAAATTTGACTAAATAACTCAATTAAATAAGTATGAAATTTTTTGACGCAGTTAGGTTCCAATGATGGAGTAGCATATGAAATCACAGTTTTATGCCAAAATTTGCTATGGCGTGTACTGGGAATTTTGGATTTTGTGTTTTGTCGATTTTCGGTCCTATTTTGCATTTATCACTAAAAATGATAATGACCTAATTTATAGAGAATTAAATTTTCTTCCTTTTTTGTATGGACAATTTTATTGTAAAATAATTATTTATTACTAATAATATGCAAAAAGTGTGAAAAATTAGGAGATTGGCTCATTTTTCAACTTTTGGACCATTTTTATTAAAAAAAAAATGAAGAAGCTGTAGAAGACTAAATTCCCTACAACTTTCGTAGATACAAGTTTTTCGTACGACGAATGGATCACGGCCGGGGACACGCTCAACACAGAGACATGGTGGAACTCGCAGGTATGGGTGCCTGGGATCGGGACAATAAAATGGCTTACGGGAAGGGTTGACCTAATTATCACCTTTATTCGCGAACTGAAAAATGTCTATTTTTTAATATTTATAGTATATGTAAATGTTTCTTTTATCTTCTGAATGTGGCCAAAGACTACTTATTTAGCGCTGTTTCAATGTTATTTTACATTTAGTGCTTGAATTCAGTTTTTGTGTGGAAGAGGGCAAGTTCTTATCTACGCCAATGCAATCAATGCAAATTGTGATTATTCACAATGATTTAAGATTATAGTGCTGTTAAGTACTGTTAGTGCTGATTAGTATTTTTATTTATTTATATTTAGAACAGTGTGCCCTTATTTTCCCCTTGATGTTATTTAAACAAAGTGCTATAAATATTACCAAATTTCGCATCAATAAATTGAAATTTATTTTAGGTAATGTATTTTACTCATTTTATAGCTGTAAAAAGCAATTTCGATATGAACGACTTTTGAACGCCTATAGCAACAAATTTGCAGTTCAAACTAAATTACATTTGATGCACCCACGGCCAAAATAATTTAAGCTGTTCTCATAGCAGTGTCCTGCTGTTTGATATATTAGTGCACTTGATATCCAAACCACTATTTTGCACTTTATACAATTCTTTTCAGTTTTAAGTAATACGTAGTAAGCAAATACAAAAAGAAACTAAGAATAATTAATAACATTATCTTAAATTTCAACATATTAAGCTAATTCCACTTTGTACACAGGAACATAAAAAGTTATTCTTCAAGAAATGAATATCGAATTTAATTAAACAGAAGTTTGATATTATAAGTATAAGCAGTAATATACGAGTAGTTATATTTTCCCGGTTGTAGTATATTACTTCATGACATTGCCTTTACAGGAAATTCATGTAATAAGTAAGTATAATCACGATGTCCGTGATGGAAAAATTATTACATAATTTTGTATGACATTGAAACTATTTCATAAATTTTAACTGTAAGAATAGCATTATTTGTAAGAAATCTAGAACAGTCTCATACATTGTCGATATTAAGAAAAGGCGCAATTTATTTTAGGTCATAATCATGACCTAAAGGGATTTAGTTCCCTTAATACCAATATAGATACTTATGTATAACATTACTAACAAAAATTGACGTCAACTCTCGGCCATTACAAAGGTGATTATATATTTTTTTCCATTATTTTGTAAAATGCATTGCAAAATCATAGAAGACACTGCCATGTAGAAACTAGAGAAAATATTATAATGTTCAATTAGATATGTAGATAAAAATTCAGTTTTTATACGTTGCCTGGCTTTAATTATCCTCGGCTTTGCCTTGTCTATATGAATAAATCATCAATCGTATAGTAGTGAAACTTCTAGTTTATTGCCTTCTTTGAATTTATTTTTTACTAACTTTTTTTATCTTTCTAGAAACTTTTGTTTCACAAACATGCTGCACATTTCCCACATTCTAAAGAGCTAAATTAAAAAAAAAATGATACGATCTTTCAATAGCGCAATCTGTTTAAGAACGGGGAAAATTGGGGTGAAATTGACCTCTTTTTTTCCATAAAGTTTGTAGATAAAACCAATCAGGTACTCATGTAGGGTGGCCATCAAACTGCAGGTTTCCCTGACGGAAAATTCCATGTTAAAAATTGAGTCTGGCGATTTTAATTTTTTTCCTATATAATTTCATGCACGAATTAAAAAAAAGTTATTGAAAAAATCTCAAAGGTATACTCTTGACCTTGAAAATCACATTTCAAGAATTTTATTTAAAAATTATTATATTTATATTTCGGCTCCAAAACTTGTAAACCCTAGTTTTTTTATGCGTAGTATGGAAAAATAGCTATTTATGTTACTAGTAATTAACATAAAGTTTAATATTTCAAGGACACCATTACAAAAAATATTCGGTAGTACACTTACTTATTTCCTAAATTATATCACGAAGAAACTGCTGTACACAGAAGTTGGCCACCCCTAGTATACAGGGAATACAGAATGAGTTTACCTGTGGGACTAAGAAAAACACCATTCAACGCCCGCCACATTGTTTTGACAATAGTGTAAAAAGTAATAGTGCCAATAATAATAATTATAACAGTAAGAAATCATCCACAAGAACAAAACAACCAAGTGCTAACATGCTGATAGAAACTTAAAATAATTTCAATTTTCGGCCTTAAATTCACCTTAAAGATGATTTGTGCATCTCTTATCGAGATGACCTTTTTATTTAGCTTTTACACAAAAACATACGAAAATATGGCTTTTCAAACAAATGGTGACTTCAAACATGAATTTGGCGCTCCTTTGTTTGCCGCCCTAGGCACGTGTTCCGACTTGTTTCTCCGGATCCGAGGATGTTTAGTATATTAAATTACGTAGAAAAACATCAAATGAATGGTCGATATTTCGACCAGTCCCGTCTTTAAAAGATTAATACTTTTTGTGGCATAAAGTTTTGAAAATAACGAAAAAACGCCTCCTTTAATGCAGTACTATCAGTGGCGGATTTAGCATTTAAGAGGCCCCAGGCGCAATTTAATTTTAAGGCCCCTTCTAAAAATTTTGCTTCTCACAGCAGTTGTCATTTTATTAGCCGACATAATTTCAATATGTTTTCCCTATGCCACAATTTCTTATGAATTATGAAATACGTTGCGATAATTATTAATTATTTTCATTACAAAAAAAGGTTAGATAAAATTAATAAAAGGCGAGCGCCTCTTGTGCCGGTTCGGAAATCCGCCACTGCTTATTGTGCAAGAAAATGTTAAAAAGGTTAAGAGAAGAGCGATTTCTCATGAAATTATGTGACGCGCATAAATTGCGCTCTATTAACGAGATTCATATAGGATATTTGACTATAATTTAAAAATATCACTGAATGATTCTTATGTGCATGTAACACATACGGAATTTTTTTTTCAAAAAATTTTAATCCAAAACACCAAAAATTAATGTTTTATATACTAAAAATAATGATTAGTTTAAGCGATCATTTATGGTCACGTGGTGTGTTTTTAATAAAACTGAAAAATACTTGGCCTAACTCAGTAGGACTCCGGAAAGGTTATTGTTAATGGCGGATTTAATATTTGAGAGGCTCCAGGAGAAATTTAATTTTGAGGCCCACTCTAAATATTTTTACTACTCAGTACTTACATCAGTTGTTATTTTATATTGGTTAATTTTCAATGTGTTTTTCCTATGCCACAATTTCTTATGAATTATGAAATACGCTGTGATAATTATTAATTAATTATTTTCATTACAAAAAAAGTTAGATAAAATTACTTAATTTTATATTTTGAGAGCTGAATTTTGAGGCCCCCTGGATTTATGAGTCCCCAGGCGCGCGCGCTCTTGCACCTGTTTGGAAATCCGCCACTGAGTACTATATCTAAATTATATTGTAATTAAGGGTATGCATAATATACCCTTGCAGGGGATCAAACTTTAAAAAAAAAAAAAAGAAAGAAACGTGCTGCACTCATTCAAATTCTACTTAAGACTATTGTAGGTGGTTTATGGTATGTCAGAGTTGTTTTTACATTCCATTGAGGAGACTCACAAAATATTGTGTGTATAAAAATGAATATCTATGATTATAATGAATATTATCTAATAATTCGTCGGCATAGTCTTAACACAATGTGGATTAAGATGAATGTTTTCCCATACATCTTGGTGCCTGCTATGAAACATCCGATTTGAATGACGCTATTTGTTGAATATTATCTTTAAAACTTGACGTCATACGTACTATAGGTGTTTATAAGTTTCAGTAAAAGTTTTTTTAATTAAAATTAAAGTAATAAGATAAGAAAGTTGAAGGATTTTCTGGGCTACCCATTAAAATACATATCCATACTGCGCAAGTTTAACAAAATATATTTTCAAAAAATTGTAAAACGAAAGACGGTCTTATCCAGTAGTAAAAAGGACACCCTTACCAAGTGCGACCCTGGTGTGTGAAACCTAAGATTTTGAGTTATTTGCTATGTAAAATGTTGTTAAGTTTGGTATCAGTAAGTTGGAAATTAAGAAACGTTAATAAGAGGAGAGAGTAAGAGAAAATTAAGAGTAGAGAGTAATCGTAAATTGTAATTAAATATAAAAAATAAAAGATTGATTTTCTAAAATCGTACATCGCTCAAAGATACATAATTTTTTAATAATCGTTTCTGCTGATTTTCCACTGTTCAGTTTAAACTTGCAAGCTACTTTACAAAATTAACATTTTTTTAGTGCTGACTCCCATAATGACCTGCCCAGATGTCGGAAAGTCTTTCAATAGTCAAGTTTTGTTTTCTAGGAGGTAGGTATTATTAATGGAATTTATGCTTGTAGAATAGGATAAACAAAAGCTAACAAAATTAGGTTATTACATTACTTATTTTAGTTATTGTACATCTAACCTGGGGCCCTATTCTCGAACTCACACGACTTGATTTGCATACGAAAATGCATCACTTTCGCATGAAAATGAAGTATTCGCACTCTCTGATTGGTTGATATGTAATGATTCGCATGCGAATCAAGTCGTGTGAGCTCGAGAATACGGCACTAGGACATAAGTTTTATAAGTGCTTGCACGTAAAATAAAACTTAATATTAAAGATTTTGAATTTTAAATAATGTACATAAGTAGATAAATTATTAAGTGTTACTAAACGACCTAACTGCTTAGGATTCTTATCATAGTGAAAGCTTATACATATTAAGAATTTATAGCCCATTATATTGAATGAAGAGTTTGATCACTACAGATTGGTATAAAAAGAGATAAGATATTCGTATATTGAAATTTCTATAAAAGGATTGAAGTTTATCTATTAGTAAAACTATCATTTTATTTATTAATTGTCATATAATTTTTTATTAATTTCTATAAGAGGTAATTTTTAAAATTGTTAATAAACGTAAAGATTTTGTAAACAATCTTAATTTTAAAAAACAGTGACTAGGAAGGCGTTGAACACGATGCAACTTTTCACACTACATAAATTGCGTTAATTATTACAAATTTTCGTGCGTAAGTTTTTCCAAATTATAAACTTATCTATAAGCTGCGCGGTTAAAATATTATTTACAATTTATTATAAAGAATTCCATTATGTCACAAGCCCATCAAGTAGTTTATAGAAAATATAATGTTTTAAATTACCAAAAATAAATTTTTTGTCCATTCTCATCACTATTTTTTCCATTCAAAAATATTTTCATGTTTAACAATAGTCAACTACATTAGATTAGTAAGTTAGTCAAACAACTGCTAATACTTAAGGTAGGGTGAAATGGAGCAAATGTTAAATTCTCAATTTTTAAGGCTTGTAGAAGTAAAATCCAAAATTTGTAATATACTGTTCGATACAGTTTTATACGATCTTGTCAAACACCCATTCTTTTGTTTTTTATTTTGTACACAACATTAAATATTAAAAAAAACCCTGATTTTGGTACAAAACGAAACAAGTGTGAAAATATGTGAAACGTGGGGACAGCTTCTATGCTAAGTAATATTGAAACATTCAAAGCACAAATAAATCAAGGGGAATAAACTTATATATTATTTTTTCATAAAATAAAATGTAAAAAATGCTTTTTTGTAGTTTATTGCCCACTACTAAAATTAAATAGTAGATAATTAATATAGTTGACCTTTTTTAATAATGTATTATTTATATTAATTTATTACGTATAATATTTTGAACCGCCGCGCCGCGTTAACCCTCTCTTCAGGATATTAAGGAACTTTTTTATTAATTTCGCGACATTATGATCTGCTAATTAAACTAACAGTAATCTTTAAGACGTTCTTATGTACTACCTACCATAGAAGTAACTGATTAAACTGAACTTTCGTTTGAATTTCGGAATACAAAACAATAAATTGAAAGATAACATGACAGCATCATATTAAATTTCTAAAATCTATGTTACCTACATACTATTCCGATGTTTCTGCTCTTCTCTCATTATGTAACCATGGACCAATCTGTAAAATTTTGCTTAAACATGTATAGGTACAGAAGAGGCTGAAAGTCAACTATTAATATACAGCACTTGTTTAAGCAACTGTCATCTGTAGCACAATATATAGGCAATACATAATATATGTACATAGGCTAGTACAGTGTATTAACACGAAAATGTCTCCGGTTTTTTTATTTCATTTTTTGATAATTCATACCTCCCCCGTTTGTAATTTGTCAAGTTTCCCATAAGATACATTGTTTCGTAAATATGTTTGAGAAAGAACAAACCAACCAATGGAAGACTAATATTTAATTGATAACACAACCAATACGCATTTTCAGATTTATATAACATAGGTTTTACATGTACCTTTAACTTAGAGAGCAAGTCAATAGTTTTAATAAAAATGTATACCACGTTAATTTCAAAACAGAAACAAGTTAGTACAATATGTCTAGCGTTTCCAATCAAACAATACAGAATAAGCTGGTATACACAGTAGAAAATATAGAGTAAAAATTTTACACTAAAGTACACTAGCTTGTGTTCATATAGGTCCACTCAATTTAGTGTAAATTTTTACACTAACAATTTTAATTAAGTGTAGTGTAATGAGTTCACTAAAGTTTGTTAAAATGTTAACCTTATTTAGAGTACACTGAACAAAATTTAGTGTTAAATAAAATTAAAAATAGAAATTAATTTACACTATTTTAGGTATACTTCAGATTAATTTCCTGGTTAAAATACACTAAATAGGTTAAAAAAAACTTAATGTAGTGTGAAAATTTCTTTATTTATACTTTTATAGTAGTAAAATTTACATTGCTAGTGTGTTTTGAAAATATTTAAGTATAGTTTTCACCCAATTAACTCAACGTATATTAATAAAAACATAACATTTAAAGACAAAAATTCAAAACAATTTAAGGATGTCGGAATTTCCGCCTATAAACGTAATTTTTTTATTAATTTTCGACGAATTAATTGGATAAAACAATACGTTAAAGATACATACTCGATAATATTTCAGTGCAATTTCGCAATCCGCAATAGTTGTCTTGCCCCTTATCTAAAAAAAATTATTAATAATCTATGCATAATAAAAAATATTTAAGTTCAATACTACCACTTAATACTTGATTTCGCTTCTACCATTTTAATTTTCCATTGGCTTAGTAATAATATAATTTATATTTTGTATACGACTTGTTCAAATAATTCTTCGAAATGTATTTGCAATCCGGGATATAATTCTCCTAATTCTTCACTGCAATTCATAATTTATTAAAGACAATAACACTTACAATCTACGAATTACTATTTAGAAATCTTTCGTCCACACTTCACGTTGTACCCATTTCTAAAAATTATTTAATAAAATGTGTATTTTTTAAATATTATAATCTAACCTTATAAAAATACATCATATAAACAGGAGTTTAGCGTTTTCTGGAAACGGAATTTCAAATATCTTTTTGTTTAAAAAAATTTAAAAGCACCAACGTACTGTACTAAGTTGCTAGTTAAACTAACAAGCAATATCACTTACCAGCAATACTTTTATTTATACCCCGACTATCAGGAGCCTATGTACGTCATTCTTTCTGCGAATTTTATGTTTGAATAAATATTTGATACATGACACCTAACCGACACACTCTATTAAGAAAGAAATTTACTCTTCATTGTGCTAATTTTACCTTCGAGTAAAATTCCATCTATATAGAGAAGTTTTAGTGTTAAAAATAAACTAGTGTATAGTTTAACACTAAGAATTAACACTAATTTATTTACCAACTACACTAAACATTTTACACGACAAAATTTATTACTGTGTAAGTACCAACTTTGTGTGTGAACCAATCTCCCATAGCATTAACCCTCCTTTAGGTTTCTAAAGTCCCCGTTATATATATTTCAGAATCTCCAAATATTGTTAAAATTAAGTATTTTATTTTGCAGTATTAAGTGCATAAGCTAAAAGTTAACTTGTATTTAAACAGTATAAGAGTTAACATAAAACGACCGAAATATTTAATTGCATATTTTACTTATAATTTTTTTCCGGCTTTGTTGATACTTAATTACAGTTTTATTATAACCGAATACCTAAATAAATTGTACTGGTTAATTTTTAAGAATAAAAATAGAAAACATATATGATAACATGAATATTAGCACACAATTAGATCTGAATTCAAAAATAATTTTAACTAACACTAAAATATTGATCATTTTGAAACATATCTACTAATACAATAAAAGACTTTCCCTTTATTATATATTAACTTTAATAAAAGCTAAATCGTCACAGTTTTAGTAAGCAATTTTATAGCTCTTGAGGAAATTTATCTGACTAGAACAACAAATGTGAAAGTACTTGTGCTTATACAGCAGGACACGCCGTAGCTTCCAGGCTCGCTTTAACCTTTGACTTTGTTTACTCCTATTTATTGTTGTTACCATATTAGAATTTTAATGCGCCTTACCCTGTAATTTGAATAGTAATAATTTTTTAATAAAAAGTTATTTTTAAATTATAGTCCAGGATAATTATTAGTCAAAATTTGGACATTGAATATATCAATAGTATGTAGTAGATCTCAATCTAGAGGGTGGAGGGTGCACACACGATGTGTCGACCACCCGACAAATGGTTTCGCTATCTGCTTGCTTCACAATAATCTCACCGAATTCGCTATGCTTCCTTAATACTATAGTGTTCAGTTGATTTCACGCATAATTTTATTTATTTTACAATTTAATTTTACATTATTTGTAATGATACAAAGTTTATACCTTGAAGCGATCCAGTACTTTTACATTATTTGGAAACTATGAATAAATTATTTTAAAATTTCTGAAAATACATTTTGAATATAACCATGAATTCTTGGTAGTATTAGGAAAAATTTACTGCTAACTATAATTTTAATGTTATGGTGGATCTGAATATTAGATTTTTGATAGTAGAGAACAATTCTACTTTCAATGTTACGACCTATTTTTTTCTGTAAAACGTGGATTTTATTATATTGGAAAGATTCTGTATAACACCACTAGTTCTATTAATTTGTTTTCTTTTTGTGTTTAATAAATTATAGAGTGTAGCTTCCAAAGTAATTCATTTAGTAACACAAATGAGTGCTGAAAGTATAGTTTTCTGAACTATTTAGTTAATCAAATTATTTAGATTATTTCCTTCATGATAATATCTACCAATGGCAGAGCACCATTTTAGTCCCATTACCTTAAATTTCAACGATTATGCCAATCGCCAATTATGCAAATTAAATGCCAAATTTTAAGCAATAATTTAATGTCAGTTTTATAAACTGTTATTACAATGTTAATTCCAATAAATAATTATTCATTCGTTTAAAAATCAATTTAGCCAGGAAATATACATGCGGAATATACCATATGCATTAAAATAGCCTGATCAAATTTTACCAATTTGTTGTAAAAAATATTTAGCTATAGTCCATCTGGTTTAAGTGTAATCTAGGTGGCGCTTCGGCAGCAAAGCCACATTTACCAAGGAAAACGTCATAAAATATTTTCACAAATTTATTTAAATTGTAATGCGATTTTGAAAAAATACGTAAAGAAATCTATATAATAGTTTTGGTGCGAGGTTTATATATTAGTATATAAGGTAAATCAAAATGCACTCTTCTAGCATAAATATATTAAAATATTGTGACGCGTTTCAGCCACAAACAGCGGATGGTGGCCGTTTATAATATAAAAATAAAGAAATACTGCATAGGAACTATTTAATTTTAAAATTATACATCCTGATATAATAAGTAACAAAAAGAAGAAACCGTCATAAAATGTGAATTTAACAGAACTTAATTTTAACATTCGAGAAAAAATACAATACGTAGATAAATCATTATTATTAATTCCAAGAAGACATTAAAAACAACTTCACAACTTCCTTATAAAATGGTTTCATTTTCCTGAAGAAATAATAAAATAAAACGAAAAATTAAATGTTATCTGTCAACAACAGGTAAATTTTAGTATAGTATGAAAGTGGCTATGTCAAACGGTTAATATTTCAAGGTCATCAGTTTAGTACAAAATTTTACTTGGTTCTTAAATATAATGGACTGTAGTAGAAAATATTTTTTCTAGAAAATTTTCCACCCAAAAATTTTATTACATGGTAAATTATATTATTATATATTTATATATTTATATATTTGAGCCAATTGAAAAATTTTGATGCCTACAGAGGTAATTTTATTGATATATTTTTTAAAATTGTGATATTACAAATATTTTATGTACCGATAATTTCTATAATTATAATTTTGAAGTTTATAAAAAAAATTTCTCTGTATTTCAATTTATAAAAAAAATTTCTCTGTATTTCAATTTATAATTATAATATAATATAATATAATATTTATAATTATTTGGATTTCTTAATTTATATTAGAAATGGGTATTGACCACAAAAATTAACTAAACAGCAAAACATGCTAACCAAACAATATGTTACTGCAACTTTATTATTTATAATGACCAAATTAACAAATTATATTGACTAAAATAACAAATTATATCTACTGACCAAAATTCTATTTAATACCGATACTTAAATATTTATACTGGCCAAAATATTATTACATATTTACTGACCAAAGTATTATTACAAACTGACCACATATTTTAAAAAATATTAACCATTTAATGATAACAATACTGACCAAAATGTGAGTTGTCAAATATTTCCATCTTATTGGATAATTATATTATAATTTATCATTTATCATATCAGAGATTGTAGTTTCATACACCTAGATGACTAAAGGTAATTGAGTGAGTTTTTATGACTAATGTCTAATATTGTATATTCTCTTGATGATGAGTAAAATAAAACTCGAAACGTCGACAGTTGGTTAAAAAGGTTGTTTGATTTAAATAGAGTCCAAATCCCGATATTTAGTATTATATTCTGAAATATGGACAATAACGTAGCAATGGTTAAATTTATCATTAACATTTTATTATACCTATTACCTTAATTGTTTAAAATTGGTAAACTGTAATTTCAAATTTAATACTAATTCTATGGGGCTATAGAAACCACCACCGGGGGAGGGGGGCTTTTACTGAATGTTTTATATTTTCTCATTGGTCTGTTCATTTATATTCCACCAAGCAGAGTGAAATTATTATTTTACACTAAGGCAAGATATCAAAAAGGCTCCAAAAATTTCCATTATAATTAAATAAGAACAAATACTTAGGATTCTTATGCCCGATTTCACCAACATTTATTTAAAAATTCCCTACTAAAGAATTCTTTACGCTAGGTATTCCATAAAATAATACTTAGGAAAATTTGCATTTCACCAAGATAGGAATTTCTTAACCAGAAGTTCCCTTGCTAGGTATTTTTTACAGTCAACAAATGAACTAATACGGGTCATAAACGTCATACATATTTGAATTTGACGTGACGTTACAATATTGAGTATATTGTGTTAACTAAAAATGGCAAAAAACCGTAAGAGATGCCCAAATTTTACATCGGAGGAAAAATTTAAGCTAATATCGTGCGTCAGAAAAGATCGGGTCTTGTTAAGTAGAAAAACTGATAAGTATATTAATAAAAATAAATTATATGCTTGGACGGATATTTCAAATTCGTTTAATTCTATTGGTATTGGTACAATCAATAATTGTTGCTAACACATTTGGAAAACCACATATTTGATAGTAATCTGCTTTTGCTTCAGACATTTCACTCTCGGTTGTAGGAAATTTTACAAAATGAGGTCGCAAATTTGCAATAGCTTTGCCAGTAATAGCTGATTAATAGGCGATACTGATTGATTTCTATTACCGATAAACTCCAGAGATCCTTCTATTAATTTCAAAACCTTCAAAACAGTTTGTTTTCTTAACCGAAATCTTGCAGCAAATTTCACTTCATTGAAACTATCAAAATAATTTTGCGTTGTTTAATGGTTTTGGGGTATACAACTTCTTCATCTGATGAATCTTCAAATCTTTCCAATCTATCCAAAATCCATGGCGAGAGGTTGTATTATAAAAAGTGCTTTTTGCTTATTATACAATTTATGAAACGTTAATTTGTCAAACGAGTTGTCATACTGCGCTCACTTTTTGACTATAATACAATCGCTAAGGAATTCCTAACACTTTAGGGGTCGGTAAATCGGATACCTAAGGTTAGGGATTTCTTAACGCTCATAGGAACTTTTATCGCTTGGTGAAAACCAAATTTGACATAAGAGTTTCTTATCTCAACGTTAGGGAACTCTTAACGTTAGGGAATTGTTGGTGAAAACGGGCATTAATATACGTTAAAGCAGGTTAAAAATAAAACTTACAATTTTTTCAGTAGTTGTATCATCTGCTGTTTGCTTCTCATAAGGTAATGTATTGTCAACCTGCTCTTGCGTTGAAATCAAGGGAGGAGACAAACAAACCTCTTGAAGTGGCACACATTTTCCATCTTCTGTAATTAGATTATCAGTTACTTCAACTTGATCACTTGAATCAATAGCTAAACTTGAATTGAAGTTTAATTTTTCACAAACATTATCAAGTTCAGAAAATTCATCGTAATGATTTGTATTTTCATTTTGTCTTTTTGTATTGGCTGAAATTTCTATGCCAAGTTTAGAATGTTCATCGTTATTAGTGGATTTGCTTCCAATAACATTTTTACATTTTTTAAAATAATTTTTCACTCGTTTGCATTTGCTTTGTCGAATTTCTGGAACTGCTTGATTTTCATTTAATTTAGTAATGTCCTCATTGTGGTCTTCAGATTTAGGTTTCCAAGACTCTTCATCGTAGGTTAGAGCTGGTCTGCCCACTGGAGTAACCTAAAAAAATTAAAAATAAAAGTTTTTAATAACAATTTAAACAATCACCCATTATCTTTTATTGCATTAAATTACTTTATGATTTTACACTAAAGATCAATGAAATAAAATATTATCTAGGTAATTAAAATAAATATTCACTTCATTTTAGTGTCTATTAAAATTTATTACTAGTGTTGTAACGATGAATTTAGTTTAAATAGAATACTTAAAATTTCATTGGTGAAACATATACAACACAAAACAAAACGCATTCACAATCATTTAATTAGCAATTAAATAAAACTTAAAAAAATAATAGATGAACCCGCACACGCATAAATTTTAAAATAATTGGTGAATATTACATCACATAAATACGTAACCAGAAAATATATTTTGAACAATTTTTAATTATTTTACTATTAAATTTTTAATTATAGTTAATTAAAAGAGTTCTAAATTAAAATTATAAACCATTAAAGTCAATTAAAAATAAAATCGTATATTGTTGATAAATTCCTATAAAAAATAGATAAACGTACCTACAAAATGATTAATGAATGTTACATTTTTATCTTAAACTTTTAAATTTTAAATTTATTGTATTTTTAACTTTTAATCAAAATATCATTTACTCATATAAGTAAGTAAACTCTATATTAACTGTTAGTCGGAGGTATACATAACGTGCAAACGGTACGATCGCATAGCCCTCCATCCAAGGAGGTAAATGGAGCGAAAATATGTGTTGACTCTTTCTTTTAATTTTTCTTAGTGAAAAATGAAATCTTTAATTTCTTTGTTTTAAATTATTTAAATTGTAACAAAATATTGTAGATTTTGTTGGTTTTGAAAGATCATGGGGGAGTAGTTACCCTGTTCGTTATCACTCCCACCCTTGTATCCGCACTTGGCTTGTTTATTATTTATAAAAATAAATTCAAATTGTATATAAAATTAAATTAAAATAAAACGAGTTAAAAGGCACTAATTGTGCCTTCATCAGAAATTAAAATATTAAAGATTTAATAATTTTAATCTATAATCGTTTATTGAACTCATTTTATTTTAATTTAATTTTATATATATTTTAACGAGTTAATAATATTAATTAATTCAAATTGTTTACAACTAGCAGGATGGCGTAAAACCTACATTAACCGATTGGCGAACTGGAAACCCCGGTTAAAATCCTAGTCGCGTCGAATACATTGCTGTCATGTAAATAAAGCCCAATCGACCTGTACGGTATGTGGAAAACTAAAAACTAAAACAGAAAACTACCCCATTAATTATATTTTCTAATCAGTCATCAAATCATACAAGTCATATTTTACAATGAGAGTAAACACTATTCCCAGATTTTAGATTTTTATCTATTACTGTCGCTCGTTGAGAAGCATCTTAGATGAAAATATTTTCTATCCCTGAAGAGATCATTTTATTTAATTTATTGGTATAGTTTAAAATGCCAATTAAGTTTCGGAGTTTACAAACTATTCATAGTTGCACTTCTGGTTTTACATTTAGCATCAGACGACGTCGTTTCTGAATTTTGAATTATTACGAAACTTTTTTACAATTACATACATGGTGCTCAAGGCAATTTTATTTTAACTAGTTCACACTTTTCTTACATTCACGAAAGGAATTCGGTGATAGGTAGATAACTATTTTACCAACCATAGCCGTCTTTTTCGCACAGACGTGGTTCTGCAAATTTCTAGGATGGCCCTATCCGCACAGATAGCCGATGAAATCGATGAATTCATTAGAAGAAGAATTATTTCAAAGTGCAATTAAAAAAAAGTTAACTTCAAAATTATTAACTAATAGTGAGATAAAACTATATAATATTAAAAATATAGATACTAGTTAAATAAACGT
The DNA here is from genome assembly GCA_963170105.1 of Cantharis lateralis. Classification (NCBI taxonomy): domain Eukaryota; kingdom Metazoa; phylum Arthropoda; class Insecta; order Coleoptera; family Cantharidae; genus Cantharis; species Cantharis lateralis. The sequence goes on along the minus strand of OY720624.1, from coordinate 53,367,382 downwards.
AAAAAACGATAAGTTTTAATATTTCGCAGACTTTTCGTCTGCTTCGTCAGAAAATATAAATTTATTATATGTTTAAATTTAGTTCCTATATAACATTTTTGTTTTAATAAATTTATATTTTCTGACGAAGCAGACGAAAAGTCTGTGAAATATTAAAACTTATTGTTTTACATATTACGTTTATTTTAAGTAGTATATTTTTAATATTATATAAAAAAAAGGTAGTTATAAGAATCGTAGTGTAAATTAAAGGTTTTTGAAAATATCATAGTAACGTGATATGAAAGTGCTATAAGGAAAATTACATAAAATAAATTTTAAACGTTTGAAATGTTAATAAATATCTACAAGTTATTGTTGAACGTTTTTTTCTAGAACAAAGACCATAATTTCTTATGTAGTAGGTACCTACCTATCTATTTGTAGGCCGTGGGATTTCTTTGAAAAAGCAGGTTTCGAATTAAAACAAAGAAGAAATCTAAATTGTACCATGTTAATGTAAAATGAGACATCGCATTACTTTCAACGAAAGATACTATAATTTTCCAGTTTAGCCATTATTAATTTGAAGTAAAATTTATAGTGTGATTTCCCTTAGGTATTTTTATAAAAACTTAAAGAAGTACTCTTTCCCTTATTATTTATTACATTTTGGTAGCGAATTTAAAGATAAGTCACTTAATATTGAAATATGATTCTAAAAATAACCTAAAGTAAATAATAATAACACCTAACCAGGATTTTCTCGAAGTGAAACTCGACTTAATAATGAGGGTATTATTCATTCCTATGGTTAACTATCAAGAAAATGTTAGCAATAAATCTTAGACGAATAAAGATCATTAAATGCTTTAAATTTCCGTAAGCTAAAATATTTGTAATTTAACAATAATACGTATAATTGTCACGAATGTTTGCGTAAAATACGGCAAAAGAAAGTTCTTGACTGACATCTGTTGATTCGTGATATCAAGTGTACGCCCAATCTAGCTTCTGCCGTAATAAGAATATACTTACTTCATAAAAGTTGCACTGCCTTAATGCTATATAATACAATAAATATAAGAAAAATCATATAGCGTTTCTGGAAACGTCTGTATTGGAATACAAGATTGCAGTTTAAGATATTATGTCGTGATATCTCTACCATCAAAGAGAACTCTTTAATTTTAATGATATTATGTCAAGAGTTACATTGGATACAGATAACAAATAGACGCACATCAATCAGTGAAATTCATTAGAACCTCCATTACAACATTTTAGAACACGATTAAAACAATATTATACAGCATTTAGTTATTGTAGTTTCATTAATTTTAAATTTCACTTCTTTAATCGTCAATCAGATATTCTAATCGGTTTCTTATCATTTTTTTATCTTTTATTATATACTATATTATTTATCTTATTATATTGTAATACTTATTCTAAAGCTGCGTATACATATGTAAATATTTTGAATTGTTAGAAAATCAAGATTTAATCAATGTACATGTCAATAGAAAAATCATATTTCTAAGCAATAAAATATCTTTTCGATGAAAGTTCATAAACATAATATAATCTATATTGATATAATATATATACAATATATTATGTACATTGTACATACAAATACGAAAAAAAAATTTGAAGAATTTTATTAACCTTTTCTGCCATTGACATAATTAGTAAAAATTTTAAATTACGATAGTTATTATTCTTTACGGATTTAGATAGATCACAATTGTGTGAGTATGAAAATGTAGAAACAATAATATGACCGTGCGTCGCGTCGTAAGAGAGGAAAGTTTTCTTTATAGGTAATTACTGAATTTTAATAACTGAAAACAATAATTAAGGTTTTTGCACAAATGAGGAAATGAAGAAAATTAATTTAAATGTTCAAAGTGTCCCCTGCTCACTTCCTGGCAATATCCCATCAGCAACAATCACTGCAAAGTGGGGTGGAGCAACTTGCTGGTACCATATCGTATTGTTGGATAGATCAGGATCTCCACCTTTTATTGCGTCGAGTTGAGCAAAAATTCGTATCTTAAAAAGTTCTGCTAAAGTTCTTTCAATAAAAAATAGGCCCATTACATACGGTTACCTACAATGTCATATGTTTGATCGTTTTTCATAAAATTGTAATATGTACATTATAATTATATCAGATTGATATACAAAATAAGAACTAAATTTAAAAATACTGAAAGAATTATAAATTACACTTAAAATTTTAAAAATAACTAATACGCAAACAAAAATTTTATTGTTTTAGTTCTTCTTTGCATTTACAAACAAGTAAGAAACAACACTGAAAAACGCGTTTGTGCAAAACAATTATTTAATATTGATTTTCTTTTTTCATATAAAATTCTTTCCACGGTCGGTGTAGCAACTTAGCATATAAAAACATTCACAAATACATTCATACAAACAACACGACACCCTAAACGGATATTATATACCTACTCCGTTTCGTCAGGGGTAAAGATATAATACATTGTAATTTAAATTATTGCTATCTACATAAAATGTGGGTAACTACATAAAATAATTTTAAATATAACTACGAATATGAATACTGATATATTTTTATACTGTCAACGAGCGACAAATTTCACCTTGCCACCAACTTGCCAATAGCTACATGATTATTTAAATATTATTCTATTGAGATATAACAACTATCTGTCAGTAAAATTATTTTGTCAGCTATTTATCTTTAAGGATAGGTACAAGATTTAAATCCACCAATATGTTTACACTACTACACTTGGAATGGTACTGTCGTATTTAAGTTTACATAATATGTAGGTATATAATAATATGTACTATATTGTTAGAGTTGTTTCGAGAAGCGAGTGGTATCACCAACACAATATATTATGTAAAATAGGTACCAATTTAAAATCGTTATATTATAATAGTGCAGACGAAAGTAAATTGCGAAACAGTTCTTTTGCAAAGATATTTTAAATCAATTAGTTAGGTATTACATATTATATTTTACGTATTAGGTACATTAAAAAAATTTAAGTGGTAATAATGCAAACAGTACGTATCAAGGTAATTATTACTAATGGTAAATTAATAATATATTGATTAAAAGTGATGCCTTCTTAGAATTCAAATAAATATAACAAAAACACACTAATCGAAAATAGTTAATTAATTAATCAATCTGAGTTAGCTACCATCCAAGTTAATTAAGTGAAAACAAATTGATACCAGTTAAATTTGAATTGTAGAATTTCCGCTTCTTCTTCTACTTTCCTGGTTTCCTTGTTTAGGACTACGTCCTGTTATTTTTTTATTACCAAGTGATGTACCAAATTTCAACTTGGCACTCTTAGTTCTTTGAACACTTGCGTACACTCTAGTAGGGTGCCCATCTTTCTAGATACTAATATCCATAAATGGATATTAGCGTGGATATTAGGATATAGATCACAACAGTGTAGTTGGCGCGACCGAGCATCGAACAGCGATCTACAGCTCCGTAGAATATGCATTTAAGCCTTATACGACGTATACCACGCTGTTGATATAATTGTAGTATTTGAATTTCAATAAACCAACTCGTGGTAATAAAAAACTGACCAAAAAATAAAATGGAAAAGAGTTATTATTCCATCGTACATCTCAGAGTTGAGTTCATCATATTCAGAATCACTGTTCAAAGTATTCGACATATCGTTTATCGACGATTCCTGCAAATAAATATAAATCGCCTACTTAATTTTCCTTTTCTTGTCTATCCTTTCCCGGTCAAGAATATCGATGTTGTCATTGTAGATACTGTGATTCTCATCCACCATATGTGTGCATAAAGCTGTAGAATGGGTATTCAAATACCTAGTATTTAAATTTTCACGAGATTTTATAGACAAAGCCACTTTGGTGTCCAGGGACTGGATCTTTGGTCTTAGGGAAAAACTTGGAGTTTTTGTTGGGAAAACTTAATCATAAGTCTAATCTCTGGGGTAGATCTGAAAATGGCAATTAAATGCTCCGTAAGTTTACATACATATACAAGGAAGGCTAAGGAATTTCGTTTTAGAGCTCGAAGAAATACTTTCATTATTATATTGGATTTAGTAATTTATTGTAATTAATGTTTTCTTTTATATTAACTTTTTAAGTTTATAACTTTTTTATCAACAGTTACAATCCATTTATCAATCCACCGTATTTAATAATAGGGTCTTTTCACATTTTTTAAAAAGTATGCAGAAAGGTAGTTAAGTGACCATATAAGCAAAGTAATACTAAAAAAAAATTTTGAAAGTCTCACGTCTGAGTAATTTTGTAATGAAATTTAAAATCAGATATTTACCGCGTAAACGGTTAAACACAACTAATGTTCTGTTGCTATGGTAAATACGTCATTGTTCGTATGTAATATAAAAATGAACATTGTATATATCGAATATTTGTGATCAGTTTTCATTCGTATTTCTTGTATTTGTTTATGATTATACCGATTATTTTGTTTTATACATTTATGTTCGAGTTTTATTAAGCAGACAAAAATTCCTAGAATACAAAATAAGTCGTGTTTTGTGCCATATTGTAAAAGTACGACTGCAAATACACCCGAAATAGTATATTACATAACAAGCGTGGAAAGTGACACATTTCGCATGAGTGTGTAAGTTTATGCGCGAGGCGCAGCCGAGCGCTGAAATCACACGAATGCATAAATGGCACTTTTCTGCGAGTTATGTACACTATTTTTCCTACGGCCAAAAAAAAAATAAATTTTTAATTTAACAAATAATTCAATTTTTATTTACTAACAAAGTTAATATTAAAGTGTTTTTAAAAGTGTAGGGGAGGGTGGGGTCCATTTTAGCCGTAAAAGTACAAAATTTTGTTGCGGAAACCCATAAGGGGCAGATAGGGAGGGTGGTAAAAGAAATGGCGCGTCACGAAGGGTAACGAGATTCCATGCACAATCGTTCTGAATTTTTGCATATGTGTTCTCATGGTGAATTCACAGCGGGTGTCTGTTGAGCGAGGGGGGGTAATTTTTTGCTCCGTTTTTCGATATCTAGCGCCGTTTTCGAGTTATTCACATTTGAAAATATTTCATTTAATAACCTAACATTACCATCCGCGCGCGATCGATCTGAATTTTTGCATATGTGTTCTCATGGTGAATTCACAGGGGGTGTCTGTTGAGCGAGGGGGGGTAATTTTTTGCTCCGTTTTTCGATATCTAGCGCCGTTTTCGAGTTATTCGCATTTGAAAATATTTCATTTAATAACTTAACATTACTATCCGCGCGCAATCGATCTGAATTTTTGCATATGTTTTCTCATCGAAAATTCACCGGGGGAGGACACTACACGAGGGGGGGGGAATTTTTTGCTCGGTTTTTCGATATCTAGCTCCGTTCTTGACAAATCAAAATATTTCAGCTAATAACCTTACATTATTATTCCCCCACATTGTTAGAAAAATATCACAATCCAAACCGTAACCTACGTACAGACCCATGTCAATGTGGATCCGACTCTTATAATCTGCCATCAGAAAATAATTAATTTAGAAGCAACTATATATTTCCGCAGGATAATTTTTTAATTAATGTAACAAACAAGCTCCAGAGCATCATTCCACCAAGTTTGAAGCAAATCGCAGGTATAGACCTAAACCAGAACTTAGCCAAAACCAAAAAAATGTCAAAATTTCAAAGCAGCCTCCGAAATTTGAGTGAACTGTGCGATATTATAATATCGCACAGTCAAAGTCATAACGCACGGGTTGATGAAATTGACGACTTTCGTGCCTACTTAATTATGTGCAATGTGCTACTTTCTTAGGGGGTCGTAGGAAAAAATATTTATCACTGTGCCACCTAAACTTTATTGTAAAAGAAAATGGTTTAAAGCAGTCAGACGAGATGCACCAAAGTAAAAACATTACATTTCTGCTGGCCATATTGATGAACCAAGCATCAGCGCTGTCGTAAATGAACCAGAAATTACTATCTTGGGAGATATGACTATAACAAATTTTCCAGTCTTGGCCACTACAGTAGTACCACCTCAAACTAGAAGTATTGCAGTACAAGTAAAACTGTAATTTTGTAGTAATCGTGTAATATTAAAAGTAATGTGGAACATATTGTTACTTCACCCCATGAATCTGTATTGAAGCAAGACTCGAGTACTTCTCCAATCAAATACTCTCTCTCTAAGAGTTTATCGTTTTCCCAACCAAGTAGGAGTAGCGATAAAATCTGTAGAATCTAGTTCTTTGGTTGTAAGGACAACAACTGACAGTGATTTTAATGAAATCGAATTTCTACAAGACAAAAATGATGCACAATTGGAAATGTTGAAGGGTACTTCTTTGTTAAAAAAAACAGACCAAAGACTTATACAGGTATCCCGAATCATTGATTTCCATAATTACATATTATACGTATTATCAATTTTCTCAATGAAAAATCGAAAATGAGTAAGGATAATTTACTTTTAACTTTTTTGATAAATTCCATCACCATAAAAATGTTAACTGATGGTAAATTCTTTGATGACGCTTTCACAAACCCTTCTGACAGCATCCTTAGTTAAAAACACACCAAAATAGTAAGTTAATTAGAAACTTTCCAAAAAACCAAGCACAATACGGTGTTGACACATGGTAAAATATGGAAAAACAATATTTTTGGAGAACCTTAACATCACGAATGACTTGATCAATCAGGACCGTTTTGATTCTCATTTGAAATGGATCATTTTAATGCATCTTTAAAAGCCATATTAAGTGTTAAATAGTAAAATATATAGATTTTTAATATAATTATGTCAATATACTTACTTTTATTTATATAATAAAGCACAAATTTATTAAATACGATAGGTACATCCTAGTTATACATATTTTATTATTAAATATATTACTAAACTCAGTATTATCAAATTAGCAGTGATTTTTGTTATGCTGTATGTATGTTATGTATGAATAACAATATTCATTTCGAAATCTTAAAATGCAGTTATCGGCCGCAACGATTCTTTCTAAGTTGAAAAATATACGGGTATCTAAGTGAATTTTGGACATGAGCTCACCCAGCCTGCATGATTTTGAAATAGATTCAGTTCACTTTTAAACCAAGTTCGCACTATCAAATCAAGTTGGGTGATAAAATTATAAAATTTTCACACGGCTAATGCCCTCTGTTTCTTCACTCATAGATATATTTGGTGTATACCGATTATAAGCATAATATAAGCATATATTACCGATATAGAAGCAGTGTATAATATAGCAAAAGTAGCCGACAAAAATCCTAAAAATATCTTAAAATATATTTGAGGATATCTATGAGAAAAAATTGTTTCTTCGCAGATTACTTAAGTTACAATAATTTAGGTTATAAGTTTTTGAGAAATGTCGGAACTTTGACACAAAGTGACTACCAATCTTTCATAGTTTCAAAGCAATGTTGAAATAGATCAAACAGCCGAAGAGTATTTAAAACAATTTGGACGCAGACATCTATTACCCTGTTTTCTAATTTATCGACAATAAATATAGGCACAGTTGATACCTTGCTAAAAATATGACTAACAAATCATTTATTTACCTTACCTTTCTATTCCTACGAATCATTCCAGTAAGCTGCAGACAGTATTGTCCACGTGCGTTGAAGTTAATTACCGGTGGCTAATATCATTAGTTCAACACCATTTAGTTCTAATTTCAAATTTAAGAGTCGTTTTTACACTCATAGTTTCTGTTCATAATTTTAAGTAAATTTTAAACGCACCTAATGTTTTTTTTTCAAATAAAGTTTTTTAAAAATTGTTTAATCCGATTTTCACAATACTTTAACAACGATAATACGGCATTTCATTGCTTAAAGAACAATAAGCAAAGTTTAACTAACTTTGAAATTAAAAATTGATTCTCCATTACATAAGTCTAATAAAGGTAGGCCGCTCGATATTTTCAGAATAAATTACCTTTAATTCCGACCTGACCTATACACAGTAACCCAATAGCCTGGTACAATATTTTATAATAAATGATCAATGATGTTATACTCAGCAATGACATCCATTACATATAAAAATTCTGAAAAAATTACTTCAGTTATGATAAAGATTAGTATGAGGCAAAAATAATTTTATTAGATATTTACTTAAAATAACTTTCTAGTTAGAAAAATTACAAATTACAAATTTATTTAGAAGATGCAAAGAAGAAACCATATTTTTTTAATATAACCTCCAATTTTCACAAAATGTGTTTTTATATTATTCTGTAAAATTATTTATAACTATAGTATTAGTACACAATCTAAAACCTTGTTTTAGTGCGAGCGTTGTTACACTTTTTCATATAAAAAAAATAATTTTTAAATTGTACATTTGATGTTTATAAATGTTACACGCCCATCGTAAGCAAACACGCATCATAATGCATTTGAATATTTCTGTCAACTGCGGTATATAGATTTTAATGATATTTGAAAACTTATTTCGTGTATTTCACACAATAGAAACAAATCGAAATATAATTTATATTCGTTCAAGTGCACGCAATGAGTAGACCTATGCTACAACCGTTTGAGCAGGCGTCCCGATGCGCAAAGCTCAATGTCCCGTTTATAACGCGCTAGCGCAATACAACTAAAGGATATTTAAAACTGACAGTAAATTGTTGTATTATTACGATACTTTAATAAATTGTTAGTAAAATAATAACAAAACAATTTGTTTCTAATTAGTTGCAACTATTAGCCTTTATGCAATATTATTATGTATTTGCGCTGCTATACATAAATAAAATTTAATATGTATAATAAAATATAAATTTTCTCTGCTCGCGCGTACCTCTCTGTATCAGGTTTATGGGCCAAAAAAAGTAATTTGTTCAAGTTAAACAGAAATTATGAATTATGTATCCATTATTTTTCTTTCATATTAATTTTGAGGTATATTAGAAATACATTAAGGAGGGTAATTTTTAAAATATCTTTTTAATTTTGGATGTAGCGAAATTATTTTAACTGCTAAAAGCTTAATCATTTACTCCAACATATCAATAAATTCGGTACCGTAACAATTTACATGTGGATATTAAAAAAACATTGCATTCAAGAGAGCTATAACCTCTTGGATTTTAATTTAGACGACAATTTTAGTAATAAATTTTTCTTAGAAATATATTTTTCATCGCGATCTAAGAAATAATGTACTTCAATCGCAGAGACACCCCATCATAATATTATAGATTGTGAATACCTACTGCTACTAATAGTTTAGCTTTCATTGTTTTTACGATTAACAATTAATACAAGCAACATTCGTGAGATGTCATTTGAATTTACAAAACTCATTTAGTATTTTAAAAAAGTGCTTTACTAAAGCATTTAGTTACTTTTCCAGTTGGGATTTGATATTTCAAATACTTTTGTAAATAAGTAATTTAGTAAATAAGTAACTTTCAAAGTATTTAAAAAAGTTATAATTTGCTCTCTGATTGCTTGAAAACCAATTCTTGGCATCTTTCCAATATTATTTTACTACCCACTGTACATACATTGTATTCATAGTTTTCCCACTTTTTTTTTGTACAAAACATTGATCGTAATTACAAAGTAAAGCGATTTAGTGGAATAAGCACAATATGATAATTATTAATTATTAATTTGAAAACTGCATAAGGAATTGATAGGAATTGAAAGTTGTTTTATTTCGCCAACCAAATGTAGATAACTGTTGTATGAAATTTTAAATTTATTATATTTTTTGTATCGCGGAATTTGTTAGAGAAAGAAAGTAAATTAGCAAAATCCGGTGTCCTGGTGTACACTAGTGCTGCAGCATACCAAATAAGAATTTTCAGTTATGTCTAGGTTAGCATGAACAATTTGATAGGTTAGCATAAACATTTAAAATGGCGATTTTAGGGTAATTTAATAAAATATTATTATTTGTACTTCTACTCAAATTCGATAAGATGCGTAAATTCAAATGGGATATTAAAATATACCTAGTACATAATTATGTACTTATAAGGTCTACCTATGAAAACCATTCTGAATTGAGTAACAGAACGAAACAAAATAATTTTTTCTGTATATATTTCTTTAGATTTTTACTAAGGAACAAGGAGCAGCTATGTGAAAAGCTATAGATCAGCCACTAAGTAGGAGTGCTATTTGAATTATACCTGGATATTACTTTAAAAACTATAGAATCTGGAAGAAAGCTGGCCAAAGCCCTCTCCTCCGCATTAACGAAACGTTTATTTAAAGTACATTATAATAAATTATAACAACTTAAACATTATATTTGTGTTTAAAACACTGTTAATAACTTATTATTAAAACTTTTCTGAGCAGTATCCCAGAATTTGATATACAGAAGGCGAATTTGAAATTTTGAATGATTTTATTTAAGAATATCCATAAGTACTAGTGCAATTATGTTTTAAATTATATATTAGGAGTATAATTTAATTTTTATAATCGCTTGCACTAAGTTTAAATCTGCGGGTTAAATGTGAAATATTAGTATGCAAAATATTTAGGATCAAAATTGGGCCCAGGCTGCAATTATTATGGACCACCAAAGACGAGAAAAAAATTTATGTATAGCCAACACCTGTTATCAAGATGTTTTGCGTGACGTAAGAATTGTTTCAAAACTGGTGAGGATTAATTTGCATGAACCGTACAGAGAGATGTTGATTATGGCTCTGCAATAGAAAACCTTGAAAATATTTCAATATTTAAATTCATCCCAAAAATGATTCCACTTTGGAATCCTTAAATTAATTTTTTTTTTCAAAACACTACATTTCATAAAATTTATAATTCAATGGAAATTGGTATGGATTTTATAATCATTAAAAAAATAAGATAGCTGCAAAAATAAAATTTGTAATTTCAGTACCATTAAGAAAAAATTTAATTTAAAAAAATGTAGATACTTGTGATAATTAATTTAAGAATCTCTTTGACTTTTTGACTTTAGATCACGCTAGCGGCAGTTATTCCAGGCGCACCATTACGAGAAATTTGAATACACGCCGAGGACGTCGATGATTATAGTCGATGAATTTTTAACTTGTTTTTCTTTTGATGGATGAAAATTTTAAGTTGAAGGCTAGTTAAATGAATTTAAAAATTCAGAATTTAAATTACGTTTCTAATTTTCTTTGTATTGATTCAACAATAAGCCATTATTTATCGGTCTGTTACTGTGGTGTTTCCTTAAATAATACCTCACAACTATTTCGACCTTATTCGTAATTTTATCTATGACATTGGTCTCAGTTCTATACTGGCACAGATAAAAAAAAACTTCTATATTTCAAGGTTTCCTAAAACGTTCAACTAACCTACACCATATACGGACTTCTGTGTGATGGTGTTTAGATATTCTTATTTAATAATTTTCTATATAATTAAATTATAAATAAATCTATTTTCAACTTGAAAATTATTAACTAGTGAGAAAATTATAAAATATTTAAAATAATACTAGTTAAATTAACGTAATAAAACAATAATGTTTTTAATATTTCGCAGATTTTCTGACGAAGCAGATGAAAAATCTGCTTTTTAATAAAATAATGTTTTTAATATTTCGCAGATTTTCTGACGAAGCAGATGAAAAATCTGCGAAATATTAAAAACATTATTGTTTTATTACGTTAATTTAACTAGTATTATTTTAAATATTTTATAAATCTATTTTCTGTTATATTAAATTATAATTATTAATTTATCAGAAAATAATCTTTCATTCGATAAGAAATACGTCAAGTGCAACAATGTAAAAAATACAATGCTGTAAAGTAAATTATTATTTTAGATAGTATCTATCTATCCATAATTTGTAATTTTATTTTTTGTATTTGATCATTTTTAACAAAAATAAGTTTTCAATTTTCTTTATCGAAATATTTGCATTATAATATACTACAGCATTTCAATTTTCAATGTTTTAACTTTGATGGCCGTTATCAGAGACACCCAGTATCTATAGGTTGAAATTATTAGCCAAACACTGACTCAGTTTGACAATTCTACTATTTGCTGACAATTCCTGTACTGGCTATTTACAGATTTTATTTGCCGCCGACATAATATAAAGCATAGAACTGCAAGAGAAAAAAACAGCTAATAAAGCAAATCACAACAGATTGATTTGAATTCTAATAAATAACTTAGATAATCTTTTCTAACGATTTTTGTTTTTTTTTTATTAATAAAATTATAGTTTAAACTAGCCAGTTTGAATAAAATATTTTTATATTATATCACATTTTGTATAAATACCAGCGAATTTATACCCTTTCCTCAAGATCAATATTTGGAAATGCTTTTTAATTCAAAAATTAAAATCGACTTATAGAAACTACTCAGTTTTCAAATAAAATTATTGTAGAATAAAATATATTTACAACTTATGACAAACGCAATAGAATATTTCATGAATAAATTTTCTTCTAACATGTAAAATTAATTTTATTACAGTTGAAATCAATTATAATTTGAGCAATACATTGTTCATCAGCTAAAAATCACAAAGTAGTGCAGTTTTAATCAATAATGATTTTAAACTTCCTCCTGGAGTTTTAAATCGATTTTATATCGTGTTATTGGTTTAAATCAAATTTATTGAAATAGATAGTAGTTATTGAAACTCAACCAGTTTTGGAATGAAAGTACTGTTTTTAAAATTACATCACTTCCGGTAGAATAGGAAACCAAAATAAATCAAAATTTAGGTAGATACCTACAGCAAAAGAAATTTTGCCGATAAATGATTTAAATAAAATCTGGACATATAAATTAAAGTAGATATCATAATAAAAATACATATGTATATACCGCATATTATATATTATTATAATAGTTTATATTAATAGGCATAATATTATTTTGAATTAGTTGAAATACTAATAGGCGCAAAATAGATAAAAACAATGACAAGAAAGAGAAATCGAACGTTTGCTAGCAATCATCATAATTTTTAATTAAAACTTAATATAATCGATCTAATTAATCTTTATTACCTATTCTAACGCAGATTAGTAAAACTATGTAACATACCAGTTTGTCGTTTTGCACTAATGCAATGTATTTGTAATATTTAGCTTTAACTATTATTTCATTATATAATCAAAAACATATAAGTAGACTATTTTAAGAAATTTTAAAAATAATTTGTATAAAAGAAATAAAAAAAACAATAAAAAGTTTTTCATCCAACATCCAGAATTTATAAAAAAAATCATTTATATAAAAACTAATTACAATAATTTTCGCAATTTCAGTAAGACTAATATAAATAGAAAATCAATGGCGTATTGTAGTTATATTGTTCACTTTTATACAAAAACATTAAATTTACGACGAGTGGATGAAAGTGTTTTCGCAATTGTTTAAAAAAATAATTATAATTACATAAACGAATGTGATTGTAGGTACTAACCCATCTATCATATTAGAGTACAATTAAAAATTTAATTAATAATAGAAAACTCAAGATTCAGATTATATGAAATAATTTAATAAACCGCTTTTCTACGCACTAATTGTATAAATTTTATAATACTAAAAAAGTATTTTAAAAAATAAGTGATATTTATAGCGAAACATTCATAAATTTATGTATTCATAAATATGTAAGAGAAGCCATTAAATATTAAAAATATTAGACTGAATTCATATAAAAACATGCCGACTTGGTGAAACTAATGTTTAAAAATTTGTTGTTGCCAATATAATGAATTGATAATAATCAATTGACACGTAGTTTAAGCAGTGTAACTTAATTTTAATCATATTTCAGAAAACCTAAATCATTGTAGTCCATCGCCTGATGATGCTGTAGTATGGTGAAAACGTTTGCGATTAAAATACTCCGTATTTTATTTGTGATAAGTAGTTTAGAAGGTGGGACAATGGTCTGTATATTTTGGCTGTATTCGTTGAATTTAAGAGAACATTTGAGACTATTGATCGTGGGTTGTTATTGAAAATACTGGGTATCGGTGGTGTGATGCCTAAATGATTATAATCATATTAAACTGATAGGCGACAGAAAGATAAATACCGGGGGGTTATGTCTGACGAAGCAATTGTTTTTCATGGAATCCCACAAGGTATTGTGCTGAGTGATATACTGTTTATAATATATATTAATGATATGAAAAAATGTTTGACGAATTGTGAAATTAAGCTGTTTGCTGATGATACGATGATTTATATAGTGAAAGATAATGTGGGTCACATATTGGAAAGAATAAATTTTGATCTGAAAAATTTAAACATGGCTTTCTCATGTGCATCAATGTAAATAAATCGAAGTATATTGCTTTTTCCAACAGGCTTGGATCGGGAGCAGATGATACTGAATTAAATGTTGTTTTATTGATGTTTTAATTCTTGTTGAACAATTTCAGTGTCTCATTGTCTGGGGAATAAAATAAAGAACTCTATTTTTTCCGATGGACTGAAAGAATTCAACAAACTAAGCGAGGAGTTGAAGAACTGCACCACAGTTGGTGGTTTTAAGAGGGCAATACTGGTATTTTTAATTGAAAAATTTGAATAAATTTATTGTTTTCGTTTTGGATGTGCAATAATTGTGTGATTTTTTTTTATTGTATTTTTGTATTTCTTTTTTCCTTTGTTATCTCTCGATGTATACATAGTGTAAGCGTACTACATTTTATTTAAATAAATTTGATATTATTATTATAACATAAATATTTTGTACTTACTAAAATTATGTGTGCATTTTTTAGGTTTTCTAAAATGTTGATATAAGTTGTTAATACTCCAAAAAAACTCCTGGCGTCATTTTAAAATTTCGAAATAAGTAATGTTATTCTCAAAAATTCGGTGTATAGTATAAGAAAAGTAGCTGTCAATTCGGTAATTGTCTAATTTTGAATTTATTTTTTCTTTTTCGTAGAACATCATACCTGATTTTTTTAAATATAAAAATTCAAAATATTTCCAAAAAGACCAAACCTATATAAATGTAAGTCTTTCACTATCATTGTAAAGGCAATACCAAACGCCACTGGAGAAATGTTCTTAAAAAAATGTGAAATATATTACTATATCAACATATAAATTATAGGTATCTATGTATAATATAATACATTACAATGAATGTCAAATATTCGGTGGTTGTGTGTATTTACTAATGATGTTATATATTCACTAATCAAATTAAGAAATGAAGCATAAAGAAATAATACATCATTCTGAGATTCCCTAGGAAATGTGGAAAATCACTAGTTAATCTACATAATTACTTTTTCTCTATTATTCCTTTTTTTACTATGTTTACATACTTACTAATAATTACTATCAGGAAGATTAATAAAATGACCTACAATAAAATTACAATCCATAATTTTCAAGTTTTACATTTTTTTGGCAACAAAAAGCACAATTTCAAACTGATAAGAATTAGTAATTCCTTAAAACGACTAGTGCAAGTAGGTTATTAAGGATGTATAGGAGATACAATCTCATTTTGTGTGTTTTAAGACACTTTTTGAATGTCTTAAATGATAATCAAAGTTATAGAATGTGTGATAAAATGCTTTTTTCTTTTAAAATCGCATTATTTTAATCAAATTACAAAAATTTTACGAGTAACTGTACCTACCTTCAATCCAACCTCACAAAATAACATTTTCTTAAATTAAAATTGATAATTGTTAATGCAAGATTGATAAAAACGTAAAGAATATTTATATTTCCCCTAAATTTTAACATTTATGTGACTGAGAAATCAAACACCTTCTAATGACGGCGGCATGGGTACCGGGGTACCTTCACACATTAAATGCATCTATCAGCTCCTAAGCAGAGTTTATATCTACAACAGTGGTAAGCCGATATTTTTTTTCAAACTCAACGACTTTGAACACAAAAAAAATGAATGCTTCAGACTGCAAAAGGTACCCGGGTACCCATCCAGTAACATAAAGGTTAAACATATTTTACGTCCATCGATATCTTCTATTATGAAACTAATGAAAATAGCCAAAATTTTATAGTTATAATTAATTTCCCAGGAACGGTATAGTACATTATGATTTCATTTTGATAAAACTTTCTTCTATTTACCAACAATAACTGTAAAAAAAATTGAAAAAATCAGACCGATATGTTATAAGCTAGTAATTCGATAAAATGTTGTTTTTCTTGTGAAAAATAAAATGTTTTTTACATTGCAGTGGCTAGACCATCTGCATGTATGTGTTTTGGCTGGAGGGGCTGCTTCTGCAGTAGCCCCGCGTTAATCTATGGATAGCGTAATGTGAGAGGAGTATCTATCAGTAGATAGATCATTACGACCGAAAATCCACTTCCATTATTTTGTTATTTTTTACATTACATTAATATTTTTTTAAATAAAAGTATTTTACTCTTTACACCTTGTGATTTTCTTGATAGCCGTCTCCCGAGGAAAGCCATACATGTGATTTTAACGAATCTTAAGAAAATAAGCAGTGTTAAATTAAAACTGCAGGAACTGTTAAACGGTGTAGTGAATTAATTTGAATTTTTTTTCACCAGACCACAAAGGCACTGCGGATATGAGTACCATATACTCTCCTATACGTACATCCTTAAAAATCAATAGATACTACTTTAATTAGCCCTTTCAGTGAATGTATAAAATTTCTAGACACAAGTGTAAAATTACTGTTTTGCTGACGTTCACTGTAACATATAAAAATTATTATATATGTAGATATGATATAAAAAATCTGAGTGGCCATCGCATATAACTTTCGGAATAATTAAATTTAACGCCCAAAATACAACATTTCATCAGGAGAGCAATAATCACGAAAAATATTGCAATAAACATTAATTGAATTAATTGAAAACAAAAATTGAATTTTTGTTTACTACTCGAAAACAAAAGATAATAGCTAATTTTAGTTCTGCTTTGAGTTTTTAGTTATAACAAGACATCAAATTTTCTGTACCTACTACCCCCTCTAGTTTAAATGAAATTTGACTAATTGGA
The DNA here is from genome assembly GCA_963170105.1 of Cantharis lateralis. Classification (NCBI taxonomy): domain Eukaryota; kingdom Metazoa; phylum Arthropoda; class Insecta; order Coleoptera; family Cantharidae; genus Cantharis; species Cantharis lateralis. The sequence goes on along the minus strand of OY720624.1, from coordinate 53,350,348 downwards.
ATAAAAAAATATTATTATTTTTTAATTCTTATTTTTAATATCTAGAAAAAAGTGATAGGAAACTTGATTAGCGATAATTTCTTTTCATAATAAACTTTTAGCTACTTCATTGCATTTTGAAGTTATAATACATTTTTTCTTGATCGCTTCAATCCCTATACGATTTCATACATCTTCAATAGGCTTCGCGCCGCAACAGATCAAACTTAAATTAATATTTTGTAATGACTTCGTTGCTTTTCAGGTAATAATACCTACTTACGCTTACCTAGGAGTTCGGAAAGTAAAAATTAATTATGTAAACTATAGTTAAATAAATTTTTAAATAAAGCAAAGCAATAAATTTATATTTAATATTTCAATGCGTTCAAATTATTTGTTAAAATAAAATTTTGTTCAAACTTGATGTTTTCCAGATTCGTCAAACGTTGTAATGTTAAAAAATAATTTATTAAAAACAGAAACGTTACGAAAGACGAAATCTATAAATTATGCGCTACCTTGTACACATAATGATTTCGTAATGGTATACTATTTATTTATTTATTTTTTTAGTGATGAATCATTTCAAATCAAATCACAATTTATTCATATTAAAGAAATGTAAATAATATTGACCGTTTTATAAAAAATACAAAACTATACACTGCAGCGCCATCTCTGAGCAATATCCTAAACCTCATTGGCATACCTTTAGAAACTGTAGTAGTTTTGTTATTTGTCGTGGTTTACCACTAAACTGAAAATGTTCTATCCAGTTCTATCGCAATTAACTTATTAACTCCTAGAATTTCGCAAACACTAGTTGTGCAATAAATTGATATATTGTGTTATTAGGTATATCATTCAAAATAATATGTATTAAATTTGGTTTATTTTGCGAAGAAACAGGAAAAATTAATTTTTTTTTGCACATACGAAAGCATTTAATAAACTGAAATCGAAAAAAGAAACGAATGCTTTATTAGGTGTTGTCAAAACGATAACGTCAGTATTTATGCTGCTGTTGATAGAATTTATGGGTCCATCTTTGTGAAATTTTTATCCGTAGTCAAATTTCAACTAGGAGATTCCACTAAATTAAAAAATTTAACGAAATTTGTAGATTATAAATATTCATGATTATATTGAATATATATCCCATATTGTAACTAAAATCAGTGGTCACACCCAATTATTAAGTTATACGCTGTACACCGTGCAATCGTTCCTAAAAGATTTTATTTTTATTTTCCATAAATTCTAAAATAATGAATTTAAATACTAATATTGTTGTAATACTAAGATAAGAATTTTAAACGATGTAAAATGAATTGCTAGAAGAAAATAGTACTTACCTATTTGAAATTAATATAAGTTTTCCTCGATTTTTATATTTTATTGTATTTTAGAACCGGTTTCGAATAAAATATAAAAATTGAGGAAAGCGTATATTATTTTCAATTAAAATGTCCTCAATGAGTCTTAATACAACTTAAAGATTTTTTGTCTGATAATGAAATATGTATTATTGAAATTTACGTCATTTTTCACTTACGTACACAATACAATTTCTATTCAGCTGATATTGTTGGAAAACCTTGACTACTTAGATATACCATTTCATTATAATTTAATTGCAAATAATATAAAAATGGGGTCCATAAAAGGTATGTGGTAGGTCCTCAATATGACACCATAACACCTACGCAAACGTCGCGTCGCCGCGCCGTCGCGTCGGTTCTTCTACGGAAATTCAACAAAGGTGCGGTCTTGTACTTCAGTGGCTTTTTCTAGATATTTTACTATTATAGTTCATAAAATTAGTTGTTAAAAGAAACTTTCTTTCATCTAAGACTTTTGAATTATAATTTCAATTTTATTTAACATAATATACTACATATTATATTATGTTAAAAAAATTGAATTTTTATTTTTATACTTTTTTTGCAAACCCAGTATATTTTAAACAAACAGTAGTTTTACAACCATAAAACGTTAATTCAATAGAATTTAACGTAAGCAATCCATTTCTAAAAAAACGAATATTGGTTGTACATTTTGTTGCAATTTCTTTGTGGTTTACTTAAAAACGTAACACTTCTTTTAAAACCAATATTTTCCTAATTTCTGTTTTTATGCAAAATTGACTAGTTTTCAGAAAAGCTTATTGAACTAAAATTGTGGTCCGTTAATTTGCTAGTAGTCGATGTTTGTTCAACTTTAGATTTAAAGTAGTAGATTAATTCATTCCTAGATTCTATATTGTTTATTCTAATTTTCTAATAAATTTTAAAAAATTTCAAAATTACCCCTTTCTATCAAAATTACTCTTGATTACATAATTATGATTGATAAATAAGGGTTTAGTATATTCTTTCCAAAAGATAATAATTTGAAAACAATTTTTTTTATATCAAGTTATTCTTTGAACGCCCGTGGATTGTAATCAGATAAGTGTGGATTCAGAATGAATATAAGCATAGGAAATACATAAGACATTAGAAATACAAATGCAAATAAAAGCTTTATAATGTATCGAGAATGCTAAAAGCTTATTCTGAATTATATGGAATGGTTCCTTGCAAATACCAGAATGATTTCAGCATTATTCAATTCTGGATTAAACTTTTATTTGTATTTGTATTTCTTTATGTCCAATGTATTTCTTATGTTTATGTTCATTATGAATCTACACTAACCGGTGCCAGTAGACGATTTCGGAAATAGTGAAACAAAGCTATTACCGGGTGACTCAAAAAAATGATAACAATTTTAACGTGATAGTTATTAGTTGTTGGTATTTTGTTTTCACACATGAATTGCCCGTTAAAAATGCTACATGTATGGTTAATTGTCAAATTTTTGTGTGTGTTTTATTCTATTTTTAATAGATGTCTAACCAAAAGAAGAAAATTTTAAGGTTACATCAACTGGAAATACGCAATTATGACATTGCGCGAAGGCTCGGTATTGCGGCACTATATGTTAGACGAACGATCAAACAAATTGAGAAGCGTGGCCATATCGGATGTCATCCAGGGAGTGGAAGAAAGCGAACAATCAACAAGTCGAGGGTCCGTCAGATCATCAAGAAGCGATTCCAGCGAAATCTTAGGGTCTCAATGACGAAATTTGCCTGCGAGATCGGTGTTTCACGTGAATCGGCCTGACGAAAACCCAAAGAGTACCTTAAGATTAAACCTTACAAGCTTCAAAAAGTTCAACTGTTGACCGATGGGAATAAACTCATGCAACTTCAAAGATGTCGTGACCTACTTCGTCGCGCCGCTTCTCTGCCTTGGAATCGTATTTTCTTCACAAATGAAAAGCTTTTCAACGTCGAGCAAGCGCACAACCGTCAAAACGACAGAATTTGGTTTGCTAATGCTCCAAGTACTTCTGCTGTTGTAGAGCACCGTCAAAATCCGCAGTCTGTGATGGTTTGGGCCGGAATTTGTTCAACTGGAAAACCCCTTGGTTTTGGTGGATCAGGGGGTGAAAATCCACCAAGAAATTTACCAACGTAACATTCTCGACGCTGTCGTCCTTCCATAGGCTCATCAACATTTCGGCGATGAGAGTTGGACGTTCCAATAAGATTCTGCACTAGCACAGAGGGCAAAAGCATCTCAAAATTGGTGCAAGGCTCATTTTCCGGATTTCATCACATCCACGGAATGGCCCCCCTACTCATCGCATCTCAATCTGATGGATTATAGTATGTGGTCCATTTTGGAGTCCAGAGCCTGTGAGAAACCCCACAAAAGTTTGGAGGCTTTAAATCAGTAGTTGCGCCGTGAGTGGGATCGAATATTTGTGGAAAAGCTTCGGCGCGTAGCTTAAAATTTTCGGAAGCGTTTGGCGTTGTGTATAGTAGTAGAAATCGGCCATTTCAAAACCAGTTAAATATTTTTGTCAACAATAATGTAGGTTATTATTATTTGTTATGAAAAAGTTTTTCCTCTGTCGAATAAAGTTTTTATGATAAAATGTTGTGATATCATTTTTTTTGGGTCACCCTTAAGATTAACAAATTCTCAAGATTTTGATTTTTTTTATTCGTTTTCTCTTAATTTTATTTCTGGGAACTACAGTCAGTTCAATTTATAAGTATTATTGTGGTAACGATATCTTGCTAATAAATTTATGCTTAATTATAATATACGAGGGTGGATCAATAAGTACCCGTGTTCGAAGACAGGTGGCGTTGCTAAGGGAAGTTAGTATTACCGTCGTGTACTACCATCTGTTACACGACACCATACTAAATTTCAGACTGTTTCATGGGTTAGTTTTTATTGGGCAGCCAATTATTTCACACGTGTTGCGTGTTTCTCGATAAAATAGAAAAAGAACAATACCGATCCGTTATTTGCATTTTATTTTTGAATGGAAAAACATGCGAAGAAATGGAAACAAAGTTGGGTGCTGTCTATGGGGACACTTCACCATCTATGATAACCACAAGATATTGGTTCAATGAATTTAAACGTGGTCGTACATCTGTTTTTGATGAGGGGTAATATGAGGAGAGCTGCGGCAGCCTGGCAGACGTGGTTTTTGGGACTCCAAGGGAATAATCCTCATGGACTCTTTACAGAAAGGAAGAGCGATCATAAGGTAGTACTACAGTAAATTATTGGACCGATTCGATACAAAATGAAGGAAACACGGCTCCATTTGGCTAAGAAAAAAATTGCTGTTTCACCACGATAAGGCACCAGCACATTTCAGGATTCAATCCAGGATTGCCGCGGCCAAGTTGCACGAACTGCACTACAAATTGCTGTCGCACCCATTCGACTTGGCTCCCTGCGGCTTATTTCTGTCCCTCAACATGAAAAAGTGGCTCGGTGGAAAAAAATTCAGCTCTAAAGCGGAGGATATCGTCGAAACAGAAGCTTATTTTGAAGAGTTTGAGAAATCGTATTTTTGAAGGGCTTAAAAAAATGGCAGAAAAGTTGGAAAAAGTGTATTGCACTAAAAGGAAATTACGTTCAAAAATAGAAAAAAAAAATTGAGAAAAACTTGCTTCTTCATTCCTAACGCGGGTACTTATTGATCTACCCTCGTAGTATAAAAAGATATAAAATACATACTAAAACTGAACGGCTCTGCGTAAATAATGTAAATAATTAATAGCTTTTTATAGGAGTTTCTTATTTAAAACATTTAATCGAAAATGTACGGTTTCAATATCGCGTTTAATTCGGTTTGGTATTAGTTTATCTATAACAAATTTTTAAAATTCACTTGAAAATTAAATTTTATGTTCACACCAACAGAAATTTGTTTCCATATTATGATTAATCTACCTTGGTGGCCCACTTTTAAAATCTGTAATTCTTAATTATTCCACACGAATTATCTTCGTAGTTTCAAAATTCAAATGGTTCATAAGAAGATAAACTAAGATATATTAAATTGTTATTTATTTTGATTTTGATTTTTTTTAAATTTCTTGATGGAAAACACCAAATTCACATGTAAAAGTGATAATTTCATACATAATGTCTTATTATCATCAAATCATTAAAAGTTATATCAATGAATACATTATTATGTATGACAAATTAAAACTGAAATATCTTTAACTAGCCGAACTTCCTGTTTATTAAATTGCATTTTAAATTATTGTTACGCGTGTAATGTCAACTTGTCAATGAAATAATAATTTTAGAGTTTAGCTAATACAAGGTTAATTTATTATAAGTTGTATTTACACGATCGATAAATGACGACACTTATTTTCGAATAAAGTACTAATTGTACTAAAATGCTTCATAATTACTGGGCAAGTATGGAACGCTAATTCAAATTAAAAATGCGCAAAATACTAAAGTATATCAAGTTCTAAACTGGCAAGCGGCGTACCGGAATGGTACCGGGGATTTTCTGATATCAGTGACCAGTCCAGTCCGTTAAACGGACTGACTTCATTTATTCCCATTTATTAACTACTTAAATTTATTGATAATTTTTATGCAAGGGAAAATTTTAAGGACTTATAGAAATAATAAAATAAAAATATAAATTGTTACAATATGAAAGTACGAAAAATTTTCGTTAGGTCATAATAATAAAATCTCATATTTGTAGTACGTAGGTACATATAGTTCAGACATTACGTAGTGAAAGATAACTCGGGAAATAAAATTTTGAATTTTTGAAATGAAACCTCTTACTTTAGTCAATTGGTACGTGGTTTAAACAATGTAACTCGATATTACTCATCATAATTTATCAATAGCTTGGAAATCCTAAAAAATGCACATACACTTTTTAAAATTAAAATATTTTTAAGTTATCACAAATAAAATACACTGTAGTAGTATAATAATCTCAAAGATTTTCACCATACTATGGCATCTTCAGGCGATGAGCTATGACTCCTAGTTTAGAATACTTAAGAATCAAGTTTTCTACTGCAGATTTAAACCGGAATAGGGTAAATTTGTCATGAAAGATCCCAAAAATTTCAAAATCTGTAATATAACACTAAAGATATATATATATATATAATGTAAAAAGAATAAACATAAAAAATTTCCGAGTTATTTCCATGCAAAAGTACCTAATGACTGGTATGTACTTCAAAATAATTGATTCAGCCAGTGATTACTTTTAGTATTTAGCTGCATTATTTTATGTTTTTAATTTTGTTACAAATTAGTGCTTTCAATGAGTGTTTTTTAATAATGTTATTTTTATAATTATTATTGATAATATAGGTACATATTATTATAGATATTTATTGGTTGGGTATTGCTATTAATTATTTTAACGTGTATTTTCTGACTATGGTTTTCTTCAAAAATCAGGTTAATGATTTTGTTGAGGAGAGGTTATTTTTGGCTTCAATTTCTTTTCTTTTCCGTGGGGTGGAAGAGAAGATACCTGTCCCCTCTAGCTATAAATAATTGATAAATGTTTACTAGTATACAATAAGTAGGTACCTACTTAAAATGTAATGTTAAATTATTGATTTTAAGAATTAAAAAGAAAATTTATCTTTTCACCAATTTGAATCTACAATCTGAATTATCAGCTTTTTATTTGTACACCGGAATACCCCAACGAATTCTTCCTTGTAAGACACACAGTTTTTTATACATAATGTTTGTCTCATTTTCTACAAACTCTCTTATGTGTAAGTCTTCATCGCTAGCTGAATTATCGTTAACACTATCTTTCTGATTCCACTGTTTAGAATGTCGATTCTGTTTTTATTATCACCTTTGTCTACTGTCTATTTTCAAAGCCATCTTCAAAAACTCCTTCTATTGTTAAAGTTAAAGTATTATTGTTTGTTACCTAGTTATAATTTACATTCTGGCAAAGCGGAATTGTCCGTCATATTATGTTGACAACATTTCCCCCTTATAAATGCAATGTCTCTTTTTATGGTCTGATGAGATTTCCAGAAATATAAAGCAACAGAAACATGATTTGTACTATATTAAATTATTACAAAAAGGGTATAATACGGTATAATATGTTTGTACGATTAGATAAAATTGTTTTAAGATGACGATAAGCGAAAGCGAGATGCAAGATAATTTTGATGTGTAAGAGAGAGACAAGTACATTTTCAGTGTTTTACTGCAGTCACTGACGTGGCTAAGATTAGTAATTAAAAAATGCGCGTGTAGTACCAAACGATGTTATAAAGTACAAATTACATCCTAACTATGTTCCCTTTTCTATATTTCAAAAGAGAACTTTGTAATGCCTAAGTAAAAACACCGATAAAAGAGCAAGTTTTGGCCAACTTTACTCAGTTATTATTCAAATATTACAATATTTTGGTAAAAACGAAAAAGTTTAGGATGAACTTTGGGCTTCGTAAATTACTCTCTCATCATCAGTTTTTTCCTAAAAAGTGTTTTCTTTCAATGGTAGGAACTCCAGTTTTACTCTGTAGAAGTCAAAAAACAAGAGGGGGTTATTACCACCTTAAATGGTTTTATAATATATTCCTTGTCTTGAAAACTTTGTTAATCGTTTGACAAGTGCACCCTTTCAGAGTCAACGCCCAGATCATAATTATTTATTATATTTATTAATTAAAATTAACTTAACTTATGTAAATTCAAACAATAGTGATAGGCCGATTGGTTCCAATTTTATCTAATACAACAATGCATTCGTTTGAAGACACTGACAGAAAATCTGTCGTTTACAATAAATTGTACATCCCTCATACATTCTCGTTCATCCTTTACATCTCTCGTACATTTTCCGATATTTACTCTCGTAAAAATATTACTATATCACCACTTTATAAAAATTATATGAAACTAGATAACTTACTGCAGGTATTCCAGAACCTTTATGTAATCCCAAACGAACTCTCGAATACTTTTTCATTACCACTCTCCATATCACATACGCCATAGTGCCCCTCGAGAAAGTTATTGTACATTTAATCAAAAACAATTTAATCACTTATCATAAAATTAATGTTGCAATAATATTTGCTGAATAATTTTTAATGTTTTATTCATCAGCGCCTATGCACGTAGCAAAATCTAGTTATTAGCATTGCAGAAATGAAATACCAAATTATTGCAATAGCAAATTATGAAACTTAAAGCATACAAATATTCCGTTAGTTTGCATGAAAATTTGATTTTGTCTTAAAAAGATTAAATAAGTTATGCCTTGATTAGATTTTTACCTAAATTTCTATTTAGTTTAAAAATATCACATGAAAATGTGGTTTCCTGCATACGAATTGGCCATTACTTTTAATAAATTACTTTCTTTTATTGTTAACTTCATCAAGATTATCTTCCTTATAAGCAACATTTTAATAAATTAAATTTTTATACAATCCAAATAGCAGTAAAATACCATTAACTATTTTTTTAAAATAAGAAGTTAATTAAGATAAATGTATAGTCAGTGGTGTGCTGTGAATTTTCTATCACTGGAACTCTAACTTTTGGATCACTTTTTAACTACCTACTATTTAAGTAAATCTAGTAAAAGCCAACTGTATTCCATTTTGGTAATAAATTTTATCAGAAAATATTATAATTAACAAATAAATCAATAAGAATAATAAATGCTACAAAAAATTTCAAGAATATAGTAGTGCCATATAAAAAAGAAATTATAGGAATAATAAAAAGAAGACCGCAAATTTTCAAACAACCCAACAATAAGCTCGAACGGGTACACCACTGTAGATGTCTTAATAATTAATAATATTAATAATTGTTGAAAAATCGTAATTGTAATTTTGAAACAATGTTATTTTTTTAGAGAATTAGATATTATTAAAATATTTGAAATTCATACTTTTTTTAACTATTATGCATTCTAAAATGGGTATTTCATTTCATTATTTTAATTTTCCATTAGAGTATAACTCTATTTAAATTAAATTTTATCACTTTGTGCTGGACAATACATCAAGGTTTTATTGACACTCATCCATAGGTTTACAATATATTACATCGAGGAGTACGTAGGATTTATAATAATTGTTTTTAATTTGTGGCCTTAAAAGTATTACAGGACACAGTTGACGAATTATCATAAATCATCATCACTAACAAACAATAAATTGATTTAGCACTCAACTTGAACCACGAATATTACGCGAATGTTTATACGAATGTACATAGCATTACAATGCAAACAGGTAAATTATTGGCATCTAGCAAGGCTCACGCGGAACTGACGACTGAAAGCACACGTGTTTATTAGAGGGGTCGGCCGTGGTCACCGATAGACAAGAAATTACTACCGGAAGCATTATACCTAAAGAAAGGGTAACAATGATATTTTTATGCACAATTGTGCGATTAAAAAGAGCGATAATTCAAATTAATTAATAGGAAGGCGTGTACAAAATATTGGCTTTTCTAATAATTAAATTTTTGATTTTCATTACATAAATTATATTTTTACACCTAAATGAAATTTTATTTATTTGCAGTACATTTTTCTAAGATCATAATGTAACTTGACTGGCATATCGTATAAATTACATAATATTTTCTAAAATGCTAGCAAACTAGAAAATAATTTTTATAATATATATTTACAAACTTTTACTAATATGTATGTATCGTATTTGTTAGCTTTTAATTGTTCTCTCATTCGTGATTTCACCATAATATAGAATATTAATGTAATCAAACAATAATTAAGAAATGAATGAAATATTTTGCACTCTTTTGGTACCTATACTATTTTTGATAAAAAAATAACTTTTCGCACCAGGCAATTCCGTACCTAATGATTCTAATATAACATTAACCAATTTTTAGAGTTGTTCTCTAAAATATCAGGAATCTGTATATTTCCTGAAAATTATTAATAGTTTTACAACAACTACAGTAATTTCTGCATTTGGTCACACAAATTTCTTAGGTGAACATAGGTACGGTGGATAAATTAAAATAGGCAGAGAATTCTTTTTCGAAGAATAGATTGTAAAATAATTGCTTTTTATAAAATTAAAAAGTGATTATTGGTGAAAGAAAATTTTATTTGAAATTAAAATTTAAATTATTTAAGGCTGTTCGGTAGGTTTAGATTTTGTGCAAAAAAATTGTAATACAGTGTATTTATTATAATATTCTTGTAGAACTACATATTTTAAATAATAAACTTGAAAATTATTAACTAGTGAGAAAATTATAAAATATTTAAAATAATACTAGTTAAATAAACGTAATATTTTCTGACGAAGCAGATGAAAAATCTGCGAAATATTAAAAACATTATTGTTTTATTACGTTTATTTAACTAGTATTATTTTAAATATTTTATAATATTTTAGATAATATTTGTTTATAAAAATAAATTCTAGAAAAATTAGTTTAGCCGCAATTTGTACTCAAAATATGAATCTATTTACGGAATGCCTGTACGATCCTGATAAGATATCATAATGGAACTTGTACTAAACGCAAGAGTGTTTAATTTACTATGACAAGATATAATTTTTATTTTGATTTTTTACTTTGAAAAACTAAAATTTTGTGGAACAAAAAATGTATGCTTTTCTTATAAACGTTCCGTTTTGAATAAGTATTTAAAAATTCATATTTTCAAAGTAATTCAAGTAAAAATCAAAATAAAAATTATATCTTGTCATAGTAAATTAAAGACTCTTGCGTTTAGTACAAGTTCCATTATGATATCTTATCAGGATCGTACAGGCATTCCGTAAATAGATTCATATTTTGAGTACAAATTGCGGCTAAACTAAATTTTTTATAATTTATTTTTATAAACAAATATTATCTAAAATATGTAGTTCTACAAGAATATTATAGTAAATACACTGTATTACAATTTTTTTTTCACAAAATCTAAACCTACTAAAGGCTAAACAGCCTTAATATTTGGGTGATTTTGATATCGGTGCAGATGAGTAGGTACGCTTATCGTTTAGAAATTTAACGTTCCCTTTAAAACATTAAAACATTAAAACTAGCCGGGCAAAATTTTAAAATGAGATGTGTTTTCGGTAAAAACCCAATTAAATGAAATTTGAAATCGGAATAATCACGTCAATATACAACATATATATAATATACAACAAATAGATAAAAATTGATCGTAGTTATCTAAAAATAATTCATCTCACAACGATACACACGAATTTAACGATTGAACTCGGAGTTTATATTATGATATGTACATATTCCACGTCAAAATCTGTAATATGTTGAAATGGACCAAGCTGTATCTTACTTTTAAAAATTATAGTGCTATAATTTATACATTTTTCAATTTGAAATTCTTAAAATTTGATACTTAATAAATTGTTAAAAGCTCGAGATGATAAGTTGGGGACTTTTGTTGAGAATTATTTAATATGAACAATATTGCTAAACCAAATTTTTTATACAGCTACTAGTAATTTATATCATATTAAAATTTATAGCTTGGATAATTTAGATGTCAAGATAATTTCCCAAATTTACATATTATAAATATGTATTTATGTATTATTTTTATTTTTTTCGATTTATTAACCTTGCAGTCATTTAAAATTAACAAAGTATAAACTTACAATATTAAAGTATTTTTATAAATAAACTTTTACACCAATTTATAACAGTGCAGGTTATATCAGGCTATTATGTACACAGTAAAAAATAACGCTAGTGTTACCTCCGGTAAACATATTTTATAGTCTAAGCCAGTGTAATATTAACACTAGTTAACACTATTTTAACCATATTTTCTTGTAAAATCTTTCTTTCACTAATAAAGCTAAATTTAACTGAATCACTTTAATTGAAATTTATTATAGTGTAACATTTGTGTGTTTTAAACGGTTGAAGTGATTGATGTGCACTAAAGTAGTGTATGATATACACTAATAAAGTGTAGACAATACACTATAAAGTGTAGAAAGTACCCTAAAAGTAGTGTTAAACCTCAACACTATTCAGAGTGGACCTCCTGGAGGTATGAGTAGTGTTATTTAGTGTTATTTAGTGTTCAATTATTTTTTACTGTGTAGATGTACGTACATGAGATATTCAACAATAATAATTTTCTGAATAAAATTTTTTTAGACAAATCAATTAGTACTTAATTGTTAGGTGTTATCTCGCACTTAACTCGTAATCCAATGAAGTCATGACATTAAGATATGAATATAGGCTAAATAAAGCTGAAACGCTCTATTAAACTGAAATAACTTGGAACTTTTCTATTTTTTGCATACATATGCATGCAAAACTACTATGTATTTTTGTTAGATATTGCACTTGAAAGTACTTTTATTTGTATGAATTATGATTTGTATTTTTGCAATGAATAACATTTGTTTGTCCAAATACTTACCTTTGTTAACTATTTAATTTGATTAAACTTTGACATTTGAATTATTCGCTGAAATTCATGGTATTGTGACCAAAATTAAGATTTGTAATAAGTATAATACTATAATATTATTCTGAGGGATATAATCATAAGTAATATCACAAGAGCATTAAAAATGTAGCTACATACTTATAACAAAATTTAAAATAAAATAATATGAAATTTTGGATAATACTACATTAAAAGGTTCATTGTCATAAAATCTTAAATAATATAACATAAATCTAAGTGGGATGTAATATATAAATTTGAAGACAAATTTAGCCTACACACATATTAAACACGCTTAAGCTATTAAAATTGAAAATTGCTGTTTCTATAACATGCTAAAAATGTCATGAAATAAATGTTCTTAAATAATAATGCATATTATTATGTATTGCCTACGTAAAAATCACTGATATTTTTCATCAAATGATTCTTTATTAATTTATTTTTTAAGTTTAATGCTGTCACATTAATTTACATACTATAAGTTTTCCGCGCGCAAGAAATTGAGCAAAAATATGCAACACTCGAAAATTAAATAATTCAATAATTTATAAGATGAAGATCAATAATTGTTTTGACTAGCATTTACGTTTTACGCTTTTACGTAAAATTTCTGTGCTTTATATGATATTTAATATTAATATCCTGTGAAAGTAATTAAAAGTTGATGCAGGTAACGCTGCATTAACTGTAAGAAAGCAAGTTGAATATAATATAAAAAATATGTTTAACAAACTTAACAAAAGCTTTTGATGATAATAAAAAATGAGATCATTGTTTGATTTTATCGAATACGTAGTAATAATAACCTTGACATTATGGGTGAGGTATAGGTAGCAAACTTCAATGAAAATTTAACGATTAACTAATACATCTTTATTATTAAAGCCTACATTGCTTTCTTATGTAACAATATCATGAAAGACGAATTAATTAAAGTGATTCATGGATTAGAAACTGCATTTGAATTAACGAAGAATCTTAAAAAAATTTTGTTTTCGTTGCAATATAATTAGGGTGACCATATTATGTACTTATTTTAGTAGGACAGTACTTTCTTTTTGAATAATGTCCTAGTGTCCTTCAAAGGTTTATTAAGTACACCTAAATGTACTTTTTTCCTAAGATGCAAAAAGTCGAAATGTAAACAATTCGATACCTCAGTTCCAAAGTGTAACAAGTCCGAAATTGGTGAAAATGAGATAAGTATGAGGAATTTCACAATCAACAGTTTTCCAACAATTAGGAAAATTATGGTCAAGAACTACATAGTCTTTATTTGATATACTCTTTGGATTATTAAATCCGTAAACGATCAAAAACTGAGTTATCAAAAACAAAAAAAATGAGTTATCTCAAAACTAACTCTTTTTTAGTTGTTACACTTTGGAACTAAGGTATCGAACTGCATTTAATTTTTTATTTAAATAAAAATTAATGTTCGAACGAAACCAAATTAAATTATTCAACTGTTTTAGCGGCATTGCATCCAAAGACTACTCAGTAGTGCCTTGTTACCAGTAGTTTTTAACTTTTCTTCAAACCTCGTTGACCTTGAAATGTCGTAAATTTTCGCCTGCGGTGCATTGAAGAATTCCTCCTGACCTGAAACTCCCCATCGCGCCAAAAATTCAAGTCCATTATAAGAAATTATTGTACTCTTTTTTGTTTCGAAAATTATGGTCACCCTAAATATAATAATCATAAAGTTGTAATCGTAAAAACTTCGATATTTAAAAAAAATTAATTTTGCTTTACTTTTCCGCCCGTTATTATGTTGATAAGAATTGGGATATATAAAATGCTAATAAAGGTACTTATAACTTTGCTAATCCGAATATTTATAATTTATAAATATTATGTCCACTTTTACTTTATCTGTAAATCAGTACGGCCCTGCATGATGTTGTGTGGAGTTTGCGAGCGAGTTACAACGAGGTACGAAGACCTAATACAATGTAAAATGAAATGCAAAACCAACTATCATATAATATAGAGTGCATACAAATGAATATCGAGACACTGCATGAACTGAAGAATAACGGAAAGATCAACCAGTGGACTTGTAGCAAGTGCGAGGAGGCGGGCATAACCTCAAATACAAATTTAACCAACACAACTTATCTAAACAATGAGCAAGTACAATTTAATAAAGTATCAATTTTAGATCCAGAACCAATAAACTCAAACCCGCAAAGGCAAAAACCGATAACAAACGAAAAATACGTCAATACAATTACACAAAACCAGGAATTAATAACCCGTGAACAGGTAGCTAACGCAGCCAAATCAGCTAATAATAAAATATTGAGAGGCCCGGAAAAATTACTTACAAGAAAGCAGCCAAGACTAACTGACTACTGGCTGGGAAATCCCATATCGACCCGGAATCGATTCGAAATTTTATCCCAGGAAGACGAATCCGAAGAAGTGACTGAGAAACAACAAAAGGAAGACCCTAAACCACTTCCCATTATTATATACAAGGTACAAGAAATTAACCCTTTACACGAAAAACTACAAGAAGCTACGTAAGGCGAATACCAAATCAAAATATTAGGTGATAATGAGGTGAAAGTACAATTACTTAGGAAGGAACACTATAACCCGGTAATAAAGATCCTCGAAGACAAAAAAAAACGAATACCACACTTACAAATTCAAGCAAGAAAGAAGCTTCAGAGTCGTCCTCAGAGGAATCCACCCCTCTTCTTCGACTGATATTATTAAGGAATCCCTACTAGAGGCAGGTAACAAAGTAACGAACATATGGAATATTAAACATCGAGAAACAAAGAAGCCGCTACCCATGTTTTATGTAGATCTAAAATCAAACGATAACAATACAGATGTTTATAAATTGAAATCAATCGGAAATCACATAGTAAGTTTCGAGCCTTCATATGCCAAGCGAATAATCCCACAGTTTGCAAAATGTCAGGATTATGAGCACACTAAAAACTTTTGCAGAAGATCTCCTCGCTGTTCGACAAAAAAATTGTTTCCTGTGCCCCAACAGAGAGGAGGTGAACAGCAAGCAATAAATACTCCTCCTACTCAACAAACACAGCGGTCTATGATATTTTTTCCAACACTGAAAAGCAAAAAACTCACAAAGCACCAAGAAACTCAACAGGCAATGCAATCGCCAAGCGGAAACATACAAAAAACACAAAATACAATCCGAAGATCTGCAAGCACAAATACACAACAAAACCAGATAACACAGCTCAGACCAACATGCAACCAAGCCACAAGTAGCAACTTCCATCCACAACAAAGATGGCAAAGGTACGAACCACAATATCGAGAATGCGTAAAACAAGAAAATGACATTACCGATCTAAAAACTCTTGTAAGAGAGTTAATAGAACAAAATAAGGAAAGCTCAAGAAATATGTCCACAATGTTATACCTCCTAACTGCACTTGTTAATGCAATTAATGGAAGCTCACCCAAGATATAACACATCATGTTTGTCAGCAAGTCACAAGTACAATATATGCATCTGGAATCTAATGCTTTTATCATACGTAGTTTATATTTCTGCATTCTTTTTCTGTCTTTCATTTTTTCTCTAATAAAATAATTTGGAAAGCAGGAATTTGCATAAATAAGTTTTTACGTGTTAACTCCCTATGTTCGGCTATTCGATTCAGCACCCGGTAGATCACTACCTACCACACGGTGAAAAATTTTCGCCGAAATTCGAAGTCTTAATACATCGACTTTTTAATCTTTGAATGTCGTTTCGGAAAACACCAAATAATGTGTGAAACTTTCCATTCCCCTTCTCAACTCTGTAGTATCTGTGAGTTAATCGGATGATCACCGTCCTTTTTTCAATCAGTTTTTATTCTTTATCATCTTCAACTTGACAAAGAAATTTAGCGAAAAAGACTGGACGCAGAAAACAAAGGATCGACAGCAGTGGAAAAATGAAAGGGGGGCTTATATCTGACGATGGCTTTTATATTGACAATAGTGTATACTCTAAAGTGTCAACCTTAAAGTATGATATCGTTAAATGGTAGGTACTTAATATTAATACGGAAAAGCAAAATTAATATTAGAATATCTGGGAAATAATTCATTAAAAATAGTTGTTGTGGAAATCCACAATCTATTATAATTTTTATTTGACGAGATTATTACTGCATGCACCGTTTCCCAAAATCAATACGCAATTATTTTCAATTCTTAACGTCTGATAGTGTCAACTTAGCATGCTTAAGGGCTCGCCATAGCTTGTGCTATGATATGTCAGTGTAAAACACAGAAGTAGAAGCATACGGTTTTAAACGGTCGCATTACACATTGATAACAACGGCCAATTTTCAAAAACTGCATAGCATAGCAAATTATAGCACAATCTGCGTGAACACTTTTATATTGGGTCATGCTTTGATGAAATTTATACCAACATAGCACAAGCTATGTGTCGAACCCTTAACATAAAAAAAGTTTTTAAGTTTTTGTTATAAATTTTTTTTCTAAAATGTGGCCAATGCAAACAAAATTATATGCTGGCGACTTGTACAAAACGTTTCTCTAGTGCCTTTCGGGTCGCAAGCGTTGTAACTGATATAAGATTACTAAATTCTAAGAGATTTGTTAAAATTCAAATTTAAATTAATGATTTGAGATGATTTTCAGAGATTATTGAATATTTTAATATTGATTATTTGTTATTGAATAATATGAATAATTTTTTTGCTATACTTAAATTACGTTAATTTTCGTAGTCCTTTAATAACTTAGGAAATTACTTAATAAAAACACTTTCTCAAGTTTAATTTATTGTTAATGTAGACTAGTTTCGACTGGACCCAGTCTTCCTCAGCACATTCCTACAAAAAACATTTCGCAATTTCTAGATAACAATACAGAGAACGTCTAACCACACAGATAGGCAGAAGACGGCAGCCTACCGATCGTTCATAGACAGTATGGAAAATGTCCCCATGAGAAATCAAGAACGCAATAAAGAAATACAGACCATTAAAACTATAGCAAGGAAAAATGGACGTAATGCAGACCTCGTCGATAAACTTATTAAAAATAGGAATAGAAAAATGAACAAAAGAAGAGAAGGAGAAGCGACAACCTAATTAGGGAATACAGCAAAATCTCATACCTCGGACCCATATCAGATAAAATAGGAAGAATTCTCAGAAAATACAACATCCATGCAGCTATGAAGAGTACAGGTACAGTGAGGGAATACATTTTCAACAACAAGGATCAGATCCAAAAAATGAACAAAAACGGAATATACAGGATACAATGCGGGGGATGCAAAGCAACATACGTGGGGCAAACTGGAAGAAAATTGCAAACTAGAATAACGGAACACAGAAATAAAAATAAATTTTCAGCCGTCTCACAACACTTACTGGAGACAGGACACACGTTCGGCGAAAAAGATATTACACTGGTTCACAATGAGAAAAAAGGAAGAAAACTAGATCTCCTCGAGATACTGGAAATCAGAAGAATCCAAAAACAACAAGATCACCTGTGTTTAAACGAACAACAAAATCTAAACTACGCGCCAATTTTTGAAATTTTCTAACCATTCGTATCTCACCAAATTATCAACGAAACGATAGTAATTTTCAACTTTATAAACAGAAATTGCAATCAGCTTACATTGGAAAATAATTAGTTGTTGAATTTATATTTTATATATTTTATTAAGAGTTGTTTTGTATTCGTTAGGTTTGGACGTGCTTTTTGGAGTGCTTTTAATGTGTTTGTTTCAATGTAAATTAATTGACGGTAAGAATTCCCCAAGGCGGTTAAATTATTTTGAAAAAATCTAGAAATTGCGAAATGTTTTTTGTAGGAATGTGCTGAGGAAGACTGGGTCCAGTCGAAACTAGTCCACATTATCAATAAATTAAACTTGAGGAAAGTGTTTTTATTAAGTAATTTCCTAAATAGTACTCAAGGGGTTAAATGAATATTTAATAACGTAATTCATTTGATTATTTTGAAAAAACAGTGAGTTTTTTGTAAATAAATTAAGCCATTTTACTTATTAAAAGCAATCATATTAATTTAAGAAATATTTTTATCAACTTAATAAAAATAAAACTTGTAGACATAATAATCATCTATTACTTGCTTATAACTACAAAAGTACAACTTAAGCAGGTTATAACAATTGGTAATACTGAAACTTTTAAAAAATTTAACTCTTTGTAGGAGATTAAAAATTATATTTTTTAGTTAATTATAGTTTGCTTTCGCTTTCAAATTAATGTCTCTTCATTTACGTATCCTGTAACAATAAACAAAAAATTAAATTTATGCACATTTTTAAACTTGAAAGTTATCGTTGAATGAACGGTTAAATAAGTGGTTAACATTTCAGTTATTACAGTGCGACGCTAATTGTTTATATATGTTGGCAAACATGTGTACAAAAATAGTTAGTGGGTCAAACCGAGAAACATTGTTTTTTAATTAATTAATTTTTAAATTTACAATATCTTTTTTATTAAAACTGTTACGAAGTTTATTCCGCGCAGATCTTGGACAAGTTTACAAATTATCGACAATATTTTAAGAACATTACTTATTAAACCTGCGCATTAGTTGTGATCCAACTTGTGGGCAATTTTGTAGAAGAATTCTAGTGGTTATCATACACAACTTGTATAACTATTGAAAATTGTTGCTAGCTTCGTTATTGCCAACGATGTAAAATATTACACTAGGTTTAAAAGTGCGGCTTGTGCCGTAGTTGCCCTGAGGCGTTGATTTTCTATACACTGAAACTGCGCATGATAACTTGTCGAGAATTTAGAATGAAAATTTGCTATAGCTATTATATCATTTGGACTTTAGATAAGGTTTAATAAGTTTCTTGTAAATAATTTTTTATGCTACTTGACCAAAAAATATTATAAATTTTGGGGATGGTTAAAATTCGCCAAATACCCCAGAATTGCAATTTTAAACAGTTTTATATCTTATGCGATACTACATCTAAATAAATTGTATTAGTATTATCTATTCCAATAAATTAAAAAAAAAAATTATTGCAATAATTTCTTGGGTTTTCAATAAAATACTTACATCCGTTTTTTTAAAAAGTTAAAAAACTTACTACTGAGAAGTTCTTAGTAAATCGTTTTAAAAACTTAAAAAATTTGCAAATATACAATACACGTAGTACGAACTAATACTTTCATAAGATAAAATTTAACAGTATGAATTTATAAAACAAAAATTCCTTAAAAAGCAATCTTAAGCTTTTAGTGTTATTTTTATCAATATTGAAATATTACACTTTCAAATACATACTACTATATGTTTCTTGTAAGAGAAAATACTTTCAATTTTATATTTTACATAATATTAAGAATAATGGAAATTTTACAGTCCTATGTGCATCAACCCAAAATTAAACTTAATGAATAATTTAAATATTTTATAGTTAAAATCAGTAATATATTTGTATTATTCCTCACAATATACATATTAATGTGTCGTAAATACTGGTTATAAATTGATATGTTATTCATAGTTAATTGTTTTTGTCTTTATTTGAAAAACGTTAGTTATTGAAAGTTTTAAGAAAGTTCAAAAACCATAAAATATTGCTTTCAGTAAAAAATATATATAAGTTATGTCTAAATTATTTGGAATTAAAATTAATTGTCTGATTATATGACAATTATTAATTATTATTATATACCTAAAATTTAAATAAATTGGTTATTTAGAAAGATTAACAAATATAATATGAAAGGTTGTTTTCTAATAAATAGTAGTCACTGCCGTCCATAAGTATTTAGGCTCTGCTATTTTGCTCGATAAGTCTTAAATGTCTATAGGAATTTCATATTTTTATTTACCCTTTTACAAATAAATATCTTAAATCGTCATTTAAATTATAAATAGTCAATACTATTGCGTAATAATACGCAATTTATTGAAAATGCGTTTTCAGCGTTTATGATGAAACTATCTTCGTTACAAGTACTACGTAATGTTGTGTAATGGTGTGTTGTTAAAAAGGTCATCCTTTTTTTTAATTTATAAGACTATTTAAAGTTTATTTTATATGTTTATAATTGTGTTAGACGTTTGTGTTAGAATTAAGTGCGTTTATTGAAATATTTTTTAACTTTTACGGATTTCTTTTAAAAATATGGGAAAAACAAAAGAAATTTCGTTACCTAATCGCGCTATGATCATTGCCAAACACGAAACAGGCAAAAGTAATCGTGAAATTGCCAGTCAACTAAAGATGTGCTCCAGTACAATTGACTACATTGTTAATAAATATGCAAGATCCGGTAGTTTAGGCAATAAAACTCAAAGTGGACGGCCAAAAGTGACATCCCTTGCTATTGATCGACAGATGGTTACCATTAGTCAGCGAAACGAAAGGTTAACAGGCCCCGAAATTACCGCTCAATTTAATTGAAGCAGTAAGGAAGTAGTAAGTGTCACCACGGTAAAAAGGATATTGTTCAAGGCCGGAATTCGTCTATGGGAGAATTGCCGTAAAGAACCCTTGTTACGTGCTGTAAATAAGAGGAAGAGATTGGAATGGGCAAAATATCATAAGAATTGGACCATTGATCTATGGAAAAACGTTCTCTGGAGCGACGAGTCGAAATTCGAAGGTTTTGGTAATAAAAAGAAAACGTTCATTCGAATAAAACCTGCAGAAAGCCTAATATAATAGCTTCAGTTAAATATCGAGGAGGGTCGGTTATGCTGTGGGGTTGTTTCGGTGGTAATACGGTAGGCGATTTGATGAAAATTAAAGGAATATTGAAGAAGGAACGGTATAAACAAATTTTAAAAGATAAATATTTACCTTTAAACACACACGGCTAAACTTTTTACAAGCTATTTAAAAAATTTAGAGTGTCAGAAGAGACTAAACGTCATGGTTTGGCCACCTCAACCGCCGGATTTGAATCTGATTGAATTGCTGTGGGATCAATTAGATCAACAAGTGCATGAATAGGCTCCCACATCCAAAAAGCACCTATGGTTACTCCTTCAGCAAGACTGGGCAAAAATCTCTAGTGAAAAGTTAGAAAAATTATCAAATAGAATGCCAAAGTTATGCGAAGCTGTCGTCATAAATAGGGATGCGGTTACATTGACAAATCAAAAGTTTAAAATTTATATACTCGCATTTCATTTTTTGTGTGCAAATAAATAAATTGAGTATTGTTCTTATTAGGTGAGTAATAATTTTACTATTTTTCTGCTTTATATTGAGTAAAAAAGGCACGTTATTATTAAATGTGTACTGCCTAGTACACATAGAAAATGAGGGTGATGATTCTGAACATTTTCTTAAATAATAAGTATAAGAGTTTAACCTTAATAAATAAAATAACTTTTCAATAAAAATAAAAATTTTGTAAATTTAATTTTTTATTATGTAGGTAGCCATTTTAATTATTATTTTCTGTCGAATGGATTGGTTTTTCAAAAATATTTACTAGACAAAAGTTCTAGTTTGTTTACAAGATACAGGGTTTTGAAAAAATAAAATAAAAAAAATCTCGAATTTTTCAACATTTTTTTTCTTACTTTAATTTATAACTCGAAAACCATTGATTTTAGACAATAAGAGGTTTGAATCTAGTTTGTAGATTATTTTTTCACCCTCTTTAAAAAAGATCTATTTTACCGAAAAATCCATAATATTTTGTGTTTGAATTTAGAAAAAAAAATTTGTTAAAAATATTTCTTAGTAAAATGTCCTCTTATCACCTCCTGTTATGTAAAATGTATCCGGGGACACTGTACATATAAAGGAAAAGATACCTATAAATTTTTTTAGCAAAAGATAGATGATTATTTCGAAGTGAACTGAAAATGAAATACTCTAAAATTCCAAATTTGTACTTAATTTGTTTCCATTTGGCACCATAATTCCTCTTTGTTTTGACTTCTTTGACGAATATCTTAAATACTGATGTTTAAGCATCAGATACTATCCCTTAATAAAAAAACATAAATAATTCAAAAGAATTTATATTCAGAGTGAATGTTCCACTAAACTGCAGTAATCTGAACTCCTTTTGTGAACTAAGCGTGTAATCTTCAGTAGGTAGATAATTAAATATTAATTAATACTAATATTTTTTAATATTATATTAACCTTAAATAAGTATTCCCATAATAGTTTTAAATATTTAAAAAAGATCTTTAATGTATTTTTAAGTAAAAAATTTTTCATAAGTATTAAATAGTAAATAACATTCGAAGAAAATATGAAAAACATTGATATTATTTTTTTTACTATGTTCCACCAAATGGATCAAGTTTAAAATTTTACCATATAATCTTGAGCAAGGAGTTTTCTGTGAAAAATTCATGAGTGACATATATGAAAGGAACATATTATTTAAATATAAGGACAAAAACTTTTTTATTTCTTTCAAGGGATGATGGTTAAAAAAATTTCTTTTAATATTCAGTAGAATACTTACAATAAAATAAATACTAAAAAATACATTCTTTTTTAATTATGTAGTACTACCCCTTCGGGTTTAAAAGCTGAAATTTTGAGAAAAAATGTTTTTTTCAATTAGAAATCGATCAGCTATAAGGATTTTTTTAAATCGCTGGGGGCACTTTTTACATGCTTATCCGGCTATAATCTGTCAAGAAATCATGTTTTAAAATATTATATGGCAAATAATGGCATTTGCTTTTAGAATATAAACAAATGTTTGAAAATAGACATTTTATGTCATATAAGTATTGTTTTACCGAATAAAACTAAATTGTATTTGAAATTAATTAAGTAGGTATCGTAACTTGTGAGAATTAATAATAAGTTCAACTATAAAACTAAAACAAGTTAATAAAACAGCAATATAATAAACGATATTATATTATATTATATTATATTATATTATATATAATATAATATATATAAACGTTTGTCTAACGAAGAACACTAACGTGTTCGAAAGCTAACAAGAATTTATATTGCTGTTTTATTAACTTGTTTTAGTTTTATAGTTGAACTTATTATAAATTGTATTTGACAATATAAATATTTTGTAAATCGTATAACAATAATAATAAACATAGCCAATTTATAAATTTCACCAACGAAGAAATGTCACAGTTGTAGTTTCACTTATCTCAAGAGACAATTCTTTATAGCTTCTTTTCGCATTACATATTACCTCCTGTTTATAGCTTATATAAAAATATAATAAATTGCGTAAAAATTATGCAAACAGTTGGTTTTGATTTAATTCTAATGTTGTTCATAAGCAGCTATTTGTCTTTGACAGATAAATAAAATTGTGGGTTTTAACAACGTTTGTCAACTGCACAAATAACATTTTAAAATACACCATCATTATTGCATAATATAATTCTGTTATAGACAAAATAATATTATTTTCATAATTCAAAGTGGTAAGGAATATATTTAATGTAATTTAACTAACACTGATATTATAACATCTGAATTGCCGTTAATTGTTTGTGAATTATATTTCAGGAAATATATTTAAAAATTTATAGATGATTAGATTAAATTGATATCTATGGGAAATTAGCAGTTAATTTAATTACAGTTCATTGTACAAAGTCAAGATCTAAGTAAAATCTTCATTGTGTGTAATAAACCGATTGTATAAACACTATTTATTTAATTTGGTGTGAAATGACTTTTACTTTCACCTTTGTTTAAGCTACTGCACAATGAATATAAATTTTATAATCGAACTTGACATTCAAGCATTTAAATACTTTAATTAAATTATAGGTACAATAATCTGCCATGTTTAAAATACTAACTAGGTGGGAAGGGCTATCATATAAAAAACCGTGTACTAAAAGAGCTAAATAAATTACTAGCAAAGAATTCTCAGAACTATCATGTATGGCAGGAAATTTATGAAATAAAGATTCTTAGAATAATTTAATATAAATTTTTTATATATAGAATTAACAAAGGCGTTGTAAATTAATATTATGTTCCCAATTTTTCTAAAAGTTTACATACTATAAGTTGATACTGAAAAAATTTGCAAAAGGATTTCATTTTTTATAATGCTAGTGAAAAACAGCTGTCATTTGTAAACTGATTTACGTAAAGATACGAATTTTTTTCTGAATGTCAAGGACAATTTAAGAAAACTATAGCATAAAATTGTTTTAAAGTATACCTTTACCGTGTCTTGCAGTCCAGTCTCTATAGTAATATTGAATCGGATACTTATAGTTGTGCCCTAAGCAGTGGCGCATTAAGACACTTTGGGGCCCCGGACTCTAAGGTATTTTTGAGCCCCCAGAAAGGCGTGGAGAGGGGCAGAAACCCCCACCAGCGCCGCAGGTGAATAAATAGAGTTTTCAAGGCTAACAAGGTTTAAACGTTAGAAATATTTGAAGGTATTGTTGTAATACAAAAGTAACTACAAAATTTCAATGAAATTTTTATCAAATATATGCTTTCAATAGCTACGAAAAAGACTCAACTCATAACTGTAATTTCACGTAATTGAGCCTCTCTCCTTGCAGGGCCCGGAGCGGTGGGCCCCCTGGCCCCCCTTAATCTACAACTGGCCCTAAACAATCAATTTTAAGGACATTCCATATTCAGAAATCATGAAATCAAAAATGGACAAAGAAATATTTTTCACAAAAACAGTTCAAATATTATTAGATATACAAATATTTTGAAAATAAGGGCGTTTTCTTTCAAAACAAAAGTTTATGATATTTTAAGATGATTCCGTATATAAAAATATGGGGTATTTAACTAACATTTAAAAATAGCAAAAAAATGTCAAATATAACAGTTTAGGTTACTATTAAGCCTACACAAGTATTTTTTTAGCATTAATTAATTAAATAATTATTTAAACGCTAATTTAAAATTCAAATTTATAAACAAAATATCACGTGACCACAAACGCGCTATTTTTGCCGTGACGTAATAGTTCATATTCAACATGGCGGGTCTGCATCAAATTCTCTATATGAATAAACAAAATTAAATTATCATGTCAACTAGACTTAAATAAATATAATAACTAGGGACCGGATAAATAGGCTCAAAAAATCCAGAAAAAAACACTTTAAAATGCACGAAATTTGGCGCTAAAAAGTATAAATCGGAACTGTTTTAGTGTAAACTAATGCCGTCACTGACGCTAGTATGTTGTTTTTTTAAATTTTCCGCGTTGTTATTTAAGGTAAAGTTGGTGTTTTGTTTGACATCGGCATGACATTCCATCTTTGGTTAGGCAGGTGATCACACTTTGATCACATAATTTTTGATTGACATGTGGGTGAAAAAGTTTTCAATATGAAGTATGACGTAGGCAAACCACGTGATCATAAATGAGCGTTTAAATTAAGCATTTTTAATTTAAATTTTAAACATTAATTTTTGGTGCTTTGGATTAAAATTTTTTGAAAAAAAAATTTCACATGTGTTACATACACATAAGCATCATTTTAGTCAAATACCCTAAGCCATATTGTATGCTTGGCCAGCTTCTTGCCATTTAAGGGGCAGAAACTTAAATATTTTAAATATATTTTTTATTTTTGGAAGTAATAAAAAGATTAAATCTTTTAAAAGGGAACACGTAGTATTGTATATAATTTTTATATATAATTTTTTAAGAATATTTTGAAATATCAAAATACGTAGGTGTGTATTATTAATTATCATTATAACAATTTGATTTGAACTTTGTACTTGCTTGGTTTTCAATACCTCTGATTATAATAGTATCAGATAGACAAACTTTATGAGGTTTTAGAAACCGCCGGTGTAGTTCAGAAGATTATCAATAGATAGCACTTATTATCTTTTTATTGGTGCTAAAGTAACTGATTAGTTCCACATTACAAAAATCTAATTTTATATCCTACTTTTAGAGAGTAGTACCTACGCATCTACGTAAATATCATTTCTCTTTCAACTTGATCAATGTTGTCCAGACTTACAAGATTTTGCTTCACTGTTCATAGTTTGTTAATTTCTTCTTCATACTATCTCCAATCCACATAATATGCAAAACATATAAATATGTAAAAATAAATTTTTGTAATTTCGTAATATTTTAATCATAATCCTAAAAAAAACGTTTCACAAGGTATGAAGTGCCAATATTTAATATTAGTATTTGCACTATTAGTAGAATACTAAAAAACTTGCGAATGCTTGTAAAATAATATTTTAGAGATAAACATGTGAAAATAAGTATCTGTCAAAATAAAAAAAAACACAGTACTTTGACCTGAAGTGGGAGTGCCTGAATAAAACAGCAGTAAAGAGATGGAAAATAGTTGCAGTTTCGTGAGTTACATCATAAATAGGGTCTGAGGTTAAAAGTACCTCATGGGCTTGCCGTCTAGGTTTTAACAGTGAAGTAATCAAAATATTTGTCTTTAAAAGGAAAAGATTTTCAAATCACTAAATAACCTATATTTGTTAACCTGGTTAAATTACTTTAATACCAAATTGTTTGTATCACATGTAGTCTCTGATCTATTTACATTTATTATATCCACATTGGTATCGTACAATACAGAAAATTTTAACCCGAAGTAACTTTTTGAACTACCTATTTCAAAGCGATCAATTTTATATAGGTGTGTGAATCTATCCACAATAAATTATAGTATATTACATTAACTAAATTGCTTTTAAAACATTAGACATTTGCACATGCCTTCTATCTAAGTTAATATTAAATAATTGGTTAAATGTTAGCATGAATATTTTATGATAATTAAAAAATTACGTATATTTTTAAAAATTTACAATTGCAATCTCAAAATTGAATAGGTGTGGTCTACTAATAAAATATGTATATAGTAAGTATGCAATTAATGTAACGCAATGATTAGAAGTAGTGATTTCGATACGAAAAGAGTAAATAATTTTAAATTAAGTACATTAAAGTAAAAATAGTACCATCCCTTATACACTTTTTGACTAAACATTTTATTCGTTTTTTGAGTTTTCAATGTCAAGCCGCCTTATTAAATTAATAATTCGGAATTTTTATTAGATTATGATATAATAAATTGCAATAATACATTTCAGTAGAATAAAAATTTTCAGGACGATCAAAGTCCTTGTACCTATGATGTGAATCTCTTTAAAAATTGATATATCGCGGGCGAATTTTATTATTATTTCATATTTTCAAAAATTTTGAATAATAAAAATAATTCTTACATTAATATTTTGATCATGACTATTGAAAGAATTTCGATTAAAATTTATAATACAATTTTATATAATTTGATATATACATTTTACCGAATAATTAAAACAAATTTTGTCTTCATATCAATATTTTATAAAACCTAAAAAATGCACGCACACATTTTAGAACTAAAATATTTATAAATTATCACAAATAAAATACATTATTAATAGCGATTAATATACAAGTCTTATAATCTATTATATTGAACTTTCTTCGACCCTATAGTTATAATTTAACTGGACGATGGATTATTTTAGTGGGTATTTTGGGTCCTATACAAATAAAACTATAAAAATAATCCATCGTCCAGTTAAAATAATCTATTATCTAATAATCTACAAATATATTAAAATATTAATTGCGATTAATATACTTACAGCGTATTTTATTCGTGATAACTTATAAACATCGTAGTTCTAAAAAGTGTATGTGCATTCTTTAGGTTTCATAAAATATTGATATTAAATAATATCCAGTTAATAAACTAACCTCATAATAGTATTTATATAATCTTAAATGGGATATTGCTATTAAAATTTTCATCAGCTGTTTTGAATATCCAGAAAACATATTAGGCAAAATACAAAAATCACTATGAAGTTAAATATTTCACTTCCTAACCAGTAGCTACAAAAACTAATAATATTGCAAGTACACACATACTGCGATGACTTAAAAATGTTTTATATTCCTACTTGTGATAATAAAACACGCCCAATACATTTTTCATTCTTACAACTACTTAGGTACTGAATAATTGAGTGTCCGAAATATGCAAAAGTTACTAAAACTTCTTGAAACCAGAAATATATAAAATTTAAGCTCAATTTACTTCTATGTTAGGTATATTTTTATAATTATTATATTAAAATAAGGTACAAGAAAATAAAATAAAACATGTTTTGGATACTCTTAGTTAAAAATACAAAAAATTGAAATGCACTTGTCATACTAATCAGATGTTAATGCTTTTTACGTGTAAGCTTCTATTCTTTTAACAATCGCATGACTGTAAATAAGGGGACAAGAATTACTTAATTGTATATGTAAACGGCAACACCTATAAAAGTAGTGATTATAAATTAGTATTAACAACCTACTTTACCTATATCACTCACTACATTCTAGTAACCTACATAGTAAATATTGTATAATATGTTTACTATTTATATATTATTATTTATCAGTGGCGGCTTGTCATAAAGGGCACAGGGACACGTGCCCTCCCATCTCAAAACCCAAAACAATAGATGGATAGATTTTCATTATAAATAAATATTTTAAAAGCTATTTTTTTTATTTTGTGCCCTCCCACTGAAAAATGTCACGAGCCGCCACTGTTATTTATGTATAATTTGAATATTTAAAATGAATAAGAATGAAACAGTTTGTAGTTTAAATTATAGTAAACTATGACCATGGTATAACCCAAAGAGAAATTAATATAAAAATTTCAATATTTGATTAGAAATAGTTGCATTATAGATAACAATTTTATCATATACATACATATTTGTGGATGAACATATAGAAAAAATAAGCGAAGAAATTAAAAAATTTTGTGCTTTACTTTAAAAAATACGAACACTGGCTAGTATAAGTAGTATAAATAACTCCTGCTTTGGGAGCTATCAAAAATAGTTCTGAGTTCTTTCCATGCTATTTCACGGTTACTTCATCACGAAGGGAAATACTATTTTACATTGTCCGCCATAACCCATTTCACTTTGCCCAACATGAGCAAAATAAATTAGAACAACAATTAATATCTATTTTTGCACGATCGGACTATTTTGTTTATTTACTAATAGTGTTTCTATGACAGTAAGTTGATTTTACTGGTTGCTAGGACTAAAACGACGGTAAGTAATTTACTTACCGTTTTTAAAACGGTAAGTAAAATAAATAAAATTTCAAATAAAAACACGATTTATATGAAATTAAATGTACAGTTGTTACAGCTAGAAATAGAAATCGATATAGTATTGCTTTTTTCGGTATTTGTATTAACAGAAAATGCTCGTGATGTAGAAGCACCAGTTGACGATTGTGGTATAGTATCATCAGAAACGCTGCAAGGTGATTCATTATCATCATGCAGAATCTTTTCTGCAAATTGATTTTTGTTCTGAAGGGAATCTTCTACATAACTTTCAGCCACAGTCGAAGATTTCCAACCTCCATGTCTTTTTAGTCCTAAAACATCTACACCTTTATTGGCTAATAATGTGGCTGAAGTACGTCGAAACGAGTGACCAGTGTAATTAACTACATTTTTCAATTTTAAGTATTCAGCAATTTTTGATGGTAAAGTTCCAATTGTACCTTTACCGACTACCTGATTATTGCACTTCCCATTCCGATAATTTAGGAATAAATGCAACGACTTTGCATTGTTTGGCCGCAGTTTAATATATTTCCGAACAATTTCTAAATAATGAATTTTTTCATCTTTTTTATTTATGACAGTAAATGTCCGCTGAATATTTGTTTTCGTATTTGGAATGTTTATAATAATAAACGATTCACGATCGTCTAAATCTTTAACAGTCATGTTATATAACTCTTCCCTTCGACATGCTCCCGCTACTCCTAATATCATTGCTACCTAAAAAAATACATAGTCGCAAACATATTCTCGTATTTAACAAGTAATCTAAATTTACCTTATGGATTAAAAACAATTCATCTGGTGCTTCAATTAAAAATTTACACATTTCATTCTTAGTAAAAACACTGGCCTTTTTAGGTTTATATCCAATATTTTTTCTCTTTAGAAAGGCAATTAATGTGGAAAACTTGGAAATATCAATCGACTCGTGTAAAAAAATAGTAGTTTTCAACATTGAGTATTCGGCCCATAAACTACCTGCAGCTTTCAATTTTCCGTTTCTTTGGACCAAATACGCTAACAAGATTTTTTCACTCGTATTTTGATTCTTTTCCTCACACCATGTTTTGAAAATTTTGTACGTCGTTTCATAACGTTCCCTAGATTTTTCGGGAATTATTGCCGAACGTCCAATATTCCAAGCTTTTTCTATATCACCATTTTCACTTTCAGCATCACTCATTTCGATTTTATAATAATATATATTTAATATACGGTAGATAACTGTATTCACAATTTTACAAATGACACCATTTGTTTTTCTTTTGTAAATAAAACCACGGCAACAGAATTAATTCAAATTTTCTACCTACTTCATAAATAACTACAAATAATGCCAATGCACTTTAGATTTGACTTAAAAAAAATTAATTATTTTTTATATTCATTTCGATCGTGCAAAAAATGTTATAACCATCACGAACGGTATGCAATTTACCGGTTTCCGAAAATTGTCGTCAACCGGTAAATTGTACATACCGTTCTAGATACTTAATATACTATTTCAACATTTCAAAAAATTTGATGGTTATCTATAGGGATTTGTTCATAAGTAGTTTACTTGAATAGAATTACAAAAATTTTTCACATGTAAAACTGCACTTTTAATTTTTCCTGACATTCTTTTCCTGAAGGGTGCGATTTGAAAGCACGTTTCAAAACGTCATTTATAACGCAAAATTGGGATTTGAATGAAACCGAATCGGACTGTATCGATAAATTCCGATTGCTTAGATAATTCTTCTTCCAAATGATAAATCATGACCTTAACATTCCCAATCCTAACTTAATAGATGGCGCAAAGGAGACGAATTCCGAAAAGATGCTTGATAATCCGCGAAGTTGTACGTAAATATTATAAGTTTAATGTATTTTTTTTTAAACTACAACAGATTTACGTAACATTTAAAGTAATTTTTACGTTAAAATGACTATCTATTGCCACAATACTTAAATTTACGTCATTAAATAACGTTATTAATAACTTATTTTAAGTGAAGAATATTTATCCAAGAGATATTTGATATTTGAATTAATGATGATATAGTAAATTAAGTATTATAAACATAACGTGCTTTATTAGATAATTATTATTTATTATGTATCGGTGGCCAATGTTCTAAAAGAATCACATTAGTACTCTAACGTGATCTCGCGGCCTGATGAATTAGAATAAAAATAATTTTAAAATTGTAAAAAATAGTATATTCCTAGCCGAGACGAAAATCTACAAAGGGTAAAGCCGGATAAGATGGTGAAAAGTGCCCTTGCACCAATTGAAACATGTAAAGCGGCATTCGATAGAGCATCAAAAAGTACCATTTCAATGCAAATTTAAATCTCCTACCCCTATTATTAGGGAAGTAATATGCAATTAAAGTTTTTTTGGTTTTCTAACCATAACTTTTTTTTTAGTTCATAGAAAATTATGAAAAAAATTATGAAGATTATAAATAATATAATAAGTTTTTGTAAATTTTTTCATAATTTTTGTGCTACATTTAGGGCTTTAAAAAAATTAAAAAAGATTTTTAAGTCCGATTTTATACTGAAGTTTAAAAGGCACCACTCCTAGTTTTTCACAGTTGCAACATATTATTATAGTCAGTATGTCTGAATTTTTTGAAAATTTTAAAAAGGGTTCGTCATAGTTAAAAAACGGAAAATCCACAATATTGAAATTATTTTATTAGATTTCATTGATCTACAAGTATACATTCTTTGTAAACCATATATATAAAATTGTAAAATACAATATTGTTTATATTATTGTAAACATTTATAACATTATACAGTATACTTACTAGAATTATCATCAAACAAATTCATAACTTGGTTCTAAAACTTTTTTTATTAACACAATTTAGTCTTCATCGCTGTCTTCATTGATCACAAGATTCACTTCTTGAGTAACAAAAATTGTACTCGATATTTCTTCTGGTTTTATGATTTTTGAGAGATATTTTGCATATGTGAAAGATAATAAATTGTCTCAACTACATGTGCGTAGCATCCTACAGTACGGTTGCCATTTGAATATTCGCCGAAATATCTTCTTATTCTAGAGCAGCCATTTGAATTTTGCAAATAATCTACGTAGCACCTATAAGTTTTTCTACTAATATGTCGCGATTTTACTTCAACTTTTATAACGTTGGCGTTTTCTTTAAGATACTGAATATTTATTTTATTATAAGTATCTATCATTTCTGCTAGGTACGAAACAGCCTGAGATAATTGGTATGATTCAGTAAAAAATATCTTAAAATCTCATTCTCTAAGTTCTGGGAAATCAAGAAGGTCGGTGATTCCAATTTTTGGAACGGGATCTTTCTTCTTCTTAAACGTTTTGTCTCAACTTCGAACGCCAATGTATTAGTAACACTTTGCTGAGATGGCATTTGTGCCAGTATTTCATCGTCAAGTCCCAAATCTGAATTTAAACGTTTTCCAAAGATATTATTTAAAAATCAAGCTATCCTGAAGTATAACTTGACCATACAAAAGTTAATGAGAACTGGTGACATTTCTGTTGTGGATCGAGGATTTAGAGACATTAAAACAGATTTGGAAAATCAAGGTTATACACGGTACTGATGCCTGCGCTGAAAGAAAACGCAATCAATTAACGACAGTTAAATCTAATGATTCTCGTAGGGTTACAGAAGTTCGTTGGGTCGCGGAAGCAGTCCATGGAAGGGCAAAAATATCGACTCCTTCACAAATCATTGGACAATAAGTTACTTCCTATGTTTATATGAGTTATGAATATGTTTGATTATAATTCTAGTAAGTGTACTATATTATAGTGCTATAAATTTCAATATTTTGGATTTTCCGTTTTTTAACTATGACGAACCCTTTTTAAAATTTTCAAAAAATTCAGACACACTGTATATAATAATATGTTGCAACTGTGAAAAACTAGAAGTGGAGCCTTTTTAACTTCAGTATAAAATCGGACTTAAAAATCTTTTTTAATTTTTTTAAAGCCCTAAATGTAGCACAAAAATTATGAAAAAATTTACAAAAACTTACTATATTATTTATAATCTTCATAATTTTTTTCATAATTTTCTATGAACTAAAAAAAAAGTTATGGTTAGAAAACCAAAAAAACTTTAATTGCATATTACTACCCTAATAATAGGGGTAGGAGATTTAAACTTACATTGAAATGGTACTTTTTGATGCTCTATCGAATGCCGCTTTACATGTTTCAATTGGTGCAAGGGCACTTTTCACCATCTTATCCGGCTATACCCATAAGCTTTAAAAAGCTTGCTGGTGCTCAATAATAGCTGTGCGGTGCTCCTAGTAATGAAGAATTATTCGAGTAGAGATATTATTTTGGAAACTCAAAAAAAAATATTATGTCTTAAATTATTCACAATTTAATATTAACATTGCGAAAAAAATTGAAGTTGAATTCGGTGCAACGGAAGAATCCTAATTTTGCTTCGTTTGTTTTTTGATAGAATCAAAGGAACAAATTCATTTCGAGATATTATTTTTACAATAACATTATTATTTGTAATTTATTTGTTGTCTAGTAGACACAGAGTTCATATAATTATTGCTATTTACATGTTTAGATATACATAGGTTACAATTTTGACCATTTGGTGATTGACCTGACCATCTATAATTTTACAAGTAAGGAAGTTGCATTACTAGTCTAATTTTAAAGTGATTCGTAATGTTTTGTTTTCTCGATGTAATATCGAATTTATCTAACTCTGAAAAAGCCGTTTCCTCTATAAGTTCCGATAAATATGTTTTCTGATGTTGTAAATAAATATTTCGAAAATTATAGCTTAATCATGATGTATTTACATCGGATCCAAAGTTCTGAAATTTGATATACATGTACATTTTGTCATTTTATTGAGGTGGCTAAAAGTTAACATCTGTACCTATTGAGCTAATTAAATTTTACCTATGTATATAGAAAATCTCACAGACAAATGACAATTAACAAAATTGCACTTACAAATAGTGAAAACCGATTACTTCTCATT
The DNA here is from genome assembly GCA_963170105.1 of Cantharis lateralis. Lineage (NCBI taxonomy): Eukaryota > Metazoa > Arthropoda > Insecta > Coleoptera > Cantharidae > Cantharis > Cantharis lateralis. The sequence goes on along the minus strand of OY720624.1, from coordinate 53,315,357 downwards.
GCATATGCCTAATTCTTTTTTGTACCTTGATGTTCTGTCCGTTGGCAAGGCTTATTATTATTATTAAATCTCTTAATATTATTAAAGTTTTTAACGTTATTGATAGTGTTGTAGGTAGTAATATGTACTCAAATAGATATTAATAAATTACAATGTAACATTAACCAAAGGGGAAAATAGCAAACAATGGCTAAAAACACACTATTACTTTTGGCAACAGGCGCGGTTGTAGGGGTGTGGGCCATGGACACTCATTTAGCCATCTGGACAAATCAAATTTTTAGTGATAATATTTATTGTAACAAATTTGAACTCCAAAACGCAAGGTAAAAAATATTAATATAAGAAGGATTAGGAAGCATTTCCTTACCAAATTATTATTAATTTCCTAGAAAATACTTTCTGATTCTATATTAGTTTTTATTATATTATGTAAACGATTTTTATATTATTTAAAATTCATAATTTAATTAATTCAACTTTATTTGAAATAGAATATCCCTCCTTTGAAGAATCATAAAAAAAATAATTAAAAATTACTTACCTATTAGGCAAACCTGTACAACCCTTAAAATAAACTGTTTATTTATTGAAACTTATTAATGGGTGAGCACATTGAAATAGCTATTTACAAGAGAGCAAATAAACCACATATTCAACTTTACCTCCAAGATAGGATTTTTCGAAAGCCACTTTAAATATAAACATTAATAAAATTGAGAATTAATTTTATCGCAAATTTGTTACATTGCAAATTTAAAACACCTGCAATAGTACATGGCGACAAACAACAAAAATGCTACATTTGAAAAGATGAAAAAATACATAAATGTAACCTGAATAAACATGGACCGAAAGTAAAATTTTCTGTATGTGTTTATTCAGGTTACATGTTATATGTATATCATAAATCGTACAGAAAGTGATACTTTCGTTAATCTTTGAGGTAAAATTATTTTATATTCGTTTGATGTTTATTATAATTAAATTTAAAATAGATTTTACTTGCATTAAATTTTATTCAAGAAATTTTTTTTAAATTCCTGACTTTTTTGCAGGGTTTTTCTGTAGCGCTGGTACAACAATTTGGTATCAATCATCTTATGATGTGTGTAATACATCATTGATAATGTTATTTCATAAAAATATTTTTATTATGGTAAAACAAAAAGGTATCAATAATCACATTAGTTCAACTTAAAAACAAATTTTTTCTTACTACTGAAATTTATACTGTGTAAATTACAAATAATTTGCATACAATCCTACCAAAATTAAACAAATTATCATTAGCATATTCATTATTAGAATGAAACTGATAGATGAAATGAATAATTTCAGATAATTAGAACAAGTAGTTCAACGAATTCATTAATGAGAATTCATTTCTTACGATGTAGCACCACACAGCATGGTATGTATGATATATTATTAAAAGAGATATTGTCTAGTCATTAAATTATTTTTTATTTGCTATTAACGCGTTTCGATATTTAAATCATATTCATAATAGTCTTAAAAGTTTGGTGACAAATTTTTTAAAAATATTGACATAAACAAAAACATTCACATTATGTCACGTCTTGATAGAATATATGATCAATTATATTAGTTTGTATCAAGTTATCTATTACATTAACACAAGTTGATGTAGTGTCTTTGCAGGCATTTCTTATTTCGAAGTATTCCAAAATATCTAATAATTTTCCCTTTTTAGCATGGTGTAAAAGTTTTACATTAATAGCCTGATCGAAATGGTGTTGGTTATCATATAAATGTTTTGCAAAGGCGGATTTACAATTATGTTTTGTGTTGTGGGGATTTCTGTTAAACCAATTAAGATCATAATTATGTTCGCGAATTCTCTTAATCAGTTTACGTCCTGTCTGTCCGATGTAAGAAGCATTGCAGGTCCCGCATTGTAGCTTGTACACTCCGCTCTTATTCCACATAGAATCTCGATCTTTTGGACCTGCAATGCTTCTTACATCGGACAGACAGGACGTAAACTGATTAAGAGAATTCGCGAACATAATTATGATCTTAATTGGTTTAACAGAAATCCCCACAACACAGAACATAATTGTAAATCCGCCTTTGCAAAACATTTATATGATAACCAACACCATTTCGATCAGGCTATTAATGTAAAACTTTTACACCATGCTAAAAAGGGAAAATTATTAGATATTTTGGAATACTTCGAAATAAGAAATGCCTGCAAAGACACTACATCAACTTGTGTTAATGTAATAGATAACTTGATACAAACTAATATAATAATTGATCATATATTCTATCAAGACGTGACATAATGTGAATGTTTTTGTTTATGTCAATATTTTTAAAAAATTTGTCACCAAACTTTTAAGACTATTATGAATATGATTTAAATATCGAAACGCGTTAATAGCAAATAAAAAATAATTTAATGACTAGACAATATCTCTTTTAATAATATATTTATAATGGAAAGTCATAATAACATTAATGAAACAATTAACCGTATGTATGATACACTTTAAATTTTTAGAGGTGACGACTGTACGGAAAAGAGTTGTTGGACGCCTCAGCTTTTTAAGTTAAAAGATTGCTACTTTACGGACATTTTGAAAAACAGTAAGGATAAGAAACCCCTAGTGCCTATAATGCCCGTGTCCCACGATCAAAATTTTTATCAACATTTTAATAAAAACCGTTTGGTAAAAATAATGCATATTATTTTTAAACCAATAGCAAAATCCAAATTACAATTTTACAACTAATACATACCATACTAATTAAATGATAAGCACTTATCGATCAGATATTATCCACGGTACAGGCCAACCAAAAAAAAAAAAAATTTTTAAAAATTGTGATTTATACTTCAACATACAATATATTAGCTTGTTAAAATTGAATTTTTTGATTCAATTTAATTATCAATAATGTATTAACAACTAAAAAAAAAATATATAAATGTATTACGTAATCATGAAATCCCAAAATTATTGATAATCTTGCATTTACAGCAGACTATGTTTACCCGACTACGACAAAGGGTTATGATTTTAGTATTCTAAGTATGTATGTATGTATGTATGTTTTTATTAAAATACTTTTCATCCAAATTTTGATCGTGTAACATACCCATAAGTTTTAGTCAAATCATATTTAAAAAAACAAATCATACGTCAGACCTCGTCATAATTTTATTCCAAGCAATGATGGAAATTTTTACCGTGGGACGTGGACAAAATATAATAGTTTTGTTATAACTTGAAAAAGAGTTATAATTTTATGAACTTGAACTGAAAAATATATAGACTACATTATAAAGAAAACCATAAACTTAATTCTGATATTTTCATGAAACTTTGTGAATGCGAATATAAATTACAATTTTGTTTTGTATGATATAAATATCTATAATCTTTTTATGAAGCTGTTTAAAAAAGTATGGATATTTGGAAATACAAACAATTTATTGCCACAGCTTATACATTACAATGAAGTACGTAACACAATCATAATTGACATCTAACGAACAAATAAAATTAACGTAATTATTATTTAACAAGTAATTAGTAATTCTTATACAGTCACGTGGTTTATATAATAATATAACATGATATATTTTCCATTCTTAAAAAAATTAATTTGTTATTTAACAATATTGTTATGGTTACATAAACTTTCAGAAATAATTTCTCCATAGTTGTAGCCAAAATTTTGGAACTACTTTCGTTTAGATTTTTTTTTACCTGTTAGCCATACTGGCAGCCATTTTTTAATTTCTTCTTTCAATTGACGATAGCCCATAATTAATAAAACAGGAATTGCCAACAATTCGTTTTGGAAAAGATACAGCCAACACGCCACTACGAACATGGCTAAATCTGTAATATAATCAATTGTGGTTCTCACTTTTACTTCTGCTTTAGCTGTTAGTGCTTCTTGTCTAGATGCAAAGAAAAGTACATCTTTTTTAGGATCGGGAGAATAACCATCTGGATATCTTGCGGTTTGCGTTGTAGTTTCACGCATTTTTGGTTTTGGAAAATTAAATCCTGAACCAGATCCTTTTCGTAATTGCGGAGATGATGGTAGTATCAATGAATTTCGTCTCATAGGCGTTGGAGATGACCTACGACCTTGAGGATTAGGAGATGGTGTTCTCAAATTGCTCCAATTTTCACCATGAGCATTTGATTTTATATTAGAAGGTTTTTTTGTAGATTTTGATAATTCCTGTTTATTTCTAGACGGACGTCGTTTCATTTGAGCACTGCCTCTTCTTTGGTTATTAGATATTAGCATTAACTCTTCCTCGGGTGAAATAGTATCATCGGCAACTTCTGGATTGGAAAATGCCGCCGCTACTTTATCTTTCACAACTTTTAAAAAATCCGAGGAAGCTTCTGTAAAACTACGTTTACGTTTTACAGTGGGAACTGGCAGATCTTCCAAATTTTCAGGTGTAGTTGATGCAGAATAATTTTCAATTAAATCATCGATTTCGTCAGAATCATTTTCGGCTGCTGCTTTTAAATCGTCTGTATTTAAATATACTCGTGGAATAACTTTATTTTTCTGTCCATAACTTTGAACAATATCTCCGTAATGATCTACCACGACCTTTATTTCTTCATCTACTTTTATTCTTTTAGTGTTAGAGTTAGTTGGTAATTGAGGAGGCATATTAAATGTTCGATCAGTTTCTTTAAAATTAAATGCGTAAGTACTGCGGGGTTGAACTGTGGGCGAGCTTTCTCGTTGTTTCATATCTGATGACTTATTCTGTATGGTTTCAGATACAGTTTTCTGTGAAAACAAAGGTAAATTTTTTTTCAGTACATTATTTTTTATTTTAGTATCACTTGGATTATTTGTTAATAACTTTTCTTGTACGTGGTTATTAGAATTTGTGAGTTTTTTATTAAAACTTTCAATTGATTTTATGTTACTATATTGTTTTAGTATAGGTTTTGGAACAAAAGCAGGATCGGGTAAACGATTTGGTTTTGTTAATATTTCGAATGGTTCGTCTTTTGTTAATACTGGATGATTCCTTTTATACGTTAATTTAAAATTAGAAGGGTTATTTTCATCGTTTACATGTTTTCCATAAAGTCTCTGCATTTTATCGTTTTCTCGAGCATCAATAGATTCGTCGTCTGATATAGATTCATTTTCGTTATTCGCAAGTTTTTCATGATCACTTACATAATCCCAGTCTTCCAATTTAGTTACATTAAGTTCTTTTCGTTCAGTTTTACTCAAATGTGCCATTTTTAATCTTACTTTTTCAAATTCTTCTTCTTCTCGTTCTTCGGATTCTGATCGTTGTCTTCTATTGTATAATTCACGCTTATCTCTAACCGATAAAGAATTATTATTAGATTTTAAGGTAATATTTTCATTTGCAGAATTATCTGAAATCATTTGATTATCATTGTTATTATTATTATTATTATTTTTAAGTGATATTGGAAATTTGTGTAATTTGTTTAGAGGTATTTCGACTGAATCTATCGTCTTAAAACTGTGCCGTCTATCCGCCCAATTAGATTGCTGACTGGTTATTGAGCCATTAGATGTACGTCTTTTGTAGGAATTGCGTCTTTCTAAACCGATAATGGCTTGATTATCTTGAGAATTAATTAGTATTTTAGGAACTTTAATTTCATTTTTACCATTACCATTATTTCCATCAGTATTTTGTAAATCTTGTAATGGTTCGTAACCAGTCTGTTCGTAACCCTCAGAATTGAGTTCTTCATAAAATCTCGCCATTGTACGTGCATGCAGTAGTTCTGTTGAACTTACAGCCATTCTTAACGATTCGAACAATTCTAATTCGCTTCCTAACTCAGGAGCAGATAAAGACATAGGGGGTGGTATAAGATTATTATCAAAATCAAATACTCGATGCGATTCTCTACCTAAAACATTATTAACAAATTAAGAGACACATAAAATTAATAATATACATAATAACTCACCACTTTTGTCTTCGGGTAGTAACACCAGCATGAATTCAGAGCTGTTTGACAACTCATCATTTCTATTATTTAAAGAATTTTTAAGTTCATCTTTAATTCCAATTTCAGTTTTGTAGTCTTTTTCTTCAGAAACCGAAAGGTTTATTTTGTCATTAGGACGAATAAAGATCTCATGGGAATTATTGTCAAACGAATTTTGATTTGGGTTTGCTTTAGGTAGACTTGTATTAGAAGTTATAGGTTTTATGTCAAAAATTTTCGAAATATTTTTTGTTAATGCAGTATTACTATAGGTTGTAACTCCAGGTGTTGAAATTGTGCCTTCATAACATGCCAAATCGTTAACATATTTTTCTAAATTACTTTCAATTGGTGAACTCTTAATATTATCTCGACTTCGGTTTGAGACAAATGGTTTTTCTAAATCGTCATGTAATATTTTCATATCAGGTGTTCCGTATGCTAGGTCTCGTTCCATTGAAGTTCTATCGAAGATACGTTTATCCACATTTTTGTTAATTTCTTTTCTCGTAGTGATTGGAGAAGACTTAGGTGTTAAGGAAGGACTTTTGATTTTAGTACGAACCGGTCTTATAGGAATTACCGTTTCATGAAATTGTGATTGTACTTTTTTCATGTTATTTTCTTCTAATTTATCGTAGGATTGATTTCGACTTGAAGTTAAAAGTCCACGCTTAGGATCTGGTATGAAAATTATGTCGCTTTCATCGCTAGGCTCGCTTACTCCATATGGACTTTCAGCTTTAATTCTAAACTTATATTCGCTTCCTTCTATTAGGTCACCTATTGTAGTTGAAAGTAGTCTAGAAGTAGCTGCTTTTAACCAAACGTCCCACCCTATTCGATAATATTCGACAATATAATTTCCAATTTTACAACCACCATCGTCAACTGGTAAATTCCAAGATATTGTAACAGACCTACCCAATGTCATTATAACTCGAGCTTGTCCTGGAGGAGATGGTTTATCGGTAACTGTTACTAGAAAGGACGACGTCGACTCGCTTAACTTATTGATGGCTTTAATTTGGTATTCGCCTCTATCTGACCTTTGAGCATCTTCAATACGTAAATAAGAATATTTATCCGTACTTTCAATGCTAAATCGATCGTTCTCGTGAATAGGCAAATTATCATGAAACCAAAAAACTACTGGCGAAGGCCTTCCCGCAATGGTTACTTTTAAACGAATCGCTTCACCAATTTCGAAAAGTAAACCATCCTCATATTGCTTAGGCAACCTTATTCTTGGAGGAGCTTCTACCGATAAACTAGCTTTAGTGGAAGCATGGCCTGCTCTATTTGTGGCCGTACATTTAATTTCTCCCTCGTCAGACAGAGCAGTTTGATGAATAGTTAAAACGCTTTTATCGAATTCAGTAATAATACGAATTCTTCTGCTGCTAAATATTTCGAAGCCATCTTTAAACCAAGAAATATTACATGATGGTTGACCTATAAATTTAGCAGTAAATTCTAGCTTGCTATTTTCTAAAGCAACTGTGTCCGAAAGCTCGTCAATAAATCGTGGAGCGGTAGCGGCTGATTTTTGAAATGTTACAGTAAGTAACTCCGAAAGTTCTCCCGGATCCGATAATCCCACCGAATTTTCCGCACTCACACGAAATTGGTACTTCCATCCTGGTTCTAGTCCGCTTAAACTAAGTTCAGTAAATTTAACCAATATCGGTGTGGCTCTGACCCAATGTGGAGAACCATATCGTCGGTGTTCTATTAAGTATCCACTAATAGGGGATCCTCCATCATATTTAGGGGGATTCCACTGAATTGTAACTACATCTGGGGTTGTATCGGTTCCGGAAACAAGTTGAGGCTTGCCTGGTGGTGATGGACGATCTAAACAAATTGTAGTACATTTGTAGCGTCACAATTAGTTTATATTCGTACTCCAAATTGTTTAACTTTGTAAAAAAGCGATAACGTTAGAAAACAAATTGTGTTTTTCAATCAAATACAAACAAAAACTTATACAGACCGTGCATTAAACGAACATTGATAAAACGCAGTCCAGAAATAACTTAACGTTCGGTAGGAACATCGTAGTCGTTATTGTTATATCCATAAGGTAAAGTTAAATGAAAGGATATAAAGGTTATTTAAAGTGGTAAAATGCAAATAATATTATTTAATTTTACCTGCAGCTCTCCAATGCACTTGTTTCTTGTATCTAGATCGGTGTTGAGGTTTTACTGACGTATTCCCCATAGCATACTACACTCTCGTTTTAGCTGCGATCACCCAGTTTGTTTCAAAAATAGACATCCACTTACCAACTTGAAACGAATTATGAGTTAAATAAAACTATTTTCATTTAATTTTTAAATTAATTAATGTTTTGTAAGACAAATAATCGTTTTGTCTTACGTGTAATTTTTTTAAGAAAGATATATTAAATTCAACGTTGAACTTTGATAAGTCCTTATTTCGTTTTGCAAAGGTTAATGGCAAAACAATGCAATTAGTTTACAGCATTAGAATATCAAAAATAATATTCAAATACTTCATTACACTATTATGGAATTAAAACATTTATCAAACATTGTAAAGTTTTGATTTTTAAGATGCTCGGTAAAACTCCAATATTCGTAATTTACTGTAGTTTGGGTTGTCTAAGTATTCCGCAAACATTACCAGCAAAATTTTGACTATAGTCGATCCCATATTAGCAGTAAGTAGGTGGCAGGTCGTCTGCAAAGTCACATTTACAAAGGCAGAATTAGAAATAATTCAAAAATTTAAAGAAATGTGTGTTGCCTAATGTATAAGTTTAGAAAATAATTTTAGAAAACGTATTTTCACAAATTTATATCAATTTTAATAAAATAAATAAAGAAAAGCTGCATAGGAACTATTTAATTTTAACATTATACATTCTGACATAATAAAATAACAAGAAACCCTCATAAAATGTGAATTTAACAGTACTTAATTTTAATAAGAATATAAGACGTAGAAAAATCATTATTTAAAAAACCAAGACATTGAAAACTTCACAACTTCCCCATAAAATGATTTCATTTTCCTGAAAAAATACTAATTAAATTTGACGTTATCAAGACATGCCAGATTATTTATAAACTTTCCTGTTTGTTCAATAGTTAACATTTAAACGTTTAGTCAGAATTCATATCTTTGTCAGAAGTTCATCATAATTATCCTGAAAAAATACCAATTAAATTAGACGTTATCAAGATATGCCAGATTATTTATAAACTTTCCTGTTTGTTCAATAGTTAACATTTTAACTCTTTCAGAATTCATATCTTTGTCAGAAGATCATCATAATTATCCTGAAAAAATACCAATTAAATTTGACGTTATCAAAATATGCCAGATTATTTATAAACTTTCCTGTTTGTTCAATAGTTAACATTTTAACTCTTTCAGAATTCATATCTTTGTCAGAAGATCATCATAATTATCCTGAAAAAATACCAATTAAATTTGACGTTATCAAGATATGCCAGATTATTTATAAACTTTCCTGTTTGTTCAATAGTTAACATTTTAACTCTTAGTCAGAAATCATATCTTCGTCAGAAGATCCAGTGTTTGCAGTAAATTCCAACTGCAAATTTTCTATGATGTTATCTACTGGATATATGAAATCTTCTTCTTTTATGGCATGTTTAACACACTCTGCCCATTTTTCTGGTGTCACTTGACTCAAAGCATCCTGAAACAAAATTTTCATATCAGCAAATTTAAAAGTTTTATTATTAGCAGCAACATAGCCCTTCACTTGTGCCCAAACTAGTTCGATAGGATTAAATTTACAATGATACGGAGGTAATCTTAATATTTCTCTTCCAGTGCTTTTAACCAATTCATCTACAACATACGACGAGGAAATTTGTTCTGATGTTAAATGTTCTTTGATTCTATCTAAAAATTAGCTCAGTTGTAATAAGAATCATAATATTAAACTATGCAAGTATCAAAAAAAAACTTACCATCAAGTTTATTAAAATAAAATGATCTGTATCCCGACAAAGGCCTGTATTTTAATAATTTTGATATTTTCGTATTAATATGAACTTTATGTTTATATCAATAATTAGTAACTCTTAAAGTAGATTGTACCAAAAGAATCCAAAATTTGAACTTGGTTGGTACAACTCAATATTAAATTGCACCTATTTATTGTTATAAACACAGCGATCCCATATATTATTAAGATGTACTAGTTTACCAAACAGTTCTACTTTTAGCACATCTTGTTCTGCCGGAATATCTCTTTCACGAAGCCATTCAATCATTGCAGATTTCTTCCATTGAAAAGTTGGGATTTTTTCTGTTTTTCTTGAATGGTAGGGAGCATTATCCATTACGATGATACAATTTGGCTCCAAAAGGGGTAAAGTTGTTTTCATCCAGTCTTCAAATACAGTTGAATTCATTTCTTCATGGTAGTCACCAGTTTTCTTCGATTCAAAACATAACAATCCATTTTCCACAAATCCATCTTCGTTACCTATATGAAGAACAATTAATCGCTTACCTTTACCTGAGGGATCGCTTAATCCAGTCTAAAACACATTTATAATGTAATAATTGTTAATTAAATAAATATTATGCTATTACCGAGAGACCCTTGAGAAATGCATCACTTGCGCTTGTTACAGATTTATCTTTCCACACCTTAGATTTTGTATGACCGGCGTTGACCCATGTTTCATCTAAAAAGTAAATTTTACGTCCCTCCAATCTAAATTTTCTTATACTTCTCAAATATTTTCGTCTCCATAATACTAAGTCTGATCTCTCGAGTAATAGATGGTTTCTTGATCTTGTTTCCCATGAAAAGCCTAATTTTCCTAACAATCGTGATAAAGTACTACGTGACAATGACGGCAGTACTTCACAACGTTCCACTTCCTAATAAAATTAATATTTTCATATGAAATAATAAAGTACGTCTATACAAATTCTTACAACTAAAATTTTATCAATCGTAGGAGGATCGTTTGCAAGAAAAAATTGATGAATTATTCTACGAAGTGCCGTCTTCTGTAACTCATCTAATTTCTCGAAAGCACTTTTGCGTTGTCTTTTTTTTGATGGGGATTTTAAAGTTGCACTTTTTTCCATCTCATTGACCGTATTCCAAATACTTCTGTCTGAAACACCTAAAACTTGGGCAGCGGTAACTATACTCTCACTCTTACTCATTCCTTGGTTACGATACATAGCATAAATGTTGTGCATCATAATCTTCTGTCCACTGTTAATAATTTTACCCTTAGGATTTTTAAGAACTGCAATTTCGGAAGACTCTCCACTACAACTAGGGCCAGGGTTGTCTTGATCTACTATATCCATAATAAAATAAACACTAAAAATCTATAAAAAGTAAGGTTGGATTAAAATGGTTTTGAAAAAAACCAATTTTCAGTTATATAACTTTATAAAAATAATCGAATTAAACGTTTCAAGTAATCGAGTGAAATAACACTTTATCTAGTAGCAATATTAAAAATTTACCACAAAATAATACGAAAAATTAAATGTTATCTGTCAACAACACGTAAATTTCAGTAGTGTAAAAGCGGCTAACGTCGTGACAATTTCATTGGCTAATATTCAGGGTCATCATTTTAGTACAAATTATTCTTTGAATGCTTAAATGAAATGGACTATAGACAACAATAAGTTATTATTAAAATGTACTTTTTATTTACCGAAATAAGTTAACATTTTGTGGAGCTTTAATTTGTTTTGATCATAATTTATTGTTATGTTCCTCCGAGATATGTTACAATCGTATTTTAACTATTAAAATTTTTTACTTGAGTTTTTTCATTTGCAACATATTTTATTTATAATTTATTTTGTCAAAGTGCTGTTAATTTATGATATTCCATAATTAAACTTGCTTAGATGCTTGGTGCTGAGTGATTTTTAAAAGCTTGGAAAAATTTCACATAAAAAGAGCTTTTTTTGCGAATATGCGAATTACTCCAGCATTAATCAATTCTCGATTAAGCTTTTATTTGAATTTGTATTACTTGTGTACTTCTTATGTCATAAGATGAATTGTGCTCATTGTAAACAAGCACTAAACTTTTGGTTAAAATGTTTTAATTATTATTAATCGAATTGAAATGGAATTACTGAAATTGATATTGAATTATATCGAGGGAGCAAATTCTTGCAATTAATATGAAATTTTCGGAATTCTTTTGAGTTAAGTTGGAATTGAAATTAATTTTAAGGGTTTTTAATTAATGTACCAAATTTTATACTTGGTACTCATGATTCTATAAGCACTTGAATAATATGCTAGTAGGGTGCTAGCTTTGCTGAATGCATATCCATAGATAAAACTTAGATTTTAGATCGCAGCTGTAGTATAGTCAGCACAACCAGGTTTTGAACTTTAAACTGGCTTCGTATCCCGTGAATTCAAGCTTTACACTACACTGCTTCTGTCCAATATATCAAATTATCACTTTAAAACAAACGAAAAACCGAAAACCATTTAAACTATAAATATCTACTTCTACATCGTAGCTACCTATTTAATTTACAACTTTTGATTGAAAATCAAAAATTTGTAGTCCGTTAGTTAGAAATATGAGAATAAATCTCTTATCCAAATTTCAAAACTCAAAAAACGAGACGACTATTGCACAAAAACCCAAGTAAAAAATATAATTGGCTCAATATTAGGCCAGTATTATTAGTCTAGTAAGTTAAAATACCATATGACTCGGACGAAATTAGTATAAAGACAAAACTCGCAGAATGTCATTTGTTAAATGTTTGTCACAACCTATGATAGCCTATTTCCCAAAGAGATGATTCACCAAATGAAACTACCCCTAAATTATAAATAATCTACATATTTAATTTGTAGTCAAATAAATTCTCTTTCGAATGGTCATATCCAATATGATATATTTATAGTGTCTACTTTAATAGGATATAGGTCAAAAGGGTGCGGTAGTCAGTGTAATACATTTTGTTTCATATTCTGCTTCTCGTGAAAATCTCGAGAGTTTTAGATGCTTATGCTTATTCATAATTCTGCAGAAACCTGCAGAACAAAACAGCTTCTTCGCAGTACGGAAATGTAATCACTTCGTAGCGTAGGTGTCACAATTTAGCAAAACATTTTTACTCGCAAGAGCAAAAAAGAGGTAATGAAAAGGCCACGTAGAGAGAGTGGGCCACAAGAAACTTGCAAAAATTTCAATGATAGATAAACCTCTTCGTATCCCAAGAGATCCAATAATAGCCATAATTTTTATAACTAACAAAATCACTGGTTGACGAAAGAGTTGCCAATTTAAAAGGATCTTTTCAATTTTGCAAAAGTTTAGCAAATGAAATAAATCTGAACTATGCAACAAACCGTATTGACACTCGGTTCATATAGAAGTGTAGAGTTGAATTATCGAGATCGTCCAGAATTCACGATGACTCCGAGTTGTAAATTTAATGTTTGTAGAGGACAATTTGAAAATAGATTCGTTATAAGACTGAAAAGTACGTGCTACACTTTTTATATTACGTTTGACGTTTGTATATCTGTCGTAGCTCTTAAAAATCCGTAAATGCCTTTATATCGTTCACCGTGGTGTATTTTGTTCAATATACTTGAATAAGTAGAGACTCTCAATTTGCAGATGTGTGCTTATAATTACATTTTTATTAAAAAAATTTGAAAAAAAATTGTTCCAACCAATTTTTTTTTGCATCATTTACTGTATTCTCATATTCGATAACTTGCTTATCGAAAACAATCATTGGTTATAATTTTTCTGTAAAAAAATATCTAATATTAGTTCAATAAACATTCATTACTGAATTAAACAGTTAAGAGTACTTTTTTACAGCCGAGACTTGACTTGCCATAATAGTAGGCTCAGTAACTTGCTACCAGGTCGATTTAGATAATATTCTCTTTTAAAATTTCATTGATCCATTCATGGTACTCACTAGATTACCTAAGATACAATAGTTTTTGACTGTGCCTTTGAATGCAAATATGGTAACTCGGGGAAAGATGTCTGATGTTTTTCCAAAATAAAATATTTTTTTTTGTTTGAATTTATAATTATTATTATTAGGGCCAATTTCATAATAAAGGTGAACAGGGCATTAAAATTTAAAAGGCGACTTAAGACAAAACAGACCAATAAAAATCATCAGTTTTGCTTTAAGTCGCCTTTTAAATTTTAACGCTCTGTTAACTTTTATTATGAAATTGGCCCTTAGTATTATATTAAAAAATCAAGCAGTAAACAATAGAATATAATATAATGTCAGGTATGATTTCACCTTAATATAAATTGAAAAACATAAAAATTCAAACATTAGTAAGGGCATATTTTACCTCAAATTATCCGGGGAAAATGCCAATAGGCTACTATACACCAACAATCATTCTTCAACGCTTTCCTTTGATATTTGTCTTCAGAGGGAAGCTATTAATGTAGATGTGTTACCTATTTATCTACATTTAACCACTAACGTGCATTCTTTCCCACGGAATTCGTTTTTCCTGTAAAAATGAAGGCGCGTGTATGCTTCAATAGCACTATCAACTGAATTCTATGTAGTAGTTTCTATACTATGAGTGACATGCATGATATGCAAAAAGTGGAAGGTATATGGCCATACATTCGGTTCATTAAGAAAAACAGAAGTTGAATATTTAAAAAAAATCGTTTAAACTTGAAGTATATTTATCTACATTTGATTCTACGTTATGCATACCAGGCTATATCATGTTTACGGGGCATCTTGGAAGCTAATAATAAAAAAAACATATTACTTTACTTTTGGCGCCTTACCCCATCACAGATTGGCATCTCACCCCAAACTGTGGGGAAAGATGCCAAACCAATTTTCAATTAAAATTGCGCGCCAAAAATAACCAGATGCACGTTAAATAAGCAACATAAATATGTAATTTTCAATATTAAAACGATTATCATATAAACTTTATCAGCAGATCCAATACGGTCTAGAATACTAAGGATGTTCCAGCACGTCCAATATAAATATATTTGAAGCATTTCAATCAAAAACTCTTCGGATGATACTAGATGCTCTATGGTATGTAACTAATCAGACCATACACACCGAATTGAGAATTGCATAATATATGTCAGAAGAAATTCATAAAAAGCTGAAAAACACCAAACATACAAGATACAAGATCATCCTAATCCCACAATTTTTTTCTCAACTTCAATTTACATTTACATTATACATATTATTACATATATTACAATTTACATTATATGTTTCTTAAAGAACAATAAGTACTTCAAAAACAATCATTCGGTTAGTACCATTGCAGGACTCCAATATTTGAAATGGAAGCTGAATCCCAGAGTTGTATCCCATTATGTCCTTATCGGCTGCGCTATAGACTTGTACAGAGTGGGCCAATTTCAATGGTTCTGGTGGGAAACTCGGTAACTATAAGAAATATGAAAAATGGATTGCACATCCTCGATCTCCTTTTTTGAGAAAAGCTCAATGGTCAAAACCAGAATTCACTATCTTTTTTGTTTTCGAGATATATCAAAAAATTCGATTTTTCAATGTGAAATGTTAACACATCTTCGGGCACTTTTTTAAGAACAATTAAATGGGGTATAGAAAATTTAAATATTATCTATCTTAGTTATAATATAAAGTTGCGTGATTTTTTAAATGGAAACCATAGTTGAAGATGATATATTTAAATAGCATTTTTTATTCTCTTGTCAACGATAATAATTTATTACAACATGTGGGTTTTATTATTTCAGATATAAATAATAATTTTTTGATAAAATCACAAAAGTTGGCAGCCAGCAAAAGAACGGGTCTTTTTGATGAAACCTTTGTAATTTTTTTTATTTGTATTTTTTTTTATTTTAGTTCATCAAAACAGAAAAATTAATCTTTCTTTGACCATTTATAAGCCGCCAAGTCGATCTAGTCTCAGTTAATCTATTATCGCCAAATCACAATTTAATATGAAAATAAAAATAAAAATTATGTAATATAAACTATACCTAAGCTGTCAATAAGTTCGCAGCTTAAAACTTGCACTAGTTTTTGATATGGCTTTACTGCCTGAAATTATCGATCTTAGAAAATCGTATAGAATGAGAAATAAATTATTTTTGCTTAAAATTTTATTTTTTATTTATTGATCGTTGTCACTTTTCAACGCAAAGGGATAAGATGGTAAAAAGTTCCCTTACACCAAATGAAACGTGTAAAACGGCATTCGATAGAGCGTAACATCTACCATTTAGCGAAGTACCATGGCAATACAAGTTTTAATTTTCTATCCCTATTATTCCCCCCCCCCCCCATATTTTCTTAGTTCATAGGAAATTCTGAAAAAACTCATGAAGGATGTATGTAAATAATATAAAAAGATTTTGTGAATTTTTCATAACTTTTATACAACAATAAACTAGGGCTTTAAAAAAATTACAAAAGAGTCCGATTTTATACTGAAGTTCAAAGGTCTCCACTTTTATTTTTTCAGTTATAACACCTTATCTTTGCCTCAAATTTTTTTAAAAATTGTTGGAAGTGTTCCATAGTTAAAAAACGGAAAATCCAAATCATCCTAGATTTCATTGATTTATACGTTCTTTGTAAACTACATAGACATGTATTGTCATGGATTTTTCCTGTTTAGAGTTGTTTTATTTTATTACATGTTGTATAAAATTTGTAAATGCCCTATGTTTGTCAAAAATTTGTAAATTTGTGTTGGTAATTTTGGTATGGGTATTCTTGCGCGAAAGCTAGAATATAACGAGGGTTTTTTCCAAACTGGTCGAAGTTACGAGACGTAAAATTCAAGCGTCGAATAATTTTGAAAATTTGTTAAAATAAAAGTTTAAATAAATGAGTTTATGGTATTAAACGTTGAATTTATAAAAGTTTTTGATGAAACCAGGGAAAATAATTGTTACTAAAAAAACACCGCAGTATGTATAAATGTAAAATAATTCCAGAACACATTTTTGTCATCATCTTAGGTAAATAGTCCAAAATATTGCATTTCGATTAGTATTTGGACTTCTCTTCAGAAATGATATATGATTCTAGTTTTAAAGTCAATTTTATCCTAATTCTCGCTAAAATCTGCCCTAAAAATCAATTTGAATATAGAAATATTCAAATATTCAAATATTTCTATATCAATATTGGAATATAATTAAGAATCTATTTGAATATACATGATTGAGCCATCACGTGTCTAAACGTCTTTAATTATGCATTTATAGTAGTCACCTCTTCCTCCTGATAGGCAACATTTGTTTGGCGGATGTAGCATTCAAAAGCCAAATTGTCCAATTATACAGATTGAACTATAAAATTTAGGTTTATTTAAATGATTTGGGCTAACCTAAACTTTTAGTTTAATTAAGAAGTTGTTTTTTCATGGAAAGTTAATAAACATAATTTTAGGTTGAAATTTTAACCCAAGGTTTAGTTGATCAAGATTTTAACCTGCCAATTACAATGGAGCATCAAAACGCTGTTTCGAATGAATTAAAATTTTATTGGATAAGATTTTAAATCTTAATTTTTGTTTTAATATGTTTAACAAAATAATTTTTATATATTTTAAGAAGATTAAGACCAACTCAGTAAATGTTAAATATGCTAAAAAATTAAATAATTTAACGTTACTAGGCAAAGCTAAGGCAGGGCTATCAAGAAATAGTATAACCAGTAGATACGGTATGCAAAAATAATAAAACACACCTTTACATTTTCATAATAAAAGATAATTTAAAATAATAAACAGAAGGCACACATCACTATGGCTTATGAATAAAAATCCTAACAATATTTTCAAAATTAGCAATAGGGTAAATTAATACTCGTAAATAGAGATTTTTCACAACTCAGACACCTTCCAAAAAAGGGCATCGTGCTACTTTATGATAAAAGTCACTAAACAAGTAGTGGTCACATATATGTAAGTGGTTTATATTTTATTAAAGCGTATACTTTATAAAACATATACCTATGTTCTTCATGATCGGTGTCACAGTACCGTTGGAATGTAGCCCAAAGGTACAGAGTTTTGTTGAAATTAAAAAAGTTAATCCGCCGTGAACCTGCTACTAAGTTATAAATGCTTTTTATCAATTTGCAATTGTTGTTTTGCGATATATAGTTAATTAGTCATGCGTAAAAACCATTCACTATTATAGTAGATATTTTCATATTATCTATTTTTATTTACCTACTCCATTTTACTACTTTTGAATTCCGAATGTAATAACGTAAGAGTGCCGCTCATGTTAAAGAAATTTAAAATTTTACTGGATGCAGTAGTTCCTATAAACACTAAGAAGATTTTATGTGATAATTAACTATTCCGTGTACGAAGTAAAATGAGACTACACCTAGCTGATTATGTTGTGTTCGGTAAAACGCCGTGTTCAATGTGACACACTCCGGTACACGACCTGGAGTCGCAGTACAGCTTCGACAGCTGGAAAGTTAACTTTCAAATCATGATGGCATCGAATATGTTTCGTGAGTGCAACAGGTGACGTATCAAGTTAAGGTGAAGTATTTACATGGTAAGTAATCAATATGGATCAATTTAATATTACTTATCGTAAACGATAAAATGGTATATTTTATATTTTAATAACTATTCAAATATTACCAACATTTTAGATGGAACCTTAATATGACATACAGAGTATTGTTTTATTAATTTGATATCTATTCAGATAATTATTTAATATTGCCCTATTGGTTAAATTATACAAATGTGCGTACATATTTTATTGGTTTATATTAATTAATTCTATTGAAATTTTCGGTGTTTGCCTAATGAATAGTTTTTAGTTATTTTAGTCACTTCCGGTAGAATCGGAAGCTTTCCTCCACTTCCTCATTTTAATTTCACGACGACACTTTTAAGAACAATTCTTTTATTTTTTTACCCTATTCTCATAACCATACTTTCTTAATACACGAACTCTACTTTCAATGTAAATATTAACATACAGTTTTGTTTTCTATGCCCTTATTACTGATTACAATGATCAACAAATAATCATTTCCCATTGGTAGTAGACAATTTTCTTGTATGGTACTAGTTTCCAGCGTGAAACCACTTTTCGAATGATTTTTTTAAATTTTTGTTCATAGGCTAACAATAACGTTACTAATAAATTCCAAAGTTTCAGAGTTTTTGACCGTTTAGAATTTGAGATAATTAATAACAAAGTTAGCAACATTCAGGCTTACCCCACATTTAAAGCATGTAAAATTTCCTGTCCGTCCAACTATTTTCTATTATATAAAGAAACTCTCTCGATAGAATTTTGCCAAAATTTAGAAGAGTAAAGAAAAATGTTTTATAAACAAATTTAAAAAAAACACTTCGGCGTTTTGTATTCGAGGTGTAATAATTTTAAAGCGCGAAAGTGCTTGAAAATACTACGTAGGTACATAATATTATATTTTAAATGTTAGTCCGAAGTTATATATTCTTTTATAATAGTTATTTAAATAAAAGTAAGGAATATGATATATTACTGACGAGGAGCAATGTCGAAATACGAAGCACTTTTTGCCGAGTACCGAGACACTTTGTGCCGAGTATTTTAGAGCTCCGAGTAAAGTGAGACATTTTCCTGAAATGTTTTGTATTCAATTTTTCCGAAAATCGTAAAATATTCTATAATAGTCAAAATCAAGTTTGGCAATTTGTTGACTACATAGTGACAAAAAAACGGAAAGAAATAAGAATATTACCAGACTAGTCAGGGAAATTCAATTTTCCTGCGTGTACAGGGTGGTTCAAATTCGAATGTACTTATGGGGAATTCGGTAACTATAAGAGATATGGAAAAATGGATGGCGCACATTCGATCTCTTTTTTAGGGAAAAGCTTAATGGTGAAAACCGGAATCCGATACTTTTTTTCGTTTTCGAGTTATGGCTAAAAGTTCGCTTTTTCGACTTTTCGTTAAATGCCGATATCTCGGTTATTTGTAAAGTTATCAAAAAAATTTTTACAACTTATTCAAACATTCTTTGAGGAAAATAAATTGGGATAGAGAGATTTTAAATATCTTCATTTGTTTTCGAGTTATAATATAAAGTTGTGTTTTTTTAAATGGAAACCTTAGTAGGCTATGCCATATTTATATAGAGTTTTTTATCCTCTTTTCAATTATATATAACATGTGGGGTCTATTATTTCAGTTTCATCCCGTTATATTAAAAAATGTTAAATAAAAATAAAGGATCTGAAAATTAAACGTTGGCTTTGTCAAAACAAAACAAAAAATCATTAGTGAGATCTAAAACAATTGTCTCCAATTGTTTTTAATAGGTTTTTTTAGTAGTACCTACTCTATTATTTACCTTTTATTTTATAATTATTATAATTAAAAATTATAATATACAAGAAGCTGAAGAAAATACTAGGAGCTGTGGATGCAAATCCTTCCATTTCAACCCGTCAAATTGAAGCTGAATCGGGAATTTCCA
Source organism: Cantharis lateralis (assembly GCA_963170105.1). NCBI lineage: Eukaryota > Metazoa > Arthropoda > Insecta > Coleoptera > Cantharidae > Cantharis > Cantharis lateralis. The sequence goes on along the minus strand of OY720624.1, from coordinate 53,294,829 downwards.
ATAAATTTCACATTGTGAAATAAAAGGTAAATAATAGAGGAGGTGCTAAAAAACCTATTAAAAACAATTGGAGACAATTGTTTTAGATGTCAATATGGATTTTGTGTTTTGTTTTCACAAAGCCACCGTTTAATTTTCCTATCTTTTATTTTTATTTAACAGTTTTTAATATAACGGGATGAAAATGAAAGGGTTGTATATAATTAAAAAGAGCATAAAAAACTCAAATTAAATATGTCATAGCCAACTATGGTTTCCATTTAAAAACAAGGTGGAACTCGGATGACCGCAGTTCTAAGGCTTCTATACATCTTCTTTCTTTCGGGATTAATTGTAAAGGAAACCTCGATTTGATTCATTAATATGAATTAAGTGCAAATTATTCTTAAATCGCTCCCCAAATATTTTTGTACTTTATTTTTTTATAATATTTGTTAACATTAGTAAACAAGAACAGACTCTATTGGTCTATGAACAGATCAATAGAAAGAGACGTTACCCAAGTACAGATTTGTTGAATGGAATAATACAATATTTGAACTACCCGGTATGTGATTAGCAATAGTAATCAGGGAAGACATCCTTAATATGAACAGACCAATAGAAAGAGACGTTACCCAATAATATTTTAAGTTTGTAATAATACGAAAACTACTATTTAAAGATAAGTTTTGAATGAAGAACACAAGTTTTGGATAGCAATATTGGAAGAATACAAACGCCCATAAATTTTAGTCGATATTTTTAAATAAAATACTAGTCGATCTAACATATTTAATAAATTCACCAATCACGGAAAACCACTATTCGATTTATTCTGAATAAAATAACGGATTAAAAAAATAATAAACCGATAATTTACTATTGCTAATATAATTTTTACTATATAGGAAAAAAATACACTAGAAAATTAAGAATTTTAGGATTAGAATTAAGGAGGTCTAAAAATTGAATTATGCGGACGGACGGACACGGGACCAGAACATAAGGCTTCTTCATATACTGTGTATAGAAGCCTAAAACACAACTATATATTATAACTCGGAAACAAATGAAGATATTTAAAATCCTTCTGTCCCAATTTATTCTCCTCCAAAGAATGTCTAAAAAAGGTGTAAATATTTTTTCTATAACTTTACAGGCAACCGAGATATCGGCATTTAACGAAAAAGCGAACTTTTGGCTATAACTCGAAAACGAAAAAAATATCGGGTTCCGGTTTTCACCGTTAAGGATTTCTCAAAAAAAGAAATCGAGGATGCGCCATCCATTTTTCCATAACTCTTATAGTTACCGAATTCCCCATAAGAACATTCGAATTTGAACCACCCTGTACATTACGAAAATGAAATAAAAAAAATAATTTATTTTTGAAAACCCTGAATGCGTATAACTCCTTAAGAAAGAACCTTAACGTGTTGTTCTTAGTATTTTTTTATAGATATTTGAATACAGTTAATACATAAGACAGAATGAGTTCTATAAAAAAATTAAATTTACAAATAACATCTACGGATAAAGAAGTTTCACTTCCTCGTAAGCTTATGGGGATGAGGTTCACACTTTTTTTTTATTTCAGTTGCATTAGATATAAATCTTTGAAATACATATTATTTACAAATGAAACCGTAATAAAAATGCTATACACGGTCGGCTGTTGTATCAGTTTTTAATTGTTTTTTTTTGACACTTTAATGTTCACAGAAGTATACTTAGTTTTTCATTTAAATATTATTAATAATTCTATAAACTTTTCTTAATTTTTTTAACAACTAACATATAACTGGTTGGTTTTTATATTTACGAATTCGTACTGACGAAAAACCATTTGCGTAAAACTTCTAAAATTTATACAAAATCTCTATTATTACGTAGAAGGAATGGGGTTTAAATAATATTTATACATCGATATTATAGTTATTTATATAATATTATATTGTAGTCTATATTGTAGGGCAGGCAATAATTTTCGGCCTCAGATTTGGACAAAATTTTATGAAAAAGGGTAGTAAATAGACTACGCTATAGGATACAAAAATAATATTTTCTATAAATTCAATTAACATTGTCATGTAATGATTGGCTACATACAGCTGGTTGGAGGAGGAGCCTGTGAGTTTTAGTTAACAAAATGTTATGTTATTTGTTTTACACAAAATAAAAATTAAATCTCTTTTGTTGAATTTGTTTAATCATATTTTTTTTTCTTTTTTTATTTTAATTAGACATGAAATAAAAAATTGAAAATTAAAAAAATATATATGTATATACAGTTATTAACTGAAAAAACACCTTAATTCAATTTTTTTGCATAGTGTACTTATTACATGATAAATACATAAAAGTTGAAAATTTAAATAGTATACTTTTAAATAATATTACAATTTAAAATTTAAAGGTAGGTGAAACACACTTATTTAATTAAAAAATTTTTAATGCACAAATATAGTGTGTTTTTTATATTTAAATTATTGCCGATCAGTTTTTTTTAAATTTAATTTATAAATTTGCCTGCATGATGGGATTGTAGAATCCCGAAACTGGTCGGCAATAATTTAAATATGAAAAACACACTATAATAATGAATTAAAATAAATTTTAATTATAATTTATTATTTATTCACAAATGGGTATACCTACAAACGAAAATAAACGATAATATTAATATTTTACCCCGATTTTAGATTACTCTTTCTATGGGTAAAGACACAGAGCATCAAATTGGTTATTTTGACATTTTATGTAGAATTTTATAATTAAGCATATTCCACACTAAATTAAATCTAAATTTATAATAATAATTAATCACTAGATCAGTTATATATTATGCTACAATATACATATACAAAGTAGAACTACAACCCAGAATATGTTGTGACTGACCATTTCATTTAATGAAGGTTTTTTTCAATGCAGTTAATATCTCAAAGATGCTGCCAGCATCTTGTGAGGAAGACACGGTCAAAACAGTCTGGTGTATTTGGCCGGGAATCGAACCCACAACTGCGACATAAATCAAACATTCTAACTCCTAACCTACGACCGTGCTCTATGCAAGAATATACCGGCAGTAATAATAATAATTTCTGTTTAAAACACATTCGATGTTAAGACATTTTAGAATGGCTCTTATTATGTTATTATTGTATTGCCATTGCGTAGAAGTGATTGGAGGTCATTTCGAACATTAACTTTGATTTTATTGTTTATCTACCTATTTCAATTATTTATTTGCCTATTTTAATTACCTACCTATTTATTAATATGTGCCGAAATCTTAATTATTGTTTTCCTTTCCTTAAATTTCCAATTTAAAAGAAGCATTATAGAAAATAATGATGGCGGAAAACAATGAAATTTAAAAAATGATGGTGGTCGTATGAGTATTTCTTTGAAAATTATTTGTTATTATTTTTTTAGATTCACCGATTGTTATCCAAACATTACAATTTATTTAATTGTTTAATATTTCATTTAAAATTAAATTATTGTCTACTGGCGCCGGAGCGGTGGTTCATAAGTTAAGGGAGTGTCTATGTTTAACATAGAAGTCCCGTGTCTATGGTTTAATGTCATTTACTTTTATCGCATACCATAAACAACCAACAAGTATTTTGTATTTATCATATTCGTGCATTGTAAATATCTAAGCCTATTTAAAATATTTTAACAATCTATCATAATACATATTGTCGTGCCAGTCAGGCGTGATAATTATTTTTTCAAATTAAACACCCCTTAATGTATACGCGTCCTTATTTTTACAACAAAATTTCTTATCCAAATCCAATTATTATTTTTTCTCTTTTCCATAAACCAATTTTTAATTTTATAAATCATCCAATTTTTTTTTTATTTTATAGCTATTCGATATAATAAACACATTCAAAACTTTTATATGATCACTTTTTAATATTTAAGCTGAATAGAATCAATAATAGTTTTCAAAAAAACTTTGCAGACCATTGAAACAGGTCCACCCTGGATGAGCAGGGCTGGTACAGAGTCACGTTTCACCTTTGCTTTCACGCAAGTTTTCATTTCCAAATTTCTAACAATAAATTCACAAAATTAAATTACAAAACTTAAAATACAAATTTAACAAAATCAGATTTACAATAAAAAGAACAGGACAATAATATTCACATAAATATAATAAGATATACCATAATACACAAATTAGACATAGACAAATTATTATTACTAAAATTATTCATAAGTTAAAATTTTAAATTAAAATAAATTATAAGAAAATATTATTGAAATTGTTTATAAATACAGAAAAATAGATAATAATCATAATACATTAATTTTTATTAGTGACATTTCATGTGATGTAATTCTTGAAAATTCGATATTTTGATATTTTATAATTAAAAAAAAGAAAATATTATGATGGTTACAATAAATTTAAGTTTTTATTTACATTAATCAATTCTGGATAACGAACTAATCAGTAATAAATCATATTTGTTCCAATGACTTATCTTCCAATGTGCAGGATTTTCATGTTTTTATTAAGAATTATGCCGCGGATTCCCAAAATTTTCAAAATATTATTTCCACCTTTTTTAAAATCGATAAATAATAGAAGTGTAAATTATATAGTAAATTAAATTAAATTGCATTTAAATTTAATCAAAATGTGGTTCTATCCACATTGGATAGATATCTATTATTCTTTATTTTATATTTTATATTTTTTTGAAAAATTAACAAAGTTGTTACTACATTTTAGATGGAGACCAAGTCAGGCATACATTTAGTCAAACCGCAAGTTACAGTTCTCCCAGGTGGAAAAGATAAAGATGGCCATCCTATATTATTAATTACAGTATTACAAGAATCTCAACCACAAAACATAATTGAATCTATTCAATATCTTCTCTCAATTTTTAGGTAAGATAAGTGATTTATCATATTCGTATGTAGTTTATTTATTTTCTGAATTTTACAAAAATTTAAATAATCGCTACCATTTCTTTTATGTAAACACTAATAAACTGATTTACTTATTTCAATATTGCGTAAACTATACTGAAAGAACTACATAGTAATTTTTTAATATTTTTGTTTATTTAATTCTAGTAAATATTTTGTGTAATTTATTATTGCAAAAATAGTAGCTTTGAGATATAGTGCAATCTTTTATTTTTTTATTACTACCTACTACTACTACTAGAATGTAGTACATTCAATGTACAATGTACAATGTTGTAGTACATCGTTTGTTTCAAAATTCTTTATATAAAATAATTAACATAATCCATATCAACTGAAATTGGAAATAATAACATCTTTTTGTTGCCGATATAAACATCGAATATAAAGAAGTTTGTAAAAATTTACAAAAATTTTAGTATTGTTCCCGCTATAAAGTTCGGGAGGGAAAAATAGGTTAGAGGTAGGTTGGCGTCATGCGTCAATTTGTTGTTAGACTATTGCAATATCCAGTGTTAAATTGTGAAGACAAAATTAAATTGTTAATAGTTTTACAGTTTTACAGAGTAATTCAATGTATAACAAATAAAATCTATTTTACATTATTACTTATTTTATATAGGTAAAAACCATTGGTAGGTTATATTATTACAAACAATTTTTAATGTTAATTTGACATATAGAATTATTATTTTTAGAATTACTATCAATTAAGGTATTCACACTCCCTTGTATATTTCGTTGTATTTCTACACTCTAGTAAATGTTCAATTTACTCTCTCTCGCTTACATAAAAATTGAGAAAAAAGGAAAACAATCTCGTAACTACTATACAACATTGTAAAAATACTAGACTAAATACAACGAACTGTGAATACCCCTAATATGTTTAAATTTTCAAAACTAGTATTTGAAATCAATGGTGATATTGGACAAACAAAAATTTTTTTACGTAGGTGAACAAAAATCAGCCTTTCTGATTAGAAGACTAATGCTGGGTTTCACAAAAGAGGTTTAAAATTCAATCTAGGATTATAATATTCAAACAATATAACAACAATGCATTTTAATTGTTGTAACTATGGTTATAATTTTAATCGTAGTTTAAATTTTAAGATACCTTTATGAAACCCACCATAAGTATAGCAGCCTTGATGAAATAGTAAACCTCAATAATTCAAAAGTTGCTTTATTTATGTGTAGTTTAGATAATTCTATGAGGTGTTTTTAACTCAAAAGTTTGGGGTGTGTCTAGTGCAGAGACGGTTCCAAGACAAACTTTTCGGGAGGGAGCAGTCTTGAATTTGCCAACTCTGTCGATATCTATTTGCTCACCCTTGTTCAGTATCTCAATTACTTTTTTTTAAGCTTTTACGCTTTTGGTTGTTTGCCAACTCATACATGGTTTCGCCAACTTTGCCAAATTTTTACAAACCCCCCCCCTATGAGGCCGTCCCTGGTCTAGTGTAAGGTTCTTTATGTTAAGTACCACTAATTATCTTTTAAATTAGTGATGGTTTTGTAATAATTTATGTTAAATAATCTGTTACATAAATTTTGAATTTCTGCATAATAATAAAAACTAAATAACAGTGTGTTAATAAAAATTACTTTTAAATTAAAACTAAATGCAATAGTAAGTGCAGTTACCACTTAATTCAATACATTAAAAATTATTACAACTTGTAGTGTTGAATACATCAAAATTTTACTACAATAATTTTGATATTTCTAACAGCGTTTGTACCTAGTTTTATTTTTTGTACTATAATAATTGGTAGTAAAAGTTTTTGCAATTAGTGTAAAATACTTTCAAGTAGTTTTCTTTCAGTGTATAAATTATAATTTGAAGGAAATAAAGTTCCTTTCCTGAGGGTATCTTTTGTTTAAACTTTAGAAGTTAGTTAAAAAAACTACTTTAAATATTGTTACCAACTCAATAGTGTTGGACTATTATTCGTGATAAATATTTCTATTATTACTTAATGTTACCCCAATTACACGTGGCAGCCATAATTTTCAGGTCCTTTGTTAGCCTATTATTGCTAGACTAACAAACCAACAAACATTTTATTTCAGTTTTATTCAAATTTTATTTACTTTAAACCCTAACTTATAAATTTTTTATTATTTTAAAATAATAAATATTATTCAACTTCGCTAGACGTATTAACTGCAATTTTTCATCTCCGATGCACCAAAAACAGGTATCTATGTAGTACTAGTGCATTTCAAAAAATTTAAAAAAATATGTACTACCTTATAATAATGTTTGACATTAGGGACATTCAAAAACGCTCAAAGTTGCTAAGCGACCGAGTAGTTGAAAACTTTAAAGCCCATATTTTCAGTTGCAGGTTAAACCAAAAAATTTAGGTTAACCAATGAAATACGGTGCAAAGCTGTTTTGTACGCAATATCATTGGTTAAACCAACCATTTTGGTTTAACCTCCAACTGAACAACTGAGCCTTAATATATTTTAAATTTAGAAATGCGAAGCTCTTGAGCAGTTTAACGTCCTTGAATGCGCCCTATTTGAAACATTGAAAACTTGCAGGTGGGATCCTTTTAAGTCTAGAAGGTTGTTCTATGCAGGGATTTGAAAACATTGAAGTATATAATTTCAGTCATCTGCAGAATAGTAATTTATTAAGTGAACAAAAGCAAAGTTTTACTTACAAAATTGAAAATTACCCTTTTGAAAAAAATTTCAACAGAATAATGATTGTTTAAACGACTGTTTCTAGGAAACCAAGAAAGCTTAAAAAACCTTATATAAAAAAACAAAGAAACATTTGTTTGTGGCCCTGATCCGGCGTAGATGCGGGAAGCCCTATTGGGACAATTCATGACTGAACCTGACCGTTGCCGGAACCGGCCTAGCTTGCGCTAAGCGTCTTAAGGGGTTATATACAGTTGTAGTGGGCGAAATTCAGAATTTAAGAAACATTTCGTTAGAATATTGTATTGTCTAGTAAATACAGTTTTATGGTAATCGTTTTAGCCGCATAGATACTTTAGAAAAACGGCGCTCCTGGAATATACCTACCTATAGTTGCAATATTTTCAAAAAAAATTCTATGAAAAAAATGTAGCAAGTACCCCTAAACATGTACTAATCTATGTTCTGAACAGTTTCAAAATAAATATTTATTTTGCTGTCAAAAAAATCGAGAAAATATGTCTTCATTTTACCAGCCATAATGATCCTCTATCCGGTTTTAAACAGACGAACCCTATTAGGGTAGGTATGACTGGACCTGATTGTTGCCGGATCTGCCCTTATTTAGAGCTTGATCTGGCTCTATTAGGTCAGCCGGATATGGTCCTGATTAAGTCAAGCGTTACGTGCCTGATCCGGACCTGATCTTTCCTAGGGCAAACCGGATCCGGACAACATTCCAGTCTTAAGAAATTTTTAATCGGGTAACAGCTGCCACTGATAAAATGGAGTAGTTTTGGTTGAATATTAATTCTCGTAATAATTAGGCAGGACATAGGAAACCGAGAGAGCTATATTTTTTCTTTAAAAACATCTGTCTAAACAACTAATTAAACTTACTAAAATTGTTTCTAAAACTCGTCTACCGCGTGAGCTTATTAAAACTTGATCAAATTTATTTTAAAAAAATACCTAAAAGTATAAAAATTTGGTTTTAATTATCCGTTTATAATAAATAATAGTGGCCGGCCGTCATTACTATGAGATACCATGCTATTGTGCAACCGAATAAATTATAACTTGAATTGTTTCTAAATATGTGTATTACAATACCATTCAAATTAAAATCTTAGTGCATGCTTTAAATTTAAGCGAATTGAATAATTAAAGATATAAACCGGAAACTCACAATATATTTTAATGGCAAACAAGTTTCCAAACCGTATTCACAGTTTCCGTTATAATTTTAAATGTTAAATATTTACCATATCACAATAAGATTACTCACACACCATTCAATACCAACATGTAGTAAAGTTACCTACTTTGTGTTATGGCTAGCTAATAACTAATAAGCATCGTATTGGAAAAATGTAAATAGTAGTTTTTAGTAAAAAAATTGAAAAAGTCTAATTGTCTTGTTGTAATTGCTTCGATCATTTTGCCCCGTCTTGCTGAAACCACATATCATGAGATCCACTATATTATGAACTAATTTTGGTCACAATAATTTTGAAACAATAAACAAAACATGTCATGATAACGAGAACTAGTAAAAAACTGAGTTTCTCAACTCTTCTCTCACACTTGACTTCACTGTATGTAGTACCGTCAAACGGGGTGAAGTCGATCAGAAAAATGCGTTTTTTTGAGATAACTGAAAAACTAATGATTGTATTTTGATGCAATTAAAAATATAACATCCTTGATGCTTAGGTTGTCGATTGGTTTCTAGAAAAAGGTCGTAGATGGAGTAATTTTTTTTTTATTTTAAATCAAAGGGTGATCGACTTCATCCCATGGTTCGGGGTGAAGTCGATCACCGCTTTTAAAATGCATATTTCCCACTTCAGAGCCGTTTGGGGGTGTAGGCGATCATTGAAAAATAAAAATATGTTAAACGACATTTTCAGAAAAATTTCTGACGCTTTTCGCATGCTTAATCTTTCCTGCATCCAGCGCTCTCTCTAAGAACGTTCGGTCGTAGTTCCTTTTGCCATAGGCACCCAGTCTTTTTACATATTTTCGTGGCATCTATAAGAATAAATAAAATACGATACGCCACTGCCCTAGTAAACGAAATTTATATGAGAAAATCGAACAAAAACAAATTGCTCTGAACATAACCTCATAAACTGACAAAATACAGCGAAAATCAAGTGATCGACTTCACCCCGTTGTTTTGATTCGGCACACCAAAATTCCAATTAAAACCACACAAAAAATAAATTAGCATATCAGATTGGGCACACCTTTTTTTGATGATATTCCTTATCACCTAGAGGGCCTAGGACGGGCCTAGTTTTTACAGGTTCGGCTGTGCAGATGTTTGATTTCGCACATTTTACTGATTGATAAATTTTGCTTCCTACTATTTAATTATTTTTGGAAAACTCATCTTTCAAGATCAACCTGCTTCACCAGTGTAATGTTTGGTTGTCTGTTGGCCACACGACCGTGAATAAATATCAGCTGATTTGTGATGTGTTGTTGCCATATGCTCAAAAACAAGTGGAAATCCCGGTTTGATCGACTTCACCCCTGCCGATCGACTTCACCCCGTTTGACGGTACCTATACGAGGGTGGATCAATAAGTACCCGTGTTCGAAGACAGGTGGCGTTGCTAAGGGAAGTTAGCATTACCGTCGTGTACTACCATCTGTTACACGACACCATACTAAATTTCAGACTGTTTCATGGGTTAGTTTTTATTGGGCAACCAATTATTTCACACGTGTTGCGTGTTTCCCGATAAAATAGAAAAAGAACAATATCGATCCGTTATTTGCATTTTATTTTTGAATGGAAAAACATGCGGAGAAATGGAAACAAAGTTGGGTGCTGTCTATGGGGACACTTCACCATCTACGACAACCACAAGATATTGGTTCAATGAATTTAAACGTGGTCGTACATCTCTTTTTGATGAGGGGTAATATGAGGAGAGCTGCGGCAGTCTGGCAGACGTGGTTTTTGGGACTCCAAGGGAATAATCCTCATGGACTCTTTACAGAAAGGAAGAACGATCATAGGGTAGTACTACAGTAAATTATTGGACCGATTCGATACAAAATGAAGGAAACACGGTCCCATTTGGCTAAGAAAAAAATTGCTGTTTCACCACGATAAGGCACCAGCACATTTATCCAGGATTGCCGCGGCTAAGTTGCACGAACTGCACTACAAATTGCTGTCGCACCCATTCGACTTGGCTCCCTGCGGCTTATTTCTGTCCCTCAACATGAAAAAGTGGCTCGGTGGAAAAAAATTCAGCTCAAAAGCCGAGGATATCGTCGAAACAGAAGCTTATTTTGAAGAGTTTGACAAATCGTATTTTTTGAGGGCTTAAAGAAATGGCAGAAAAGTTTTAAAAAGTGTATTGCACTAAAAGGAGATTACGTTCAAAAATAGAAAAAAAAAAATTGAGAAAAACTTGCTTCTTCATTCCTAACGCGGGTACTTATTGATCTACCCTCGTATATGTAGTACCTATAGCTAAACGCTAGCGAAACAGAAGGTGTACTTTTTCTATCAAAAATTTAACGAATTTTGCTGAATTGAAACTTTAAAATCGAGAATAATTTTAGAGTATCATCAAATACACGAATGGTTTTTTCAAACATAAATCCAAATCCGTTATTAAATCCACCCAGATATGAAACAAAAAAACTTGATTGATGTAACCCGAATAAGTAAGGTACATGTTAATTAAAATCCACATTTTTAATAGCAATCGTACTTTTGATCCAAATAAAATATTGGTATGCCTAAAGAATTTGTTTATATAAATGTAATATAAATTTAATTTGAATTTGTTTATAAGTTATTATCGTGTCCAATAAATTCTAATACACTTTCAAAATCAAATAAATAAAATTTGATAATGTTTAGCTAGTCAAAAAGTGCATTGCATTAAAAGTTCATTTGTAAATAACGAAAGGTCACAATAAATTTTTGGAATGACTCCACCTTTAACCTTCTTAACCAGCTCAAACTCTTCTCAAACCCCTCACAAGCGACACGCAGAGCTTCAATTGGCATTTCTTCCCAAACGCGCTGGATAACTTTCTTGAACTGGTCCAGATTTGCGATTTTATTGTCGTTAATCTTCGAAAGCATGTATGACTACACAAAAAAATCTAAAGGGTTCAAATCTGAAGAGCTGGGAGGCCACTCATTCTTGGGTAGAAAATCGGTCAAACTGGCATGACACCACGCTTTGAACCTTTTTTGCTGTATGGGATGCTACTACATCTTGTTGGAAAACGTAATAATCGTTTCCAAAGATGCGTCGTAAGTTTAGGGAAGCATTTTTCTCCATAACTTCCGTGTGATAATATTTGTCCTTGATTTTAACACCTTTGTCGATGAATTCGAGTACAAATTTTACAAACTGCTCCCCAAACCATCACTGATGGCGGATTCTGAAATATAGGGACGTTTTTCTGGTTAGCGGGAATATCCTGTATCTTTACTGCCCACAACCGATCATTTTAAACATTGTGCGGGATGTTTCAGAACAAAAAGTTTTTCGTCAGAAAACAGAAAGTCATCACCTACGTGCCAGAAAAGTTTCGCTTTTGCTCTTTCAAGCTTCTTTTCCTCAAAAGGACACGACACCCAAGATCAATTTTCAAAATGTTGTGCGCATATCCCTTGGACATATTCAGATCGGCTGCCAATTTTCGTATTGAACGATGGTGTTTTCGTCGAATCCGCTCGCTCACAATTTTCAATACTCGTGCTATCCTCACCGACCGCGGCCTACCAGATTTTTCCTGTCTTCCGAAGAGGAAGTCTCAATGAATCGTTTCATGGTTTTGTAAAAAAAATCACACTTAATCCCGAGGTTTTTCAGGTCTTTAAAAATGTCACCCGGACGCTCACCATTCAAAAACTTTGCAATTATCAGTTTCCGAAACTTCTTCATTATTTTTGTAAGTAATGACAAGTGACAGAAATTTGATATGACCCTTGTTTGTTTGCCTAAACATTGAGATGTCAAACTGTAAAAAATCATGTTCATACAAGTTGGTATTTAACTTAAAATACGCGCTCATGAAAGTGTATGCGAATATATTGGACACGAGTTAGATAATTTAGAATACTTATAACACAATATGTGTTTAATTGCTTTCAATATTTTTAGTGAAGAAAGTCGTAACTATGGAATAACTATATTACTCGATGCACGGAAAGGTCCATGGAAAGTAGCAAGGTCATATATTCGTCAAATAAGCAAATCTTTAACAACATCGGAATTAACAAAATTAATAGTGATACGGCCTGATGCATTTTGGGACAAACAACGTGTGGAAAATTGTACAAGCAATCAAAACAATGAACAGGTAATACAGTTAAATTTCATATAAAAAAAGATTGACCTCGATAATATAATTATCAACCATCGTCTATTTTTCATTGTTTGAATACTAATTTTACCTTTTTTACAACAATTTCATAGACTATGCTGGTATTTTTTTCAATTCCATACTTATTCTAATCACATTTACTTATATGGTAACAATAACTATTGCGATCTTCGCTATTATTTATGATCAAAATTTGCATTCGAGAAAATAAATAACATTACCTAAAAGTTTCTCTGAATTTTAATAAGCTATGAATAAACAACGATAATTTAAAAATAAAATATAATGTGCTTATAGTACTTCCTTGAAATTTTTAATTTACAACCCACTATTAATTATTTAATTACAATACTAGTACTCTCAAATTTTCAATTAGGAATATCTAATATGTGATATAAAAAATTACCATTATAAGGGGTTATTGTACTCAATTACCATTTACCATTTTAATAAATAAGTAGAGGCATTACTTTTTAAGATAACTTACTAGATAACATACTAACTAATATGGTTATCAACTAGAATAAAAACTATGTTATTAACTCGATTTTTCAATTTCTACGAAATGGTATATTGACAGGGACCATATTGGTCGCTATTACCGTATTTGTCACTGGTTACTGGTACCAGACTAGTCACTACAGATCTTCGGTGTTCCTTTGGTTGGAAATCAAAAGAAAAGTAGAAAGTATTCCTAAACAATTTTATAGTAAAAGTATTCTTTACCAGTTACAATAAATTAGTTCCTAAATAAGTAATCCCATATCAATAATGTCTTAAAATAGACCCCGACAGGTCCATTAATAACAAATTATAAAAAAGTGTGTCATATAATATTCTAATTAGTAATTAGCACTCACTAGTTAAGTATGAACGTAATCTTACCTAGTACCTAGATCTTTGAAAAGCATTAACCCTTTCAGACCCAGCGTACACTATAGTGTACATACGTTTTATTAATTTTTTTACAATTTTCATTTAAATTAATGTATTATTATAGTTTATGTTGCTTATAGAGCATTCTTAATATTTTTATTGGATTCCTCGTGTTTCTTTCAGTGAATAATAATTGTTATTTAACATATCAATTTGTCACCAACTTCAAAATATAATAGGGTAGATTGGTCCTCATTTTTGTTACATTATATTATTTCTATATATTCCGTTTATTTTCGCTAAAGTGAAAATTGGCGAAAAATTTAGGGAGCTTGATTTTAATCTGTTTTACCCAAAGAGAGAGCATTTTAAAGAATCTTGTCGTAAAGGGTGTAGTGCCATTTATAAAATTTTCAAGTTAGGGTAACTGAGAATGAGAAGGATAGTTCTAGCGCACCGCAAAATAAGCACTCGAGGCGCTCCCTTACTATCTGTAAAAGCTTTTTTACATTTCTTTGATATTCTGTGCAGCTTACGAGAAATTTTAATTTATCTTACAATTTGACCCAAAAATATATTGTTGTTTTCATTTTATCACGTGAAATGTATGTACGTAACAGTATTTATATCCTTTTAAACATAATATGTAGGGATACGTAATTTTCGTATTTACGAAATACATGCGATAAATACGAAATTTTGCCAATATAGTATGCGATTTTTTAATTTTTCATATATTTCCGCGAAATCTCGATAATTATCATTATTTAAAGCGAAACGATCAAGTAACTTATTAAAACATATACATTTTTCTATTTTGTCGCGCCGTTTCTGACCGAGAGCGACAAAAATTACTTCAAAATGTTCAATTTACATTGGTAACATTAGGAGTGTCCGAATATTTTTGTGAGTAACTCTATTTAAAATATTGTATATAATTTTTGATTTTTTTATAAGTTTTTGCGAATAAATGCAAAATTTCGCCTTTCTAATTTATTTAAATGCGAATTTTCAATATTTTATTTGCGAAAATTACGTACCCCTAATAATATTTATAGTTCCTGTCTTAGAGTTTTTAAAGATTTACAAATAATATAACTAGAAATTTTAATTCCAACCATTTTAACTAAATTAAAAAGTTCATTTCTGATCGGTATATAATCGTGTTTATCCTCCACTGCAGTGCATTAGTCATTTGTTTTTGATTTTTGAGTCTATTTACGGAAGTTTATTGTGTCTATAGATAAATCGATAAAAAATAACCAACTGACGTCAACAAACTATCGTTAATTAGCTACCTCGCCCCTATACAAGTAACGGTAAAATATCATACAATACCTAAAAACTAAAAATGTTGATATTACATGACTGAACATCAGTGTGCTTTATTATTAAATGAATATTATTACATGTTATTGTATGAACTTAGTTTGTAATACAAAGACTGTTATTAGAAACAATCCTTCAGTACAATCAGTGCATTCATCAATACATGTAAGTTTAAAAGTAATAAGCTTTAGTTTAATTATTTTTTAGTTGGTTTTTACACCACCATCTCGCCTGAACAGGTTTGTTGAACAGTCACAACTTCCTATAGAAATTGGCGGATGTTACATCTACAACCACGAGCAATGGATTCAAAACAGGCTTGTATGACCTTAGATAATATATAAATTTTAGTGTGTCCAGTTATGTATAATATTACTTTTCTTGTAAAGGCGCGACTAGTTTATTATTTTTAAAGGTACCGCTAGAAGCAAGATTAATACAAAGAAGCAGCCATTGAAATTTATTCAGTTTTAGGTATTTTATAGTATATAATAGTATATGTATGTATATGTATGAACATTATTTTGATTAATAGGGAGAGCGGTAGGCGGGTCAAAATTACATTGAGTTTTCTTTAAATTTCAATTTTAATTTTACATTTAACATTATCGTACAACATTTAATTAACAACAATTAATCGATAAAAAAAAATAGAAATTAAATTATTTGGATGGTAAACCATCATGTCAGGTTAAACATTTAAAATTTGACAAAATTGTGGCACTTTTTTCAAAATTTTTAGGATTTCTTTGTATCAGAAAAATCCGTAATTAATTGATTTAATCGGGCGCGGATACAACAGGGGGGGGGGGGCAATTTCTTGACTCGCGACCGAAGACCTCTGTTTTTATATCATTTATCTTTTACGACAGAAAAACGGAGCATTGATCAAATGCAACTATTATATGGATAACAAACTAAATTATTTTATTTAGATCGAATTTTCTGAAAGATAGGTAAAATCACACAAAAATTGCCAACTCTCAACAAAATCTTCTATCCGCAACTGTTTTTTATTGGGTTTTGGGTTCATCCTCCAAATATAAGTGTAATATTTAAGAGTAAAATAGTTCCAAGTAATTATATACACAAAAATAAAAACATGTTTTCGAGAAACCCAAATTTTAAACTTAGTTTGACTATAGAAAAGGGTATAGCCGAAGTTGCCGAAAAGTGCCCTTAAAACAATTAAACGCGTGACGTGCCATTCGATAGTGAATCAAAAAGTACCATTTCAATGCAAGTTTTTAATCATGTACTTCTATTATTAAGGGGAAGTTCTCATCAAATAAGACAAAATAATAAGGTGTTTTTCTGAATTTCTTTTTCTTAGAAGGAAGTAAATCAACTATTCAAAGCTTTTGACATGCATTTATCAACTCTTAAAATACAAAAAGAAATTATTTTCAATAAAAAATAATGTTATGGGGCATTGTAGTACGTGACCGTCTCGATAAACGACGTCCTATTGGCGCTCACTCTAGCGCTTGCAAAAATTATCATAAATCAAAAATCCAAAAAAATTATAATTTATATGCTAAGAGTTGGAACCTAAATCAACAATGTTAATAAATAGTCGAAAATTTCAAAAATGGCGGACATGCAAATCTTCAGAACCAATTTTTTATGTGTTTTTCGCTCTTAAAAGTACTTACTATGGAATTTAAAAAAAGCAACAAATATCATCTGCATTTAGGTTTAGGTTCCAATAAATTTAATCTACTTTAAAAAGAAAGGCAATCTATCGAGTAGTTTTTGAGCTATCGTGAGCGCGAGTATGAAAAATGTAGTTTTGAGAAAAACGCATTTAAACATTACTTGTCGTAATTATACTTATATTATTTATAATAATTATTAATATATCATTTATAAATTTATTTTCTGTTAAATCGTTTGGGGAATATATTCTACACATCAAAAGCTATCAAAAATTGAATGAAAAAAATTTATTTTTCGATCCTGTTTGTTGAGAACCTGCCATTAAGATAGTAAAAGAATTTTTGGTTTTCAACCCATTAATTTTTTTCGGACTGATAGAAAATTATAAAAAAAAATCATGTCAGGGTAAATAATAATTTAAAGACCATAATAATTAAAGTTCTAATTATTAGTACCTTAAAACATTAAGAAATATTTTTCAACCCCTATTTTATGTTATAAAGTCTCCACTGTTAAAACACGTTATATTATTTTGCAATTATTGATTTAGAATTTTTTGATATTTTTTGGGAGGATGCGCCATAGTCTGAAAAAGTCACAACCACAATTTTGATTTTTTATTTTTAGTTTCCTTTATCTGTAGATTCATTCTTTATAATACCCTGAGTAAATGTAAAATAAACACATAACACATTTTAAGTAAGAAAATAATGATAATATATTACACTATTCATACCGGACGCCAAACCAAACGCCATATGAAAAAGTGTTTTGGAAAAAAATTTATAATGAAAGTCATTTCAAGATCAACTTTGATTTTTTAAATAAAGACTTGATATTTTTTAGTAGATTTAGATTCTGCATTGAAAGAAAACAAATTTGTTGCAAATTATGAGGTTTTCGAGGAAAACCCGTCAAGTATGACTCAAGGATCGGGACAAACTTTAAAATTAAATATAAATTTTTTTGTGTGCCGATGTTGTTTAAATTTTAAGCGCAACTGTTTCTGAAAAAATAGCATTCATTTGCAATACTTCAGGTAGTTTATACAGCAATAATCCAAAGTACAGTATACATAGTTTATACTGAGGAAGACCAATGGGTAAGAAATGCAGTGTCTACAATTCATCCATGATAATCCAAAGGTTTTCTAGCTAACGACATAGTAACTCATCCACTCAATTAGGTTGGAAGGTCTCACGTTTGATTGATCCCAGCTAGAAAATGTTTGGATTTGTATTGCATAAACTTGCTGATGTGGGTATGGCAATTAAACCATTAAATGCTATTTTCTTAGAAACAGTTGTTCATAGAACTTAAAAAAAACAAGTGTTGCTTAATTTAAATGTTCTTTCAACCTGGCAAAGCTTGTTCCGATTCTATAATTATTCTGAAGAAGTTCTCCTAGTTAGACTTTTCGAGTAAGATGCTTCGACACAAGATAAAAACAAATTATTAATAAACTGCAGCAGCGTAGTTTTACAGCAGTTTCTTATTTTAAATCAATTGTGTATGTAATATTATATATAAAAGGTAACTAACGAAATTTAAAAAAAACTATAAAGTGAAACTTTAAAAGTGTAAGGTACTAATCTTAAATATCTTTGTTCAGAAAACGGAAGAATATTTCAAAGATTCTCAAAATACGTTAAAAAAATTGAATTACTTTCAAAAATCGTTAGAAAAGATACAAAGTTTAAATAAAGAAGAAAGTCGGAGTGGATTCAGTATTAATAATGACGCAATAGAAACTATGAAAGGAATGATACAAAATACGTTAGAAAATGGTAACGAAAACAATTATTATGCTCTAGTCGTATATTTAAATAATTAGGTTTATTTTTTTAAGGACAAGAATTACTTAAGAAGATTGAGTGTGACAATAGAAATCGCAAGTATGCGTCTGAATCAGATTCCATGTCAACTCCGCAGGACATTAGCGATACAATAAAACAAATTGATGAAATCATTAAGACTGTGCAATTAAAACACAATGAAATTGAAGAAGCCTGGAAGAAAACTGTGAAACATTCGGATGATGCCCAAGACTTAAATATTTTAACACAAGGGATTGTTAACGTAACTAATTGGATTTTAGGACCTGCTGAAAATTTATTAAATTGTTATTACAAAGTAGGATGCGATGTGGCTTCGGCGGAAGAATTGAGGCACGAACATGAAGCTATAGAATTGCAATGCTGGAATACTTATGGTGCTTATGCAGAATTACTGTTTAAAATCAACACATTTCTGAATAACGATATTCAAACTAATTATAAAAAGGATGTATTATGGCAAAAAGATTTTATGGATTTTGTATGCCGAAGCTTTGCTTCAAGACTTGAAAGGCGACGCAATATTTTAATTAATTCTTTGAGGTTTTTTCGTTTGGTGTCCGAATATTTTGATAGAACCAGCGAAGTTTTTGAATCTCTTATTATGGGCAACAAATTTGATGATTTTTCAATTGCTAATAATAAACTTAAACATCTTTTAGATAGTCAAAAAACATTAGGTATGTTAATGTTATATTTTATTTAACTTTGGTTAATTATAAGATATCATTTTCAAATATATAAATGATAGGTACCTATTTTTTATTTACTCCACCAAACCGCCATAATATGGAAAATAATACATTATATAGGGTTTTCCAATAAGAGGTGTTATTTTGATATTCAAAGAAAAATGGATTTTTTTGAGAAAATTTATCGAATTTTTATTTCATTATAAAGAGGAAGGTATGCCGTTAATGAAAAACAACATCAGCCAAATGGCCACCATGACCACGCTTACAGGACTTATCCTTTTCATGAAATTTTCTATAACCAAATCGCAAAGTGGCTGCCCTATGTCGTCGATAGCCTCACGAATTCTATCTTTGAGGTCTTGAATCGACGCCGGGCTGTTGGCGTAGACCTTATCTTTCACGTGGCCCCAAAGGAAGAAGTCGCAAGGTGTTAAATCACAAGATCTTGGTGGCCAATTGTGATCACCTCTTCGAGAGATAACACGGTCCGGAAACTTTTCTCGTAAAAGATCAATGGTTTCGTTTTTAATTTTAATAATTTCAATGCGTTGTTGAAGCGTGTATCGTTCCATTTTTATTAATGGCGTAGTTTCTACTTGTCAAATATCAAAAAATGACATCTTCAAATGTGACATCTACCAAAATAGCGGGCTATTCAAAATAACACCTCTTATTGGAAAACCCTATACAATACTGTACACGAAGTACAAATTCCTATATTGTGGTTAAGGTGGTAAAAAAATAAGTATTTATCTATACTTTAATTTTATGCCTATTGCTTACTAAATGTAATAATTTTAAAGATGCTATCGAGGGTGAAGTAATAAAAGAAGGAGAGAAACTTGCTGATATGTTATCGATGCCAGTAAAAGATGCTCTTGGTCGAGAATTGGCAATCGAC
This sequence comes from Cantharis lateralis, assembly GCA_963170105.1. Lineage (NCBI taxonomy): Eukaryota > Metazoa > Arthropoda > Insecta > Coleoptera > Cantharidae > Cantharis > Cantharis lateralis. Next base: position 53,274,556 of record OY720624.1, on the reverse strand, counting down.
TATTCAGAAGACATAGTAAATATTAAGGATATCTTAGATGCAACAACTGCTAGGAAAAATCTTTTTAGCGATAGCGTCGAACTTCAAAAATTAACCTTGGAACAATATACTCATATTAGTGCATATGAAAAAGATGCAGAGCAAGCCATGCAATGGTTAGATGAGCTTTTTCAAGTTATGTTACAATTTCATGGCCATGTAGGAATAACCATATTTGAAATTCAAAGTCAAAAATTTGAACAAGAATCGTTTCAGGAAACTGCTAGGGTTAGTTTGTTATTTATTAATTTGTTTTAATATACATAACTTTCAAATTCTCATTACTTTTAGGAAACTTTCAATTATGGATGTCAACTATTAAACGCATCGTTAATACTTCGTCAATCATGTAAATTATCAACAGAGGAACATTCCAGTTTGCTAAATAAATTACGAATGTCTTGGGAACGTCTATTAGGGGTCAGTCAAGAACAAATGACCAGACTTCGCGTATCTGCGGTTTTTCATCGTTCTGTAGAAGAACATTGCAACCAACTACGAGATTTACGCGAAGCAGTGGCTACAATGCCGTTAGAAGATATGTCTAAGAAACAATTAAGGCTAAGAAACTTCTATAATTGCAGAGAAAAATTGTTGCTCGAAGTTGGAAGAATGGTACGTTTGGGAAAACTACTCAGGAGTCGATTGAAGGAACCTCTTTCTGTAATTAATAAGTAAGTACTAGTAATAATTATTAATTCTTATCAATGATAAACCAAATTCTCACCCAAATTTAATCTAATGGAGAAGGGATTTCAGGTTGAGTGGGTAGGAAATTAAACAATAATTAGTTGTCAGTCGACGTTTCGGAATATATATTATGCTATTCTCAAGACTGGATGGCCAAAAAAGGCATCATCATTGTACTACTATTGCTTTCCAACTCGTTATTATGCTTTTGTCAAACAACACAATATCTTTGTTTTCGGTGGGTGTTGTAATATTCACAATTTGTTTTATTTTCGGAACTAAATTGACTTGATTTGCTACCCACTCAACCTGACATCGTTTCTCTATTAATTCTTATTTTGGATAGGCATAAAATCATAAATTACAATTTGGAAATGCGAATTAAAATTAACTAAAACTATGCATACTTAGTGGGACAGATTCATTACATTTTGTCGAAAACTAAAAACCACACGATTTAATCGATTTTGCAGAAACAGGTAAATACCAAACTTATCAGTAAGGGTAGAACTTTCACTTCAAAGAATCGAAGTGATTCAACCCTCTACTTACGAAACCCCCATAAGTACAGACATGTTTAAGCGATACAGAACAAGGTTAGGGTCATGTGTTATCAGTGTTATACATAATTGACTTTGTTTATTTTAATGGTGTATGAAATATGAATTACAGGCACTCATAAAGTAGACGATTTAAACTATTAAAATTGAGCAAATTTAATTTTATGTTTCTGTAACTTTTAAACGCCACAATATGCAACCGTAATTTTTAGTTTTTAAATATTGTATGAAGTTTGGCTTCAATATTTTGAAAATTTTAGCTGCTACCAAGTGCCACTTTGTGAGTAATTTTTATTTGAACAGGTTCTTATAAATGTTTTTAATAAAAATTTTGAAAATTTATTAAATTACTATTTGTATTTCCCAATTCTCATAAAATTTAAACAGTTTATCTTTGTTTGTGCATCTCTGTTTGCGTGGTAAGTGAAAATCATTTCGCAGTTCAAATATTGTCTTACCCTTTTTTCAGCTTTGAGAATGGAAAAATACATGTTCCGAAACGTCGGCAAAGCAATACATTTTGTTTGATTTTACCTATCCAATCAGCCCAAGATTCCTTTTTTACAACTTAATACTTCGAATAAGAATTATTTTCGAGTTTATCTTTGGGGCAAAAAATTGCTTTTCGTTTTAGATTTGGGTATATAAAAATAGCAATCTGGGTTAATTTCATAATATTTTATTATTCCAGAATTATTAAATATTATATCAGAACTTTAATTGATTGACTTAATTTTCACCTTTTAAAAATTTTTGTCTTTAAAAATATTTTTGTCCTCAGGTCCGAACCTTATTCTAAATCTATTGCGTAACTTTCATAGTTTTGGCCAAAAATTTATGAATCTGTTCCATTATGTATGATACAATTGAAAAAATTCCTCGAACTCGGCCGGATTTCCAAATGTTTCCGCGATGTATTAACCTTTTACATTACAGTAATTAAAATATTATTTGTAAAATTATTAAATTGGGTGTACCTAAATATGATATACATGGTATATAGTGTTTTTATAAACCGCCTCTTTTTATAAATATAATATAATATTTTCATGTTGTAAAACATTAAGTAAGCATACACGAGCATTCATTTTTCTCACGATTTCCTTGGATATTTGCCTTGAGAGGAAAGATATTAACACATTATGTATTACCTATTTATCGATATATTTATCTATTAACGATCATTATTTGCATTGGGATTCGTCTTTATTGTAGGAATTACGCTCGTGAATACTAGCTAAAATCTACAGTAAAATTTTTTGGGAATTATATTTCACTATATTTTACCAATAATAAAGTAGTATTTAATTAATTTATTACAATTGATAGATCAAGCTAAATATAAATTAAGTCTTAAGCCGGGATCCCACGAGTGGTGCATTTGGTCAATGTTGGTCATAGAAGTGCACTTACTGTCTCCTTCTAACTAATGCGATCCCGTAAGTGGTAAGCGTCCTTCTGTGGCCAACATTTGATCAATGCACCACTCGTGGGATCGCGCCTTTAAGAACCTATAATAGTTCAATGCTGTTTATTGGTAAGTAACACGACGAATAAACATGTTATCGAAAACTTACTTTTACCTTTTTTTATTTTAACATTCATTATTGACTTCGTACATTCTGATGTATCAACAAGTATTATAACTTGTTGATTAGTTTACCTAGTAACTTTTTTTCTTTGAAATTATGAATTTGGAAAATACAATAAATAGTAAATAACTCTTCTATAATAATTATTTCTACCTGTTCATCAAATATTTTTATCATAAAATGCAGAATTGATGCCATACAAAATCATTTTATTTTATCGTCGTTTACATATTATTTATTAATATAATTAAATAATTTATTGTTGAATACGAAGTATTAAGATGAACAGCGACTGTACCGCAAATACATTTTTTAATTAGTTACAATAATTAATTTTGTGTTTAGTTCCTGAAAGTAACAGGCATTTCAAAATAAAAACCTAAACTAGTGGGGACACTGCAGTAATTGACAGTGGCAATGTAACCGGTATGTGTTGAACATCTTGTCAGTAAGTTTTTATGTAAAGGTTTTTGCACTCATGAAATTCATTTTAAAGTTTCCCTAAAAAATATAATTTGTTAATTCAACTTTCTAAAGTTAAGCTTTAACAATTTATATTTTATTGTTGATCTTCAAATGAAATGAAATTTTTATTTAGTTTAGAATATTATGTTTCAATTGATTAGATAATAAATTATAAAATTCCTATAATGACAATAATAGTATTACATACAATTTACTATACGATATTATTATAATTTTAAAAAGATCTATTAAAATAAGATAAGCTTTCGTAATATTAAAATTCATTCCACAATAAATATTGCTAGACAATAAAAGTAATGAACTGTTTCGTGGTTCAAGTAGAGAAAATTTATATTTTGACATAAAATTCTAAACATTCCAATTTATCTTATACATTTTTGCAAGAAAATTTTTTTGCATATTGGTTTCGCTTATTTGAACATGTTATGTCACATTAAAAAAAGTTTGTTTTTATAATAACAAGAGAGTACTAAACATTAATTTCAAAATTAAAAAATAGTTTGTTAACAACACATAAGACTTTATTTTTCTTTTGAACTATAAAGATTATCTATATTCGCCTAGCCAGAAATTTAAAATTAGAATCAAACCCACACAATTTTCATATTTGTAAATGTAAAGTTGCCACTGCTTACTGTGAAGATTAACATTTCTTATTATAATTTACTAAATAATAATATACCTAAGCTTTTCTATATAATATATTGGGAATATAATATATTTAACACCAAATGTTACAAAAATTAATTAATTTAAAGTAAATGCAATCTTAATCTTGTTGCTAAATATTGCGCAAGTCGATCATTATTATTTACATGTTAGTACCTGTAATATTTCGATAATTATTTATTAGTATCAAATTAATACAAATATTGTCGGAAGAATACTAACCCTGCCATCAATTTAAATAATAATGTAATGATAATGAAAACAAAATAAAGAAAAACATTACTTTATTTTAGGTTAACTGAAAAAGCAAATTACACGGATGCTGAAAAATCGCAAACTGTTCAAGATTCATCCGTATTGGACAACATATTTGCTGTCGAAGCAGTAACTGAAAAGTTGACAGAAGTAACCGATTTAGCTGAAGAACTAGATCAAGCTTTGCGGAGTGCTCAACAAGATTGCGGTTTGTTTACATGCAGTTCGAGTAATACCAGCACATCGACAACTCCTACTACGATTATTAACATGGGTACCAGAAGAACTTTCGATGGAAATGCATCGACTTCAGAGGTGAGTCATAGTTTTACCTATGTATTACTTAAATATTTCAGAAAGTCAAAATGATTTTACTAATGATTAATCTAATATTCAATTTTGACATAAATATTAGAGTATAAAATATAATCTATGAAAATAATGTTTGATGATTATTATACCTTTTTAGAATTCTCACCTTATTCCTAAAATAAATAAACAAGAAGATTTAAAATCGGACGAAGAATTTTTGACTGCATCGGACTGCACATTACAACATTCTCGATCTTCATCTTACAATACTGCTTCAGAATGTGAAAATAGATATTCGCCTTGGTGGGAATATGATAAAAAAGATTTAGATGAACATATATCCAAAGAGAAGATGGTATTAGGTGTAGGAATGCCCGAATTACCACCGTATAAATCAGTCTATAAGTGTACTTCCGATATACCACCTGGAAAGATTGTCCGCGAAGTTACAGAAACGACCCATTTGAAAGTACAACATTCGCATACAATGGGTGTAGCATCGTATGTTTTAACATCTGAAATTGCTAAGGATAATGAACTAAACTCAAGTGCCAATGAGAAACCAATTACTCTGTCTGCAAAACACATCTCAGAAAACGCCATTCCTATAAGAAATGTAGAAGAAACACATTTTTTGAAAAGTATGAAAGAGGTAAGCAAAATTTGTGAGGATGACGCTTGGAACGCATACAGTTTAGTTACTAAGCAAGCTATTAAAGGGTGTCTTTGAAAAACTAACTTTTTCTACGACCACCAAAAAAGGTGACCAAAATCAAACGCTCCACCATGTGTAAATTTGTTGTTTCAAACTGTTTGTCAAATTTCTGTGTCAGCGTAAAATAAACTCAACAAGCACGATTTCCATACATGAAGTTTATTTTCAAAAAGGTTTAAATCTGATCGCCATTATGTTAAAACTCATTTAATATTATAAAAAATAATTTTTTTGTGTTTTCTTTTTTGGTGATAGTAGGCAAATTTATATGTGCCATCAGAGAGTAAACCTTTTTTTTATTCACGTAGGTACTAGTAAAAACATATCATTTACGCCCTTATGTGACAATCCACTATAATATTGCTAATACTTATATTATTACTATTATGTAGTAGTATTTGTTTATTAACAAATTAATATATTATAATTACTTATTCAAAATATTAACTAGTCATGTACGTATTACATAAATTTTATTATTTTTTGTTTGTTTTTGTTATTTGCAGAGTAAACTATTGTGTTCAAAGAATAAGTTGAATAAATAATATAAAAGTGTTGTTACATTTTGATGCTAAGTAAAAGATGTAATTCATATTTGGTTAAATATTATTATGCATATGCGCTTTTTTCCATATTTTGCCATTATAATAATAATATATTAGTAGTTAATGCTTTTAAGTTAAAATTGTTTGAAAATTAATTATGAAATAATTGCATGCGTTTTTAAAACTTTGTAACATTAATTTACCGATTTTAATAATTTATTAGATATTAGTAGAGTACTATCAATATCTACATACTTACAAAAAGTTTGTTGTTTAAATGTGTTTAGTTGTGTTAATGTGTTAGATATTTTAAATAATTTTTGTTGTTTGTTGTTTTGTTTATTGAAATAACAATTACCTAAACAAAGTTTTTGATTAATATAATTTTGTTATAATAGGATTTATAGTAAATTAATAAAATTATTCTTATGTCTGAATAAATTATTATATTATGAACTTGATGGTGAATATGATTTAAATACAAATAACAAAGTTATATAATATACTAAATATTTTATTATAAAAATATTTATTCCAAACACTATAATTTCTAAAGTCCTGGATTTTGATCGTAAAATCGACGAAAAGGAACAAACATCAAAAACATGTTTTCCTCGCAGCATTTAAAGATAATTTAAATTAAAAGATGTCTTCGTGCGTGCTATATTATGCAATTCGTGTGCTTTTGACTTATGTTCTTATTTCACCAAATGCTGTAATCAAAAATTATATTTTGTATTATATAGATAGAGATACCTACTAAAAAACTGAATATTTTTGACATACATTAATTTTAATGCTACCCTACGACCTAAAACAATAGAGGTTATGACGGGTCATAACTTACTGTTACTAACAGCAAAAATCAAAAATGAAAAAAAATATCGTCACTTCTGCCGCAATACCTCCAATCATCAGCACACCAAATTTTATCTGAATCGGTTATACATTCCCGGAGATATGATGTCATTATCATTTTTTTTTATTTTTTTTATTGTGGTAGTCCTGGCAAAGATTTCTCTGCCAAAACCTTATTTTCACCACTAGAGCCTACAAGATACACGTCCAAAAAGTTTGAATGCCATCGACGTAGAAATGCCGAAAAAAATCAAGGGACAAGGACTTCTTTTAAAAATTCGCAAAAAAAATTAATTATTTTCTTTTCATATTGCATTCCTGATTTTTATCAAAGGGTTCCATATGCAGTGAAGTCCTTTGAGGGCAATGTTCCTACATTCCAAATTTGGTTGAGATCCCTTCAGTACTTCATGGGTTATTTACTTTTGAAGTTTTAACTTTGACAGCTTGTAATTTTTGACAGATGACAGATAGAAAGTTAATTTCACCCATTCTGGATAAAGCTTTTCAAGGTCTTTAAAATAACCTATCACAAGACAAAATCGCTTTTAAAAATCTTGTATCATTTTCTTGTAGTGGCACTCCTGATTGACAGATCGAGACGAAAACCTTATTTTCACTTTTATACCGTAAACCCTACCACTATACCAAATTTGGTCCTGATTGGTTGGATGGTTCACGAATAAATCGAGGGACAAAATCTGGCGACAGACCGACACAGAAATTTATTTTTTATTTTTTGCAAATCTTTACGTTTCTGGACACGGTGATCTCGAAAATGTAAAAAAAAAAAATTGAAATTTTTTTTCGATTACCATACCTCCAATTTTTTGATTGATTGATTGGAGGTAAAAATTAGGTGATAGTTTAAGGTTGGATGAAAATTTTTGTTTTCTTATTTATTCTGATTGAATAATTGGTTTCTGAGAAAAAAATCGTAAAGGTAGGCATTTTTCGCTATTTAATGAGTTTTATCTTAAAAACCATTGATTTTACGAAAAAATCAAAGACACAAAATATGAGTGTTTTGGTCCAATTAAGCCTCTATAACTTTTTCAGATTTTTTCCTAAAAATTTAGATCGGTTAATGTAGTTTTTAAGCGAGTTTGAGACGGTAAACCGCTCGCCAAGTACTTATAATTTTGTACAATGTATGGAATTATAATTTAAAATATCATCAAACAAATAATGTACAATGTCTATGTACTATGTCGTATAAAATTCCAGGTCGAACAAATGCTTGTTCGAATAAAATGTTGAGTCGAACAAATGTATGTCGAATAAAATTCCAAGTTGAACAAAAATGTTCATTCGAATAAATGTTAAGTCGAACAAAAGCAGTCGAATAAATAACTGTTAATCGAACAAATGTTGTCAAACAAAATTCCGGATACGGTAGTTTTACTGTTGTTAATTTCAATAAAAATTATTGTTATAAAAATTTACTTTGGGAAATATGCTTGGTATATATGATGGGTTTTCTGGGTGATTTGATTTTTCATTCCGAGGAAGTGTTGACTACAAATTTGAGACCATTTTGTCAGTTGCCATAAACTTCCATCACTAAAATAATAATAAGGATGACACTGAGTTTCTAATCATTTCTAAAATATAGAAGATTATTCTGTCTACAAACATTCTGTATCCATTGTTCACGTAGCTTTTTCTCATACGGTTTACCCTGAAAACGATAAAATTTTATGGATTTATCGGTGTTGGAATAACAATTTCTACAACCAACCCAAGTAGCATTTTGATGCTACAAAAAAACAAATTGCTAATTAAATGCTCTGTTGTGCAGCTGCAGCAGCTACAGTAGCGAGCCGATTAGCGCCTGAAATGCAGCAAAGGCGTTGCAATATTTCTAAATTGGCCCACTATTTTTGAGCAGAAAGCCAGCAATTTTTAATGGTAGTAGCACGCTATGCAGCTGTTTGGTAGCTGCCTGCGACACTCAGGAATAGCTTACTAAAAGTCAGCTACCGTAGCGTGTAAATGACTGACTAGAATTGCTTAAATTTTGCTAGTTGTATAGCAGCCGTAATTTATTTAAAATTTAAAAAAAAAATTTTTTTATTTTAAAAAATCAAAAATAATTTATTTTATCTACCCTATATAATATATTGATATAATAATTTCATTTTCAACAAAATTAAAAAAAAATATATAATTTCTCACAATTGAAATTCTTGATTATACCGTGGTTTCGGTTTTTATTTATAATTCATAATCTACAAATTATTATATTATTATTAAATTTTTTTCACTTATTCTTCTTTACTGGTTATGACACTCGAAATTCCTAGATGGTAAATATAACCAGCTATTAAACTTCGCAGCTGTTTTGTAGCTAGAAATGCTACTTGGGAATAACACAGCAATTATTATTGCCACCACGTTTTATGACATTCATAGTTGAAAACGAAGTTGTTTTTTTTAAATAATTTTGTACGTCAACTTAACTAAAGTAAATGCAAAGATTTCTAAACCTCCCCTCATACAGTAGCGCTCAAAAGTAAGTTGGCAAGCAGTTTTTTTAAAAGAACTTTTTCAAATTTGAACATTTTTCTTTCATTATATAGAAAGTTAGAGTTATACCTTTAAATTTAAAAGCCTTTAAAAAATAATATTATAAAAATTAAAGAAAATTGTTGAAATATAAAAAAGTTCTTGTAGAAAAACCTGTTTGCCAACTTACTTTTGAGCGCTACTGTAATTGCAGATTATCACCGCTATTGGCGCTATTTGCAAATACACACGGTCCCTATACCTATTCAGATTTCAAATAGGGGGCTGCACATGCGCGTTGGAGAGACATTAGAGTGATAATTGCAAGTTGCGTACCATTACAAAGCATGACATTTTACTACTTTCGGTAAACAAAATTACTATGGTACTGTTTGTATTTATCTGCCCTACTCTACTATGGATATATTCGATTCATTCTTTTTTATTTATAATATATAATGTTATATATAATTTATGATATTAATTTATACACTCGTTTATACATAAGTACATGATGCGTTAATATAAGTATTAATTTAATTTAGTATAATTTAAAGACAAAAGTTTTATATGAACCAACGAACCGAGATTTAAAGTATGAATCGAAGGTATGTAATCTATTATATTATAAGATAATATAATATTTAGTAATAAGTATTACCAACCTCAAGCAAATACTACATGAACTATCCACCACCACAAAATAATGCAGTTCAGTATTGCTAGTATTAATTAATTATAATACACCACATACTTTACGACTGTGTACCACACTATAGACCTTATAATACAATACAATACATTATAGTACAATATACAGCCTTACATTCTTGAAGGAATATGACTGTCCATTTTGGACTTAACATATCCGTTTATCGATATAGGTTAATCCTCACTATCTTAACATTTCATAAGTACGGGAGAGAGGAGCGCATGTGGACACTTTTCTTCTTTAGTTCACTTTAGTTCACTAGTTCACAGTTCACTTTTTTTCAAAATGATGTCTAGCTCGTGTTATCACTATTTTTTTTTTACTTTTGAATTTGTTTTCCCAATATATAATAATATATCCTTAACAAAAGGTAGTACTGTCGATACTGCAAGAGTCAACTCTCTCGCGTGACTTAGACAGTATTTAGACTAGGCAACGTCGTGATGTAATGTCACGATGAAATGTCACAATCAAAACCATTCAATGACAATAAATAAATATTTACAGTGGTTTGCACCGGTTGTAGTAAAAAGTGATAGTTAACTAATCTTTAATTAAAGTTAATCAATAATTAAATTTGAAATGCTTTGCACCGCACCTCGCAAACTATTAATTAAGTAACCAATGATTAATCTAGGTTGGTAATACTGAAATCTGTCAACGTTTATGAATTTAAATATATTATTGTTCACAATTCATAAAAATGAATCAAGACAATAAAAAAAAAAGGTGTAGAACTAATAACTTTACATCGGAGGAAAAGTTATTGCTTCTGGAAGTTATCAAAAAATACAAAAACGTAATAGAAAATAAAGTAAGTGGTGTGATGGCGTGGAAGACCAAAGAAAAGGTTTGGAAAAAGATTTAAATCGAATTTAATTCTTCTACCACTATTCATAAATCGGTAGAAGTACAAGAAAAATTGGAGTGGGAAACCAATCAAAGAAACTTAGAAGAAGTTCATAGGGTAGAAGAGTTCAATTTCAAAAAAGAAGAACACAAATTTTAAAAAAAGCACTGGAATTGGACATTGAAATCAAAGAAGCTCAACTAGATGCTTTAAAAAAATGTACCAAATAAGTTTAATTAATTAAAAGTTCAATCTGGATTGTTTATAATATATTAATAAAATAATCGTTTATTAAAGCAGATCTTGTAGTTGCTAATAACTCTCCTGTAACTTGAACATTAGGAATCGAACCACTTGTTATTAATTGATTTAAAACATGTTCATCTAATTCGGTTGTTGCAGGTGGAGGTTCTTTATCTCCCATCGAAAGAGCCAAATTGTGTAAAACCGAAGTTGCAACAATAATTCCATAATAAAGCAATTCTAAAACTTCTAAATCATCATAGTCCACTAATTCCATATCATTTACTAATTCTAATGACAGATACATTTTGAACACGTTTATTTTTACTTCACTAAGCACTAACAAACGCTTAACTACCACTTAATCCGCACTACAACTAGGGATTAAATTTAAGTATTAATTAAAGTATAAACTAATAGTTAATGCGACGGTGCAAAGAAAACTTATATTTAACTATTAGTTAACTTTAACTAATACTTAACTATAACCGGTGCAAACCACTGTTAATTGAAAAAGTAAAAGAGTGACACACAAAATGCACAAGAAAAGACTGCAACAGGCTGCATTAACATGTAAATTAAAGTATATTTGGAGAAAGTTTGTGCCACCTAACCTTAAAACGTTACTTAGAGGTTGCCACGTCTAATGAACTACTATATAAAAAGTACACTTTTGAGATTTATTTGCTAATTACTACTCTCACGTGCTCTGAAGCTATACTTTTAAATGTTTAAAATGTTTTATACATTAGTTTCTCTTGTTTCCTCATTTTTTATTGAAATCTGAATGGTACTTTTTGTAAAATATGATAAAATCTGTGATTTCTCATAAGACTCAATGTTAAAACCATAAAATTTCAAATGATAATATGTTTTTACTGAGTCTCTGTAGCTCTTCAAAAATTTAATTGAGCCGTTATTTTACCATAATCTACTAATATGCTGAATTTCATTAAATTCTGAACGTCAATTCTATGACCGACAGTACTACCTTTTAACATTAGGCTTTAAAAAATATTCTTATACATTTTATGGACAATTGAAAAAAAGTTACAATTGTCCACATGTACCCCAATGGTGGGTGCATTGCATACTCAACTTGACAAGTTTCTTCATCAGAAGAACTTCTTGGAACTCGTTTCACTTGTTTCTTCTTTGCTTTCTGTATTTATACATCATGCTTCTCCTTAATTTTCATTTGTAATGTGCTTATAAATTTTGCATGATTTCCTTTCTTTCTGCCTACATGTGGATAGTCTATATTATGCACTGTCCACATGTGCCCCCGGTTACTTTTATACGTTAAGTACTTAATAGCAATCAAACAGTAAAATTTAAAAACGACACTAGCATCCTAAAGATAGCCAAATGTGCTTACGAAAGAAAATAATGTCACGTATAAAAAAAGATGAATGTACTTATCGTACTTGGAAACCAAAAATAGTCTAAGATAAAAAAATTTGTTTAGCACGTATGTAACGCTCTACTTCTCATAACAAAAGCAACTATCAACCGACGTGATTTGAAATTAAATTAGATAATCTGTTATAACTATAGATATCTCTGAGAATTTTTTTGAAATTTTAACACAACTAATTTCCGAGATATCCACATTGTCCACATGCACCCACTGTCCACATGAGCCCCCTTCGCCCCTACGTATTTGTAGCTTTACACTTGTTCTTGCATCTGCTGTCATGGATTTACAGAACTCTCTGTCCTTCACTTTCTCTCTCCAGTTCACGACCCCCATACTTTGTAGATCCTCCTTCACCTGGTCATGCCATCTCAAGTCTGGTCTTCCTCTCCCGCGGTCCTCTATCGGTTTCCATTCGGTAATTCGTCTTACCACATCATCTTTTTTTCTTCCTCATGATGTGACCAAACCATCGCAATCTTGGTGACTTCATTACTTTAACTATATTGTCATTTTCAATTTCTCTCAATATTTCAAGATTCATCATAGGTCTGCTTTCTTGCTCACTAATTTTCATTGATCCCAATATTTACATATTGCGATGTCCAAATGTGTAAAATGATTTAAATTCAAGAAAACCTAATTATTTACCTTATTTTCGGAACATCCATCCCCTTTTGTTTTTAGCATGAAACTCTTTAATTTAATTACTTGTGATGTTGAATAATTAAAAGCAATAATTTGTCAATTTTAAAAATTTATAATTTTATCTAAAAGTTAAGCAAAATTTTATCTTACAAATACACAGCTAAATAAATTTTATGTAGCATTTAAATTTCAAATTTTGATGTTTTTGATCATCATCCGTTTACATCGGTTTACCAATAAATCAATTCCGCCTTATTGCAATTTTGGTCTTATTTAAATTTTAGTAATTCTTTCAACCACCTAGACAAAGTTGCAATTTTGATGGCAATCAATACAAATTTTATAAATCAATTTTAGCGTGGTTTCAAATTTTACGAAAAATTAATCGTCCGTGCACTTAAATTGTTCTCACCCATTATTAGAAGTTTTCATTTGTTTGTTGTTGTTTCCATTTACCATTTCACCTTTTGTGAGAATCTGGCGTTCATACGTTGCCTTACTCGTTCCTGCTATTGCTGACGATTATCTTTGGTCGTGAATAATTGTGGTTTTTCTTTTTGTTGAAAAGTATTGGCACAAGCACTCTTACTCTGAATTTGTTATCTTCCGGTAAGTTAAATCTTTTAATTGTATTTGTGAATTACAATTAAAATTCAAATTATTTAAACTTTTGACTCTGGGTTTTTAAATTTTTGAACTTGACGAGTTGACGGTTTTACCCATAATGAATTATTTCACCAATTTTTCTCTCTCCTTGATTTTTGTAATTTTGAAAACTTTTATTCTCCCACTTAATTTTGATGGGAATGCAAATTCGTCGCACTACGCATTGGTTGATTTTATTACACTTTTATTTTTATACACAAATTAATAATTGATTGAATTCTCATCGACTTCATTGATGATTATTGGCATTTGTTTTTTCTTTCAAAGATCTTGGACCAAAAATATCTTTTATACTCATAATAATTGAAAACTCAACTCAAAATATCCTAGCTGTGCTTTTCAACTTTGAACAATCATTTAATCTAAAAAAAATAAAACCGAATTATTCATCACCAAGGATGTTCAGTTAAAAGAAATATCTCACATGCTTAAAACAAATTATCTACTTGAATGTTTATAAATTTATAAAAATAAATTTAAAAAACCCTCACCAGTCTAACAGTTCTGTTTTGCACCGAGTAGGTATGGGGATGGGTTTTTTAGAGGGGGTGCGATGATAACATCTTGCGTGAAATATATTTCGAGAAAGTGCGTCGGTGAGCAGAAATCGTCCGTTGCAACTCGAAAAGACCATATGAGTTACCTGTTGTCTCTGATGCTGGGATGGTATGGGGGGTGGTTCTAGAGGTTCTAGAGTAAGGGTTGATGATTAGGCGACGGGATTTTCACGATTCAAAAGCAACAAAATAGCAACAAATTATGGTATTTGTGAAGTATTTTTCCAACACTCCGTTTATTAATTACCTACGTGGTTTTGCTAGCTTGATCCCAAGCTGGCAGCTTAACTGATTCCGGCTAAACGGGTGGAGCAACAAAATCGGGAATGCGGCAACAAATTAACAACAAAATAGTAACAAATTATGGTATTTATGAAATATTTTTCCAATAATCCGTTCAATAATTACCAACGTGGTTTTGCTAGCTTGATCTCAAGCTGGCAGCGCCACCGATTCCTGCGAAACGGGTGGAGCAACAAAATCGGGAATGCGGCAACAAATTAGCAACAAAAGAGCACTTAATCCCTGGCATAGTCCGAATTTTTTTTCCGAAGTGGTCATTCCAGCTTGGGGTACGTCCGTTTATCAACGCGTCCACGCGCGTTGGCTTACGGCATCGGCATCCAAAAAGCACATTTTTACATTAAACAAATACCAATATCAACAATTATAGCCTTTAAACCCGACACCCCCACTCAAGTGAACATAATTTCATGATAACACTCTACGCCCACTTTTACAATAGTCGGTTAAAGTATGAGTATAACTAACCTATGGTATAATTTTATTCTGGTCTTAAAGTTTGTGTTCGTACGAAACAGCTTCTAGCACTTACATTTTGTGCTACTGGAGACTTTGCAGGAGTTATCAAATCTTCTGCATGTGTAATAAATTGTAAAAGTCGTTTCGGAAGCAATTTCAGGTTTATATCTTCAACAGTTATAGAAATTGAAGAAACCCATTTGAATTTTTTCAAAATTGCTAAATTTCCAAAATGTGTAGGAGCAATTATTGATTGTACACATGTAGAAATTGAATCGCCAGGAGGCGAATAAGCTGAAATTTCTCGAAACAGAAAAGGATGGTTTCCTTGGAATGTTCAAGAATCGTTAAAATGAGTAGGAGAATAATACTTGATAATACGAATTATCTATATATTTAGTGTTTTGTTTAGTTTTAAATAAATACCTGTCACTTTAATAAATTTAAAAAGTGTTTTTGTTTCAATTCCTGATTAATGAAATAATTTCAATATGATCTTTTTTTACATTGAAATAGCAATATCTTTTTCTCTAAAGTAAATAATTGCAAATGTTACACCATTTTGTAAACTGCACTAGAGAGGCAATTTTTTTTATTCACAATCAGTTAGTAGGTAATCGACACATTCCTAATTTTTAATAAGTTTGAAAACAGTTTATTATTTACTTTTACTGCTAACCAATCAGAAAGCTAGTTAGTTTTACTTCCCAACCTTAGGTCGGGAAGTGATCACTTCCCGCCTGGCAATGCCGCATTATCGGTGGCCCGAAAAGGACCCAACAAAATATGTGTGTCAAACTAGTTAAGGTTATGTCAAGTGTCAAGAAAATTCTTAGCTTTCATCATAATTATAATCTAATCTACTTATTATTATCAAAAATTACTTAAGGTGGCGGTATGCGCGAGCGAGATGCAAAAATATTTTGATGTGTAAGAGAGAGACAAGTACGTTTTCAGCGTTTTACTGTAGTCACTGATATGACTAGGGTTAGTGATTAAAAAATGCGTGTGTAGTATCAAACGATGCTATACAGTACGAATTACATCCTGAGTATGTTCGTTTTTCTATATTTCAAAAAATAACTTTGTAATTCCTGAGTAAAAACACCGTAAAAAGCGCAAATTTTCTCCTACTTTACTCAGTTATTATTCAAATAATTTATAATATTTTGGTAAAAATAAAATAGTTCAGGATGTACTTTGGGCTTGGTAGATTACTTTTTCATCAGCAGTGTTTTCCTAAAATGTTTTTTCTTTGAATGGCAGTGACTCCAGTTTTACTCTGTACGTGTCAAAAAATAGCGAAAGTATCGCCATGTATGCACAAATATAAAGAAATGGAAACAAATTTGTAAATGCTTTGCCAATAATATAATTATTGCCAGTTTAATACAAAGCAAATTTTTTGTTTGACATAAATAGCCATTTGTTTATATTTTATACCAACTAGATAAACTGTTTTTTATTTAAATAAATGAGTTTGAATTGGATTTCAACAAGGAAAGCTAATAGGCGAGCGGTTTATCGTCTCAAACTCGCTTAAAAACTACATTAACCGACCAATCAACGTTCTAGTGGCTGGAAATGATTTTATTCGATTTCTTATATTATACTGAGAAAAAACTTCTATATACACTTTATTTTTTTATGAGTCGTTTAATAGTTATAAACAATCTTTTGTTTTAAAAATCTAAATTTCGGAGAAAAAATCTGAAAAAATTATAGAGGCTTAATTGGACCAAAAGACACATTTTTTGTATCGTTGATTTTTCTCGTAAAATCAATGGTTTTTAAGATAAAACTCAATAAATGGCGAAAAATGCCTACCTTTATGATTTTTTTTCTCAGAAACCAATTATCCAATCAGAATAAATAAAAAACAAAAGTTTTCAGTCAACCTTAAACTATAAGGTAATTTTTTTGCATTTTTAATTTTTACTGTAAGTAACAGTGGAAACTGTATTAGAGTAAACACGCAAATTTGTGTTTTATAATTATTATTAAATCTTTTGTTTAGTCGTTTTGGAGTTAACTTATCCTTGCCAACCACTTATGTAAGTAAAAGTATCAAAAATGTAGTGAATAATATGTTTTACGCGGTCAAGGAACATGGAGTATTTATAATAGATTTGTTTTTGTGACATCTTCTAGTATATAGCTAATTTAAATTATGACAATCCACGTGTATGTAATATATTGCATTTTAATGGTTAATAAACAATTTGAATTTGAATTAAAGCTTCCATCATAGCTCGCCGGACGGACATACGCACGCACAGAGGAAGCGGTGTTAGAGATCTACTCCAATACGGTTTTCACTATTAGTAACACTAAGAATCAAAATGAAAAAAAATGTCGTGATAGTTTAAGGTTGGTTGAATATTTTTATTTTTTATTTATTCTGATTGGACAATTGGTTACTGAGAAAAAAAATCATAAAGGTATGCATTTTTCGCCATTTATCGAGTTTTATCTTAAAAACTATTGATTTTACGAGAAAAGTCAAAGACACAAAAAATGTGTGTTTTGGTCCAATTAAGCCTCTATAATTTTTTCAGATTTTTTCCCCGAAATTTAGATTTTTAAGACAAAAGATTGTTTATAACTATTAAACGACTGATAAAAAAATAAAGTGTATATAGAAGTTTTTTCTCGGTATAATATAAGAAATCGAATAAAATCATTTCCAGTCACTAGAACGCTGATTGGTCGGTAAGTGAACTGAAAATAGGTGTAAACCGCTCGCCTATAATAATTTGTTATTTGCAAACTGATTGTGAATAAAATAGTATACATACCTCGGTGTCAGGCTTCATTCCAGCGTCGCGCTTACAGTTGACTTCGGCGCTTCGCACCTCAGTCAACTAACTTAACGTTCCGCAGTAATGAAGCATTTTCTACCTCGGCACGTAATATACTATAAAATAACTGTCCAGGTTAGTGTGGTATAGTATAAAAAAAATTTTTTGCAAAAAGTATGACACTATTAATTTTATTTTAGTATGTGATCAATAGCAGTAGGCAACCTAAATTAGATACTTAGAATATGGAATTTAGAACCTGTAGCACGCGAAAAATTGATTTAAAGTCTCAATTTTCACGAAATTTACAAAAATGCTTATATCTCGAAAAGGAACGACTTTTTACTAAAGTCATATTTTGATATTCTGGTCAGTTATCAGCTGGCCTATCAGCCCTCCAAGGGATGACGTTGAGTTTTGGGGCACCCTGTATAAATATAATTAATTTATAATTTTACATTACTTATCATACAATATCCAATCTTCGGCTTTTTTTTTTGTAAGGCTTCAGAGTCATCCTTGGGGGGGGGGGCAATTACCCCTCTGCCCCCCTCTAAATACGCTACTGTAGATGATTGACCCATCTGCAATTCTGTTATTATGTTATTATAAGTTTTACACGCGTCAAACAAATAGTAATTTGTTTTACATTTGTAAAATTTTAACATTTATTTTTTGAAGTTTCATTATATAGCATGCAAAGTTGTACCTACATAATATTATGAATTTTAAATTTCAAAGTACGGTGAACCCCGGCCACTGTACCTTACCAAACTATAAAAATTCATAACATTGATATAATTGCAAGTATTAAAATTTCTATTTTAAACGTGTTTGAAATTAGAAGTCGTATTGAAAAATGTTTTTACACAGTTATTAATAATACTTTTTCTTTCTAAGTTGAAAATACATAAATATTTAGTTGCGGCATAATCGAGAGTTTAATGCATGTATTAAATATTATCTTGAATAAAAGGAAAAGTAGGTAGCGAATTTGTTATTGTTATATTTTACAGTAATAATTATAAGATTAATGATAATGCTGGTTTGTTTATTATTAACATTTAGATGAGAATATAATATACTATTGTTATTACAATAATATATTAATTGGGTTAGAGTGTCGAATAACAATTTTAAAATTGATCTTGGCAATTTATAGGTTACGAATCAACCAACGTCAACGTTTTGGCCATTTTTCAAAACTTTAATGTTCGTTAAATTTTCTATTAATATTTACTTGTGTGTATGTAGGTGTATATTTAGATAGTAATGCTGTTAGATGATTGCATTTATGATTTTAGATAGGTACTTGAAAATGAACGATTATTTTTTATTTTTCTTAATAAGTTAACAAACTCCAGGTGACGTCAAAATTATGATGCTGCTTTCAACATAGCAGACAACGCAAAGGAGAACATTATACAGATACATTAACAGAACTCGAGATGATGTGGTCATCGTAGCGCCACGATGAAGGTTTTAGCCGAGGCTAATCTGCTTAGTGTGTTTCGCGGCTCCGACGTGCAGCAGGTTAAATCGAACGAATCGAACGATCTGCAAATTTAATACAAAAATTAAAATTGCTAAAGTCTGTGTAAATGTGCAATAACTTTGTTATGAAATCAACGTAAATTTTATGCATTGTTAATTAATATGTATTGCAACAGTTACTATAATATATTACCTAGGGAAATATAAAAAATATTTTATTTTTGAAACACAAGTAACAAAGATAAGTTCGTGTTTATAATTTTGCGATTTATTTTACAAAGATGGAATCAAATACAGAAACAACAGTTGAAAACGATAGCGCTGCTACAAATGCAGAAGCACCCGCACTTCCGGACACCTCTTCTGCTATGTCGAAGACTACCACTATTAGTACAATTGCAGTACATAGCGGCAAAACCCGGCTTGTCATAGCTTTACTTCACGTATGTGTTTACTTATAGTATATCTTCATATTATTTAATAATCGAAAATTTACTTGACAATTTCAAAATAAAATTCAATACCAGTTGAACAAGAAAATATTGTATTTAAGTTATTGATAACTTGTCAAATTTAGCAAGCACAATAATTTAAACTGTCTACGCGCGTTATTGTTTACAGTAGAAATGATATAAATAATTATATATCTAGTAAGCAAGGTTTATTTTTAAAACAGAGCTATTGTTAATTATATAGCAATTTATCGAATTTAAAAAACAGCGAGACAATTATTATCTTTTTTTTTAGGTATGTATATTATTCCAATAGTCCGTTTTTAAGACGTGACATAAGCATTGAATAACACCTAAATATAGGTTAAATATGTACAACAAACAATAAACCAGAAATCCTTGAATTAATAATATATTTAATATACAAATATAATCTATCTTTTCGCATATTTTGTGAAAATATAAAAATAAGGTATTATTATTATAGTTTTATTCCCATTTGGCTATATAGGTAAGCAAATTGCTTATGAGTGAAAGAGGTAAGATTTTAACAAAGCCTTCACCTAGTACTTATATGTATGTCAAATAAATGCTACTATTCATCAACTTTTTTGGGTCACCACAGTAATGAACCGATACGCACTCCTTTTCAACCAATGTTATGTGGTACAACCGTTATGTATGTATGGCTAGGTACACAATACAGCAAAACCAGTTTATTATTGCAGCCCTGTTGTTTTACAAAATTAATTATAAGTTTAAATTTTGCAAAAAAAGTTTTTAATTTTTAATAAATTTAAAAAATACTTTTTCGTACTATTTATCAAATATTTTCATATATATTTCATCAAATTTCGATAACATAAACTTTTATTTTTTTTATTCTTTTGTTTATATTATTATTAACACCATGTGTTCTAAAAATTTTGTTTGACACTTCATAGACTTCCTCTATAATAGTACATTAACTGGGGAACAATTATTATACTTTATAATATAATCGGTTACCACTAATAAAGAATTTCATTTTTTCATTTAATAATCTAATTTTTTGTACAAGCAATCAACACATCTGCAAAGTTAGAGTTCAAATCGCGACTTTAAAATATTAGGGATTTATTTACAACTATATCTGTTACAGGATATTGCATTATTTTAAAACCCCTAGATCTCGAATCTTTAATCAGTATTTCTTAATTCCAATAAAAGTTCATATTGACTGATTCTTACAATTAAATTAACCAATCATTTTCTTATCAAGTTTAATTTAATTATTATGTTTCATTTTGTTTATTAGAACTTAAAGTTATTTTTAATTGAAGTGTGCTTTGTATAAAAATTGAGGCCAGCTAAAAATTTCTAATTCAATATAAAACTTTCAAATCAAGCTACATTATACTATGGGCATAGCAATACCACCTATGGTATAATACAAATACCTACAACTGTGTTCTGTATATACTACTATATGTACAGTAGCACATGCATATATTCGTAATTATTTGAAACTAATAAAAAAACAATTAGAATGCACGTACGTTATAGAATGCAAAATATGTTTCTATTTTCTAAGAACATTTACTATATAAATACAACTTAATTAATGTAGTAATTTATATAATTTGTAATTTATATGTATATATTTTAATATTTATTCAATATGTCCGAGTTGAGCATTTTTAATCATTAAAACCACTTTTTTATTTACAAAAATGAAGTTTTAGATCTGATCAAATTCTTGCAATTCGTCTGTACCTACATATAGTAGGTATAAACAAAATTTTAATGTGCTTGACATTCTAGGCTATTTTCAGCAACTAAAGCATAACAGCGTTAGTATGACTCCAAGAATATCTAAATTGGAACGGAATATCCATATACATAAATCTACATATAATTTTTAACTCTTTTGAAGTAACCAAATCAAAATGCACCGAAATGTGTTAAACCTAACGTTTTTATTTTAAATTCTCAAATATTCTAACAATTATTATTATGGTTTATTACAAATATTATTAAATGCAAAGATTTCTTAAGAATGGATATATAGTATGTTTCTTTTGATATTAGTTGCAAAAATTCAAAAATTATAATAATAATAGTAATCTTTATTTTTTGAGCCACTAAAATGTAAATATGCAAATGTAGACTTTTTAACTCAACTCAGGGTCTTTGAAGAACTCTGCAACTGTAGAACACTCTCTCTCTGCTAAAAGTTCTTTTGCTCTTCTTCTAATTCCCGATGAAATTTTCATTACCCCTATTGTATATCCACTATTATCCACTTGTTATGTACTTCGTATTTTTTTCATGTTTCTCACAATAAATTGCAAAAAATATCGAATTACGCAGCTTGCTTTTAATAAAAGGTGTCATTATTATAATAGGGATATATTATTTCTTAATATAATCAATTGATACCTAGTTTAAGTGCTGTAACTCGATATTAATCATATCAACATTTTAGAAAACCTAAAAAATACACACAGAACTAAAATTTTTATAAGTTATCATAAATAAAATTTACCGTAAGTATATTAGCTAGCTCATCCCTAATGATGCCATAGTATGGGGAAAAAATTACCGTTAAATATACTTACAGTGTATTTTATTTGTGATAATTTGTAAATGTTTTAATTCTAAAAAACGTGTGTGAATTTTTTAAGTTTCCTAAAAAACTGATTTTACTTAATATTCTTCGTTGCTCATTGTAATCGGTTTTTTGTATTTTACCATATAAAAAATGACATAATATGTACATTCTTATCCCACCCATATTGAACACCCTATATATTTTTCACTTAGATATTTTTTAGAAATTTCAATTAGATCAATTTAGTAGCGCGAGTAGTGGCGGCCTGATGTCGAGGTTTACAGAATTTGATGGTAATTGTACAACCTTATTGTAAATTACACCACTGAGTAAATTTACCCAAACATGTGTCACAGCTTCTATTTTCTGAGTAATTTTACTTACTGGACACATGTTGTTTTACAAGTTTTTAGAACATACAATTTAAAATTTCAACACAATTTTTTTCTAGATATAATATATAAATATAATATATAATTATTAACCATAATTAATATATAATAAAATATAACTTCTAAATTTTAATTAAACATAATAAAGTAAATATTATTATAAGAAAATATCAGTGCAGTTGTAGTTTGATCTAAGGTATAATGGTTTAAAACCATTTGGATCCAGATGTCCTAAACATTAAAAACATTATAATATTAAAAATTTGAACCTGTATGACGTTCCCGCCAGTATATTTTCTGTAATTTCGTTCGTCTGTTGAAAATCAAATTTATGAGAAGTTAAGTTTTTCATAGAAATTTAAAATTAACACGGAGTCAACGCAGTGCGTTTAATGGTAATGGAGATCCCTGTTCTTAAAATGCTGTCTTCCTCTTTCTCTATTGCTTAGATACGCAAACACAACAAACGTTTGTGTGTAAAAGTTGAGTTTGCAGGTTGCCAATTGCCTGCCGAGGAAGGACAGTTAGAATAAATTCTTACTCTACTTGGGCTCGAACCAGAGGTCGACTTAGCACTTAAGCATCAAACTGTAACCGTCCTCCAATTATAATTAATTGCTATAAATTAATTACTTCAAATCATGAATTATATAACTGTCAAAATTAGCAAGTTTAACGAAAACAAGTTTACTGGAATCATTACTGGACTCTGACTACTACCAAGTCATCACAATCTATTATGAGAGTTGCTCATGGTAAGGTAATTTAACCGCTTTGCTAGTTTTAGATATTCAGAATTCAAGAACTAGAAGGCATTCGACAAAATATTGGTATCTTAATTGCCGATATACTCACCTTGATGACCCTTTGTAAGACTTATCCATAACAAGAAATACAAAAATTGACTAATAGATACCTTACAAGCAGTGGAAAATCTATGTATAATCTACACAAGTTTAGTTTGGGGGCCCCCCAAAAAAATTGTCCGAGTGAGCAATTGTCATATTATATAACTATCTACTTAAATACAATATCATACTTGGCACTGACATAATATAATATCTGGACATAAACTCCCTATTAAAAGGGCCCATATTTCAAATAGCTTAGGACCTTAACAAGTCTAAATCCGGTCCTGTTTACAACATATTAACAGATACTAAATTTTTTTATTAATTAATTATTTAGTAATACTTATTAAAACATTGGTATTGTTACCACACGACGGCCATTCATAAACAGTCGAGTAAGAACTACACATGCAGAAATTAAAATATAGGAGAAGTTTTTAATTTATTTAATCAATCGTAGTTGTAGGGGATCGGCTTTCTACTAATTCATTAGCAAGAATATAACCACAAAAAGTCATTTCAATGTTCTGCACTTTATAGGTTAATAAATGAACTAACGAGTAACAATTTTTGTAAAATATGGGTATAGCGTGATCAATATTAATTAAAAATCAAATTTACAATTTTACATAATACAATAAGCTACAATAGCAACGAAGAAATTCTGGACTATTATAATTTGAGGTTTGTTATAAAAAAACACAACATAAATAGTTTTTCTGATCTGTCAGGTATTTCATTCGCCAATTTATTACCTATCAAGATCATATAAAAATATTACTAAAATAAATTAGATAAACAAGTGAAGAAAATTTTAAAATTAAAAAAATTTTTTTAAATTAGAAAACTATCCAAAAACAAATGAAACATACACAAAATATTACTAATATATAACTAAAAGAATTTGATATTAACAATTAACATATAGGTACATGGTACATATTTTGTAAGCAAACGATAAAACCTTAGACGAATTACCTTTTCTTCTTTCTCTACACGATTCTTAAACATTTTTTTTAACTAGATATGTACTAAATAAAATAGATAAAAACGCAACCAACAAGACATTATATCCACCTTGTATCCACCATACATATTATATTCCAATTTATATATTTTATATAATTTTGACTACGGCATGGCATTCACCAAGTTATAATTTTCAAGTTATTTTTAAACAAAATTTATTATTTTTTCTATTAATTATTATATCCACGATGATTTTGTACATTATATAAATTAGGCTCATGAATAAATTATTATTGATAATAGCATTACAACTTTTTTAAATACCTTATATAGATTCATCATAAGGAATCATCAGTTATAAAAATAAATGTTTAATGTCCGATATCGAAATCTATGTCCAAAATCATATCAAACACGATTACTACATACGATGCAATCGATCCAGTTCTAATTCGTTCAGATGATGTTAAACTTGAATACGATTAACTGAAAAACTTTTCTTCCAGAAAAATATGATCACAACTTTTTTTGATATTATACCTAAATCTATTCATTTTTCAGAACGAAAACATCACCATTTTGGAAAATAATTCAGTGTTTAATTGCTATTATTATTATTCCCTATAATACAATATAAATTCTTTTTATTGTCAAAAATACCTTATTCAAATCAGTTAGTGCTTATAGTTTTGAATTACTGTATGGTGGTACGACAAATGGTAATTTGAACAAATGTGTGTCGAATAAAATTCCAAGCCGAACAAATTCTCATTCGAATAAATGACAAGTTGAGCAAAAGCAGTCGAATAACTGCTAATCGAACAAAATTCCTAGAATGTGGAAATGTGTTCCTAAATGTGGAAAAGTACTATTTTTCCGCCCTAGTGCGTAAAAATATGCTGGAAGAAGGAAAAGTTCAGAAACATAAAGCTACTTTATTTGTAATATACATTTAAGGTTAAATTCGTACAATTATTCCAAGTAAGTTCTTCTCTCCGACACGCACCGCTGATAACAATTATCATGACCACCTGAAACAATGAAAAATCTTTCAAGAATTTAAAAACATCGGCGTGGGTAAACATTTATTTACGTTTTTCACTCGCCTTTCTTTGCATCACGTGTTAAATTGCAGATATGCCTTTTCATATTTGCCTCTGGATTTTTGTGGAATTATAGTTTCAACCGCTAATGCCGCAGATTTCTCAACATCCGAATATTCCGAAATATCTGACATTATGACCAAACACACAAATTATTCTAAAAACATAAATTAAAAAAGAATGTGTTATCACTAACCTGCTGTTCCCTTAATAACTAAAAGTACGGTTGGTAGTTACTATTCAATAATACCAAAGTAGCCAATTGGTTACCAACCGTAATCTATTTTCATAAATTGTATTTTAGGAAAATTATTTTAATTTAGGTATATATATTAATAATAAAATAAATATCTAAATGATCTACAAGTTATATTAAAATGCAAATTATTAATAATAATATATTAATAATATAAATATTTATATTAATAATATAAATATATTATTATGTAGTTCTTTTTAAAACATAATTAGAAAAAATATTGTTCGATACTCGTGCATCGATACAAATGCCTCGATAGTAAAACCTCGCCTTGAATGAAAAGATGATAGTTTTCCTAACTTGTATCGAAAATATCTATTCTGTGATTAATTTATGACAACCACAGTTTAAATCAGCAAAATAATACCTACTTATTGAGAGCCTTATCATAGAGATATTTAGTATGACAATTTTTGCTTTTAACCCTCCGTTAGGCGCGCGGTCTACACTCGTAGACCAGTGTTCTTTTATTCAATGTATTTCTTATGGACTAGTATACAACTGAAAATAGCGCGCCTAACGGAGGGTTAAATAATATTTTTTTTTAATTTAAAATTTTTTTTTAATTATTTATTATTTTGTAACTCGAAACATTGGGTAGTGCTTTTAAATGAAATTTTAAAAGTTGACCAATCAGAAAATAAGAATTAATAGTCGAATTTTGAATTATTTTTGTTTTATCAAAAGAGAGATAAAGTAGACTGCACTTTAATTATTTGGATACCTATTTATAATATACCATCACATTCAACTATTTTAACTATATATCTACTATACATATAGTAAAAAAAAGAAAACGAAATATTGCTGCATTTTAAAATGAATTTGATTTAAAATGCAAATTGTTTAACTAAAAGATGTAGTCTAATTTTATAAACCATGTGTACATGCTTGTCGCCAGAAATAAAACATCTACATAAGATCATGGCATGGCTATAGACGGATTACCCTACATTATTTAAAATTTTAAATTATATTGATATTAAAACATTGATTTATAATATAAATACCTATCATAAATTAATAAAAATATAAGACGGTTGGTTATTGACCTAGAAGCTAATGCGATCCACTGCTAACACTGAAGTGTTCGATTTGAATGCGACTGGAGTGCAAGTTTTACAATATTTAGATAAAGAAGTAGGTATATACTCGTATATGTAGAGATGCAAATAAATAGATAATATTTAGGTAAATCTGTATTGTCATATACCTATACTCGGCGTTATATTTTATAGCTTTTATAGGTGTTTATAATTAGCATCTTTTTTTGTGGAAAAGATCCAATTTTTCTGTAATAACAAGCTTTTTTCTGTAAACACAGGGGTAGCACGGCTTCTGAGCCGGAGGGATGTGTCTTCTTCTTCATTTTCTCTTGTCAAAAAAGTCGTGATTAGCTTTACCATTTTATCGTCTAGTTGTTCTTCTCACTATCTCATGTCATTTCTCTTTGTTTCTAGCTTTTTTAAGTAGCCCGACGCAAGAACTTTCCAAAGATTACCTACTTGGTCGGGCTATCTTTTTGGTCTAGTTTATCCATTCTTTCTTGATCAATTATTTTCTTCATATTATCGTCATTTCTTCTTGATAAGTGGTAACATTTAATCGAAAATTACAAGGGTTATTTAAAAAAGCAATCTAACTTTTAGTTAATACTTTACAATATTTTACTCGTTTTCATCTTAATTACTTTAACCCTTTCGGTCGCGGCGGTTGTTTAGACATAATCGAAATGTATATAATCTGAAAAAATGAGATTATTCTAAAAATCTTTGATAAAATTATATATTACATAATTATTTTCATTTTGAACTGTTTTTCTTAAAAACCAAAAAGTCTTGACGGAAAGGGTTAAGCATTACGTTTCTTCAAAACAATATCCCAAAGGCATCATTTTATCTAAAAATGAAATCACAAGTTAGTTAATACAAATAATAAGCATTACAACTGTTAATTTTTTGTTAAATCTCTAACAATATCTGACGCCCTATTTACTCTTATCTTTTTCATTTTGATTATCATTTTTTTGGTAACATCTTTTTATAAGTTTATTATATCTTTTAGTGGTTGTTTAATAATATTAATATATTCCTTATGAAACGTTAGGTAGATGTTGGGTAGATTGGATAAATTTTTATAGTTGAGTAAATTTGATGTTTGATAATATGAACTGTTAATATAATACTATTTATATTTTATTTTTGTTTGCAAGCCTTTTATCGTAATGCTCGTTTGTGAATTAGCTGATAATTTAGATTTTTACATAGTTACTTAATACACGCCCTTGGGATATTGCTATTAAGTAACCTATTATTTGAGATGATTTTTAAATTTTATAAGACCAATGCTTTTTTACACACTCGTATGTCTCACTTTTTGTAGTCTCGAAGAAATGTAAAATGTAAACTTGAAACGTCGACTAAATGTTTGAATGTTTTTTCTTAATCCAGTCAAATTCCTGAGAAAGCCTTTTATGAACGTATTTCAAAGTAATAGACTATCAGGAAGTAATGAACAATTTATTAATAAATATCTACCATAAAATATCATTTTTTTAAAATCTGTTCTTCCTACAGTTTATTCTCTTCATCACAATATTTTCTCTGATTCTATATAGCAATGAACTATGTTCTTACTAATTTTTCATCAGATGGATCTTCAGCATTAGCTTCAGCTGTTCGACATAGCTTTGGTCTTTGGTCATCCGAGGCAATTATAAAATAAATCAAAAAATGCTTGAGCGGTGCATGCTAATAATAAATTAACGCCTCCACATTCTTTCTGAGCTTGTAAACAAGAGAAATAAAGGTTATTTTAAACAGCAAACAATCACTTTATTGTTGGACTTTTCTTTTTAAATTAATTACAATATTGAAAGAAATACTGAATTTCAGCAAATTTTGAATTACGATTATAACCAATATACCGGGTGTTGACTCGAATAGCCGAACATAGGGAATTAACACGTAAAAACTTATTTATGCAAATTCCTGCTTCCCAAATTTTTTTAGAGAAAAAATGAAAGACACAAAAAGAATGCAGAAATATAAACTACGTATGATAAAAGCATTCGATTTCATGTAATCTTTATTTATAGGGTCAAAAAATGCTTTTAAAATTGTTAAAATTTTCATTTATCAGACTAGCCATGCAAGTTTCCTAGGTAATTATTTCGAAATTAAATTGAATTAATTTCATGACCAGTCTGAAAAATGAAAATTTTAACAATTCTAAAAGAATTTTGGACCCTTTTAGTAAAAACTAGATGAAATTCGAAGATAAAAGTCCAAAATTCGTTTAGAATTGTTAAAATTTTCATTTGTCAGACTGGTCATGAAATAAATTCAATTTAATTTCGAAATAACTACCTTGGAAACTTACATGGCCAGTCTGATAAATGAAAATTTTAACAATTTTAAAAGCAGTTTTTGACCCTATAAATAAAGATTACATGAAATCTAATGCTTTTATCATACGTAGTTTATATTTCTGCATTCTTTTTGTGTCTTTCATTTTTTCTCTAAAATAATTTGGGAAGCAGGAATTTGCATAAATAAGTTTTTACGTGTTAATTCCATATGTTCGGCTATTCGAGTCAACACCCGGTATAAAACTTGGTATTATATTGGTGGTGACCAATAACCAAAACATCAGGAAGAGGAAATGGAACAAGTTACAGAAAATGAAACGAACGTGAAGAAAATAGAAGACCCAACTAATGAAGAAATCGTGAAAGCAATACATCAGTTAAAGAACGGCAAAGCCCCAGGCAATGATGAGGTAATAAGTGAAATGATAAAGAACGGAGGAGAAAAAGTATATAATGAAATCTGTGAACTGATCAAGCAAATTTGGCGACGAGAAGATATGCCACAAAAGTGGAAGGAAGGAATAATTGTGGCAGTAAAGAAGAAGGGCAATGCGGAAGAATGCGGTAACTATCGTGGAATAACGCTCCTGAATGTGGCATATAAAATTCGGTCCACAGTTATACATAGCCGCCTCACTGTTTACGCTGATGAAATAATAGGTAAATATCAGTTTGGTTTTAGAAAAGGCAAATCGACGGTGGATGCATTGCATATATTAAAGCAAATCAAGGAAAAAAGCTACGAATACAATATAGAGATACATAATATGCTGTTTGTCGACTTCAGACAAGCATTTGACCAAGTAAAAAGACACCAGTTAATCAGAATAATGAAGGAGTTTGCAATACCAGCGAAGCTAATTAGGCTGATAAGGATGACCTTACAAGGCACAACAGCTACGATAAAAATTCCTCAAGGACAGACCAATAGTTTTGAAGTGAATAATGGAGTGAGACAGGGAGATGCACTATCGGCGACATTGTTCAACATCGTGCTAGAAAAGATAATTCGAAGTACTAACTGTGAAGGAACAATAATCACAAAAGAAAGCCAAATACTAGCATACGCAGATGATGTCGTGATAATATCAAGAACAATGAGAAGTATGACAGAGATACTGAGAACCATAAAAAAAGAAGCATATGGAATGGGACTGAGTATTAACGAAGATAAGACGAAATACATGAGATGCAGCAGAAGAGGAGGCGATAACAATAACGGATTAACCATCGATAACTGCGTGTTCGAACAAGTGGAAAATTTTAACTACCTGGGCGCAATGATTAATAATAGAAATGAAAGACAGACGGAAATAAAACAAAAAATTCAAGCAGGCAACAGAGCTTACCATGCCAATAAAAGTATTCTGAGAAATAAACAACTACATAAGAAAACTAAGATCAAGTTATACAAAACGTTAATCAGACCAGTATTAGCATATGCTTCTGAAGTAATCTGTATCACTAAAAAAGACGAGGAAGAATTAAGAATTTTTGAAAGGAAAATACTCAGAACGATACTAGGCCCTACGCGACTAAACAACGGCGAATTTAGAATGAAAACAAACATAGAACTTCGTGAAGAGATGGGTGACGAAGACATAGTGAAGTACATTAAGGCCCAAAGACTAAGATGGCTGGGACATGTCATGAGAGCCAACAAGGAAGAAACAATAAATGCGATAGTGATGTGGAGACCGACTGGAGAACGTGCTCTGGGCAGACCAAGGGCGAGATGGTGGGACGGGGTGATGGACGACCTGGATAGGATGGGGGTGAAGGGATGGAGACATATGGTGATGGACCGTACAACATGGAGAACTGTGATTAACAATACAAAGACACACAAAGACTTATAATAAAATGTATTACAACTAACATGTAAATTTAGAGGATTAATCCACCTCAGTAAAATGGATTTTGAAAGTCTACGGACAGCCAAATTCTAATAGAATGTAGCGCTATGTAAATAAAAAAATAAAATTATATTGGTGGTGACACAAGTATAGTGTTTATTAACGAACACAATAA
Source organism: Cantharis lateralis (assembly GCA_963170105.1). Classification (NCBI taxonomy): domain Eukaryota; kingdom Metazoa; phylum Arthropoda; class Insecta; order Coleoptera; family Cantharidae; genus Cantharis; species Cantharis lateralis. Next base: position 53,243,157 of record OY720624.1, on the reverse strand, counting down.
AATCATTTAGAAGTTTTCTTGAATAATACTAATTATTATTATTAATGCAATCTAATCATTTTATTCGACTACTATTTGCTACTCTTTAAATTTAGAGGGACCTATTATGATTTATCGATAACCTAATTATTGTCTTCCTAAAGGAATATTTTTAATAATTATTATAAAATATTTTTTAAACTAAATATGGACTATTATTGACGATTATTGATTTATGTTAAATATTTATGATTGATTCCTCTTTCCAGTATTATTTCCTACAATAATTGCATAGAACATAAACAATAATAATTACATAAAATAATGTCTCTTGTAACCTTCACATAGTTTGTATAATTTTATTTGTACTGCATTGAAAAATGAATGGTCCACCACACTTTCTTAACAAATAAATGAACATGAGCCCAAAAATGTTGTATGCACAATGAATATTTAAACTGCCAAGTTATCATAAAAATACGTACGTCCGAGGTTATCATAAAATTATTCATTCAAATTTACAATAACCCTTAAAAATGTATAACTATTTAATTTAATATAACAACTAATATATTTTTCATTACTTTGTTTTCTTATTCAAATTCTTTTTGTAGTGCGGAGACTGGATGCAATTAAAAATTTTAGAAGTAACCCCAGAATTAACTAAGCTTGGAAATACAGTTGCAGAAGCTTTGGAATTACAAAAAGCTCATGATGAAGTCTTACGCCAATTACAGGTAATTTTTTTATATATAATTGATCTTGTCTAATCTACTAATTATAATTTTACATAAACAAATACAAGTTACTTTTTTAATTACTAAATGAAATACAATTTCAAGAAAGTAATTATTATTAGCAAACGGCTAATAGACGGCTGTCGCATTAAGCGAACTTTAATTTTTCCGGTACTGAGCAAATTAACATTTTTTTAACATTGCATTGCCAAAATTAAACTTCAGTTTTTAATGCTTTCAAGTAAATTTTTATTTAGTTTATTTATACAAAACGAGTTCGAGTAGTTACATTAGAGCTTCGGATAAAAATAGATTATTTCTGGTATAGAATTTCCAAACAATTTCTTATGGATCTGCTTTTATAGTAGCTAACTAAGATTTATTTGATTTATTATAGCAAATCTGTGAATGACTTCAAAAACAATGCTTTTGAATTTACCTTTTAGTCAGATCTTTAGTTAAATGCAAAAGATATATATTTTGTTAATTACCTAGATATTGTTAGGATGGTCGAGGTTATCTACTTAGATTTTTACCTCTTGCTTCATTTTGTGCACGCCAAGTTTCTAAAAGCCATTAATGGGCTGCAGCGAAGAAAACTAGAGGTGTTTGGAGAGGCAGAAGTAGTAGCGCAAACATGCCAAACAGGGTTTGTCAAATTTATTTCGTATTACCTACTCTTCTTTTAATTATGACTTCAGATTAAAAAGACCGTCAGATGCGATAATGCCATATTATGTGATTCTTTTACGTCATTTCATTTTTTATAATTGAAAAGTCGCACATAATATTTTTCATTACTTCTCAAAATAAATTCAACTGTTTTTCAATTTTATTATCTATTAATTCCATTTTATTAAATAGTTTGCCCAGATATACAAAATTATGAATTATTATCAATATTGAGAAAGTTTTTGCGAAAATCAATGTTTAATGAACACTTCTTCTTGACATAGGTACTCTCTTTATTTACATGATGTACAGTAGTCCGGTCAAATTAGACCGAAAAATAGGGGTACCCTTGCATAAATTCCCAACAAGCTGAAAATTTAGATGAACGTTAGGAATACCATTATAATGAAGTTGTGAAAAGTCCCCATCGATCCCATATGTGCAAAAAATTTTATGCGAGGTGAAAGGTCGCAAAAATGAGTTTTTTGAATTTTTTAGCGAAACGGTTAGTTTTATGATAAAAATAGATCAGACATAAATTGTAAATCATGCAATTATCTACAAAAATTGTTCTAACACTTTTTTCCCTGAGATTCGCCATTTCTGAGAAAAAGCGATTCTAATATTTACTAAAGTTGTATTCTCCATAATAACCCGTGTCCAATATATTCGCATACGCTTTCATGAGCGCGTATTTTAAGTTCAATACCAACTTGTATGAACATGATATTTTACAGTATGACATCGCAATGTTTAGGCAAACAAATAAGGGTCATATCAAATTTCTGTCACTTGTCATTACTTACAAAATAATGAAGAAGTTTCGGAAGGTGATAATTGCAAAGTTTTTGAATGGTGAGCGTCCGGTGACATTTTTAAAGACCTGAGAAACCTCGGGATCAAGTGCGATTTTGTTTACAAAACCATGAAACGATTCATTGAAACTTCCTCTTCGGAAGACAGGAAAACATCTGGTAGGCCGCAATCGGTGAGGATATTGCTCTTGGGTGTCGCGCTTACAAAAAACGAAAGTTACACGGCGTTACGAGAGCTTCTGAGGAAATGAGGTTTGAAAGAGCAAAAGCGAAACTTTTCTGCACGCAGGTGATGACTTTCTGTTTTCTAACGAAAAACTATTTGTTCTGGAACATCCGCACAATGTTAAAAATGATCGGTTGTGGGCAGAAAAAATACAGGATATTCCCGCAGAATCCGCCCTCAGTGATGGTTTGGGGAGCAGTTTGTAAAACTTCCACTCCAATTCATCGACAAAGATGTTAAAATCAACTATTACAAAGCATTTTTGGAGACGATTATTACGTTTTCCAACAAGATGGAGTACCATCGGAACCAAAAATGTTAAATTTGCTTCCATCAGCAAATATTACATCGTTCCACCACGATTCATCTTTGTTTTTAAAAGATTTGGCTACTTAATATGTTTTATTCTGTGCACATCACAAATATATGTTTTTTTTCTAGCCATTCGGCCGTTATAGTCATTTCTTTTCAAAACTCTGGAAAAATAATTTGAGGATTTACATTTTTTCCTAGTTCGTTTAGCACTTCCGTTTGCAATTTTGAGGCACTAATTCGGAGATTTTTTTTAACTTTTCTTAGAATAACCGTTTCTTCTCGACAGTTAAGTACGTGGACGGCCAGTTTTGTCTATAAAATCGATTCGATCTTCCACTTTAAAACGTTGAATTATATCAGCCACGGTACTTTTACTCATATTTAGTAATTTCACGTTGTGATTTTCCATTGCATTATGAAAATTCATGTTGCCTTAAATTGAAACACGTATTTTTACAATTTTTTCGCTCCATGGTCCTACAATTGCTGAATCACGACACAAACTGATAAAAATAATAATAATTATGACTGCAGAGAAGTGTAAGAACAGCTTCTTATCAAATTACAATAGTATTACATCATGTAACACTTTCATAAAACATTATAAAATGCAGTGCCCGACTTCTTTTGTGACTATAATTTTCGAAGTGCTTTCAGTAATTTTAATATTACTTTTAGTTACAATTAAATTTCTTTCAATTAAAGTAACATTGCTGTTTTGTGAGTTGCTCGAGTTCTTTTGTGAGTAACTGTAGATAAAATTCACACTTGAAATCCAAAACAAAAATGGTATCCTGAACTTCCGGGACCTATCAATAAAAATAATCAAAGAGAAATTCGAGTATTATGTTATATTATGGAGAGAATGGAACTTTAGTAAATATTATAATCGCTTTTTCTCAGAAATGGTGAATCTCAGGGAAAAAAGTTTTAGAACAATTTTTGTAGATAATTGCATGATTTAACCCTTTCGAACCGGCTTTCGATTAATAAAGTTAAGTTATATCCTACATGTGGAATGTGTTACCTGTATCTCATAGAAACTTTCTGTGATAAAAAAACCGTTGTAATCAAAAGGGGTGTTATCGGGGGGTGGTGGTACAACATTGTACCATTCGGCATGTTAAGTGGTAAAAGGGTGTACCAACAGTCCTCAAAAAACTATAACTGATTTATTTAGTAAAAAATAATTTTACGAAGTGGTACAATATAATACCAAATAATTTAAGATTTCTGAATTTCAGGGATGTTTAAACTTTTTCTTGTACGTATATGTACCATCCGGGTCGAAAGGGTTAAAATTTATATCTGATCTATTTTTATCATAAAACTAACCGTTTCGCTAAAAAATTCAAAAAATTCATTTTTGCGACCTTTCACCTCGCATAAAATTTTTTGCACACATGGGCTCGATGGGGACTTTTCACAACTTCATTATAATGGTATTCCTAACGTTCATGTAAATTTTCAGCTTGTTGGGAATTTATGCAAGGGTAAATGTCTATTTTGACTGGACTACAGCAGCAACTGCATTTTTCTCCAAACTAAATGAAAGTGAGCTGCTTCAGTACCAATTTTAAACACGAAAGGCAAAGTTTTCCATTCCAACATAAACATAACACGTGAGGTAAAGTAATATTCACATTTTACTTTACGGGAGAAGATAATAAATAAACTATGGGATATGACATCATTTTAATAAATTCGACAACATTTTGCTTCACTAATTTGGAAGCTTCTAAAAAACATATTTTAATAGTTATTTATGGTAAATAGTAATAAAATTTTATAAATTTCGAGGTTATATTTTCTGACTACAACAAGTTTTAAGTGTCTATCTATAAACCAAGCAGAATAGCTTGGAATAGCTGTACACGAAGTCGAAACAGTTAACAAACACAACGCTTGGTGGAACTCTTTATAGTTAAAGTCAGTCAAATTCTTCTTAAAATTTCTTACCGTGATTACTTAACCAACAATTTAAGCTGGTGGAACCGGCTCTAAATCATGTCTTCTTACTTTTGCTTAGTTTTATAAAATATTGCTAGATTAAATTAAAATTTTGAAATTAATATTTGGATTTTCATCGCTTGGAGAAAAAGTAACATGTTTCATACGAATAGAAAGATAACCTTTCTTGCCTAGCGAGTTTTGCAATTGCGAAAGAAATGGAGCAAACCGGGCAATTGGGAAACTTTCTACCCTTAGAAAACAATACTATTATATTTTTCTATTAAATTTTCAATTTTTCCAATCGTATTCTTTATCTATAACCTTATGCCATACAATTCCCAATCATTTTTTTGCAGAGCATATCGTATATCCGGTACATATATTTTTCAACTACGATCAAATAATCATATTGTACTTTTGCAAAACAATTAATCTAGTAACAATTATTAATTTTGCGGATTATCCAAATAAATAAAAATTTACTAAATATTTATTGTTTGTATCACTTTATGTTTTAGAATAAACAAAGTCCAGTTGAAGAGCTTCTTCGCCAAGCTGATCAGTTAATATCAACTCAGAAACCAAGAGCTGAAGTATATGCAGCTATGGCGGAATCTCTTGGAAGAGCTTGGAAAGATATAAATTCGCATTTAGAACTTAGAAAACAAATTTTAGATTTAAACGTTCAATATCATCTCAAAGCTCAAGAATTTTTTGACACTATTAAAACATTAGAAAACATATGCGCTGATTCAACAGTACCAATTGACGCAGAAACTATTAAAAATTTCCTTACAAATATTCACGATCTTAGGAAATCTTTATTAGAGTTTTTAATGGGTGCTCTACAGATTGGTAATTTACTTTTAAGTAAATTAAGAGAATTGGGAGCCGAAGGAACACTCGATTCGAGACCTGACCGAATACGAATTTCTATCAATCAAGGTAAACTATTTAAAAATTTTGTAATTCACTCAATTTTTTTATTATGTATCTACTAAGTATTTCTTTTTAATTTTTGTTGTTTTCAACGCCGAGCTGCGGTACCCTGTAATTTAATAAATAATAATTTTAACTAAAATTAGTAAAACTTGATTTTTATTAAAAATTTGTATTATAATCAGTACTATGTTTATAATTTCAGCCGTTTCTCAAGTTCAAAGTTGGTTAGATCAACTACATGCAAAAAGGCAATTATTGGAAGTTATGTTCAATAGACGAAAGGCACAATTAGAACAATGTTTAGCACTGGCAATCTTAGCGTCCGATTTAAGAGATTTAGAAGAAGCGTTAAAATCAGGAAGAGATTGTTTATTAAACACATATCAGTTAGGTATGTAAATATTTGATGTGTAATTATTATGCGTGGTCTGGAAAAGCACAGGACGATTGGGATTTTTTTTTTAATTAAATGAATTGTCAGTGCAGTAATCGTAAGTATACACAACTCTTTTGAAAGTACACGTCTCGCTGTTATAAATAGTTTATATTTCAACTATTGAAAATAGCCTATATTTGAAACTATTTAAAACTAGGGTCATAAATAAATAATTTATCATCATCATTTACGTTTCTACCATAATAACGTTTCTAATAACAACCTACCCTATGGGGAGGACATTGAGAAACGTGGTTGTTTCGATTTTTGTAGAAAGTGTTGCAATTTCTGGTGAAGATAGGAAAACAGTGATTTTATAGAGACAGTGGCGACTACTGATTTTTAATTAGCTACGATGTTCTTATTTATAATGATATCTAGTTGAAAATTTAATAAAAATAATTGTCTTGTATAGATAGATATATTGTCATGTTTCATTTTGAATTAACATCTTTCGGTATAAATAATTTTTTTTTAAAACAGGGAGTAATTTAATAACATTCAATTAGACAAATTTTGTTTTAAGCATGTGAGATTTTTCTTTAAAATGAAAATCCATGGTGATGAATAATTCGGTTTCATATTTTTAATAATATAATTAAGTAAAGTTAGAAAGCACAGCTAAGAAAATTTTGAGTTGAGTTTTCAACAATTGTGAATATGAAAGATGTTTTTGGTCCAAGATCTTTGAATGAAAAGACAAATGCCAATATTTATCAATGAAGTCGATGACTATTCAATCAGTTTTTAATTTTTTTTTTTTAAATAAAGTGTTTTTAAATCAACGAAAGTGATTGCAAATTGCAATACGGCGAATTTGCATTCCCACCACAATAAGTGGGAGAATTTAAAAGTTTTCAAAGTCACAAAAATCAAGGAGGGAGAAAAATTGGTAAAATAATTCATTCTGGGTAAACCCGTCAACTTGTCAAGTTCGAAAATTTAAAAGCCCAGAGTAAAAAGTTTAAAATTTGAATTTTAATTGTAATTGACAAATACAATTAAAATATTTAACTTACCTGGAGATTAAAAATTCAGAGTAAGGGTGCTTGTGCCACATTTAACAGAAAGGAAGAATCAAAATTTATTCACGACCAACATTATTACCAAGTAGCAGAACCAAGGAACGCAGAATTTGGACGATAGCCTCCCACAGAAATGATGAAAACAAACAAAGGGTGAGAACATTTAAAAGTGCACGACGATTAATTTTTCGTAAAGTAAAACCACGATAAAATTGATTTATTAAAAATTTGTATTTATTGCCATCAAAATTGCAACTTTGTCTAGGTGGTTGAAAGAATTACTAAAATTTAAATAAGACCAAAATTGCAATAAGACGGAATTGATTTATTTGGTAAACCGATGTAATACGGATGATGATCAAAAACATCGAAATTTAAAATTTAAATGCTACATGAAATTTATTTAGCTGTGTATTTGTAAAATTAAATTTTTTTTAACTTTTCGATTAAATTATAAATTTTTAAATTGACCAAATTTTGCTTTAATTATTCAAGATCAAAAGTAATAAGTTAAAGGAGTCTCAAGCTCATAACAAAAGGGATGGATGTTCAAAAAAAAGGTAATTAATTAGGTTTTCTTAAATTTAAAAACTATTCTACGCTTTTGGACATCGCAATATATTATACATATAGGTATATTAAAAATAAATTGTCACTGCCCATAATGATTACTGCATCTACAGTTTAATTACCGACATCGTACAGTGTTTTTACTAGATCCCTGTATTAGATTTATATTTCCTTTTCCAAAACGTTACTAAAATTATTGATAAATTTGAATAGGAGATTCGTCATCCAGTGCAGAATTATTGTTAATGGAAAATAAAAAATTGTTACCTGGAGCAAAACATTTACAAGATCAAGCATTAAAAATAACAAAAGCTACCGAACAATTAGTTGCGTCTGGATGTTTTGCGGGAGAGAAAGCAATCGAACAAGCTTACACTGTTTTATCAGATACCACTGACTACCTTACAGAAATTGAAAATAGAAGCTCGTTATTAGAACGTGTTATAGCTTTCTTTAAAGCGGCGGAAAATGTGAGTAATGTAATGCAAATTAAAAATGAAATTATATTTTATTGTTCTAGGCTTTAACAAAACTTGATGAACTCGAAATACAGCTCACTTCAAATGCATTGTCTTTAACACCATCGGAATTATCTCGCTTACATGAAAGATGCTCGAACGCAATAGAAGAACTTACCAGAGAGACCATAGCAGAAGGTTATTCAATTTTGGATATTGTGGGTCCAAGACAATTAGAAGCTATTGGAATACAAAATAAAGTAGAGGAGTTAGAAAATAAAAAAATTTCCCTTCAAAGTGTATGCACCGCACATCACGAAGAAAAGCTGCGTATAAATAAATCTCTTAATGACTTTCTGGAACAACACAATTTGTTATATTCTTGGTTAGTTAGTGCTGCTCAAACCTTTTTGCAGGATCATCAAGATATGGGAAGTGACCTATCATCGGCTAGAGATTTTTGGAATTTGCACAATCGGCTGTTGTTAGATTTACAGGTATGCACTAAATACTTTGCAGGAACGGATTTATTTAAGATTTATATTTTTTGTAGACTAAAGGAAATGAAATAAATGCTTTGTTATTAACTTTACCTCCGGTTCTGGAATACTTGGAAGACAACCAACGCCGTGACGTGGATTCGAAAGTAGAAGATCTCCATCAGCTTTGGTTAAAACTAAAGAATTTATTGGAACTTCGATTAGATCTTGCTGCAATTTATGTCAAATTTCATACTGAAGCAAGCATAGTCAATAATGAAATGGATAAACTCGAAAATGCTATAAAAAGTTCTTCAAGCGAAATCGATAATGAAAAAGTGCAAAAGTTAGAAGAACACTGGGAATCTTTAGTTCCATTATATCAGTCTGCCAAAAATACTGGTATAACATTTATTAACACCGCAAATAAGGTATCTACGAAACTACTATAAAAGTAATGCTTATTGAATAGAATCGCAAAAAAGATATAAAACAATGTACTTATATTGCAATTGATAGAATTCTTGTTTTAAGAATTACAAAACAACACTGCCAGTCAAGTATTCCTTTTTTAAATGCTATTTTTGTTGTCAGGTTTCAGAGTCATATCTCGACGTTAAACGTGCGTGTATGTGCGTAGAAGCAGTATTGGAAAAATTAACTGGACGGCAATTGGTAATTACTAGAGAATGGCAAAGTTTTCAAACTGAAGTTGTAGAAAGAAAAGAATTACTAGTTGAAGTGGAAATCAACATGGTAGAAAGTACAAAGGTATATTGAACATAATTTTCTTTTTTTTAATTTTTCCTAACATCAATTTTACTTATTTAATATTGAAAATATAATACTGTTAAGAAATTGCAAGACATTCAGATTTTTAAATTTTAGAAAACTATTTTTATATCGATTTAAGTTTTTCTTGACTAATCTATTTTGATGTCTTTGATTTATATATTTAGAACAGGGGTTAATTTCGTCAATGTCTATAAAATTTTTAAATGCGTGTGCTATTTTAAGAGCGTTGCGATTTTAATTAAACACTATTTTAAGTTACATACTACATATATTTTTTTCTATATTTCAGACTATCACTTGGGTTTCCAAGTTGGATACCCAGTTGTATCCAGTTATTACAACCTCATCAGAAGATCCAAATGAAATATTGCCGCATTTACACTTAAAGCTAGAAACAACATTAGCAGAAATAAAAAGAGCTCAAAATGAAATAGAACATAGAACTCAAACTATCGATAACCTCCTAGCGAAATCAAGCATATCGAACGATCAAATATTAAATATAAAAAATAAGCTAATAGAACTGAACCGAATGCTTAATGATATAAGAAATGAGTATCAGTTTTTGTTACAAAGATTGCTATCGTACTTTGGTAATGTTAGTGATTTGGATAGAAACATAGACAGCATTAATGCCAAATTTAATGAATATGCATTTTCCAATAAAGTTTCTGATGTTGAAGAACTGATTAAAGAACACGAAACGTCCAAACAACAAATTCTGGGGTTGTTTAAATATATTCAAAATGAATGTGAAAAATTATCTTCGCAAATTATTAAAACTGTAAGTATTACATTTGTTTAATTATATTGCTATTATAAATAACAATAACACTCACAAAATAATTGAAGGGCTTATTGCAATATAGTGATAAGCCACATTTCATGGTTATTGAGATATCAAGCGCTAAAGGTTGTGAAGTATAATACCAAGCCATATAAATAAATATTTCAATAATATTTTAATAATATTTCCGTATATATTATTATAATAATATTTCGGTAGTGGCTAGTCATTATATTTCACAACCAGTTGCGCTTAAAATCTCAAAAAACATGAAATGTGGCTTATCACATTATTGCAATAAGCCCTTCAATTATGAAATAAAAATAATTACAATAAGTTTAACTAAGAATATTACCTGTATTCTTGAACCGTTTATTTAACCTTTCAATGCCCAAATTTTTCTTTTCACTTAAAAATATTATTTTTGTGCTTTTTAGGCTGTCCTGATACATAGAAAAATACTAAAAAAAATATTTCTTGCAAGGCTTTATTGTTATCGATTAAAAACGTTAATTTTTTTATAACAAATATGTCACATTGCACGAAAACTATACAATATTTTTCATTCAAATTAAATTTATTTTCAACTTGTTATTCTCATAATAAGTTACAAAATATAAAAAATTGAAAATAAACATCACGAACTAAAAACATCAATGAAAATAGATTAAAAGTAAATACGGAATAACAAGTAACAATGCTAGATTCAGGTCTAGCAAAGAGTAAATTGCTGAAATCTGAATATCTATTCTATTGGAGTTACTGTTTTTTGCAAGTGCTAATAAGAATCTGACATATATCTTAGCATTGCTTAAATAATGACCACAAATGAAATGCGAAATTTAAAACTTTTATCGGTGATTTAAAATTGCGTTGCATATCTGCAACACCGTGCAATGAAAGGTTAATATAAATTTACGGTAATTAGCCTGGTAGTTATAGCAATCAATTTCTAATGTTAAGGAACTCAGTTTAAATCCTGGATGAAACTAATGCGCAGTTTCATAAAATTTTTAACAAACCGTTAAGCTAAAGGCAAACCTTCATGTGCAAAATTGAGTTTCATAACGGTTTCTTGAGGTAACCCAGCGTTTTGAACTATGTGATTGAATAAACTGTGAGTTAAACCTGGTTTAACTCTTAGCTGAGTTTTTGATTGAAAACTTTTGTTTGATCTGATAAAGACGGCTTTTTCTTTTGAATTAGATAAAACGTCGTACACTCGTAAAAAAAGGTTACTGAACTTTTCGGCTTATCGCAACCGCCAATTCGTACTCAAATCTATCTTATTCATTCGGTAATCTGACTTCTTTTCAACTCGTGCTGTAAAATATGTAGGGGAGAGTGTTCCACAGTGAAACACTTTTTTAATTTTCATTTGCAAAAAATAGGAATGTCTTGAAAAATGAGGTTTGAGTCAATAAATCGGACAAGTATACATTAAACTTCAATTAGGTTATGAAAAAATTAAAGAAAATACTACATTTTATTTAATATTAATTTTTTTTTAAACAAAGATTTTTGTTTCACTGTGGAACACTAGTGGGGTACTATGAAACAACATTTAAAAAGTAGCCAAATTCGTTATTAATTGTTTATTCAAGGAACTTTAAATTTAAAATAAACAAAAGAGAACAAAAGCAAACAATTCACATAAAATATATCATAGGGATTATAAAAAATACATATAATTAATAATTAATAAAATATAAATATAGGTAAGATCATTTAACGCACTTCAATGTTGTTAAACAGAATTTCAAATGGAAGCAAATCTACATGCCGCTTTGTTTTTCCGACTTATTTGGTTTTGGCAGGATGAAACATGCCGGTCCACAGTGAAACACGACTGTTTCACTGTGACCCATGTTATAACCTTAGAGAAAAAATTCGTAGCAACTAAACAAAAAATATTAAAGACATTTAAAAGGCTGCTTACATTATTCAAGACCAGGGCTTTCTGCCACAATAATAATGAAATAAAAAAAAATGTCTGTTTAAACTTAAAATACGTTGTCAAAGCACATGCATATATTAACTTTTGCTTCGTTTTATTAACTGACCTGTTGCACCGACTGAACTGTGGGTGGTAAGTTGGCGTTCTTTAATTTAAAATGTGAGAATGTTAGTCAACTATTATTCACGAAAAGGCAGTAGTTGTATGTTCACTAGTTTTCTTTTAAACCAGGATGTTTCACTGTGGAACATGTTTCACTGTGGAACACTTACCACTATTAAAGTGGGTTTTAATACCTGTCCGCACTTCAAATAATATTAAACTGAAAATTTATTCAAGTAATATCTTCTTTTTCTCAGGAACCTACAACAGCCGCAAAGCACGATATTGAAAAATTGCAATATGTTTTACGCATTAGAAGGGATAAATGTTATCAGGAATGGAATAATAGAAGAAATAAACTGGATACGCAGAAACACTTAAGTCAGTTTGATTCTGATTTAAGTCAAATTAATGAAACCGTTGATGACATTGGCAAACAAGTAGCAGATGTTAAAGAACAATTCTCTGATAATCTTTCTGTAGCAAAAGCTAAGTCACAAGCATTTGCTTACTTTGAAGAAACAGTTAAGGTAAACTTATATGAAAATAGCCGATACGTGAATAACTGCATTCCGTTCTTTCTTATGTAGATGTTAGGGCAACGAATCGATACTTTCACCAAAGATGCAGTGAAACTCCAAGGCGATGATAAAATATCTCAACATATTGAAGAACAAATTCGAAAATTAAATGAACGCTGGAGAAATCTTCAAACGCAAATTAACGATACGAGAAAATTACTCGATATTACGATTGAATATTTTCAACTTGTAGATGAGGTACTATTATATTAATACTATCTAATCAATTGATTATATTTCATATAAATTTCTATTTAGGCAAACGAATGGTTCAAGCATGGAAGTCAAGTTTTGGTAACGATTGCAAGAAAAACTACAAAAGTAAAAACGCCAGAAGAAGCAGAAAAATTGTTAATGGCAATTGAAGAATTTTTAAAACCTGGCGAATTGAAACAAACTGAAAGAATTAAAAAGATTTTCATTTTAGCAAATGAAATATATGGACCACAATTACCTTTACAATCATCCCAAGTGGCATCTGATAATCGCGAAATGCTTGAATCTTTTGCATCTATTACGAACGAATTACAATTACTATTATCAAATTTAAATACACGTAAAGATGAAGAAGAGCCATTAGCAATTGAAACTCCAAAAGAAAATTCCGAAATTCTTATCACTCCAATAATTACTGAACCTATTACATCAACGACTTGTCAAATAAAAGAAATTATTACTACGATACCAGTGACTTCTGAAGCTAAAATTCTTCCCGGTATTGAACCTGTTATTACCAAAAGCGAAACTCAAAAATCAGAACACGTAGAAGAAAATAATCTTGGTGAAGAGACCACTACTGAAATTATCGAAATTGTAAAAATTACTACAATAAATCGAGAGCAACCTCACAAGATTGAAATTGTCCATCAAGTAAAGCCGCCAATATTTGTTTCACCTTTAACTGATGCTGTGATCGAAGAGGGTAAGTTTTAATGCTTGTTTAAATTTTAATAATTTAAACACATGACTTAATAAAATAGTTATGGTTAATCGACCCCTTATGCCATAAAATATTTTTAAGACACTCTCACTGATTTAATTCTATTGTCGCATTGGTCAAAGGATAACTTTTCTATGTTTAATTTTCAATGTCATTGATAATATTCATTAATAATAATCATTACCAATGTCATATTAAATATCGATGTCTATCCACGCTATCTATTTATATAAGTATTCACATACACGATACCATTTTTAGTTATCATTAGAATCTATTGGAATCTGATATAATCGAATAACAATTTATCTAATTTTAAATTTTATGCATAACCAATCTTCATCTCTGTTTTGACATGTTGCCTTTTTTCCAACTTATAAAAAATAGCAAATGTATTTTTTTCCATTATTTCTTTATTATGGTTTTGTAGAAATAGACATCAAAATTGCGGAAGTTAATTGATGTTTGCTATTACGTCTCTTGGTCAGCTGCCCAGCTTTGTAGTGTAGGCGTATATCAACTTGACCCATTTAAACAATGATTGTGTATCAACTAGTCTCAAAAAAATGATGCAACTATTTTGATTACATTTTAGCAGACACGAATTCAAAAGTCAGTTCCATACCCCATAATACACAATTATTATTAGCTTCTGAAAATAATTTATAATGAAAATTTGAAAATTTATAAGCTATAATCATTAAAATGCAAAACATTAAGCCATAATCTATTGGTAATTTTATTTAAATATTTGAAATATTTTGAATTCGATTTTGTTTTCAGCTTGTTAATTTCTAAATTTATATAAATGTAAAGTGCTTAGATTCGTGTTTTATAATAATATAGTACGAACCTTGTCAACCGATTTAAAATTAATATCTATTATACAATAATAAATAAATTAAACTGCGTATTATTTTCTAGGTTCCAAATTTAGTTTTGTATGTCAAGTAGAAGGCGAACCAACTCCAAGTGTAACTTGGTTTAAAGACAGCATAGCCATTGAGAATAATCCAGATTACCAAACCACCTTTGATGACGGATTATGTACGTTGAAAATAGAAGAAACGTTTGCCGAGGACTCGGCAAAATATGCATGTAAAGCTGTAAATTCAGTTGGTTCTGCAGAAACCGACGCTTTCCTCATGGTAAAAGAAACTCATCCCTGCGAGCAGTTAATTCCACCTAATTTTATAATACGTCTGCAACCATTACAAATAAAACAAGGACAACCGTTTCAACTATACTGCAAAGTAGAAGGAAATCCATTACCAACAGTTCAGTGGTATAAAAATGACGAATGTATTGATAATTCGGCGGACTACGTAATTACATATAACAATGGCGAAGCTTTTTTAAAATGCGAAGAAGAATTTTTAATCGACAAAGCGGAATATACATGTAAAGCATCAAAT
This sequence comes from Cantharis lateralis, assembly GCA_963170105.1. NCBI lineage: Eukaryota > Metazoa > Arthropoda > Insecta > Coleoptera > Cantharidae > Cantharis > Cantharis lateralis. The sequence continues at coordinate 53,227,973 of OY720624.1, read as the reverse complement.
CAAGTTGGTATCGCTCAATCAACAACTACAATAAACGTGGAACCACAACAGCAAACTGAATATCCGCTTTTTGTGACCCCTCTCTCCAACGTAATGGCTAGGGCAGGGCAGAAAATAAAATTGGAATGTGAAGTGTCGGGAGTTCCCATTCCAAGTATAACCTGGTCACACAACGGCAAACCAGTGAAGGAAACCCACGAACTTAAGGTAGGCTCGTGGTTTATACATTTATATTTTTCTTTATTATAAGAAAGATGAAAATAAACGTCAGAAAAATATTGCTATTCAATACATGCTTTTTAAATATAACATTTAAACACAACAAAGTAAAAATAAATATGAAATTCGATATTGTATTCGAGATCTTCTAATACATTTCTAATAAAAATTTATCTGGCAAATATCCTAAAAAATTATGTTTTGCATTCTTTTATTATTTGTATAAAATACTTTTGGCACGTTACTAGGAGAACACAGTATATTTTAAAATAGCGTTTTGTTATTTTTGGAAACCATGAACTAAATTTAAATTCAAATCGAGCAATAAATTACAAGGAATTATATTTTTATTTCTGTTTAATTTTAGGTTCACTTCGACAATAAAAAAGCTGCTTTGCTTATATCAGAGGCCTTCCTTAAAGACACAGGAGTATATGCGGTGAAAGCTAGAAATAATGCAGGTGAATCCTCTAGTGAATGTATCGTAACTGTCAAAGGCCGCTTACCTACAGAAACTTCCGATTCAGAAATAGCAAGTGATATGGAGCCAATAAAACCATCAATACAAGTACCCCTTAAAGATATAACTGAAGTTGAAAATAGTAAAGTTTGCCTCGATTGCGTTATAGTAGGACAACCCGAACCAGAAGTGATATGGTATCATGACGAGAGTCCTGTTAAGGAATCTCCAGATTTTCAACTTTTATTTCAAGGTGATCGATGTTCTCTCATTATTCGTGAAGCAATTACAGGAGACTCGGGCGAATATAAAGTGGTTGCGCTAAATTCTGCGGGCGAAGCCTCTAGTAAATGTAAATTAACAATTAAACCTCTTGTTGAAAAAATAGAGGAGACGCAACCCATTGAAGAGCCTTCTCAACCAACTGGATCTTCACCTAAATTTGAAAAACTTTTAACTGACGTATTAGCTTCGGAAGGCGAAAAAGTAACCTTTGAAACCAAAGTAACTGGTGTGCCTCGTCCTACCATCAAGTGGTCGTTAAATAATATAGAATTGCAAGAAAATGAATGTACTACTGTTACCTACGATGAGGATGGAAATGCCAAACTTGAAATAGATAAGGTTCTTCCCAATCAAAAAGGCGTGTATACCGTTAAAGCAACCAACGACGTAGGTGACGTAAAATGCTTTGCTCAGTTAATTGTGAAATCCTCAAAACCAGCTGAACCTGAAAAAATTAAAACTGTTCCAGAGTTTGTTGAAGTATTTTCCGATAGAACGGTTACTGCAGATTCCCCTACTAAGTTTGAATGTACTGTTGTTGGTGAACCTACTCCCAAAATAGCATGGTTCTTGAATACTGAACCGGTTACGGGCGAAAATTTTCATGCATCTTCGTCTGGCGATCGACAAGTATTGTTGGTATCAAAAGTTACAACGAATTTGAAAGGAAAAATTACATGTTTGGCTGAGAATGATGTAGGCAAAGCAGAATGTTCGGCATTACTTACTGTAAACCCACCAATAGATGTAAGCGACAATACTGTCAAGTGCGAAATCGTACAGAACGGAAACTCATCTTACACTGTTCAAAAAGAAATTGTTATGCAATCGACGACATCTTCAACCAGCCAGGTAACTACAAATTCATCAACACAGGAACCTCAATTATCACTTAGCGGATTTGTTGCTCAAGATTGTCAAACTGTTAAGCAAATTAATCAACAAGAACCTGAAATTATAGAGTCACATGTATTTGAAAAATTTCATCAAGTCGATGGAAAACCTCCAATTATAGATGAAAAATCTGAATCTACCTTAACAATTAAAGATGATAGTAAACCACAAGAAGTAGATGCCACTGCACAAATTGTACAAAAAGCTTCAAAAGCTAGACCACCAAAATTCACCAGCCCTATAATGGGAAAAATTGTAGATCAAGGCGTAGATGTACTTTTAGAAGGTATTATTGATGGATCCCCTATGCCAGTAATTTCTTGGGAGAAAAATGGGTCCGAACTCGAAAGTGGAGAACATGTAGAGATTTTGTTTGATCATAATCGGGTGCAAATTAAAATCAATGAAGTTACAACTAACGATTCCGGTCGTTACACGTGTAAAGCTGTAAACGAAGCCGGATCAGCTATAAGTACTTCGGATTTGGTTGTAAAAAGTAATCTTTTAAATATAATAGCATTAATTAAAATGCTTATAAAATATTTTTGTAGAAACTACCTTCCCACCTGTATTTGGTCGTCGATTACAAGCACAAGTAGTAAAAAAAGGAGATAGAGTACATATGGATGTAGAAGTTACTGGTATTCCTACTCCAGAAGTCACTTGGTTCAAAGATGATAAGCCCATTCAAGAGGTTCTTAAGAACAACTTTAAATTAAGTACTCAAGGGAATTCTTATTCTTTGTTAATAGAAAAAGGTAAATAATTACATAAATAAAAATGATTTAATTATTTAAATACCTACTCGTTTAGTTTTTATAATATTATATAATACCAATATTAAATTTTTAGCCGACATTAACCACACTGGTAAATACATGGTCACAGCCATAAATGAAGGAGGTGAAGCACAAAGTATTGCGGATTTTGCCGTTTTTGAACCTACTCCAGACACAATGGTAGAAGTTGTGAAGACTGTAGTTTTTGAAGATGTTCACAAACACGAAACATTGGTAATATATTTCTTTTTACTTGAGTACATAAATTAATCTTATTTCATTTGTTCTTCTTGTATCTTTGTATAATTAGGCCACTGAACATACTAAAGAATCATTAGTAATACCAGAAAATATTCCAATAACTGACGTTATTGCTGATGTTCCAAGCGATAAACATTTACCAACACCGGCAATTACCGAACCTATTGAACTAATAAATGCTCCGTGTTCAAACGTAACTGATATTAAAACATCATCTCAAGAGATAAAAGTATCAATAAAATCGGAAATTATAAAACCTGTTAAAGAAGAACCTAAGAATGTCGAGGTATCTTCGGAAGTAAAACCCGTTGAAGAGAAATCTAAAAGTTTGGACGAAGTTGTGACTGAATCTTCCAACGAAGTTAAACCGGCTGTTCAAGAAGTTGAACTTGAAATCAAACCTGAAAGTGAGATTATAATTGTTAATACCGACTCTTCTCAAGAAGTGCAACCTGTGCCTGCAGAAATTCAACAAATTGAAGAAAAACCTACATGTGTGGCTATTATCGAGCCTGAATCTTTACCAGTTGAAAAATCTTTAACGTCAGAATTTACACCCCAGAAAGTAGAACCTCCAATACAATCAAAAGAAATTATAACATCTACTCAACTGGAACCTCAGTATTCAAGCATAATTGACACTGAATCGTCCAAAGAAATAAAAGTATTTAAACTTGAATCCAATACATCTAATTTTTCCAGTGAACTATCAGAAATGCCAAAAGTTACACATGTACCTATTGATATAAATTACAGAAATCAAGGTATTCAAGAAGCTGTTGATGGTACCAAGGTACCATCAGAAATTGAAATTGACAATGAAGGCATACAAACTACTTCTATATCAAAACAGTCATCTTTAAATTTCTTTGTACAAAAACTAAAAGAAGGCGAAGAACCTTCGCAGCTTAAAGAACTTCCAAAAGCTATTCCATTACAACCAGAAATATATACTAAATTTGAAAATACTTCTCAAAAAACAGAACAGTGCTTCCCACCGCAGCCAATAAACTTACCAAAGTTTGAAAGCACTTTCCAGAAACCAGAAATACCAATAATGTCTCACCAGGAAACATTTTCTAAATTTGATTTGCAACCCGAACCCCCTGCAACAATACATTTTGCTCCAAGAATGTCCGACATTCAAGAACAACGATTTAGCCAAGATATTTCTTACAAATCTAATACTTTATATGAAACTTATGGAACACATTTAAAAACTGATATTTTAACTCAGCCAATTAGACCAGTTTCACCTAAACCATCATTAGAAGGATTAGAAATGGAAAAGCTATGGACTCCACATAAAGAATTTGAAAAAGTTCGCCCAGTATCTACTTTACCTTCGTTCAATGCAGCAAAAGAAAGTTTTCGACCAATTTCGTCACTTTCTGAACCTTCCACCGAAGGATTAGCAATGGAAAAGAATTGGGCTCATAAATTTTCAGAGTCCGTTACCGAATCAAAACCTCTCCCAGAAATCAACTCTTGGTCAACTCAAACTACGCTGGAAAGAAAATGGGAACCGATAAAACACGTCACAAAAAGCTTTCTCTCAAAATCAGAAAATACAATGCAATCTTCTTTACCAGCTCCTTATTATGTTGCAACTGTAACAGATCTTCATGAAAAGCAGTTTGCCGAACAGCAGTCATCTATATCGCAATTTAATAGAGAAGAAATATTTGAAAAAAAAGTTATAGAGGATTCTGGAAAAAAAGTATCTGAAGTTATCAAATCGTGGCCTCCACCATCTGTTGTGGAAGAATCGGTACCATCACGTGCAACGCAAACGCCAGTTTTTCCTACATCTTATGCTACCCCGTATACTGCTCCACCAAGCTTTGGCGAATTATATTTAGAACCTGGATCACCACCAGAAATTGGATATGCACAGCCTCCTCCAGATTTTAAATCAACGCACACGGAAATGGTTAAGCATTTTTCGAAAAATGAAAGCAGTTTTAAGCAAGTTGTGCCACCTCCATTGCCTCCAAAGCAAGAGAAATTATATGCTCCACCTATACCTGACCGAATATTTAAACAAAATGAAAATAGAAATGTGGAAATGTTGTCTCCTAGATTAGATACACCACAGTTTAAAATACCAAAAATGCAACCTTCGCCTACTCCTTCAAAATTTGTAAGAGGTAGATATGGAGATAGCGATTACGAAAGTGACTTTGAATCCACTAGAATTCCTATAAAGTGGACTCCATCTTGTAGCGATACAGAAGAGCCTTTATATCGTAAAGTGCGTGCTCCAAATGTTACATACAATATACGGTCAAAATCAGTGGAGCCCGAACAGTTGCCTCCATCGCATTATGTTAAGCAGAATAGCGTGAGAGAATCAATCAAGACGTTTGAAAATATAGAAAGCAAAAATTTAGTGGAAAATCGATTACCAACAACTCAATTTCCTACGTATAATGTTAAACCAACTATGGATGGATATATGGCAGATACTGACGAACCCTTCACGCTAAAAAGACTGTCCAAGTCGGAATATAAACACGAAGAAACTTTAAAACAAAATTATTATTCATCAAATTTAATGACGTCTCAAAACTCTCAAAATAATACCTTTTACGAGCAGAGATATGTGTCTAAACCAACACCAACCAAATCTTTCAAAAAACATGTTCCATCATCCAACACATTTAAGAAGGTTCGAAATATTTGTGTTGAGAGTGATATAAACGTTTTTGCTTTGAATTTTTTGTATTTTTAACACAACATAATAATATCGAATACTGTAGCTTTCTATCACAGTAATATTTTAATTTTTTTTATTATTTAAATAGAAGGAGTATTTTATTATGTTTTGCATGATTTTTTGTTGTACTAGTACTGTTTTTTGGTGTGCATGTAACTGAAATTTATACTTTTACCTATGTATTAATTCTGTATATATTTTAGGAATTAATTGCAACTCCAATTATTACGAGTGTAACAACAAACAAAAAGTTGGCTTCCCATGATGACCGTGAATCGAGTTTGGAACCATTCCCATTTAAAGCAGAGCCATACAGATCCAATCATCCCAAAGCCCCACCGCCACCCAGTCCTTCCAAATTTATAAAAGGAGAATTTCGTGAAAGCGATTACGAAAGCGATTATGATGGCAGATTTTCTTCAACATGGCGTGCAAGCGCAGAGCCTTGCTATAAACCAGTAAGACCAATATTAACTCCAAGTGGACGACAATCTCAAGGAAGTGTTAGAACACCAACCCCACCTTCCGAATTTGATAAACCTCCTCGATTTACTGGACCACCTAGACCAAAATTTGAACCAATTGAAAAACCTAAAACATTTGTAAAAATAAATGAAGTTCTAAATGAAAAGTCGAGTAAAAGTCAAGTAGTTCATAAACCTAAACCAGTAACTCCGAAAGTAACAACCATTATAACACCTCCAACACAAAATGACATTGTCTTGCAACCTGGATCTCCACCAGAAATAGCTTTTGCTTCGGAACCAACATTTACTCAATTTTATAAGTCAACCACGAGTAAACCACATCAAAATGCAGTACAAACAGAAACTTCCAATGTTATGCATTTTAAAGAATCAACCGAAAGTAGTCGTCGTACAGTTAGTCTTCAGCAAACCAAGAAAATTATTACGTTTGGAAATCAACAAAAGGGTAGTGAAAAGCTGCAAACTGGACCGCACAAATTTAAAACAAATGATTTTAAAGAAAGTGATTATGACAGTGAAGTAGAAATGACAAAAATTAAATCGAATTGGGGTGAAAATGATACTTCCGAGTCCCGCTATCGTCGAGTACAGCCTCCGCAAATATCATCGGGACGTTATTCTTCGACGCCTACTACTTTTAAACCGGATACTCCTAAGCAAAATTATGAACCTCCAAATCTTGATCTACAACCTGGTTCACCACCAGAATACGGTTATATCCCTACTGCCGTAACTCCAACCAAAGCAACGAAATTAGCTTCAAAGCATATGAATGATATGACCCATGCATTTAAATCAAAAACTCAACAATTTGTTAGCGACATTATGACGGATGTAAATAAGAAGACTTCCGATACGTCTATTGAAAAAAGTGGTAATGAAAACGTTCCACAAGTATATAGGGAAGACTCTAGAGCTACGCAGTATGGTAAGTAAATTGAATTTATATATTTCGGTTAAATTTATTCAATCAATAATAACTTTCCTAGGAACAAAGCATGTTGACCCCGACACTGGTTTAATATATTTTAAATATGATTTCGGTTATGAATTTGGTGTTATTTTGCCCGGTCAAAGTAGAAGTGGTGAGATTCCTGTACCACAGAAAACCATTATTGAACCACCAAAGCGAACCAAAGACATAGAAATGCCTGTTTACCACGAATCCGTTCAGATTAAACCAAAATCTAATTTTTCTAGTTCGGTTAAGCATAAATCTGTCAAATGGGAACCTACCTCAGAAAGCGAAATGTCAGAATATGAAAGCGACGGAAGAAAAAAATCTGATTTAATTAGCCCGCGCTGGGAACAATATTCTTCAAGTCCAGTGTCGTTGTCTCCTAGTCTACCTAGTACTTCTCCTGCCTTTAATACTGCAGGTACTTGGTGTGACAGTAGCTGTAGTTCTGTAAATTAATTTAACATTAATTGTGATCTTATCATCTTCCTTGACGATTTTAATTTTCGGTTTTTATTATTTAAGGATTGGACACATCGAGTGCACCCGGTACACCAAGAAGCTTTGCACAAATTGGACAGAAGCGCCCACCATCCTTTATCACGGTAAGTGTATTGTACTTACGAATTGTATTTTAAACTTAACAGTAAAAATTCTAACAAATACAAAGGTAAAATTTGATATTAATGCGACAAATCAGAGTTTAAGTACAATTTTAAATCTATGGCAAGTTAACATTATTAATACTAATAATTTAATTTATCAACTGTAATACGACCTTCATTATAATTTATAGTTTGTAAAAATAGCTGTAAAACAGATTTTTTTTAAATAATAATTATTGATGAGCGAAACTGATAGAACTTTTGCTAACTACGGTAATATAAAATTCAAGTGTATTTTTAAAATAAAACATAAAAAGAAACATTAATTTATACAAACAGACATACCTACTTGAATTCGGCTTTACTTTAAATAGTTTTAAAAAAATATATAATTATATTTAGTTCAATTAATAATTTTTTGAGCGAAGGTTTTGGGAGAACGATTTGAAGTTTAAAATTCTTGAAGGTTTAACTTAACTGCTTTTTAAATTGATTTTTGTTTTTTTTAGCCATTGAGAGATATTGCAGTTATATGTGGAGAGACTGCTCGATTTGAATGCATAGTTCAATCAGAACCTCTACCTACCGTCTTGTGGGCAAGGAATGGAAGAATTATCGAAAACTCAAACGATTATCAAATCTTCTTTAGGAATGGAGTTTGCAGATTGACAATACCCCAAACTTATCCAGGTTAGTAATTTGTTGAATACATATTAATGATCTAATCTAATCGTACAGCTCTACAACCCTGGGTGGGTCTTGGCTGACTTCACAATCTCCCTCCATCTTTCTCGCTGTGACATGAGCGTCTCTATCTGGTACTGATCAATTTCTATTGTTTTGAGGTCTGCTCTGATGTTGTCTCCCCACCTAAGACGTGGTCGTCCTACAGGTCTTTTCCCTTCGGGAAGTGCTTTCCATGCCATCTTGATCAGTTTGTCATTCGGCTGCCTCCGCACGTGAACCGCCCATCTCAGTCGTGATTTTATTCTTGGATTATGTCAGGGTTCTTGTATAGATAAGAATTCGTGCTTGGAAGACTTTTGCTAATGCATATTACATCGATTTCCACTTTGAAGGCGGTTTTTTTTATTTCTTCAGTCAAGTCGTTGTCTTCGGTGATTATAGATCCTAGGTACTTGAAGCGTTGGACTCTTTCAAATCGTTATCAATTGTGACATTTTGCCCCACTCTGTCTCTTCGTGGTAATCTATTTACGCACATGTATTTGGTCTTCTCTTCGTTTATTATTAAGCCAATTTTTACCGTTTCCGTGTCTATTTTCCCAAAAGTTTCCTTTACACTGATCACGCTATTCCCAATAACATCTATGTCGTCTGCATACGCTAGTAATAGTCTAGGTACATCGCCTGTGAACAGCTGTGCCTTTATCGCTGTCCGTCTTATAGCTTTTTCCAGGACTATGTTAAATAAAAGAGGTGAAAGGGTACGAATGCTGTCGTAGGCTTTCGGGAAGTCTATAAACATGTGATGTAGGGTTTTGTTACATTCCCAGCTCTTCTCGAGTAGTTGTCTGATTGTAAACAGCTGGTCGGTTGTTGATTTTCCTGATCTAAAACCTGCCTTGTATTCTCCTATGCTGCTCTCTACTAGTGGTGTTATTCTACTTAGTAGGATGTTTGAGAATATTTTGTATGTTGTATTGATCAAAGATATTCCTCTATAGTTACCGCAGTTTGATCTGTCTCCTTTCTTTTGAATCGGTATTATGATACTTTCTTGTCAGTCTTCTGGTATCTTTTTTGTTTTCCAGGATTTAAGTATTAGATCATTCAGCCGTTTATGCAAGGCTGCTCCCCCTTGCTTTATCATTTCCACCGTTATCCCGTCCGTTCCGGGAGGCTTCGAGTTTTTGAGTTTCTTTATTGCTAATATAACCTCTTGAAGAGTTGGTTCGTCTGTTGGCCAGTCTGCGGTTTGGTAAACCTTTGGGTCGGAAAGTTCTTTACTTTCTACATTTAGTAGGTCGTTAAAATGCTGTTTCCATATTTGTAAAATTTCTTCCACGTCTGATGTAAGGTCACCATTTGGTTTTCCGAGGAAAGTTTTTGATCTAGGTTTAAAAACTGACTTTGTATTGGAGATTTCGGTATAAAATGCTTTGTGATGATTTCGGATTCTGCTTTCTTCCATCTCTTCCATTTTTTGTTTCTTGTTAGTCCTTATTAAAATTCTTGCCGCTCTTCTAGCAGTTATATATTTTTGTTTGTATATTTTCTTGTGTGTTTCTTTGTAGCATTATCTTCCTGTACGTCTCTCGATCTCTTAGAATTTCCCAGCATTCGTCATTCTACCATCCTTTGGATTTCTTCTTGTTTTTATTTTCTCTGCCTCGGTTGTCGCATCTAGGATAACTTTCCATGCCACATGTCCACATCCAACCACATATTAATGATCGATACAATAATTGCAATAATACTTTAACATTGTATTTATTTTTGTAGAAGATGCTGGAACATATACTTGCACTGCCACAAACCAAAACGGCTCAATTGGAACTACAGCAACTCTTCAAGTGCCAGGTGAGAGGCGTTCTCAATATCTACAATAAATGGTGGAGGAATTTACAACTTGCTATACCTACATTATCTAGTCTAATATGCTTGCATATTTCTGTCAGCTTTTGCATACAAATCAAAGTATTTCTAAAATGATTGATTACCTTAAAATTCTAATATTATCTACCTAGCTTTACTTTACTACACATTGCCAAACAGATTTAAAAAAAAGAATTCCCACACACAACACAATTTCTTTTTTTAAAGTAGTGTAGAAAATTTGTAAATTATTTTTTCTTGTTATGTATAATATGAAAAATGAACTTTTTTGGCCTATTATGAACCAATTTCTATTTATTTATATTTCTATAAATGTTTGAATATGTATGCGTATACCCACGTTTTTATTTCAGTTTGAATATTGTTGGTTTGTTATTTATTGTAAGCATTTATTGTGATTGTCTTATTCGAGTATTTATTAAATGCTTTATTATTGATTCATAATTTAATAACTCCAAAAACTTGTCGTCTATTATTCAACTTAGTACATCTTAATTTGCGTAAGTATAAATTTGAAACATTCACTCATGCGTTATTATTTAATCGCGTTTGTTTACAATTTTTGTAAGTAGATTATCTACTAGATGAAAAATCGTTACAACATTAATTACCTATATAATAATAATTATTATTTTTTTATCAGCCACAATAAGAAAAAACATCTAACTAGAAAACTAGTTATTTTTTTGACACAAATATTACAGTAACATTACTATAGGTATATACACGCCATAAGCATTGACGAAGTCACATTGGAACAGCGTTTCCAAAATTTTTAACAACCTTCGACTAATAGTTCTTTTATAATTAAAATTGATTAACTATATTACAACAACATAATATAGATAGATTATTATTATTTTTATCATCTTTTGTAAAAACTGATTTTCTTCGAAGCTGTCGGTTGTTACTTTTTTAAGAAAATTCCTACAATCTATTATATCTGAAATTTCACCGGTGTGGCGGTACTTTTGGACATAACTTTCCACAACATTATTTGCGATAAAATAATCAAATCGACTAAAAGCGTAGGGTTATTAATTTCTTTCAGAATAAATTTCTCACGCTTTTAGTTAATTTGATGTTTTCAGGTGATTTCATAAACACCGATTCTACATTTAATTAATATTTCCAATTTTAAGTCAATTTGATGTTTTTGTAATTTTTTTTTTAAATATTAATTTTTCTACTTTTAATCGTAATAGAACTATAAAGAATAGAACAAAATTGTTTCGAGATTTCACGCCTAAACCATAAAAGATAAATATGTTGCTGTGTTATTTGTAATAATGCTCAGGGTGCATCCAAATAATATTTTCATTCAACGTTTTCTATCAATTCCAATAAATATTTAAATAAATGTGATACCTCTTTATCACGGAGCTTATTATTTTCGTTGGTTCGTCTTTGTATAATTTTTGATTTCTAAAACATTCTCCAGCCCTCAAATTAACTATAAATTATTAAGTATCATCGCCACGTTTACTAAAATTGAATAAAATCAATTTTTATAATTTTTCGATATTTATATTCCAATTATTTCAATCCAAAATGAACGATCTCTTTATCTACCATTTTTCTAAAACCTCGATGCTATGTATTTTTAAACAAAACCAAATAAAACAGAAACTAAAGGTGACTTTAATTGGAATGCAACAAGCAATTATTTAGTATCCATTTATTTTTATCTGGTGAAACTGATCCTAAATCAAATAATCAATGTATTTAATCAATATTATTATTTAATTAATATTAATGGATAATTTTACTTAATTGATCAATTTTTTTATTCCATTTCTTCCGCATTAAAAAAATGTTTTACGGAGATATTTTAACAACCATATCAATATTTTAGAAAACCTATAAAATACGCACATACTTTTCAGAACTAAAATGTTTATAAGTTATCACAAATTTAATAAAATAAAATACACAGTAACTATTATATTAATCGCTTATTCTACAGGTTGGTTTTATTTCTTCAAAGTAGGTGGATCTGAGTGAATACGCGATTAATATACATATTATGGGTTGGGTACAACTCGCCGCGCACGATTCGCCGCGCACAATTCGCCGGTAACGATTCGCCGCGGCACGATTCGCCGGCAAGCACGATTCGCCGTGGCACGATTCGCCGTGGCACGATTCGCCATGGCACGATTCGCCATGGCACGATTCGCCATGGCACGATTCGCCGAGAGCTTCTAGCGCCATATACCTATCCTTTTAACCTAACCAATTAAACGATGCTTTTGATACATTATTTGACCATCTACCTGAATCAATTTTGCCCTTAGCCAATTGGTTCGAAAGGTACTACATGGGCGAAAGAAATCGTAGAGGCAATGGTAGGCGCAGACCAATGTTTTCTACGGAGACATGGAACTTATACGAAAGAACTATTAATAAAATCCAGGTACAAAACTTTTAGTTTTTAAGTAAATCCAGTGCTGATTTAAATTTATTTACAGAGAACTAATAATATTGCAGAGGCTGCTCATAGGAGGCTACAATCGCAGTTGAGCATCGAAAGACCGACTATTTGGCGTTTCATAAACGAATTAAAAAAAGTTCAAAAAAACAGAGACGTCGTTTATGAAAGCCTAGTTGCCGGGAACCATACTGCACAAAAAACATAAAAAGTTTATCCTTGCAGATCAAAGAATCTTGACATTAGTCAATGATTTTGAGAATCGGGATATATTAGAATACATTCGTGGTTTAACCCACAATTTCGAAATGTTGGAGGTTTAATATAAATAAATTGAAAATTTTAAAATAAACAAAAATATGAACAACTACTGTTGTTTTTTCTAACTTTTGAGAAATTTATTTATTTAATTTGTTTAATTTATTCAATTCATTTTTTTGGGTTAAAAATTTATCAAAGATTATTGATAGATGGGGTTACTGAACGGTAAAAAACTCCCGGCGAATCGTACCACGGCGAATCGTGCCACGGCGAATCGTGCTTGCCGGCGAATCGTGCCGCGGCGAATCGTGACGCGGCGAATAGTTCCCGGCGAGTCGTGTCGCGGCGAATCGTGCGCGGCGAATCGTACCGTTCCCACATATTATGTAGGTAGTACTTACTGTGTATTTTATTTGTAATAACTTATAAAGAGTGAGGGTATTTTTTGCGTTTTCTAAATCATTTATATGAATAATATAGAGTTACACTACTTAAACCACGTATAAATTGATTGTTTTAACAAAATTATTATGGGAAAATTTCCTATACTGCTCCAGAGATTTAGTAAAAATTCTATTATAAAAATCAATCTAGTACTTTTTGTGAAAAGGTCAACATTGCACAGACTTTAAGTATAGGTAAATTATAATGGTAGATCTAATCAACAATTATTATATACTTAACTTTCACTACGAAACCCTAATTTTTATAATGAAAATTATTGGAATGCTATCGTTGTTCCACTCGCCTGTTTAGTTACAATGCATGTAAGTCAAAACCATAGGGTTTTGACGGAGAAAACCACAGATGCATTAAAACTTTTGTTTGCGTTTTGTGGCAAAGCGTGGAATAATAACTGCACATTCATCAAGAAAACTCTCTGTCGCGATAATATTATAAAATGCCAAGTTTTTCATCAATAAAGCTATGAAAGCATTTCATTTAATGTCCCAGATACTGGATAAGTATTATACAGCACAAATATTTTACTTCTATCCAAATTATTATTTGTGCGTCACATGTGATTTGTGTTTCACATTTCATGAAACTGTAGGTAGGTGTAATTACTAATATGTACATAAATAGTAGATACTACTGACTCCTAATCCGACGTTAATGTATTAAATTTTTAAGTATGCATTCACCATGATTATCTACTATAAAAATAAAAAGGTGATTTAAAAATAATTAATATGAATATGAAATTTGTCATATAGGAAAAATTTTGACTATTTTGCCACAGAAATAGGTATTTTATTATGAAAACAGCCATATTACTCTTCTTCTGTAAGTTGTTCTCGCATTATAGGTAGAAATAATTTAAAATAAAAAAGTTACATTTTTACCAATATAAAAACTATTAAATTTTAATTCCGCGGACCACTGGTTGAGAAATCCTGCTAATGTAATTCAAGCTTCCAAATGTAGACCAGTGTAGTTCTTAAAATGCTCGCCGACAACAGCGACGAATTAAAGCATTTGTTTAACATTTAACTACATCTGAATTTTTACATTCAGAAGTTAAATTGTTTTAAAATTTTGTTCAACTAATGTATTAATTAATATCTTAAAGGATTGTAAAAATTCATCTGTTCTAGGGTATTTAATAATAGACAGAACAATTTCATCAATTATTATTTAAATTGTCCCAAATAATGCAACAAATGTTTAAATTTTAAGTGATTGAAAATTAAAATGTAATAAAAAGTAAAACGCAACGCCATATTTTTATAGTATTGTGGTTTTCTGTCTTTTCAAGTTAATCTTACATACTTGGATATACAGTACAATAACTTCCCAAGATATTTTTAAATATTATATTGCTTGATTTATTTTTTAAATATATGTTTGTGTTGCTAACTATATTATTTAAAAATAATGAAGTACCTACCTCATACATAAAAAATATGAATGTTGTAAAAAAATAAGTAGATATATAATAATAATGTTGTGTATAATATTATATTTGTATCTACGAATATAGTATGTGCAATGAATTTATTATACTCACAAAAAATAAATAATTCCATGCTTTATTTCATTCGTTATAATTTATTATTCATAATTATATTTTTAACATAACATACTAAGTCAAAATTAGTACTCGACACCTACAAATTTGGTAAATGTCCAAATATTATTCATGATTCGGTTACCACATTGCAGGAAATTTAATGTACCTACTATAAATGTATCTTGTTCTTTAATTCTAAACTTGATTTATATCTAAAAGTTCTTTAATCGATATCTATAGGTACCTAGGGCGGACCCAGACAAAGTTTGGAGGAGGTAAACGGGGCGAAAACGTATGTTGACCTTTTTTTACTCTTGACACCTTTCACGGTGAAAAATAAGTCTTCTCATTCGTGCTTTGTGGAGGACGGGTAAATAAATAGAGTCTGATAAGAATTTAGATCCTACATATATTTTTAAAATTGCAAAAGAATTTTCTGGATTTTGTTGGTTTTTGATGTCTGGGGGTAGTCAGACAGCATATTATCCTGCTTCAATACAATAGTGCTCCTCCACTAATCTATGTTTCAAGCAGCATAATGACATTTCGACGTGACATACCCCGATCGTTGGATAGGCAGAGCAAGACCAAAGCAATATGTCTTCCAACCATTCTCTCAACCTGACCCCACTTGATTATACTCTCTAAGGATACGTGAAGAGTGTAGTGAAACTCCAATTAGCACAGAGGGATACCTGGTAGACCGCATTTGCCCAAATCTAGCAGTTTTTTGTACGATGTTGATGTGAAATCATAAATTTGAAGAAATTTGTACGTTAGGTTTTGATATATTTAAATCACTAGAGATCAAGCAGCTTATCGGCCGTAATGACCGCCGAGACCTAGTGTTTATGGTGTGCAACTCAATTGTTCACCAGGCTATACAATCTGAATGCCACCCTAACATGTCACGCTCCTGTAACCTTCTAATTTATTCTTTTAGGTCGGTAACATAAATTGAATCATTCGGAATTAGACAGAAATAAGGACAACTGAAATTACGTATTTTATTGCTATCATATTGAGAATAAAAACTGATTAGCTTTGATTAATATTGAGTCACGGAAATTTTTTTATTATAATTTTTAAATTTTTTGAAAAAATATTTTCAAGTCATGTAGATGGCCACATCACATTTTTCAATTTTTTATTTATTTTACATAATGTAAATAGCTGTACATAGCTATTGTTTTTTTAAGCAACTAATTCCTTACTACCACTTCAAAACAGTGTCATTACAGTAATGTTATCTTGTATTATGTCAGTATAATATACTAAGCTGTCAAACTGCAATAATTATTTTTGTGTAATTTAAAGTTTTAATAAAAATGAGTCGTTTATCGTTGAAAGTAAGGAAACAAATTGTGGACAGTTGGTTAAGTGTAAATGGTATATCGTTCAGACCAATATCAAAACAGATAAATACGTCGCATCAAACAGGGAGTGCTGTGATTAAGAACTAACATTTAACGACTTGCCAAGATCCGAATGAAAATCCGGATCTTATATCAAAAATATTGATCGGAAAGTGCGCAAGTTAATCGTATCGAAAAGATCACTCGCTTTTTAGACAGGTATACCGCCAGAGTGCATATACTTTCTGGATTCACGTAGTCATATTTCTTTAAAGAAAAAATCATCGTCTTTTAGACTTAGTTGATTTGTTTTGAACCAGTTTTTTAAATTAATCTTGTCTGCGTCTATGCTCCTTTTTAATTCATCCAGGTTTTGTTCATTTTGAGCGTGTCTTCAGCAAATAAGGTAATGTCAGGAATAGCAAAGGGTCTAGTATTGAACCTTGCGATACCTCGCTTGTGATTTGTTTGGCTTCCGAAAGTTTTCCGTCATAATAAGATATTTGCGTTTTGTTTTTGAAACAACTTCTTGATAGGTTCATCGCTTCCTCATTCAGTCTAAATTACTTTAATTTATCGATCAGAAGATTGTGGAAAAGAAAGTCGAAAGCTATTGAAAGATCACAGAATGTCGCTCCAACATACTCCCTCTTCTATTCTTCAGATAATAGATTCCATTAAAAAGTTTTTAATTTTAATATGAAATTTTGCAATGTTTCTAAGATTTTAACTTGCAATTTATTCTATGATTAGCAATATAAAAATATCTTTCAAATTTATATGATGGCAGTGACCTTTTTCAGTTGTACCACGCAAATAGTACTGGATTTAATGCTTTTAATGGAAAGAATTTATTAAAGTCTGGACTGTATATATCTTTTCAGTCGAAAATCTATTTTACTTTAATACTCGAATTTTTGTTTAGAATATTTGAGCATTGAGCTCCTAATATATTATATTATGTAGAATATATAAAAGTAATACATAAGTAGTACCTGTTTAGTATTTAACCATCACTAAGTATTTAACCATCTATTTTTAAAAGTGATCTTAAGTAGATACATTTAAAATAATCTTGCCATAATAGAAAAATTTCTTGGAGTAACTATTAGTACATACCATACAGACAAATAAAAAATAAGATGTCCTGAATCATATAAAAGATATTTTTAGCATTATTGTTATGGATTCTTGCCCAAGTATAAAAATAAAATTGCCCACATAAATACACAATATTAATGTGCCAAATAACCAAATTAATAATTATTCATTCTCTAAATTATATTATACATAATACCTGCCTATCCTAAAAGTTTAAACAAGTTACTAAGTAACTTAACCATTTGAGTCAGTCCCAATTCAATTG
This sequence comes from Cantharis lateralis, assembly GCA_963170105.1. Lineage (NCBI taxonomy): Eukaryota > Metazoa > Arthropoda > Insecta > Coleoptera > Cantharidae > Cantharis > Cantharis lateralis. The sequence continues at coordinate 53,210,299 of OY720624.1, read as the reverse complement.
AAGAAAATCATTTTCAAACTGCCGATAGCAGCTTCTATCTCAAAATCATGATTTTCTAGTTTATTTGCATGAACCACAGCTGTTTAGTGCGATATATATAACAATAGCAGCCGAAAATGCAAAGAAGGAAAAACAGTTTCGAATCCTTCGCTTCATGTTTTATCGTGGCACAATTCCATGTTTTTAGATAGCCTAAGATTATCTTGCAATAAATTATGAAAAACCAATTTTACCTATAAGCATATGCCCAGGTGTTTTTTTTTATTAGTTTTAAATTTTTCATATAATTGTTGGTTCTGACTCACCTTTCGACTATCGCACCAGGAATAGCAAATTGTTCTCAATTTCAAAAGTTATAAATAAATTTTACATTTTTGTATAGCTGCAGCTGCGTATGTAGAACAATTTTTAAATAATGCATTAGCACCTACAAATATTATTATATTTATTTAAAGATTAAGTAACTTTATAGTTAAAATAAAAATATGTTGTTTAATTCTTGTTAAAATTTCGTACTTTTGAACTTTTTTAATTAATTTTTTAATCCTCGAAATAGATATTATCAATTTACATAATATTTTTGTTATGAAAGTAGATATCATTTTAAATTTTAATACTTGATCAATTTATTGCAATTCTGATAAATACGTTTTAAGCAGACAGAACAGGTAGGTAATTTAATCAAAATTAAATTATTAAATAAAATAACAATTTATTTTTAAAATGAAATCTATGAAAGCATAAAATTATTAATATAAACAACCTTAAAATTTCAAAACTAGGTTGTGGGATGATTAGATGTCTTTAAACTTTTATCTATTTTATGTCATTACAGTTTTTAATTACTTGATATTATTATGTAGTTCAATCAGCTGATGTCTCTTAAATTATAATTAAAAATTATAAATAAATTAGCTATTATTAATGATTATGACGTGAGTGTCTGACAAAATAATCTCATATATTTCCGTACTTTTTTCTCTCTTTCTTTTTTCAAAATATTAGGGAATCAGTCCCATGATTTCTCTGAAGTTTTAGATACCTTATTTATACGATATAAAATAAAGATGGGAATCTAGTAAGGTAAGACTGCGTTTACCGCATCATTTTTTATCTTTTTCGCAAAAAAAAGCATTAGTAGGCACCATTTAAGCAAATTTGTAAGTACTTACAAATGGTGCTGTACTTATAGTTACCCACATCGCAACTTGGGTTTGCAAAACTGCACTTTATATTAATAAAATATTTTAGTTTAAATTGTGCCTATTTTATAAGCACATTAAACAACGTTTAATTAACAGTATTCGTGGTCTAGATCCTTATTGAATATAAAAATTTGTACCTGACCAATTTGAGAAAAAATATTTCAAATTCTTATTTTTCTTTCCATTATATTATGGTACAATTTGAGCAACCAAGTACCGATACTCCATATTATATTATGGGAAGCTTGACAATTTTAAATAAAAAAGTGTTTCTATCACAAAATATCAATCAAAAAAAGTGACCCATACAGACACAACGTTAGCTTGACGTTTTGCTTGTGTGTTTTGCTTATTCTTTTTCGATTATATGCAAAAACAAAGTAAGTGTGTCAGAGTGACACTATGTTTTATCTATTGACCAATAACCAATCAAAATAAACTACCAGCTCTCAACATAATCACCGGTACCAGCTATCTAAACACTGGTTATTTAACCCTTACGGGGCCGTAACTAGTATCCGGTTATTATTTTGATATTTAAAACACCATAAAAATTTATCTACTAGGATTTGTTTTAGCTTCGACGGCATCTCTCCAAAAACGGTCTTCCGTTGCCTTTTTGGAACATTTAATCGGCATAAAAAGTTGTGTCCAGTTACTTTCATGCGGCCAGTCACGTCTCGTTTCTGCTTTGATATCGATTGTAGAAGTGAAATTACTGGTGAATGTACTAAAAGATTTTTACTTCTTTTCATGATAGAAGATAAACAACGATCTTTTCCCAATATTTCGTATATCACTTATATAAGCCGTTAAGGCAGTAACTTCCAAGATATTATAGAACAGAGCGAGTGGCCATCAGAGGTTCGTTTTTCGTTTAGTTATTATACAATATAGATAATCATATTTGGATAACATTAGATCAATCTAATCAACTCTGCCTCTTTGTACTATTGTAGTAAGTACGTAATAATTTCCGTTCATTTTTTTTATTCGATGATTCGTCTTTGCATGCTTAAAAGAAGAATTTCACACTTGTTCTTCATTGGAACATATATGAACATATTGTCGCCTCTGGAAAAAAAGCAGTATATTTTAATCAAAAATAGATGTGGGTTTTTCAGTCGTGATAATCTATATTATCTCATCTCATCCCACATTACGATATCCAAAGAGTAACTCGGAGATACTGCAGAAGCAGCCCCTCCAGCCAAAAACATACATGCAGATGGTCTAACTTTATGAATCGCAAGGCTTTATCTTCCTACTAGTTTCAAGATTACTCCGAAGAGATTTCTCTCATCATGAATTCACCCGCAAATGAGAATGCTTGAACCAAAACCACCGCATATTCGTATGTAGTACTTGTAACTTTCGGAACCGCAGCTGCATCACACGTCATCTTGGAGCGCATGTGAGAGGTTGACAAGCGTCCGTTTTACAGGCCTCTTTTATAATTGCTTGCAATAAATGCATACTTTTTCTCTCGTCATCTATTGGCGCCTATTACGGGTTATAATGTACAGATATACTGCTTCTGCAGTATCTGCGCGTTACTCTTTAGATAGCGTAATGTGAGAGGAATATCTATCTTCATGATAGATCATCACGACCGAAAAACCCACATATGTAGGTACGAGTACATACATCTATTTTTGATAACCAAATACGGTCTTATGATATGTTAAAGTTTTCTTACTGTAACATTAGTTCACATATTATATTTTAAAACACGTATTACGTTGAATAATGTCGCTGGTCTATTGAAATTTTTATGGTGCGTGAACTTAGAGTTCAAATTATAGATGAACTTAGGGAAATACATCATCAGAGCGACTAACAATTCCTTAAAGTGTTGATTACATGCTGTATTCGTTCGAATTTTGCCATCTCACATGGGGCCTAGCTATTGTAAAATTTATTGTCTCACCAGACGCCCTCGATGGTAAAAAAAACGCGACCTCGATGGTACGTCAACGAATTCACAAAAGAAGCATATTTTTTAGTATACGTACATAGGACAAATTCTCTACGGGAAAACTGTTGCTACCCATAGTAATACTTATAAATACTATTAAATTAATCTTTTGATAACACCTGTTATAAAGCACGTATGAAAATATGAGTCGCCGTCGAAAAATAATCGTTTACAAAATTTAAGTTGTACACCTAATTCACTACAAAGTATGATCGTACCCTAATGATCGTAAATTTAAATCTCAGATTCGGGTTTCTGGTCAATCTTTAGGTTCCGAGAGATTATTTTTGTATTGAGTTTTTGCTCATTGCTTGAATCGTTGTATTCGTACATACCGTGAAATACAGTAAATATTAGCAGTATAATAGGATAAACACGGATAAACATAACTTCTTAGAAAATCCAAATATAGCATCTACTATTGTTAAAAAGAGCAAGAATTAATAACCATGTTCTCATTTAAAAACCTATATAAATACAAAATTAATAAATACTATATAGATTGTAACAATTGAGCAAAAAAACTTTTATTTTGGAATGTTTTTCTTGGCATATAAAATTCCTAGAAAGCTTTTCACATTAAAAAATTTATATTTAGAACCCATCAGTATGCTACATTATGAAAAAAATTTCAACAACGTACATTTTATTTATTAAGAAATAATTTCCTATTTGGCTGCGTTCAGTGTCGTAGCATAATTTGCGTCTGACCGCCACGCCGCGCCGTGAGTGTTCTAAAATATATCAAAGAGCGATCACTTACTAAAATAAATTGCGATTTATACCATCACAATTCACAAATAATATTTTCCTCACATGAAAAAGATAAAATAAAATTATCACGATATTATAGAAGAGATTGTTCTATTTAAAGCCGGATTCCTTAATGCCCCGATGTTACTAAAAAAGTTTAAAGTTCAGTAAATCTTTAGAATTGCGCTAAACCTAGAATTTACCGGTTTGATGCATTTCTTTGCAATATTTTGGTAAATTCTATAACCCGATAGTTTCTTCTGATATTTGAAATAATTGTGTAAATTAAATCTGTTTTGAAACTGGTTTTTACAAACCCAAATTTTCCAAATAGATTTTCCAGGAAAAATCCAAATTTTTTAAATTATTCGTCCGACTCACTTTAATTTTCAACTTCAAAACAATGTAATAAAATGGGGACGTTATATAAATGAAAGTGCATCCATGTGCACCGGTATTCCGTTGTTCCTTTAACAAATTCAATTTAAATATTTAAAAAATTCTCATTACCATATCCAAGCTCAAATCAAACAATTTTCTATACAAATCACCTTTAATTTCATTAATAATAAAAACTCTATAACCAAAATCCAGAGTCGCAAAACTTATGCTTGAGGCTACCCTAGCATGTTGTTCAGGAAGACCTCGTTTTTCTGATAGTTTAACTCGCGAGAATTGCAAATTTTACAAAATAAGTAAAACTTCATAATTTAATAAAACCTTTCCCTCCTAAAAAAAGGCATCACAAAAAATAGTGAGTTTTGCAGATATAGATAAAAGTTATTTTTAACTAACGAGACACCAATAGAGAAGTTAAAACCTAACTATTAGATATTTTCGATACTAGGTAGGAAAACTAAGATTTTGCCATTCAAACCAAAGCGAAGCCGAAAATGGAAATATATACAGTTTTCCACGAGTATTGAATAATATTTTTTCAAATTATGTTTTAAAAAAAAATAGTGACATATTTTTTATACCTAAATTAAAATGAATTTACTAAAATATACTTTATGAAAATAGATACATATAAGGTATTCACACTCCCTTGTATAATGTCGTTGTATTTCTACACTTTAGTAAATATAACAATATACTCTCTCTAACTTACATAAAAAATGAGAAAAAAGTATAACAATCTCGTAACTATACAACATTGTAAAAATACTAGACTAAATACAACGAACTGTGAATACCCCTATAATATTATTTAAATTTGTATTTGACGGTTGGTAGTCAATAATACGGTTAGTAACCAATTGGCTACCAACTGTACTTTTAGTGATCAGGGATCACTAGAGACCGGATTTATAAGCATTTTTACTTATTGTCAATTTTAACGTATAGTTTTTCATGCTTATTTTGCTTTTTTCGCTATTTTATGCTTATTTTCTACTTTTGTGCTTATTTTGAATTTATTCTCGAGTTTAAAATTTAACTTGCACTTAAGATTAATTATTGACCTTAACAGGCAATGTTTTGCTTTTTTGCTTTTACTCATGCTTCTTATTTAATTTTACTGCTTATTTAGGACTTATTTTAGTTGGCATTTAAAATCTTGTAAACTACTTAGGGTGCGTTGATGTTCTAGCTGTGATAAGCGCTAAAAGTCGAGATACTAGCGAAGCAGAGAAAAGCAAAATTTTGAAGTATACCTACACACGTGACTGTTTATGTTGAAGCAGAGCGCAAGCCACGTTAATTGATAAAACAGTGATTAGAGCTGATATTTGTTCGCTCTCATCACAGCTCCAACATGAACGTTACTCTAAGATGTGATTTTTCTACCTGCCTTATTTTAACTGAATTAAATAGATTTTATTACGCTGATTTAGTGATTTTAGTCAGTTTTTCCGTTTTGTTTGTCTGGCATTGCCAGATACAAATTTTTTGCATTAAACTAAAAATAAACGGTGAACGCAATGATTCTCAATGATCTCCTGCAATGTGCCAAACACTTTACAGTGCGTAGGCGATCAACTTAGCCAAATCCAAAATGATTGACTAGAAAATACATTTAATGGGGTAATTTTCAGTTGCCTTCCCCATAGCCCACATATTAATAGGGTTTAGATCACCGCAGTGTATCCGACGCGACTAGGATTTGAATCGCGGTCTCTCGCTTCCCAATCGGTTGGTGTAGGCTTTACACCATCCTGCTTTATAGACGATAATTATAAAAAATTCGATTGATAAATTGCTATGTGCGCCTGTGTTTGAACTTTTACTCTTTTACTGGCTATTATTATGTTTGATGATGTTTTTTTGCTACTAAAGTAGGTAAAAATGCAACCAATCGGAGGGTGCGTTACGAGATACACAGATTAGGTCTATTATATACCCCCTGTGCAATAATTTCCGGGACTGACGGAATAAAACTTAAACCACAACTTTAAAGTTAATATTAATTTTGTCTCCTTCAAAATAGTCTTCATTGCAAATAATACACATACGCCCACGCTTATACGTTATACTCTTCATACGTGATTTTTGGTATAGCTTTAAGCTCTTTCAATGAATTTTTTTTTTATATCTTCAATCGACTCAAATCGATGTCACCAATGTGGTAATTTTAATCTAGAGAAGAGAAAAAAGTCGCACGGGGCTCGGTCAGGTCAATATGGAGCTTAAGGTATGGTGTTGGTTGAGTTTTAGCCAAAAAATTTCGGCCAATCCAAGAATTGTGCGAAGGTGCATTATCGTCGTGAAAAATCCATGAATTTTTTTTCCACAAATCCTACCTCTTTTGACGGATAACTTCACGCAATTGTTTCATAACTTTCAAATAATATTGTTTATTCACAGTTTCACCAGTAGAAAGAACTTTATGGTGCACTACACAACGATAATTAAAGAAAATAGTGGGCAAAACTTTAATTTTTGATTGCATTTGACGCACTCTTTTGGGCTTTGGTTCGTTTTCAAGGCGCCATTCGGACCATGTTGTCTTGTTTCAACATCATACTCGTATACCCATATCCCGTCATCAGTTATGATGCGTTTCATGAATGTACTATTATTAGTTACTTCGGAAACCATCTCTGAAGGCACTTCCTTTCGTTATATTTTTTGGGGGAAATTCAGCGTTTTTGGAATGAGTCATGAAGCAACTCGTTTCATGTGCAAAGTTTCAGTTAAAATATGGTCAGGTGAGCCAAGAGATATTTCAACAGTATCAGTAATGTCCCAAACAGTCACTCGACGATTATAATTATTCATCACTGCTTCCTTAACTTGATCTATATGAAATTCGTCTGTTGATGTTGATGGAAGACCAGATCTAGGATCAACTTCTATCATTTCCTGGCCTTCTTTGAACATTTTGTGCCACTCAAATGTTCCTGTTCTAGATAAACACACATAACCATATTATTTTTTGACTGAATGTCAACGACAGTATAAGGAAACTATAGGAAAAACAAATTTTAAAGTAGTAGTACACGGGGTCTTTTAAAAATGAGAAGTCCCGGTACTTTTTGAACATAGGGTATGTCGGATATAATATATAAATATTAAATAAATAAATAAATAAATAAGAATGGAATAATGATAAAAAAAATATTCAATTATAAACAACGTTCTGCGTGAATGATCTATCGCAATTGAGAAGATTCCCTTGAAGTAGATTTGGCTGTACGAATATCTTAATTTGCTGGGGATTTTTACTCCTGGATAATGCAACATAAAGCTGACCATAAGAGAAAACGGGCTGGTTTGAATATATCCCTACATGATCAAACATTTGACCCTGACCTTTAATAATGGTCATCAGTGACGGATTGGTATGAAAAACCGGCCCTGGCATTCAGATTATACCGGCCCACGGTCATGGGGTAGAAAATCAGTAACTTCATTAGATTTAAATTATTCTCGTATTTCCATAAAAAAACATTATCGTTCCCCCAAATAGCGATAACGTTCGGCCGCTCACCGACCTACTAGAGCATCGGCCCCTCTGGCATTTGCCAGAACTGACAGATGGCCTATCCGGGCCTGATGGTCATTGCGTAAGCTGGAATGACCGGAAATTGTCGACATTTTAAAACAAACGGAAGTCTGACGTCGCTCAGTGCCAAATCAATTCTCGGAATAAAGACTATATCACCGCGGTTAATCCACCAAACATATTTGTCGCCACGAAAACATCATTTTTAAGTTGGTAATAAGTAGGCAAAACACTGACCAATCAGAGGTACGTTACGGGATACATAGGTACATACACAAATTTGGGCTATTATTATTTGTCGGATTAGAGTATTTAATTGAGATTTAAAAAAATAATTCCACAAAATCACAACATTAACAAACTGCATTGATTGTTCTTTAAAGGTTTTTTCAATCACCACTGACTTTGATCTACAGTTTCTCTCATGAATATATCAATATCCAAATTGATTGTAAAATGACAATAATAGTATGGCCAAAATCATCAATTTGACAATCAAACCTTATATTCTGTCACATACAAAAATATAATAAAAAATTAAAGTCACTCTACATATTGCAAATCTATGGAATTTACAAAGCAGACGCTGATTTTGAAAATAGTTTGCAATATGTAGAAACTTAAGATTTCACACCCTGTCGACTAAATGGTCTTCACGGAAATTGAAAAAGACAAAATGATATCTAATGCAAGTTCAATTGTTGAACGGCATTAGATATCATGAAACTATGCAGACGGTGGAGGGGAAGTTGGAAAGAAATAATTAACGACAGATTAAGAATGGAAAAAAAGAATTAGTCTCGCGAGTGCCTCGATTAGGAAAAAACTGGAAAAACTTCCTAAAATGAAGTGGTCGTTTCCAATTCCCCTCACCGTCTGGGCATTGCTATTGGCAATAAGGTAAGCCCCATGCCTGGGGATGATTTTTATGTTTTGTAATTCATATATACCTGCGGGTAAATAAATTGATATTTTGATTTATCCCAAGTCTATTATTTACAAACAAAATTAATGCGACAATTCAAAAGCAAGTTTAAATTTTCTATGCAATGCAATAGAGCCTTTCTTTAACTGTGGATTACCGACTTGAAATCAAAATACAGAAAATCATACAAAAGTGCATATTAATTGAGGGGTGTAGAAGACAAGTGAAGTAAGTCCATTTTTTTTTAATTTGCGAATTTATGTTTCAAGTGTACACTGACCAGTGTACACTTTAAACATAAAATCTCAAATTAAAAAAAAAATGGACTTACTTCACTTGTCCTCTACACCCCTCAATTATAATCCGGTCAAATAAAATTTAATTTTTGTAACTAGCTATAGTCTCTGGAAATATATATGGTTTCGAGTTTTTAAACAGCAAGTCGATTAATATTTCTCTGTTGACTGGTTGTTTATTACCGCTTTTTATATTGTTCGTTATGAAATAATTCTTGTCTTAACACCTTTAAGCCAATTTATACAATACAAACAAGAATCGTTACATTAAAGTTCGTAATATCAATCGAAGTAAATTCAATAAAAAAACAATATTGCCCATTTCTGATTTCAGCCTTTCTTATTTTACATGGGAAAATTTCATGTTATGTAAGTCATATTGTATTCAAGTCAGAACTTGATCTCAAAAATTTTATAGTTTTCATTTTTGAGGAGGACTGTAGAATTTTTATTATGGAAGCTACAAAAATATTTTCAAGTTAGTTGAACGCAAAAATAAAAACACTTATACAGAAATAAAACATGTTATGTGTTTATATACATTATGTTTATGATTAAATATAAATTATTAACTAGTGAGAATATTATTAAATAAACTAAAAATTAAACTAGTTAAATGAACGTTAATTATGTTTTAATATTTCGCAGACTTTTCGTCTTCATCGTCAGAAAATATTATGTTCATGTTTTGATAAAATATTAAGATAAAAGTTAATTTTTCCGGGTTGGGTACAACTCGCCGCGCACGATTCGCCGCGCACAATTCGCCGGTAACGATTCGCCGCGGCACGATTCGCCGGCAAGCACGATTCGCCGTGGCACGATTCGCCGTGGCACGATTCGCCGTGGCACGATTCGCCATGGCACGATTCGCCGAGAGCTTCTAGCGCCATATACCTATCCTTTTAACCTAACCAATTAAACGATGCTTTTGATACATTATTTGACCATCTACCTGAATCAATTTTGCCCTTAGCCAATTGGTTCGAAAGGTACTACATGGGCGAAAGAAATCGTAGAGGCAATGGTAGGCGCAGACCAATGTTTCCTACGGAGACATGGAACTTATACGAAAGAACTATTAATAAAATCCAGGTACAAAACTTTTAGTTTTTAAGTAAATCCAGTGCTGATTTAAATTTATTTACAGAGAACTAATAATATTGCAGAGGCTGCTCATAGGAGGCTACAATCGCAGTTGAGCATCGAAAGACCGACTATTTGGCGTTTCATAAACGAATTAAAAAAAGTTCAAAAAAACAGAGACGTCGTTTATGAAAGCCTAGTTGCCGGGAACCATACTGCACAAAAAACATAAAAAGTTTATCCTTGCAGATCAAAGAATCTTGACATTAGTCAATGATTTTGAGAATCGGGATATATTAGAATACATTCGTGGTTTGACCCACAATTTCGAAATGTTGGAGGTTTAATATAAATAAAATTGAAAATTTTAAAATAAACAAAAATATGAACAACTACTGTTGTTTTTTCTAACTTTTGAGAAATTTATTTATTTAATTTGTTTAATTTATTCAATTCATTTTTTTGGGTTAAAAATTTATCAAAGATTATTGATAGATGGGGTTACTGAACGGTAAAAAACTCCCGGCGAATCGTACCACGGCGAATCGTGCTTGCCGGCGAATCGTGCCGCGGCGAATCGTGACGCGGCGAATAGTTCCCGGCGAGTCGTGTCGCGGCGAATCGTGCGCGGCGAATCGTACCGTTCCCAATTTTTCCGTTTAAACTAAATAGCTCATTTTTTAAATTATTAAAATTTATTTCTCTAAAGAAACAAAAGTTGTTCAAAAAAACAAAAATTTACAAGTACAAACGTATTTATTTAAAATATAATTCCGTTTGTAAGAAAATTATTATCTACTAGTTTCGATCAACATCTTCAAAAACCAATATTTGTTTTAGATAAGCATCAATGTAAAAAGCATTGTTAGAGAAGTTTATTATTGAATAGTTTTGCTTAAGATTGATTTATTGTTTAATCAGTTTATAAAGGCTCATTATTTATGCATTGCTACCTATTGCAAAAATATTTTACATTATAATTTTTACAAATTATCCTGAAAATGATTATTAAAAAATGTTGGTCGAAATTAGTAGATAGTATGAAGTTTGTTTTATTGCAAGGAAATACCTTTTATCCAATATACAACTTTGACCTTCACTAAGAGATGTTATAAAATTAAAGAGACCAAATTTCCGATTTTGAAATGCCGTAGCTTGCAAAGTCTCAACTTTGTTGTCATTTAAAGTTAAAAACTTCGATTAATTACACTTACAAAATGTCTTTTAATTCTAGCAAGCCAATAAAATTCATTGGTTATTTTTAACGGATTGTTAAAAGTTTTATGAAACCGTGCTTTAGTTATTTATAAAACTGTGGGTAAATAAATCGGATGTAATAATTGGGTAGGAATATTAAATGTAGGGAAAACCTTTGAGAACGTTTCTACACAAATTACAAATTATGACTTGGTAACTTTCTGCTGGTAAGCCCACGAAATGCAGCTACAGTTAAATTCAACTAATGAACCTGTCAGTTGACAAAATTTTGGATAAAATTGTAGGATATCTCTACAAGCTCTGTATTAACATATTTGTTCTACGGAAGATTTGCGCAGTTCTATGAAATTTCTAGTTGCGATTTTTTTAAATTTTTACATTAAATTTATTTTAATCCGTAAACCTGAAACTTAATAAAATGTATACCTAATCCTAATACTTACATCTATTCTTAGGAGTACCATCACATATGTACGGTACATATCGGCAATTCCAAACCAGAAATAGAAGCGCATCACCAGAATTAGTCCTTTATGAACGACCCAATTCTCCTATAATTTTGGCATACACTAACGGTAAGTGTGACAAATATTCAATTGAAATAAATAAATAAAAGTAATCAACTAAACAATATAATGCTAATTATAATATTATTTTGTAATATTATATATACACTTTTATAATATATTCGATTATTATTACCAGTAATAGTGTTATGTAGTTATCATACTTCACTTTTTAATTAAATTAATGAATTAACTTTCTATAATATATTATTATGTATTTCTTAAATCGCTATTTGTTTAATTTAAGTAAAATGTAAATAATGTACTATATTATTAAAGAACTTTTTGTTTTTTAAATACTAGATACTTGATTGCCTGCAGTGACATTATTATTTAAAAATGTTTGTGATTGTAAGTAAAATCGCAAAACAGAACATAATATACATGAAGGTTTTCACTTTTCTAACACAAGACATACTTTCCGTCTTGGAGTAGTCAATATGGGCCCACTTTCGATTTTTTACTACTATGTTGTTTTAGTGCGAATACATTGATAATGTTTTAATTAAAAACAGTTTTACCGCTTACTATGTCATTTTTAAAAACATTTATAATTTTATTATAATATAATATTTTGGAATATAATTATTCAAAATAAAAGCTTCTCCAAATATAACGATTGCGATAACATAATAGTAGCTCTCAAAAAAAATCAAAATTTATATATCTATAAACAAACTAGCTACATATAAACAAAAATTTCTACAAAATTGACATAATGTAAAAAATTATGATATGGAGGTAGATTGTTTAATTTTCTAAATTGCTTCGATAAAATAATCAAATTATTTCCCGGAATGAATTATTATTAATTCAGTTAAAAATTAATTATTTATTATAAACAATCAACATTTTAAACTATTAAACAAACCAACAGGACTTTAATATAATATACTAGTAGGAATAATTGTGCTGTGTTATTTATTACTAAGTGCTCTTTATAAAGTGAAATACCTATTAGCTAGTTGTAGTTTATAATTTTAAAAATTAATTTAATACATAATTAATTCTTTAAATAAATTCAATTTATATTGAAAAATAGAGAAAGCAAATAAATTATGATTACGATAATAAAAAATATTAAGGTGTAATACATCTAATAGTATTTGATGAACATCGTAAATATATCTTTGTATCATATAGCTTGCATCTTAAAATAGATGAAGTCGGAGTTAGTCGGCTATGAGGGCCCCTCCAACTATTATCTGCAGGTCCCACTGTGGGAGATATAGCATTCTTCGCTTTGAATTCGCAAACGACCGACGTCTTGGTGTATAATCGGGGATGACTTGACTTCTGCTAAATGAAGCCGTGGATGGCAATTTAATAATAGTGAATAAACAGTTTCTCTACATAGTACTTATTTATTTTTGTGTATTTTAGTGTTGTGCTAGTGTTTTTAATTTATACTTTTACTTTTGTGTGATATTTGTGGTATCAAAATGAATCAGCAACATCAACAGAGTCAGCAAAGTCGACAGAGTCAGCAATTGACTCAACAGAGTCAACAGAGTCAACAGAGTCAAATGCAAATTAGTCAAACTCAACAGACTCAACAACAAACTATAAGCCGCACAGAGGCCCGTCATTTTACCACTCATCAATCAGGTTAGCAGTTGGTTTGATATACCGATTTGAATCATGATGAGCTTAGGAGCTTTATATCATTTCATACCTGCAGTAATTAAAATATTGTCGTGGTTGCTGTTAATTGATAATTTCTGCAAACGGGCTTTTTGCGTTTAAATCGCATGATCTCCGCTTATCAAATTATTTTCTATATTGTCTTATATGATTCTAATATACGTTGTTCGATCTTCTAAGTTAATTGCAAACTAGTAAATTACATCAATGCTACAATAATTTTTATAAAGAATTGGCTTTTCATCATAATATCACTCAGGCACTGCAATTTATTTCTTAATTTTCCACTTTTTAATGAATTTCAAAACAGAGAATATCTCCATCAATTATTGCTAAAATGTAGTTGGAACGATATTTGAGATGTTGGTATTTTAGGAACATTACGTACATTTTCTTTCAAACGATAAAAAAAATTTTAGGATATGTGTCACCCGGTCAGCGATTTTAATTTGGATCCTTTTAATTTGGTTAACAACAGATTTTTAGTTTCTTTTACATGTTATAGGTAGTTATTTCAGAAACTTACGGTTTAAATATAATCAGATTATTAATCTACAGGCATGGTTAAGCATTTAGGTATTCCTAAGGAATGGTTATTTTGAATTACTTACCTATTCTTTATGAATAAACAAGCGTAGCGTAACTTCTCCATCTAATGTGCGTTCGGTTACGATTAGACTAAACCTAATAGAAAATAAACCTTTATAAAGGTATATATACTATTTTATTGTTAATACAACATAGTAGATAGTATTATTTTACATCGATACTGTAATAATGGCGATACTATAAACTTAACATTTCTTACCAGATATAACAACAAAAATTAATTACTTGACTACCTGTTAGTAACACTAAATTTATTATTATCAACATCTATTTAACGTCTAACTATAATTTTGTTTTCTATATTATGTAATACTCTTATCTAGTATTTAATATATTAGCTACAAGTAATAATAATATCTCATATTGTTAGGATATGTTATAAAAAAAAATAGCAGAGGCTGATTTAATTAATATAATCGCCTACAGTTATCTCGGAGCAATTTCGTAGAAAGTATGAATGATTTTACATTTAATTTTTTTATAACATTGATGCTCCAAAAATTCCAAAATTATTTCAGTATGATAATCACCCAAACGATGTATTTCATCAAATATTTTTTTATGAAGAAGCTATATTTATTGGAAAAAGTAAATCCAGAGGGGGAAATATTTGTTTTAAATTTAGTTATTATTAATGAACGAATGACCGATTAAGAGTGACGATAGACAGGACGGCGACACGATGCTACATGAAAAAATTATATTTACGAATAATATGTTACCAAATTTTTAACCAAGATCAATTTTCAAAAATGAAATGATTTTTTAAATATAAATAGTCGCCAAGCGCAACTATAACCACATAGTACATATTATGTATAGAAATGATTAAACTGCAGCAAAATATTACAGAATTGTTATAAAATGAATTTCACTATTAATTTTGTTGACATCTTCCACCTGTCGCTGCGCTGCTGTCGTTTGGTGTAAAAATGAGAAGCACATAAATTAGTCAATCAAAAATTATACACTTAATTTTATTTTAATAACACGATTAATGCTATATAAAATATCAGGTATTTAAAAATTTTAATTTAAAATTAGTTCCAAAATTTTAAAATGTATATTTTAAATATAATTAAATATACCTCTTTCCAGTCAATTTAATATAATATACCTATTATTATTATTATGCGATTCATAAATCTAAATTATTTCAATGAATTCAAATTCTTTATATAAAAAATTTTCATATTGGTCCGAATAATTTTTTTATTAATATAACGACATTAAAAAATATTGACAGGCCTAGATAGAAGTTAATTAAATTTTGTGAAGACTACTTATACGCATACCTAGATAGATATCTTTAGTATTCATGTAGATTTATAATTACCTCTCTATTGCTTACTTATTAGTAAGTCTGAAATTGCATTGTTACCATAATAATTATACCGTCCTGCGTTTTTTAACATTTTGTCGGGGTCATTAATTTTATTCTCTATTTTAAATAAAATTCTACCCACTGATTCTAAATTTACTTCACTATATACACACGGATTTTAAACTTTTTGGTATTGTTCATATTATTTTACAAAAAAAAAACAAATTTTATATGAAAATAATCATGTAGGTATACAAGAAAACGTATTTTAAATTATGTATATTTTTTACTATAACCGTGCCAACAGTATTTTTAGTGAATTTTCCATAGCAAATACATTATTTTTATAATATTATACAAAACTTCAGTTTAGATGTATATTTATTTATATTATTCTTTCATTATTCTACAAAAGTTATACGTGATAAGGAACATCGGCTTTCACTAATAAATTTTACATATCAAAACACATAAAGGTTGCTTCAAAGTTTCTTAGCTGTACATTGATGTAGGTTTGCACTTTTTTGCGAATTTTCTACTTTCAAAATTTATTTTTCTTTATAAGTTTAATTACTAAAGGTTTTTCGTCATCTCATTACAATTAATTGGATCTTATTAGTCTATATTATAACAATATAATATTAAACAAAACGTTAAAATAGTGAAGTACATACGTAGAAGAATTATTTTTTATAACTCAAAGAAAAAACATTTATTTAACCACAAGTGGTTAAGACAAGTGTTAAGCTTAAAAAATTGAATAGGAAGAAAAAAGAAAAATTAATATTACGTTATGAAAGTAGGCAAAATTAAAAAATCAAGCTTGAATAATAGAAGTCCCCATTTCACGATTGTTTTCGATCTTCATCGTATAATATAACCAGAAAAAATTTATATAAAACGTGAAAATATATCCAAGCAATTGAAAAATACAGATTGAATATGACTTACTATGAAAACCAAATAACTGACCCAAGCAATGTCACATGCATTGATGAACTTTGAAAGTTAAATAAATTAAAAATTCAACCATTTCTTAGAAAAGTTTTTAAGTGCAATACTTCAGTTTGTTTATAAAATAACAATTCTATTATCTTCTAGCTGATAAGACGGAAGATGAACCTGGAAAGGCCAGGTACAATTCCCCGCAGAAATAGTTTTGCTTTTTGATATTTTTGTATCTTCTCGAATGCAATACAAAACATGCTATATTTTGCGATACCATTATAACATGGTACATAATATTGAAAGAAAACATTCGACACTCTTGCCATTCCTTAGCAATATTTGTTTATCAAAATTATTTTCGACTAATTCTTTATGAATTATCTTTATGAATACTTACCTATTTTATTAGCACTCAGTGATATATAACAAATATTATTTCAATCCTGTTCAGTAAAATTTAACCAATAAAATTGAAAAATTCCGGAAATTATAAACTTATTTTGAAATATAGCATCAGGAAATATTTTCAGTCGTAATCAATTTATTCGGGGTTTGGATTGAAATTTTGTAATTTTTAATTGTTTGTTTGCAAAAAGCATATTTTTAGGCTTCGAGACGATAATGTGTTAGTTTTAAATAAATGTAAAAGTATACCAAAATAAATAGTAAATCAGAGCCAACTAAAGAATCATTCAAACATCCAAATAAGGGGCAGGAATAATCTTGTAACATCGGGGTTGAAGAATATAAACAATTTAAATAGAAACATCAAGAGGTTAGGTGGCTGTATTTTGTTTTAATGTGTTAATAGTGACATTATTAAGAATAAACTTATATTAAGAAATATATTATTATATGCATAATATGAGAATATAATAAGTATCTATTTATTAAAAGAGAAATCTGAAGTACAATTAAAGTTATAAAATGTGTGAATTAAGACAATGCAACTAAAAAAAATTATAATGTTAAATGGTCATTTAAATATTTCAAATAGGGTGTCTTGTGAATATAATCACAATTTAATCAAAATTACTAATGTACAAAATGTCATCTTGCACTTTTAGTGTACTCGTATTTATTATATTGTTCTAATTAAAAGTAGAACTTGTTTTGACAAACAATGTTTGCATTTGTGAAGCGAAGCGTAGCGTAGCCGGCAGTAAGGTGTGGTTAATTAAATATACCTAGCAATTATTTTTTACTTCAGAGCAAGAATGTCTTTTTGTGGCTCGCTCTGCTCGTCCGTCAGCACTACAGACTCGCAATAAAAAGTTTTACTTTTATTCCTTATAAAACAAATTTTACAGTATGTATCAAAACTCAATAGTAAAAATTTGTTCGGCAAATATCGTTTAGCAGAACGCGGTATGGTATTAATTTTGCCTCACCTTTCAAACTCTTTGCCATATTGTCAATTAAAATATTAAAATTGCGTTATATTTTTCAATTTTTAACAATCATTTAGACAGTAGGAACACTATTTGATTTGGTATTTACCTTATTTTGAAAACAACGAACACCAGCACTTAACCATTCATTTTAAATTTTCTGTTTTGAAAACCCAATTATCTATAGGTACAATCTTGTAGCATTTAAAAAAAAAAAATTTAACACCTATGTGAAACTTCATATTCCTTTACAAAATCAAAATAATTCATTCTAAAAGTATTTATTTATTTATACCACCAACTCGGATGGATTCTAACAAAGATTCATAAAAATTACAATATTGGCTGCCATAGAAATACCTTATGTAATATTTGCATTTATAATTTATGATAATATTATTTTTTAAGTAACAACGTATGTATTTTATTTCTATATGATACCGAAAAATAATCAAGTTCTAGAATTCGTAAGGTTTGTTATTAACCAAATTAATTAATGGAAATCAGTCTATGTATGAATTTAGCATTAAGTTAAAATGTTTGAATGCGATGGAGCGTGGCTTGAAACACGAACAGTGACTGTAAAATTTTAAAAATACTCAAAAATTTACAAATTAGTCCAATATCACTTAAATTCAATTATTTACTGTGTTAGTCATTCCAATTTCCAAAAAAATGTATATTATGGTAGCCCGCGAAAAGTTTAAATAAATAGAATTTTAATTAAATTAGAATTTAATAATAATAATAAGGAAAGGTAAATAGCATCTCGAGAAAATTCTAATTTGCATCTTAATGTGATTAATAATAGTTAATAGATTATATTTGCATTTCTTTTGAGCATTTTAAAAGTGTTCCAATAAACGTTTTTACTGGTTCGGTGTTTTCAGGGAGACTTTATTCATTTAAAACGCAAAATTATTCATGGAAAATTCTCGCACTATTTGTTAACAGCTTTTGTTGTAGAAATGCTTTAAATTAACTTTGAAATTTAAAAATTACCATTATCGTCGATTACGATCCGAGTTGTTTATGGCGTAAAAGTCGTGATTTAAAAAAATTAAATTTAAACATTGATGAATTATTAGCAGTTGATTAACCTTCCAAAAATATTTAAATATTTACATTGAGTTATAGTTTGTGTGAGCATTAAGTCACTATTCACTAACAATGTGTTTAAACTATCAGATAATTTATATAAATCTATTATCTGCACAAAATTTCTAGTGATTTCCACTCACACCAATTACACGGCAATTTCACTGGAGTTGTTTTCCGGTCGTTACCGAAAAACCGTCAAATCCTGTATATATTTCTCAGTTTATATGTATAAGAGCACAAAATTTAATTTTGTATATTAAATTATACCGTAAAAGTTCTTTAAATTGCAGAAAAGGAACAAAAATTTAAAAAAACTAAAGTTACTAATGTTTCAATTTTTGAAACTGATGGGAGTATCCCTGCAAACTTGATTGCACCTTTTCCTACTTAAATTCAGAACCTATATTGACTAATAGGGCAATTTACTAATACATTTATTTATTAGATGCAATAGTACGATTGATTACTAGTGCATGGTGCAATATTGCACCATGATTCTTAAAATAATAGATACTATTTTCAAGTTAAAAAATTTATAATGCACATATTTAATAAATTAACATTAAAATATAGTAGGTATCTATATTACAAAAAAAATGATGTTGAATTACTTCATGTTGTTTTTAATTCAAAATAAATGTTATTTTCGTATGGCCGTGCCAAGTTTCGAATAAAAATACTAGTAGATACGTACCTAATAAAGAATTTTAAAACTTTTTTGTTATAAATCTTCACGTTGGTTTTTCCAGATTTAAAAATTTATTTGGATTCATATTATTTTAATAAGAGAAACTGATTATATGGATTGATCATTAAATTTTTTCAATTTTAGGTACATAATATGTCTTGATTAGAAATATATTAGAATATAATAAATATTAATATAGAAGGAATACCACTAATCAATGCAATATATAATATATTTAAATAAATTAATGAAAATTTACCCAATTCATGCATTGAGTTTATAATACAAAAATTGCTTTTGAGTATTTTTAGCAACGTAAGTTATAAATAAGAATGTAGAACAACTGAAGGGAATGCTCCGCTAGAAAAAATGTTTTAAACTTATTAAAATTGTTTGTTAAAATTTACATAAATGAATATAATTTACGTTAGCTGCATTGATTAAATTATTAAAATAGAATTGTTAAATAATTTTCTTTAGAAATCTCAGATATAGATTTTTCTAAATTGCTAAATTGCTTTTGTTAAAGCTTATAAATATTAATGTTCATTATTGAATGAACCAATTTTTGAATTATAAACAAATATTTCAGAAGTTGTAAGTGGCGCTGCTGTACACGAAATCCCCGTTTTTAACTCTAGTGTAAAGATAGCTGCTCCTAAAATGGGTGGCTGAAACATGATCCAAGAATAAAAATAGATGCACCGGGCCCCATACCAATCTGTCAACCAAAATAATAATGTTGAATATTTCTACCCACATACTCATCGATGATTTTTTTTGTTTACTATTGATGAAGCATTTTTAATCATTACCATCATAACTCTAGAATTACTTATCTTATTCAAATAATCCACACTCCATAATATAATACCTACACCTACATAGTGTGTTTATTTTAAATTTCATTTTATTGAAACTAATAACTATTAATATTATTATTTGATATACATAAATAAATTTTAAACATTTTCACGAAGTAGACACCTTCTTATTTTATTCCGAATATAATTTTCTTTTTAATTTTACTTTTTTTATTTTACCGAAAGATTAAAATTTTGATTAACAAGATTACTCTGCATCTAAAATTATTAGATGTGCTGATGAAAGATAAGTTAAAATGTTCAGGTTTCTAAATGCACTTAATCTGTTACGCCTACTAAATTTAGAAATCTCTCACAAGTAAATACCTTAATATAATTTCACAATATTTTATATTTCCAACTTCTATTACCACAATGGTTACAATTTATCAACTTACGCAATACTATAATATGGTGTCACCACAATCTTAAATTCATGTTTCCTTACTTTTTTTAATAACTTGCATAGATTTAAATTAAAAAATATATATTAATAGATTAATAATTTAAATAGTAGTTTGCGGTTAGAGTTAAAGAAAACACCTTTTTAACAAACGGATTATTAATTTTCGAAAGATAAATAAAATTCATAAGTCTTAAAATTTAAATAATGATTTCATGCAAATAAAACAAAAATTATTAAATAAAATAATTTAGCAAGAGATTTCGAATATTCCACATATCATCTAAAAATATGAAAATCTTAGCTCAAACTGAACTTCTCTTCTATTATTTCAGAAATTAATTCATAAAATAAAATTGAATGATAAGCGCTTAACAGAACGTATCATTTAATTAACTTAGCATTCAATAATAAGATTAACATAGCAAATCAAAGTTTTCACAAATAAAATGCACTGTAAAACTTATACGACACGAGTATAAACTTTGTACTAACAGCCAAACATATAAGGTGCAATATATTTTATAAATTATTGTCAAACAGATAAATTTAGTTAGCAATTCAGAATTGAACTTAAATTAAATTGTTGTATTTAGTATGTAGGTATTATTGTTAACGGGTTGTGGTATTACGCCCACCGCACTGTAGCTTAAGCTTATTGTGCCCTAGTATTATGTAGCTACGTAAAATCTATGCGAAACATAACAATAATAGAATTTTAATTGTAAAGTTAATAATACTTACGTAGAAAATTATTATTTAATATCAATGTATGAAAAAAAACTATTATTACACTATGAAGCAAAAAAATTAAAAAATAAATAATGAAAACAATGAAACGACATTAATTCAACACTTTTGACAGGGTAGGACTAAGAATGTTTGAAAAAGGAAAAACTATTATTACAATAAGAAACAAAATTTAAATTAAAAAGTGAATAAAAATAGTTATATTTATTTTTAAATATTTATCTTGTTTTATACTGTAATAATAGCTTTTTTCTTTTTCAAACATTCGTAGTCCTACTTTGTCAAAGTGTTGAATTAATGTAATATCATTGTTTTTAAATAATAATTTTCTACGTACATATGTAGTCTTCATTTTACGGTTAAAATATATTATTTTAATGTTTTGTTTAGATTTTGTTTAATATTAATAATTTAGTAGTAAATATTGCCCTGCTGGGA
This sequence comes from Cantharis lateralis, assembly GCA_963170105.1. Lineage (NCBI taxonomy): Eukaryota > Metazoa > Arthropoda > Insecta > Coleoptera > Cantharidae > Cantharis > Cantharis lateralis. Next base: position 53,188,167 of record OY720624.1, on the reverse strand, counting down.
AATTATGTAGGAATAATTATTTACGAATTTATTATGAATAGCTTAATTTTGAATTTTGAATATCTTCAGAATCTTCCTATTTTTCAGTCTTCTACTGCCGTTGCCCTCAGATTATTATTTTATTAGTTCATTCTTTCACTTTTCTTTTGATCTTCTACTTGGTCTCTTCGTATCTGTTTTCCACCTCATTTTACCACAAATCCCTTGTCTCTTGGGCTCTCAGCACATGTACCATCCATCCTATCTTCATTACCTTTAATATATCTCATTATGTTTTTTCTTGTAACTCCTTTTCTATTTCAATGTTAGTTCTATTACGAAGATATTTATTATACCAATAGTAATAAAATTTAAATATTTTCTCTGAAAGTAAAAAGAATTTTAAGCTTGTATTTAACTTGCATCATCTTATACTAACTAGGTTTTAACATTATTTCTAATGAAAGAGTGCTATGAAATTATTGATAGAATTTGTGCCAAATATTCAAGGATCCTGTGCGAAAGACGTAAACTAAACTCAAACTTTAATAATAATTTTTTTACAGCGTTTTAAGATCACTACATTTAGCACGAACACCACACTTTCGAACAAAAATACTAGTGATTTATCGCCACAATCGATTTTTGTTTGTCTTTGCAATAAAAATAAAATGTTTCGCTAGCGTTCCAATAGTATTATTATATTATTGATAGAGAGATGGATTAGTCCTCATATTTATCCTAGTTAAATGCATTTTATTTGCAAGCTATTCTGTTTCTTTTCATCGGCAACTATGGTTCTTAACGCATTTCTATCCGTCATTATCTGCTTCTATTACAGAAAACCTACTCATCTTAATGTGAATTGTGAACCACGGAAATATAAAATTTTTATCTAATAAATTTCGGTTCAAGATGTCCATGTAAAATACATATTATAATGTTACCTATTGCCAACAAGTAGACATTTAGTTAGCAAATATTTAGATTATAAATAATACGACACGAGTATTTAAGTGGTAAAAATAAATAACGTCAGCATAAAAAGTTAACACGTTAATTACTCGGCCATTCGCTCTTCTTTTATTTCCACAATCCAGTTCATATTAGTTATGCTGGAAACTCTAATTCCTACAGTCATATTGAGTCGCTTTTTAATAAAATCAAAGTTTTTCACTTTGCTTGATCACATGAAACTTAAAACCTTACATGGATTCCAGATTCCAGACAATTTTATATTGTTAATTCCGGACCAGGCTAATTTATACCGCTACCTAAGGCCAGCACATAAATAACACTCGAACTGCTCGGAAATTTACTTTTCCATCCAAATATCTATAATAAAGAAATATCTGTCAGTTTCAGTTGAAAGGAATTTATCAATTGTATTTTAGTATACATAGTTGTCTCAACTGAAATTACCCACATATATCCTATTTAAACCTCATTTTACACTTCTTTGAATTACTTCTTACAATTTTGTATCAACTAATTAAAAATGCACAATGACAGGAGTTTAAATCTCGATTTAAAAATTTTTGAGCAACTTTAGCTTATAAAAGCAACAACTATAGTTTATCATTATTTATACAAGATCAAATTATGTGCAATGCAGCTTAGATTATTTAAAAAATAAAATTTAGAATTGAATGTTTAAACTCATTAGCACCATACGAGTGGTACCTAGCTCAATAATATTTTACTACATTGATCTTCATATTATTAGCATGGCTTCACTAAGCAAAATCCATTTACAACTGACCATTGTATACCATTATTTAACATACATAATCTTAATACTACTAATGTATTTATTTAAAAAATGTATTTATTTGCAGTTCAAGGCGGGCATATGCAAATAACAGGACAAACTGGTGTGCAGCAGATTGCTGGTTTTGGATCAAATGCACCTCCCATATTCGAAAAAGTTTTTCAAAATGCACGTTTTGCTCAAGGTGGTAATGCCTCGTTTGATGGACGAGTGACTGGAAAACCACAACCTACTGTTGTTTGGACACGTAAAGGAGTATCGCTGAAAAATTCTTCTAAACATCGCATAAACTATAATGAACAAACTGGGGATATTACATTAACAATACATCAGATAGGCCCAGGCGATGAAGGAGAATATACCTGCACAGCAAGCAACGACTTTGGTGAGGCAGTATGTTCAGTATACATTCAACCTGAAGGATTTGCAATGCCTCAGCAGCAAAGTTTTCAGAAAACACAGACTTTTAAAAGTTCTGAACAAAAAACTGTTAGTAGTACGCATGGTACCACTCACCAAAAGCAACAAGAAAGCTATCAAAAAACATACACAAACGGGGTGGAGCAAGATTTTAAAATAGACACGTTTGAGTACAGATTACTGCGAGAAGTGTCTTACAGAGAATCGATAACTAAAAGATATTCTAGTGAAGTAGATTCGCAGATGTCTACAATAGTAGAAAGATCGTTAGGACCACCAGCACCACCTCAAGTAACTCAAAAGCCTCGTAATTCGAAACTTTTGGAAGGCAGTGATGCGGTATTTACAGCCAAAGTTTCTGCGAATCCTAGACCTAGACTTACATGGTTTAAAAATGGCCAAAGAATAACTCAATCGCAGAAATATGAAAGCACTTACTTAAATAATCAAGCAACTTTACGTGTAAAGCAGGCTAATAGCGACGATTCTGGACATTATACATTACTTGCTGAAAATCCTCAAGGTTGTATCGTGTCTTCCGCGTACCTAGCTATAGAGCCAGTCACAACTCAAGAAGGCCTCATTCAGCACGAAACACATTTTCAAACACAACAAATCGAAGAATCATCTGAATCAGAAAAAGCCCTTGCGCCAAACTTTGTGCGGGTTTGTGGCGATCGTGATATAACCGAAGGTAAAATGACTCGTTTTGACTGTCGAGTTACTGGACGTCCTTACCCAGAAGTGTTATGGTATATAAACGGACGTCAAGTATCAGATGATCATAGTCACAAAATTTTAGTAAATGAATCAGGAAACCATGCATTAATGATTACTAGTGTTGATCGTAACGATTCTGGAGTAGTAACTTGTGTGGCGCGCAACAAGACTGGAGATACTTCATTTCAATGTAATCTTAATGTTATCGAGAAGGAACAAGTAGTTGCTCCTAAATTTGTAGAACGTTTCACCACTGCAAACGTCAAAGAAGGAGAACCTGTAGTGTTGCATGCAAGAGCGGTTGGTACTCCAACCCCACGAATCACTTGGCAGAAGGATGGTGTACTGATAACACCGAACCCCGAAATTTGTATTACGACCGACAGTGGAGCTTCCAGGCTAGATATTTTGCGAACCAAGGCGTCGGATGCTGCCTGGTATCAATGTACTGCACAAAATGTTGCAGGCTCCACTGCTACTAGAGCTCGTTTATTTGTTGAAGTACCTCAAGGTCCCTCTTCGGAACCTTGGCGTCTTCACCTTCCCCGACCGACTAAAATAATCGAACCAGAGTAAGAACATACACTTACATTGTTATTTCCTTATTTAAAATTTTCTTTTTAGACCGGAACCTGGTCCAGAAGTGATATATTTGAAACACATCGAACCAGCTCAACCACATTTTCCGAAAGCAGAACAGGATCGCGTATATCCTCCACCTCAGTTTATTATTCCTATAAGGAATGTAGCACAACTAGAAGGGGGTAAGGTTCATTTCGAAGCGAGGATTGAACCAGTCGGCGATCCTAGCATGCGCGTAGAATGGTTTGTGAATGGCAGGTCTCTGGAAGCAAGTAAGTTTGTATTACAACACATAATATCATTATCCGTGATTTTTAAATACATTATCCTTTACAGGTTCCCGAGCAACAACCATTTTCCGTTTTGGATTTATTTCGTTAGATTTACTTAGTACTACAATACGAGATAGTGGTGAATACCTATGTCGAGTAACTAGTTGCACTGGATCCGCAGAATCCCGTGCTATGTTAAGCATAACTGCTAGATCTTCGATAGAACAAACTAGCCAACATCCAGATAGTTTGCAATATATTCAACAATTAGAAGATTATTCTAAATTTCAAAGAAGCGAAAGCATAGAAGAAGTTTCTTCTCACAAACCACACTTCATCCGTCCACTCCAAAACCTTGGTGATCTACAGGAAGGGCGAAATGCACATTTTGAAGCTCAATTGACTCCTGTAAGCGATCCTACCATGAAGGTGGAATGGTACAAAGATGGAAAGCCAATTACAGCTAGCTCGCGAATATCGACCATTTTCAACTTCGGATACGTCTCCCTTAACATTATGCACCTACGTGCCGAAGATGAAGGAATATACACCGTGAGAGCTGTAAACAGAGTGGGAGAAGCTATTAGTCAATCCGAATTAAGAGTAATTGTGCGTTCAACAGTTACTGCCGATTTAGGTATTCCCGAACAACAAAGATATATAGAAAAAGTTGGTGAACTAGAAGCTTACCAACATCAACAACATCAAAAATACGTTCAAGAAACGCCCGAAAGTTTATATCCCCCTGAATTTAAAACTCCTATTAAAGATCAAAGCGGAGTTAGAGAAGGCGGCTTTGCTCATTTTGAAGCACGCTTAGAGCCGACAGGAGATTCTACTTTAAGAGTTGAATGGTACAAAGATGGACGTCCCGTAGAAGCCAGCTCTAGAATTACTACATTCTTTAATTTTGGTTATGTAGCTTTAACTATAAAAGCAGTTACAGTACACGACGTAGGAAATTATACGTGTCGTGCATATAATGCAATCGGTGAAGCTACTACTACAGCTCAGCTAAGTGTGATTAGCAAGAAAGATATTATTATGGATTCGCAACATCCTGGAGGTTTACAAAAAATTCATCAATTAGAAGATACGAGTCGTTATAGCCGAAAAACCGAGGAAGAACTTTCGGTGAAACAAAAACCAAGATTTTTAGGACCATTAAAAGGTACTAATAAAATCGTCGAAGGACAACGTGCTCATTTTGAAGCACGAGTAGAACCACAAAACGATTCGACTATGAAACTAGAATGGTATCATAATGGAAAACTAATTCAGCCCGCCAACAGAATTCAGACCTACTATGATTTTGGATACGTAGCTTTGGATATTCTTAGCGTTAGAGAAGAAGATGTAGGAACATATACCGTAGTAGCACGAAATGCTTTAGGCGAAGCTCAATTATCTGCAAGTATGGTAGTTGAAAGTAAGTATTACTTACAATTATTTTTATAATTAGGTACTTATTTTACTATTTTACTTAGCTCGCGTTAGTATCGACACCAGAAGTATGCATCGAAGTGCATATGAAAAGACTCAGCGTCTGGAAAGACCACCTCACATCGAACCACAATACGATATAGAAGAGTTGTGTAAATCTAAACCTATATTTGTAATACCGTTATCTGATCCACAACCGGTTAGCGAAGGAAGAAATATACATTTGGAGGGTCGTCTAGAACCAATGGGAGACCCGACAATGCGAGTAGAATGGTTTTGCAATGGAAGACCCGTAACTGTAGGTTCCAGATTTAGAACTTACCATGACTTTGGATTTGTTGCATTAGACATAATTCATGCCACGTCTATCGATTCTGGGGAATATACTGTACGTGCAACTAACCAGTTAGGTTCGGCGCATACATCCGCGTGTGTAAGAGTAATAGATAGATCCGACATTTTAACCGATACTCAACACGAGCAGTCCTTAGAGCAAATTCAAATGTTAGAAGACACATCTAGACATCACAGACATGGTACAGAAGAAGTTACAGTATTACAAGCTCCACAATTTACTCGTTCCCTACACAACATAGAAACCATTGAAGGAACAAATATTCACATGGAGTGTCGTTTACAACCAATAGGAGATCCTACAATGAAAGTTTCCTGGTTCGTAAATGGAAAACCTATAAAAACCGGACATCGGTTCCGACCAGCATATGAATTTGATTATGTTGCATTAGATTTATTAAGTGTATATCCCGTCGACTCGGGAGTTTACACTTGTCAGGCCAGAAATCAACTTGGAGAAGCTGTTACATCTTGCTCGGTGAGAGTTCTGGCAAAAAAAGATTTATTATTAGAAACACAACATCCCGGAGGTTTAGAAAAAATTCAATATTTGGAAGACGCTTCCCGTTACAAGCGTTCCGAACACGTCGATGAAGTTATAAGTGTAATGCCTCGTTTTGTGACAAAGCCCAAAAGTATTGATAATATGCGCGAAGGACAACACGCTCATTTTGAATGTAAACTTGAACCTGTGACTGATTCCAACTTAAAAGTAGAGTGGTATAAAAACTCACGGCCTATCACCATTGGACATAGATTTAGACCAATTCACGATTTCGGTTACGTAGCTTTAGACGTCATCGATTTAATATCTGAAGATACTGGCACCTATACCTGCCGTGCTGTAAATTTAGTTGGTAGCGACGAAGTATCGTGCACGCTAAGCTGCAAAGGATCTCGTCAAATAATTACCGAAACACAAAATGAACAAGGTTTGGAAAAAATCCACCACTTAGAAGATAGAACAAAATATCATCGCAGAGAAGAAGTAGATGAAGTGACGACGCAAGTACCCATTTTCACTACCTCATTAAAAAACATTAATATTAAAGAAGGTCAGAGGGCACATTTTGAATGCCGTTTAATTCCTGTATCCGATTCTACAATGAAAGTAGAATGGTTTCATAATAACCAACCACTTAAATCGGGTTCTAGATTTACCGAAACAAACAATTTTGGATTTGTTGCACTTGATATATTGTACACGTATCCAGAAGATTCCGGTGCGTACACTTGCAGAGCTACGAATGCTTTGGGAGAAGCTATCACCTCTAGTGTTTGCATTGTTCAATCTAAAAAATCTATTTACTTAGAAACCGTTAACGAAAATGCTTTAGATCAAATACATCAACTTGAAGATCATTCTCGTCATCAGCGTCAAGCTACACAAGAAGAATATGTTTCACAAGCCCCCGTGTTCACCATGCCGATTAAAGATTTACGTGTAGCTGAAAACCAAGCAGCACATTTCGAAGCACGCCTTATTCCTGTTGGAGATTCAAAACTCAAAGTTGAATGGTATCGTAACGGAGTTCCAATACAAGCTTGTAAGTGAAATATCTAAATTTTATTATTATATATTCATTTCTAAAATTTTTACAGCGAACAGAATCACAACCATGCACGATTTTGGCTACGTAGCTTTAAATATGAAGTACGTTAATCCCGAAGATTCGGGTACTTACACTTGTCGTGCAGTTAACGATTTAGGAGAAGCAGTCACATCTGCTGTTTTAGCTGTTCAATGTAAGAAAATGCATTTTATCTCATTATTTATTACGCTATAATATTCAATAATTTTCTCAATTTAGCTAAAGCTGCGTTGCAACTTGAGACTCAACACGAAGGTGCTTTGAAAAAATTACGCCATTTAGAAGATTCGTCAAAATATCAACGCACTGAAGAAGAAGAAGTAACAGTAACACAAGCGCCACACTTTAGTACACAACTTAACGGTCCAACTAATTTAGTCGAAGGTCAAAGTGCTCATTACGAATGTCGCATTGAACCATATCCAGATGCTACACTGAAAGTGGAATGGTTACATAATGGAAAAGCATTAACAACTGGACACAGATTCCGAACAGCTTATGATTTCGGTTTCGCAAGTATGGACATTTTAACTGTGTACGGAGAAGACGCCGGCGAATACACTTGTAGAGCAACGAATAAATTAGGACAAGCGCAATCATCAATTGTTACAAAAGTGACAAGTAAATATAGTCATGAAATTTAATTAGAATATTTGTTTATTTTGTTGTGTTCTTTTTGTTAGCAAAAGCCAATATTCTTCGAGATACTCACCATCAGGAAGCACTTCAAAAAATTCAATACTTAGAAGACGATAGCCGAAATAAAAGAGTTACTACCGAAGATGCTCTCGTTCTCGAAAAACCCCAATTTGGCAAGAGTCTTAAAAATATCGAAAACTTGGCGGAAGGTAAGAGTGCTCATTTAGAAGCTACCCTTACGCCCGTCAATGATCCTACAATGAAAGTGGAATGGTATTGTAACGGAAAACCAATTCAAACCGGCCATCGGTTCAAAACAACGTACGATTTTGGATATGTTGCATTAGACATTTTATATGCTTATGCCGAAGATTCCGGCACTTACATGTGTAAAGCTAGAAACGCAGTGGGAGAAGCTGTTACCACGGCTTCTATCAATGTTATAGGTAAGTCCAGTGCAGTAGTTAAGCATTTTTATTCAACAACAATCAACTTTGCTAACAAATATGATTAGATACTTACTAAATGTATTTTATATTCTAGCCAAATCTGGTTTACATCTTGAAACATTGGACGAGCAACGTTTAAAGAAAATAAGAGAACTTGAAAACTACGAACGTCCTCGTAGGGAAGAAACCGAAGCTCTTCCTCAAAGACCAGTGTTTTTAACTTCTTTAACCAGTTTAGAAAATCTAAAAGAAGGAGAACATGCTCATCTTGAATGTCGAGTGGAACCAATAAACGATGCTAACTTGCGCATTGAATGGTATGTGAACGGCGTAAAACTTAAAACTGGTCATAGATTCAGAACTACGCATGATTTCGGTTATGTCGCATTGGATATATTATATGCTTATCCAGAAGATAGCGGAACTTATATTTGCAAAGCTATAAACCTTGTCGGTGAAGCTGTTAACACATGCCAAATTAAGGTTGGAGGTCATAAAAGCATTCTTTTGGATACCCATCATCCCGAAGGTTTGCAAAAAATTCGAGAATTGGAAGCTCAAGGGCGTCCCACGAGACTAGAAATTGATGAACCAGAACCCACGCCACCACGACTAGTAACAGAATTGAGAGGAACTACGCATGTCTTCGAAGGACAGACTGCACATTTTGAAGCTCAAGTAGAACCCATCCACGATCCAAATTTACGTATTGAATTGTATCACAATGGTAAACCATTACCTTCGGCATCCAGATTCCACATTACCTTCGACTTTGGATATATTGCTTTGGATATTAGTCACTGTGTTTCCGAAGATGCAGGTGAATATTCTGTAAAAGCAATAAATAATTTAGGAGAATGTAAATCCAGCATAAACTTGAAAGTAACAGAAAGGGGTAGTATAATATTAGAATCTCAAAGACCCGAAGGTTTAGATAAAATTCGTCAACTTGAAGAACATACGCCATATAAAAGACCAGAAATTGAAGAACCTTATACAAGGCAGCGTCCTGTATTTACTCAGCCATTACAAAATATTGATAATATTATTGAAAGTCAAACAGCTCACTTCGAGTGTCGTTTGATTCCCGTTGGAGATCCAACATTAAAAGTAGAATGGTTTAGAAATGAGAAACTTGTTGAAGATAGTTCTCGCATTACGAAAGTTCATGATTTTGGTTTTGTGTCGCTTGATATTACACATGTAAGAGATGACGATCAAGGCGTTTATATGTGCAGAGCGTCAAATCCTCTTGGAGAAGCTGTAACAACCGCTTCTATGAAGATTAAGAGTAAGTTTATTTTATTATTTTTATTTTATTCAGTGTTCAGTGTTACCTAATTGATTTAATTTCTTCGTGATTTATAAATATGCATTTATTTTATTTTATAAATATTTCAATTACGGCTAGTAATCAGTAATTTTGCAATATTTCTTTATGGAAACAAAGGAAATTTGGGGATTTTCGATATCTTTTCATCGGGTCTGCATAAAGAGATCCGATGTATAACTCATTCTTGTATTAATTTCAAGCCAATATTAACTAGTGCAATTATTATGTAGTGTAATATTGGAGTCCTAGTATTGATTATGAATATTAGGATAACATTCAATTAAAAAAATGTTTCCGTTTGTTAAGATCCTGAATTACATAGTATCTTACGCACAGTCTTTTTATTCTACTGATCATTCAATGCCAATTAATTAAGAAGTAGACTGTTAGAATGGTTATGTTTTTTCCCACGACCTTCATAATTGAAAGCACTTCTACGATGTAATCTTAATGCCAGAGTGCTCTAATTTTCTATTGTAAGATTACTGAAAACTGGTGATTATTAAAATATTTGTAACCATTGTTTAAACGAATGACATAAATCACGAATTGTGTTTTACACTACATTATAGGGATTATATTATAAGTAACACTTTTTCTGAAAGCTAATTACGTGCATATTACACCCTTGTATTTTAATTCCTTCGATTAATTTAGGTCACCATAATATATTTATATTCTATGTTATATTTTAGCCAAGGCTAGTATACAACTTGAAACTCAACACGAAGAAAGCTTGAAACGTATTCAACAGCTTGAGCAACCGTTAGCTCCACGATCAGAAGAACCAGAACGTATATTTGAAAAACCTATCTTTACACAATTACTTACTGGACCCACAGAACTCTGGGAAGGACAGCATGCTCATTTCGAAGCTAGGGTTGTACCTGTCGGAGATCCTACTTTGAGATTTGAGTGGTATGTTAATGCAGTTGAATTAAAATTGGGTTCTAGATTGCGAATTACCAACGACTTCGGTTTTATAACTCTCGACATCATGTCTACTGTACCCACAGATTCGGGATTGTACACATGTAAAGCTATTAATAGATCTGGCGAAGCTGTATCATCGATATCGATGAAAGTTAAATCTCGTTCTCACATCATGCGCGATGCACTTCAACCAGATGCTTGGGAAAAAATACAATTGAAAGAAGCCGAAATGAATAAAGTACCTGACAAATTTATTGATTCTACTCCACAACAAGCTCCAGTTTTTACTACACACTTACAGAGCTACGATAAACTAATTGAAGGACAACATGTATTTTTAGAAGCCCAAGTTGAACCTAGAGCTGATCCTAATCTACGGGTTGAATGGTTCAAGAATGGAATATCTCTTACAACGGGTGCCCGAATAAAAAGCACATTTGACTTTGGACATGTGACTATGTCCGTAAACGGTTTGCGAGGTGATGATTCTGCTATTTACACCTGTAAAGCGACAAACTTATTAGGAGAAGCTATATCAACTTGTAGTCTTAAGATCGAAGACAAGCATTGGCTATTAGGACAATCTCTTCATCCTGGAGCAATACCTAAATTAGAAGCCCTTGAAAATCCGCCAGAAGTGGTACGTTCTACTTCGGAACCTATTTATGATACTCCCATATTTATATCACATTTGAACAACGTGGAATGTGCCGAAGGTAGCAACGTGCACTTCGAATGTCAAGTAGAGCCGTCTAAAGATCCTACCATGAAAATTGATTGGTTTGTTAATGGAAAGCCGTTACCTAGTGGTTCTAGATATAAAACTACATACGATTTTGGTTTTATATCTCTTGATATTGCTCATTCATACGAAGAAGATTCCGGCATATACACATGTAAAGCTACAAATAAAAAAGGAACTGCCAGCACTTCTGGTTCCTTGCGTTGTACAGGAAAGGAAAGCATATATTTACATACCCAACATCCACAAGGAAAAGCAGGTTTCGATAAAGTCCAAGAAGTGGAAGACGAACTTGCAAATAGATACCAGCGCCAATCTTCAGGTCCTGAGAGTCAGTATCCTAAACCAATATGGACGATTCCCTTAAATCCAGAATTTCAATTATTAGAAGGGCAACCTTTGCATTTGGAAGGAACAGTGGAGCCAAAAGAAGATCCTAATTTAAAAATAGAGTGGTTTGTAAACGGAAAATCACTAGACCATGGTTCCAGATTTAAGTTAACCAGCGATTTTGGATTCGTAACCTTGGATCTTACGGATATTTATGAACGGGATCAAGGAATTTATACTTGTAAAGCTTCCAATAAAGCCGGAGAAGCATTTACGTCGACCACAATATATTGTAGTACTAAGTCTAACTTAATCGAACGTACCCAACATCCTAAAGGAAAAGAAGGATTAGAAAAGATACAAGATCTCGAAGATTCCCTAAACAGGGGAGAAGGTCCCAAGATCGAATCTGAAGAAGGGCATGCACCTGTTTTCACGTCAGAATTTACACATCTTACTAACTTAAGTGAAGGAGAAATTGCTCACTTTGAAGCTGGTCTTACTCCCATCGGAGATCAAACTATGTCGGTGGAATGGTTTTATAATGGAAAAACAATTTCAGCAAGTCATCGATTACGTACTGTGCATGCATTTGGTATGGTTGTAATTGAAATTCTTGGTACTAAAATTGAAGACTCAGGAACTTACACTTGTCGAGCAATTAACAAATGGGGACAAGCAGAACAAAGCGTTACTTTACAATGCACTGACAAATATGATGGTCAAAAGCCCAAATTTACAACACATCTGAAAGATATAGTTGGCCTTAAAGATGGACAATCTGCTCATTTCGAATGCACCGTGGTACCTACCAATGATCCTAACTTAAAAATTGAATGGTTTCACAATGGCCAACCTATGCTGCACTCGTCACGTATTAAAACTGTTTCGGACTTTGGTTTTGTTGTTATGGATATTTCGTATGTAGAAAATCACGATTCCGGAGAATATGTCTGCAAGGCTAGTAATAAATTTGGTGAAGATTACACTCGAGCAACTATATCTGCTTATGGAAGAAGTGGTGTATTTTCGGAATCTTTACAACCCGACTCACTTGCCAAAATTAGAGAACTTGAAAGCCTTCAAGGACATCAGCAACAAACTGCTGCAGCAATTGTTACGGAACCACCTAAATTTGTTACTCAAATTGTTGATGTTACAAAGTTAGTTGAAGGTCAAAGTGCGCATTTCGAAGCACGTTTGACACCTGTAACCGATCCTGACTTGGTGGTAGAGTGGTATTATAATAATCAAAAGTTACCACATGGTCATAGATATCGAACTTTCCATGATTTTGGAATAGTCATATTAGATATTCTTTATTGTTATGAAGAAAACTCTGGCACATACGAATGTAGAGCTTACAATAAATACGGTGAAGATTCCACAAAAGCAGAGTTGAAATGTGTATCAAAGACGAATTTAATCTTGGACTCGCAATTACCGCGGGTAAGTGCTTTGGATGCCAATAAAAGATATGTCGAATTACAGTTAATAATATTTTCAGGGCATGGAAAAGGGTTTGGAAAAAATTCAGACCTTGGAAGATACGCAATTTAAAAGACGAGAAGAGACCGTAGTAGAAGAAAAGGGCAAAGCTCCCGTATTTACAGTTCCATTGGCAAATATAGATAATTTACGAGAAGGAGAAAGTGCACATTTTGAAGGTAGATTAATTCCCACAGATGATCCAAAATTAAAGGTAATTTTGTTTATAGCATGTACATGATATCGTAAGTTCATTTTTGCTTGTTGTTTATAGGTCGAATGGTTCTGGAACGGAAAACCGCTAAGAACTGGCTCAAGATTTCGCACTTTTAATGATTTTGGTTTCGTAATTTTGGAAATATCACCAGTATATCCCGAAGACTCGGGAGAATACTCTTGCCGTGCTACAAATGACTATGGACAGGCAGTTACCACCTCGACAATGAAAGTACAAGGAAAACGAAGCATCATTTTAGAATCTCAACTTCCTAAAGGAATGGAGAGTACGATCGATAAAATTGCAGAACTTGAAGGTTTGGGAAGTGGACAAACGCCAATGTCACCACAAGAAGATAGTGGAAATCCACCCGAATTTATTACTACACCTTCGGATCTCACTTTATCCGAAAATTCTGTTGCACACTTTGAGTGCAGATTAATCCCAGTAAATGACCCAAGCATGCGAGTAGAATGGTATCACAATGGTAAAGCTCTTTGGGCTGGATCAAGAATTAAAACAATAAACGATTTTGGATTTGTCATTCTTGAAATTGGTGGTATTTATCAGCGCGATTCGGGTTTATATACATGCAAAGCAACAAACAAGCATGGAGAAGCTACAGTATCATGTAAATTACAAGTGAAAGGACGACAAGGAATTGTTCTGGAACCTCAACTTCCTACAAATTTCCGATCAGGTACACAAAGTATTCAGAAACTTGAAGAAATTTTACATAAGAGAGACGAAATTATACAAGACGACGAAACACCTAACCCGCCCAGATTTATTGTTGAAATTAAAGATAACGTCGACGTTCCTGAAGGCGGTCCAATACATTTTGACTGCCGAGTTGAACCGTCCAGTGATCCGACTATGAGGATCGACTGGTTCCACAATGGGCGTCCATTCGCTACCGGTTCCCGAGTCCACACGGTAAACGATTTTGGATTCATAGCGATGGATATGGATTATTCGTATTCTCGCGACGCAGGAGAATATGTTTGTAAAGCAACAAATAAATGGGGCTCGTGTACTACAAAAGCCATTGTTACTTGTACAACCAAACAAAGTATTGACAGAGAATCTCAATTACCATTAGGAATGAGTGCTGAAAAATTGAAGGAACTAGAAAAAACCACTCCAGTTTCTGCACCTCCTAAAGAAGATGCTCCAATGGGACCACCTAAATTTATAACTTATATTGAATCGGTAACAGTTGAAGAATCTGAATCGACTCATTTTGAATGTAGAGTAGAACCAAAGGAAGATCCAAAACTAAGAATTGAATGGTACCGCAACGGAAAACCATTGCCCATGGGACATCGTTTCAAAAACGTATTTGACATGGGTTTTGTTTCCTTGGATATTTTGTATGTGTATGCAGAAGATTCGGGAGAATATGTATGCAGAGCAGTAAATGAATATGGAGAAGATTTCACCAGAGCAAATATTTCGTGCAAACAATTGCCAAATATTATCTTACAAAATCAAGTTCCTAAGGGAATGAAAAGATCAGAAACACTAATGCAGATGGAAGCTGCTATTAAAAAATATACATCAGAAATTCATCTTACAGAGGATGATTTGTTTGATGCAGATAAAAATCAGCCTCCTCGCTTTGTTACCCAAATTAAAACACAAACAGATTTAGTTGAAATGCAATCTGCCAAATTTGAATGTCAACTTGCTCCAGTAGGTGATCCAAACATGAAAGTTGAATGGTTCCTAAACGGAAAACCGCTACCGCACAGTAAGTTCTACATTTGTTTATATTGTAATAATTATTTAAATTACCAAATGCTTATTTTTCACAGAAAATCGCTTTACACCTATTTACGATTTCGGTTACGTAGCCATGAATTTTGGTTGGGTATATCCCGAAGATAGCGGAGAATATTTATGTAGAGCAACCAACTTATATGGTATGGACGAAACGAGAGCCATAATTAAAACTGCTGGAAAACCTGGAATTATTTATGATTCTCAATTACCAAAACACATGAAGAGTATAGAAAAAATAAGAGAACTCGAGGCCGCTTGGCAAACGTGAGTATTTTTAATTGTATTTACTGATAAATTTCTCATTTAATATTCTAATAGAGTGCCGGAGGAATTAGAAGAAGAAGCTAAACCGCGATCCGCACCTGTATTTGTCAGCAAACCTGAACCTTGCACGGTGGAAGAAGGAGAATGGGCACGGTTCTGCTGCCGAGTAACAGGTCATCCTCGGCCAAGAGTAATGTGGTTAATTAATGAAAATACCGTGGTTAACGGTTCGAGATACAAACTTACATACGACGGAATGTACCATATGGACATACCAAAAACACGTCAATACGACACTGGAAAAGTTAAAGTTATCGCAAGAAGTTCAGTAGGTGAAGCCAGTTCTGAGACGGAACTCAAAATTATACCTAGACACGATGACTACAGAAATGTTTTGAAAAATGCACCAAGACGTAAGTTCATCTTTAGGGTAATCTCGAATCGATTTAATAACAAAGAACCGACTGTAACTTTAGCGAGTGATTATTCTCCTACATATTATATTAATTTTTCAAGTCTGTTCTTGTTTATTAGATATTTTTATTATATTATTAAGTATTTATATTCACAATTTACAACAACAAAATTACTAATGAAAGAATACACCAAAACGAATAACTACAAAACTATTAACTAGTACGATATATTACCGCTATCAAAAGACATGCAAATTAACATAATTAACACAAACCATTAAATTTACACTTATTACTTACACTCCTGACCTCTTCCTCTCCAAGATGCTTGGACAACTGACATCAAGCTGTTTTATTCATGCTTAATGACGACCAGGATCTGTAAGGTATGAAAATATAAGTAGGTATATCACCCTCAATTTTTGTATATTATGTCATGCATGTCTATATTATATGGAATAAAAATACTATGTGTAGAAATTTGTAAAATGTAAAAACTATACCACTGTTTTTCTGCTGCATAATATTTCTAGTCGGTGCATTAAATAAATCTATTCAGCAAAATATCATTTCAGTTAATTGTTAATGCGGGCTCTTGAAATTTCTTGCCAGTAGTAAAGCTTCTTATTTGTAAGGTTCCAATTTTTTTTCTAAGGAAGCATTCATTTTTCAGTATTAGTATTTGTACAATGTAAAAATTGATACATTTAATCATCCCACAATATCATAAACATTTTATAATCATTATTTCTACGTTCTACCTTCCGTCCAGACTCTGACGAGCCCCAATTATGTCTCCCCTTACCATAACCGGCAGCTCCGATTTATTTAAAATGTATGACAAATAATTTTAATTGCGAACCACATGCAATCTTCGATAGACGTCGGTAGTGTGTCAGAAAAAGAATTTATATCAGTTTTTTAATTTCTGTTTTACGTGTGGGTTAATACATTTTTTACAAGTTTATTTTTTATACCGAAGAACTTGAAATCACGTGTATTAATGAAAGAAATGGAACCTTACATTGTGTTTGTAGACGCAGTGTCCATGACTTGACTTGACTACTGAATTTAATAAATACGTTTTAACAAAAGAGATTGCAAAATTTCTTTTTTGGTTCATAATTAATATCAAGTAAAAATTTAGTCCGTCATTTTTTATCTTGTTTGTTGTGGCTGTAAGTGCTAATGATTTTGTATTAACTACCGCTAAGAAATATATTACTAATACATTTGTGTTTAGCTTGGTACGATATTGATTCTGGCGAATATCAAAGAGCCCGTGACAATAATGAACTAGAGCGTATGTTCGATGAGCGCAATGCTGCCTTCCAAGAGTCAGGACGTCAACATACAGTTAATATTCAACCAAAAATGTTTAAAGAACCTGAGACAGAATGGCAACAAAATGTAAAGCATAAGAAAAATGAAAACTATTTCAATAAACTGCACGAAGTAGAAAATGAACAAGTAACTAAAGAAGTTAAGTTACGAGAATCTACTCATCAATTTGCTATTCCCGGCGAGAAAGTTATGCAAGGTTCTATGGCTAAAGGCATGGCACAAAAATACCAAGAAACTCTGTAAGTTATTTATTGAAGTAAAGCGACGACATAATTTTTACCTAATTTTTCTTTCAGAGAAAAGCAACCAGAAGAACCAATTATACCACACGCACAGCAAGTTAAACTCAGAAAAACGGAGAAAGGAAAGGAATTAATAAATGTCGAAGAAGTTGAAATTGACTCTAAGAAAGGAAGATATCCACCAGATCCAACAGAGTCGGCTATACATGGCCGGGAAGTATATGTTACAAAACAGAAACAGACACAAAAAGAACGAAAAGGTGATCAGGAAATTACCCGTCATATTACAGCTACCGAAACAACCGATGTAGAACATAAAGGTAAAACACAAGAACGCATTGTACAAGGACAAGTACTTCCTTCCACTCCGCCAGTATTCACGAAAAAAATTCAACCCTGTAGAGCTTTTGAAAGCGAGCAAGCTCGTTTTGAAGTTGAATTTGATGGTGATCCGTTACCTAAAGTTAAATGGTTCCGAGAAGATTTTCCCATCACTAGTTCTCCAGATTTCAAGATTTACACGTTTAGCACCAAGTCAATACTTGTCATACGTCAAGTATTTAGTGAAGATTCTGCAGTATTTAGCGTGATTGCCGAAAATCGAGGTGGCACCGCAAAGTGTAGCGCTAATTTAGTGGTAGAGGAACGCAGAAGTCAAGCCAAAGGTGGTGTAGTACCGCCTAGCTTTGTTACCACTGTACAAAGTGCACGTGCAACTTCGGGCCAACTGATAAGATTTGATGCCCGCATTAATGGAACCAAACCAATCGATGTACATTGGTTGAAAAATAAGAAGAAGATTATACCCGATATTCGTTATAAAACCCTCGAAGAGGACGGTGTTTACACTTTACTAATTATTGAGGTTGTACCAGAAGATTCTGGAAAATACGAATGCGTTGCAATTAATAGCGGAGGAGAAGCAAGGTGTGAAGCAGAATGTGTTGTTCAAGCACCATCGACTCCGTCAAAAACATTTAAACAAACTACACCGGACACGGAAAAAGCTCCTTCGATAGTTGAACCTTTAAAAGATCACACAATCAGAGAAGGCCAAGTGGTAGCTTTCCGTTGCAAAATTTTAGCAAAACCTGTACCTCAAATAAAATGGCAAAAGGGTGATAAAGTTATTAAACCCTCTAAATACTTCCAAATGATTAAAGAAGGAGATATATATACCTTAAGAATATCAGAAGCTTTCCCAGAAGATGAGGGCGTTTACAAATGTGTTGCTACAAATCCCGCAGGAACCGTCACATCTCAAGCTAATTTAAAAGTACTAGCTCCTGATAGCCAAGATGTGTTGCCATCTCTAACTCCTTTAAAAGATGCAATCGTACCTGAAGGATCACCAGCTCAATTCAAAACAACTATATCTGGAAAACCGAAACCTACAATTCAATGGTTAAGAGAAGGATTCCTAATACCAGAATCTCCAGATTTTCAGGTAACTTAATTTACTATTAAAAAATTAAATCTAACATAATATACTATGAGAGCTTAAAAGAACAAGTTAAAGTAAAAGAAAGACAGAGTATGTGTATACTTTAATTTGATTGCTTTATGTAATCTAATCTCTGTGTGAATTAACAATAAAAAGAATCATATTCAATATCATAATGAAATATGAAATTTTTTTAATGTATTACGTACAACTAGAGCTTTTGATTAAGAAAGTTTTTTAAATTGAATTAAGGTTATTAAGAAGAGGGGTGGGGGTAAGCAGTGGTGGGGACCCTGCCCTATGCTAAATACATAGGATAATGTATCCAATTTAGTTCTAAATGTTATTCATTTAAAGAGTTTTGGTCAGTTAAACTATTTTTTCATTCATTTTAAAAAACTTTTCTTGATACCTAATTATCAAATCTTGATAGATTTTTTTCTATTTTTTAGAATCAAAATTTAATTTTCTCTAAAACTAAAAACAGAACTTTTTTGAAATTTAGTACACTTATTTGTAAGACTTTCATAAATATTTTGGCGAATTTTTGTAAAGCTGACATTTCTGATTGTCGAGGTAATGACAAACCCGTCTCGTATAATATAAAAACGTAACTTTAACATTTTTTATTTCGATAACTAAAAGGATTTTTAAGTTCAAACTTTGCCAGAATTTTCTTTGTAATGCAAATAATATACTGTACAAATTTCAAAAACTTCACATATACTTCGATTTCCTTCTTAACAACCTTAAATAAAGCGGAATACAAACTATAAGACTCAGTAGTCTTGTATCAGTATTACAATTTATTAATTCTACTTACAAATTTGTGAAATATTAACCTTAAAAAATGCAATAAATTTAAATCATGCAGTTTAACAAATAAATCGTAAGTTTTGCAATTCCTTTTAAAAGAGTAAATTGAGTTAAATGTAGTATCCTTCGGCTGTTTCCCTTCAAAGTAGGAAAGAAAGCCAAAGAATATTCTGAAAAAGAACAATTTTAGCTTTCTTATGAGAAGTTACTTCGGTTACTTCACAATTTAATTTTGAAAAATCGACGTTTTGATGTAAATTTCACAAGTTAGCTTCATGTTCGCTTTAAAAAATCATTCAATTGCCGGTACGTGTGCGCTACCTGAGTCATAGTAACCGAATTTAGATGGAGAGAACCGATCGACCGCGCACCATACACCACGATACGCGAAATCATTATTTTTATTGAAATTTTCTAAACTCCGGTTTTTTCTAACTCAAGGTGTGAAAATGCAACAGGTTTGCTGTTTAAAATACACGTTTGGAACCTGATTCGTTCACATTTCTTCTTTGTGTTTTATTTATTTCTTTTTCTAATTTCTTGTGTTAGCACTAAAGTCCCACAGACCGACGTGGAAAACCGCGTCAGCGTAAATTTTTGTTTTCTTAACCTCGACGCCAAATATACATCACCAGATGAAGAAAATTAAAGTGCCTGCAACACCAAATCCTTTACATTAGTCACTCTGCTACGCTACGCTAGGTGGGGAGAGAACGCGCTTCCTTTCACTGCATACGGGCGCCGGGGCCACATCCTTCGAGTTCCTACATTATCGAGTGCATTTGCGATCCGACGATTGTAATTATTAACACAGGGGTTGGGAAAACAGCCCGGAGCTACCCGAAAGACGTGCAGAGGGTAAGTTTTCCCTGCACCTGACATTGGCAAACCTCGGATCTCAGCATTCGAATTTCGTAATTTTCGAGTTGCGTTGTGCCCGGGCAGGCTTTCAATTATACAGTGATTTTCAAATGCGGCCGGAGTCAGTCGAAGTACGGATGGTGGCGGTTGAAACGTCGGATCCAGGTCAAATACATTTTGAAAATATTTTTTGAAATTTTGGAAACACTACTGGATTTTCCGTAAATTTCAGTTTTTATATGTACTATTTAGACCATTACCTATCACCCAGTGAAAAAATTTCGTCGAAATCTGTAACCGTAGTTTACTATACCGGCCCCCGTAAATATTGTTATTATACAGCTATGATATTTTTTTAATATTAGTATTCAACTCTCTTGTGTTATTTATACTTTATTTAAAGACTTCTGCAAAGTAAACGATAGCAAAAATCAATAAAATATGATCCAAAGTATGTATTTCCTTCATCCTACTAGTTTTCAAATCGCAATATTATTATTATTCTTTTCAAAAATTTTATTAAAATATTTTTAATACAACCCGCTGTATTTTAAAGGTTATATTTTACAATAAGTGACATATTAAAATACACCTATGGTGTTTATAAATTTTAAACTGATACAATCATGTCGTAGATACAAATTTGATAACATCTATCATTACTTTCACATAAAAGTTAAATTCCAATTTATCATATAATATGCAAAAATACAATTATTATTGTACATTATAGTAATTTTTATAAGTTTGTGTATGTCAATCAGTGCTTATAGCATTGCATGTTCTGGTGACACTTCGTTATGTTGAACCGTTGTAGTCGCATAGTGTTCAAAATTTTGACTACGCTGTTACATTGCGTATGATTTGGTCAATCCTAATCATGTGTTCAATACAATAGATTTTCAAACACCATAATAATATATAAAATCGAAGTTACTTATTATTGAAGTTGGCAAATAAACAGTATGTTGTAAATTTATATCATAGAACGTACCTACTCAGACACATAATATTATAAATAATATATTGCGATAAAACTTCCTAAAAATCCCTGGTTTCGGTACCATAAATGCGATAAACTCTTCCAATAATTTTAAATCCCCCTGGTTTCGATTCCAAATAAATGCGGTAAACTATACAATAATTTTAAATCCCTTGTTTCGGCACCAAATAAATGCGGTATATTTTCCAAAATTTCTAACTCCCTGGTTTCGGGTCGCAATCAAATTTTAATTAATATTTAATACCACATTATCATCAAAAATCACACACTTTATTTTCAAATATAAAATCAAAATTTTAAACTGATATGCCCAAATATGGACTCTAAAACTGGAGCGTTTATCGACGCGTCCATTCGCGTTGACTTTCGGCATTAAAAAGCTAATAATCACCTTAAACAAATACCAACATAAACAATTTAAATAAACATAACTTCTACAGGATGAAACACAAACAATTTACAATCATAATTAAAATAAAACTACCCCCTTCATAATTATACAAAAAATACATGACAATATATATTTCTATCAAAGAATTAAGTACTTATCGCCCTTTTACTATTTTATATTTTTAGCACAACTCATTCAATTATAAAAGTTTCCACAAAATTACATTAGTTTTAAGAAATAATAATTTAATTCTGAATGATTCATACCAGAACGAAATTTTTTTCTGCTTTAATATATTGTAATGTCCCGGGGTTATTATTTCTTAAAATTTAAAAAACACAAGTCGTCCACCCGGAATCGACTTTAAACTGTAGACCTCCATACTTTGTCGGTAGCAGCGAAAGAGGCTGATATTCAAGGATAGCTAGAAAAAACAAGGGCTAAATTAAAAAGTTTTTCATTGAAGATCTTAAGCACACTCACTAAGTCAGAACTTAGGCTATTCATTCCAGCATAAAAACATTGCCTCACATTCTCTGTTACTATTTTGGTATGAAAAAAGCGCAGAGATGTAGAATGTCCAAAAATCCTCGTAGCCGAAGTAACATTTGATTTGAAAAAGAGATAAATTGGTATAATAAAAAAATAATAACAAATAATAATGCAAAAGTGATTCTCAATCGAAGGTTACGAAGACCAATAACAAGACTATTTCAAGACTAATCTCCACTACTATCTGTTCAATGTAAAACCAAGATATGTATAGGTACTTATTTAATAATAAGTAGATACAAATGTTTAACAGCAACCGTCAAACTCAAAATGTTATTTATGTGCATATGGAAACACGAAAAAATGCAATGGCACCCAGACATATTTGGCAAAATTTATACGAATTATGTGTATAAATATCGATCAGGTTTATACACACCGAAAGAGATAATTTTGTACCCGAACTTAAGCAAGATGTCTGGAATTTTAGCATTTAGTGGAGATCACTAACGCGATAGAGCATGAGATAATTACCGATTCTCCTCCCATTAAACAACACAGTTATCCGGTATCCTCAATTAAGGAAAATAATAAATGAGGAAATTTTAAAAATGTTAGCAGACAAAATTATTAAGCCTTCAAAATATTCTTGATCGAGTCCTATACATTTTGTTCCGAAAAAAATGGAACATAGTTGTTTTTCGTAGACTATCGCGAACTTAATTTAATAACAAAATAAGACTCCTTACCCCTTCCGTTGATTAGTTGGATCCTTGATGAGCATATTAATAGGTTCTTATGAAGGTGTCTTCTCCTACCGCTTTTATGGTCCTTGGAAGATTGCTTCATTTTCTACGTAATATGTCCTTTAGTCTAACCAACGCTCTTGTGACATGGCAGCGTTTCATAAAAAAAGTTTAAACTGCCGATCTTACTCATTAACCTTAGTTAACCTGAACAATATTATTAGTATTTCTAAAGATTTTAAGTTTCATCTGGAGATATTGGAGCAGGTTCGACTGCTAGACTCGCGATAAGTCGTGATACTGTCGACCCCAACCTAAATATCTGGAATATGTCATAGATCGAGATGATTTAAAAGTTGAACCCGTTAAGGTCACGGCTATTTTGAATGTTTCAGCCCCTAAAAACGTAACAGAGCTGCAACTTTTTGTTCTTATGGTTCAGTGGTATCGACAATTTAGTTAAGATTTTTCTACCCTTCTTGCTCCTTTAACGAATTTGAAATTGTCACGTAAATTACCAATAAGAAAAGTATAACGGATCGATGGTATATTTTTTTAATCTTAGGATTAATTGGTAATGCTCTTGGCTAGCTCGATAAAACGATAGAGAACAACAACAAATTCTTTTTATTCTACTAAAGAAATTGGAAGTGCTAATATACCTGATGCTTTCACATGTTTGTGCGTTAGAAACAATGCAACTAAGAAGTTTCGCCTTATTCAAAATTAATCCCAACTTAGAGAAAATCTTGAACCGTGACTGTCCAACAACAGTTTATGTAGCTGTGAAATCTAAAAGTGCTAAAAAAGAACAATCGATAATGGACACTTGTAAATAAGGCCTCTGATCACTTTCAGCATGCGTGAAAACTAACTCTATCGGATCGAAAACAGACCACCTTGTTAGCTTGTCTGCAAGAAGACCTTCAATATACATAGGTAGAACCTGAACGGGAAGATCGGCAACAGCATTCAATGTTTCGTT
Source organism: Cantharis lateralis (assembly GCA_963170105.1). NCBI lineage: Eukaryota > Metazoa > Arthropoda > Insecta > Coleoptera > Cantharidae > Cantharis > Cantharis lateralis. The sequence goes on along the minus strand of OY720624.1, from coordinate 53,164,114 downwards.
ACGAAAATATGTCAACCTGCAGTAAGCTAGATCAAGGTTTAACAAAAATTTTAGATTATTAAGTAGAGGGTAATAATGATTAGATTGAAATTCCGTCTCTTCCACTGCAATACAACTAAACTTAATGTTACTGTTAATACAACTAACCCACGTTGGAGATTTGATAATAAATTACCTCTGATTATGGTCACTTCATCCAGTTCGCACGGCTTGTTAGTTAGTTTGCTGTACTCCAAATTTTCCATTACAGAAACATTTAAAACCAATATTTTGTCCACATCTTGAGTTTTCTTCTGAATCTCAGACATCAATCTAGACTAATAACCTGGTGGAAAAACTTCTTTAGTTGTCTCACCACGTCGTCCCAATCACAGAATAAGTTTTTCCTAGAACGATACCACGTCTGACCATCGCCTTTAAACAACTCCACTGAAGAACGAAATTATTGGGATTTAGTTACCTCTCTAGCTTTCCGCAATTCCTCGATTCTCTCAATAAAAGGCGTAACACTACTTCTATCATCAAAATAAACATTCCATTTAAAAATAGGGGGAATATTAAAACCGAGAGAGTAAGGTTCGGATTTGTAGTAGGCACTACCACTCAACCGACAAAGTATAAAATTCATGTTGAAATTATCCGCTTGCTACAATGAGTTCCTGTCTAACATATCACTGTTTGTTTAGCTTCATGGTGAAGCTATAACAGTTCGTGAATTGTGAATATCTTCATGAAAGGATACTCGCCTGGAATCTGCGCGAATTCTACTAAATAAATCTTCAACCCCACCTAAGCGTCTAATTAATTCTCCGACATTACGTCGGAGTAAGATTAGTAAGATTTAAATTTTCGAAAACTATGAAAAAACTATTCTGTGCTATTAGTAAAAGATTGGCTACGGATAAAGAGAGTGTACATTAAGATTACGTATTGATTGAAAAGGTTATATTTATTCCCTCACTCTTTATGATACCTAAAATATATATAAAATATTTAAAATTATACTAGTTAAATAAACGTAATTAAACAATAAGTTTTAATATTTCGCAGACTTTTCGTCTGCTTCGTCAGAAAATATCAAATTGATAATATCTAAGATAATTGAAAATATCAAATTGATATTTTCTATCATATAAATAAAATAATATTCTAAATATCAAATTGATATTTTCTGACGAAGCAGACGAAAAGTCTGCGAAATATTAAAACTTCTTGTTTTATTACGTTTATTTAACTAGTATAATTTTAAATATTTTATAATTTTCTCACTAGTTAATAATTTTGAAGTTCCTAAAATATATAGTTAAAGTTCTTACGGTGAGTTTCAAGAAACCAATATACTGCAAATATTTGTTAGATAATTATATATATTTACTGCTTCTTATGAACCACTTCAAAATTATAATAGTAAATAGTTTTCATTCCATATAACATTATGATACTTTCAAGTCAAGATCGTTCTGCACGTTTTTAGTATTTTTTGTGGAATTTAAAATAATAACAAATAAAACTCTTTCTTCAAACTGTATTTAAGTTAATCTATGTTAATTAATACATTTGTACAGTAGCGGTCATAGAAATTGCATCGGAATTATTTTTTGATTTTTTAAAATTGAGTCAAATTAGTCAAATTGACTCGCTTGACTCAATTTTAAAAAGTTAAAAAATGATTGTTACCATAATATATACCTACAGTAATCTCGTAAAATTTGAAACAAACTTAGAATCACACGAGCGGACGGGAGAGACTATCTTTAAAAAAATTTATTTCAAATGAAAAAAAAATTTAATTAAATAATGTAATGTTGATAAAAGTTAACTTAATCATGAAATAATACACTTATAAAAAATGTAGGCTTGCTCATTTTTTGGTAAATTAGAAAAAGCTGCTTCAAAGTTACAGCGATTTTTATATACTCGTACTGTGATCCTTACAGGCCTCTCCCGTCTTTTAGATGAATATTCTCAGAAATCCTCAGACACGTCAACCCAATTTTTTTAAATGTTACTTTTTCTGTTGTTTCAAATTTTCTATCGTGCATTGTTTTTGAGCCGTGACGTCACCGTACATTTTTTTAAATTGCAACCTTTATTTTTCTTTGTGGATTTAGACAGAGCACAATTTTACGAGTATCAAAATTTAGGAAAAGTTTTCGAAATTTGCCTTCCCAAAATTACGAAATTGCGATTAATAAACGACTGTCATAAATGAAAACAAAATTAAGGTTATTACACAATTGAAGTAAAGAAATTCCTGTAAGGGGTCGTCCTTTAATCACGTGAGGTTTTTTATGCTCTTTTTTTACCCCCCATCCCCCATTTTCTGTATATTTTCCTGCTGAAAAAAGTATGCTCTATCCAAATCCGTAAAGTAAAATAAGGGTTGCCGTTTAAAAAAAGACGTACGATAACGGCATCATTCAAAAACAAGACACGATAGATGAGTGTAGAATTTGTTTTTAAGGGGTTATGCCTACTTAGGAGGTCAAGAAAATGCGACTATTTGTTGTTTTTTTTTGGAAAAGTGTATATATTTTATGGCACAACAATTATTTTATTCAAAAGAACATTATTTTAAAAATACAATGTAATTTTTTTGTACAAAATTATTAAAAATTTATCCATCTACAGCCGATGTTCGACGACCCTATTTTAAAAATGCATTTTGCGGTGGGCAAATCTATGCGGAATCGGTTCATCAAAAATCAAAAATTCAAAAAGATATCGTAAATACATAAGTTTATCTCGTCCTTAACGGAGCCATTTTTCTAAAAGTTGAATTTTGACAAAATGGCAGATGTTCAAAGTTACCATTCCGATTTTTGTAAAAAAAAAGAGTTACTTTTCACCCATAACATAAAAAATACGCATTCAAATAAAAAATCCCTCCGTTAAGGACAAGATTTTGATGTCTAAAAGAAGTACACAAAATTTAAAATGGATATCTGCACTAGTTTTTGAAATATGTTGCCCACCGACTTTGAAAATGTAGTTTTTCAAAAACGGAGATTGAAGTTTTAAATGCAGTTTACACTAAAGTAAAGTAAAATTATAAAAAAATATTTTGCAACCCTAACCAATAATTATTTATGACCCGTGAAAACTAGAAACGTTCTAGAAATAGTTGTCATAAGTTTTGTGCTTATGTGTCATAAGTGTGGCAAACATAATTTTTACTCATAGGCGAAAAACAATAAATTAGTATATACTAAGTTACTACACGCAATGCTGTATATCAAGCAGTATAACTTTGTTAACAATAATCAGATCGATGTAAAATTTTTACCAAACATGGATAACATTATATTCTTCAAGAAAATGAGGTTTTCGAAAAATCGATTATTTTGAATTTCTAAGTAGGCATAACCCCTTAAATTAACATTTTATAACATTTTTTAGAGTGTAAAGAAATTCGATAATGAGTTAAAAAAATATTTTATATTTAGAATATAGAGTTGATGTCAAATCAAAGAAAATGGTTTTAAGCGGAAGAAAAACTATAATTATTATGCGAATATTAATCCCACTAAACCAAATCTGTACATCTTCTTGTAATAAAACTAATTTAATTCGTTTAAAACAAAGAACTTCGTAATAGTCTTCGATTTTTCGATGAAATTTAGATCTTGATTTAAAAACTATATCACTCTTATAAAGTTTAAAGCAGTTACCCTTGCTGAGTTACATTTTATTTTTAGATATAGTACTTTTTCGTCCTAAAATATAAGTTATTTCTCAGAACAGAAGATTTTTTAACAAAAAATCTGTCTGCCATTAGAGGGGTACGAATGATAGACAGGTTCCTGAACTCAATTAACTTGCTAAAAATATATTTCTGCTAAAATTTCTAATTTTATAAAATTAATTTGTTCCTATAGAAGTAAATTTTATAAATATCTTTTATCTTATAATTTTTCTTAATGTTTTGTTAATCAAAATTTAAAATAATCTTTCATAATGAAAGACACAAATTTATTTCTTATTTACATAATAATAATATATAAAATTTATATATTTCTTAATTTTTATTAAAATTGAATTAATAGGTTACCTAATATTGTCTGTGTCAAATTAAAATAGAACAATAAATTATTTTCTAAGATCTATTAAAAATACCTATACATTATTTTGCGCACGGTTTACATTTTTGTGGGAAAAGAATTTGTGTTTTAATTTATGTGCCTGTTTTATTTGCACAATTTCATTTAGTTTTTAGTGTTGACTAATTTATGCCATTATTTTCAGATGATTTACGAAGGTAACAATGCAATCCTGTTAATTGCAAACACCTACGAAGAAGATACTGGAACATTTACAGTAAGGGCAACAACTTCGGCCGGTCAAGTTGAACGGTCAGCAAAACTGATTGTTAAAAGTAAGAAATAATTTGTTTGATTTTAATTACATGATTTGTTATTTCAAATTATGTGTGCATACCTATACCATATAGGTATTATTAGTTATAAACAGAAATTTAAAGAACCGCTGCGCTCACTAGAATGAATACCAAACAAATAGTAAATTTCACGTAAATGCTTGTTAAATAAATACTTAATTAAATAATAATATAATGTTAACACTTCTAGTCGCTAAAAATGTTCAGTGTATTGTTAATTTTTAATAATTCATCACTTGAAATTTACATTCTTGTAAATCGTCTTAAAATGGGTGGTTGTCTATTAATTGTTCAAGTTCCAAGTGATAATATAATTTTATGGGAGTGAACTTTCGGCTTAGCTCTCACTTAATAAAACAAAGAGAATTGTGCTTGTGTACTTAATTTATATTGTAAAAATGTATCGTTAACGCATTATTAAAATAAAAGGCTGTTATAATGATTATACTTGAGTTTTCAATTTCATCACACTAGAAAAAAATAAAAGAAAGAATATTAAAAATGTTTCTACAGAAAGTCAAAATACTTTTTAAATCCCAAAATAGTTTATTTAAAATATTACTATATACATAACGTACATAAAACGGTTTTAAATAAAAGTGCTAAAATTTAAGTTTTAATCGAAGTAAAAAAAGACAAAGTTACTAAAAAGTAACATAATTCGAAACATATTATAATCAAGCTAATAAGTGAGGCACTAGAAGAAGTATCTCTGGAAATTGTTGATAATAAAAAGATACGTTCGTGTGTATTTTTTACTACGAGGTGTAGGTACCTACTAAAATTTTGAGTTAACAATACAACCACGTCTGTCGGTGCTATTTTGGTCTAAAACTTAAGTTAAATACAGTAGAACATAAATATGTATGTTACGATGTAGGCTCGTGTGCATCATGACACACGCTTAGAACTATTTTCAACTTGATGTGTATTACATTACCGTTCTAAATTAGGAGACCCCCAAAAACTTCAAACTAAAATCTTGCCAATGATTGCAATCTCTTAAAACGAAAGTGGGCAATGGGAATCGGCATGAATAGTTTCTTTAATTATAATAAAAATACAAGTAAAGGAACTTTTATTTAAATGGCAATAAATTCTCAAGTACAAATATTTTGAAATGGAAAGTTATGAAATAAAATTGCGTAAATTTATTGCGGCACATTTTCGAGCATTTGGATTACAACCAATTTGTGATTTTCGCAAATTGGCTCTTGTCCAAATATGAAACAGGTGGTCGTCTTGGTTCAACAAAAATGCACCCCAGTCAAGTTCTTGCTTGTCCAAAATATTATGTACCCATCGAACGTCAAAAATCATTACAATAAGTTGAACACAGTTCTACAATAAACTTAAAACTAACAGTTCTTAAAGGGTATAATAAATTGAGCACTTAACTAAACTAAATTTACATAAATTTTCACAACAACAATAATTATTATTTTCAATCGTTATCAAAAGTAATATTGAATTAAGTACCTACATGCAAAAAATATCGATCAAAAAATTATTACATTTGGTAAAATATTAAAATATTAAAAATAAATTAATTAAAAGTATGTACGAAGTCGATGTAATTTCATGTACAAGCACAACTGTTTAATAAATACAATAATTATTATCACTTGGAAATTATACAAATTACCTACCTATTAACCTACATAAGTATTTACAAAAAATGTTATAAAACAAGTACAAATAAATTTAAATTAAATAATAATAACAATAATTTGTTTTAAAATAATAAAAACATTTTTTTACAAATCGAACAAAAATACGAATAATATTATTTATTGCAACTATGTGTTATGGTGTTCTTATAACATTCACTGCACTAATTCACTGAAGTTCCACGCGACATACTAAATGTTAAGATTGGTGAGATGCAGTGAAATAGTTAATTCTCCCACCCTATTATTTTTTAAAGTTTAAAAGATTGTGTTCCAGCCTGCAAAGACCAATACGATGAATCATAAAACTTAATTCTGAATTATAGATCCTGAAAATAACTCAAGTTACCAACCACGAATTCATCTCCTACCTGTGTTTTAATAATAGATTTTTCTTATTTACAACAGAAACAAAAATTATTGCACCTATTCAATTTTTCAAACGGAATTTATATTCATAAATAACTTACTACATCATAAAATAACAATTTACAAAGTAGATGCGTTTGTCATAGTCACTTTTCTCCGCTAATTTTAGGACTTCATCGTACCCAATTTGTTATAACCTAATATTATTAAAATAATTCAATGATTAACACATTTGTTCCACGCCAAAGTTTGATATTTTTCAACCTATCCATCAATTGTCTTCTTTTTTTACTATTTTTATCTTAAGTTTTATATTCAAGAAATATTTACAGTATTAAAAGTTTTCGAATTATATTAACCTTTTTAAGAGCTACCCCATATTATTTTTTCCACCCATGCTCGTATTTAATAAAAAAGATTAAATCATAATAATATTTCTTACAATAATCAACCATTTTTTAAATATATCATAAACAACAATATACAATAAAAATAGCTTTTAAGCGAACTCGAGACACTTGGAAATTATTGTTCATTTGATATCGTCCGATACGATCAATAAAAATAGGTCTTTGTTATATTAAATCAATTATGTAAATAGGAACTAAAATTTTATAATCAAGAGAAAACTAATTAACAATAAAAATAAATTAATTTTCTTCGCGCTACAATAATTATTCTTATAAATTGTTTTCTATAAATAAATATGAATAGGTATGCACATACAATTTTATAAACTTTTCACGGTACAATTATAATATGTATACCTACCTACTTACTTCGGTAATTATATTTAATTTATTACTGTGGAAAAACTTTTAAAATTAATTTAATTTTATCGCACAACGACATGAATGAACGAGATTTTTATTCGGATTTACTTTTTTTTTATAATACATAATATGCATTATAGGTAGTACATTTCTTAAGTTTTATATTGTTTTACACCCATAAATTGTAATATTACAGAACGTACTGGAAACGTTGTTCGAGTTTCTGTCACCGATCAAACAGATAAATCATCTCTTACTAAAACTCAAACAAGTTTTTCCAAAACAGATGATTCTAGCAAAATTTTCCTTGATAAAATAAATGGAACGCATAAACATGAAGCAACAGATAGCGAACAAATACCAAAGGGAGATGAAAGTTTGCCTTGGAGAACCGACATTAAGAAAATGCATTTACAAAGAACAGATAAAACGGAAAGAAAAGTAACACAACAGGCTCTTCCTTGGACGGAAGAAAAAGTACAACTGAAGAAAGCCCCTAAAGATAAAAAAGATTTACCTAAAGAAACTCTGGAACAAGTAACTTTAAAGCCAACCGTGCATAAAATTCATGAAACTAAAGAAGATGAGGAACAAGTTCATTTGAAAAGCATTCAAAAAGTTGTTAAAGAAGATGAAGAAGATATTAATGATAGAAAGCAGCGAGCACCATGGCAAGAAGTAGAAGACAGTTCCAAACTAGCTCTAGACAGAAAAACTGTAGAATTGAAAAAGTCGCAAGTTGTATCTAAAAAATTACCTCTCGAGGAAGATACTGATAAAAATAAATTGATACCCTGGACCGAAGAAAAAGTAAAACTTAAGAAAACATCTGAAATTAGACCCGATTTAAAAGACACTTCCGAAGAAATAGAATCTGAGTCTGTAAAAGCAACAAGTCACGTAGAAGACATAAATATTTTAAAAATTAATAAAGATACAAAAGAGATTGTAACGGATCAAGTTCAATCTAAACATTGGCGTAAATCACGCAAACTTAGCGTCGAAGAAGAAACAAAATCTTCATTAAAATCTACAAGCATTCCAATTACTGAACTCGACAAAAGAAAACCTGTACCGTGGACCGAAGAAAAAATTAGATTAAGAAATATATCGTCAGAAAGAAGATTATCTGAAAATGTCTTGAAAGACGAAGAAAGCAAAATTACCACTACAAATTTAGAGGACAAGACTATACTTAAAATACAGAAAAGTGCAACTGAAAGTGTAACAGATGATGTTAAAACACAACATTGGCGTAAACCTAGAGACGTTTCTATTGAAAAACCAAAACAAATAACCGAAATACAGAAAGACGAAACTGAAACAAAGAAGGACACGACTGAAATAGACAGTGCTAAAGTTCAACATTGGCGCAAACCAAGAGACGTTTCTACTGAAAAATCAGAACAAATAACGAAAATAAAGAAAGACGAATCCGAATCAACTGAAATTCTAGATGAAAGTGTAACCGAAGCCGCTAAAGTTCAGCATTGGCGTAAACCAAGAGATGTATCCACTGAAAAAACAAAAGAAATCACCAAAATTCGTGACACTACTATTGAAACTACAAAAGATGAATCAAATATTGAAAGCATAGCAAAGACGGAGATACCTTGGACTAAAGAATCTGTGCAATTAAGAAAAACGAAAACAGAACGCAAACAATTTGAAACTTCAAAATTAGAAACAGTTGATCTTAAACATGCAAAAATAAAACCAAAGCAAGATCGTGACGAAATACCGGAAGCAACAGAAATAATTAAAAAACCAGTCTCTAAAATAATTGATGAAGAAATTACAATATTGGATGAAAATGAAATTGATCGACCTATAAAGAAAGATAAACCTGCTCCTTCAAAGGTAACGCCATGGACTGAACAAATTCCACAACTAAGAAGAACGTCGAAAGGAAGAAGATCAATTGAAGTTGAAAAAATAGAAGAAGTTCAATTAAAACCGGTTGTTAAAGAAGTATTAAAAACTTCCTCACAACAATCCGAACTTACCGAAACAAGGGAAACGGTGCAACCACAAGTTGTTAGAGACACCACTTCCGAAACAAAACTGACAAAAACTATCACAGAAACTAAATCTGTTCAAGGCAAAGAAGTAGCAGATAAAGTTAAAGAAACCGAAAAACATTGGCGAACACCGAAAGTTAAACAATCTGAAGTAATTCAAAAAGATTCGGTGGATACAACTACAATCACAACTGAAAAGGTCAAACCTGAAACAACAAAAATTATTCAATCAGAAAGCCTTGAAGAAGTATCAAAGACAGCATTAAAAGAATCGGCGCCAGAATTAAAACCATGGAGAAAACCTAAACTTGAACAACCAATACAGGAAGAAACCTCTAAAGTAAAAGAAGTTGATAAAAGTGTAGAAAAGTCGATACATAAAGATGATGTAAAACGAGAAACTATTACTAAACTAGATGACAAACATAAAGTTACACAAGATATCTCGGAAACTACAACAGAAGAAATGAGAAAAACCGAGACCGCTAAATCTTGGAGAAAATCACAAGTTACACGGGAACAAATCGAAGCCACAAAAGACTCGGAAACCGTAAAACCCGTAGAAAATATTTACATCGAAGATACAATAAAACCAGAAAAAATAGTTGAAAATTTGGACACAAAACCAAAGAAGAAGGAGAAGCCCGAAGAAAAACAAGTAGAAATTTTACCCTGGTCTAAAGAAGCAATACAGCTTAAAAGAACATCAAAAGCAAGTAAACCAGTTGAAGTAAAACCAATTGAAAATGTAATGCTTAAACCTGTTGATAAAAGAGAAAAAGCAGAAATAACTACTACAGAAGATAGCACAATTATCTCCAGTACACAACACGAGAGTAAAACCTTGGATAAACCTAAAAAAGAAATATCAAAAGTAATTAAAGAAACAACCGAAAGAGATAAGCAAACCAAAGAAATTACAAAAAAAGATAATATAGCACCTACCGAAAAAACTTATTTAGTGGAAGAAACTGTAACTGAAGTAGAAGACACGATTGTTTTACAAGTCAAGAAAGACGAAGACAATATTGAGAAAAAATCAGAAGAATTACCTATACAATTAAAACCTAAAGTTATCAAAAAATTAGATAACGTGGTACATGAAATGCAACATAAAGAACAGGTTACCTTAAAACCTGTAGTTCGAAAAGAAAAAGTTTCAGAAATTGCAAACCTAGAAACCGTGGATTTAAAACCAATTCCTAAGCAAGTACCAGAAACTAAAAAGAAATTGATAGAAAAAGTTGAAACTAAAACTGCCGAAACCATTTCTGAATTTACAGAAATCGAAGGTGATAAGTATATTCCGGAAGTTCATGAAAAATACGAAGAAATTGAAAAGAAGCCTAAAGATAAAGTGGAACAATCAACTAAACCTTGGCAAGCAAAAATTGAACCTCAGACTTCTAAAATTGAAGAAACACCTAAGAAACTACTTATTGGTAAAGGAACTATACCTATACGTGAGGAAGATGAAGAGGTTGTACAATTAAAACCAATATCAAAGAAATTGGACCAAGAAATCAAACCCGAAGAACAACCAAAACCGTGGCGTAAACAAGTCAAGCCTCAACCTGTAGAAGTTGAAGAACCAACTAGGAAACTTGTTTTGGGTAAAGGCACAGTACCAGTAACTGAAGAAACTAAGGAGATTGTTGAATTGAAACCCATACCAAAGAAAGTGGAAGAAGATATTAAACCTGAAGAACAACCAAAACCATGGCGTAAGCAAGTCAAACCTCAACCTGTAGAAGTTGAAGAACCAGCTAGGAAACTCGTTTTGGGTAAAGGCACTATACCAGTTACTGAAGAAACTAAGGAGGTTGCGGAATTAAAACCCATTCCAAAGAAAATTCAAGAAGATATTAAGCCTGAAGAACAACCAAAACCATGGCGTAAGCAAGTCAAACCTAAACCTGTAGAAGTTGAAGAACCAGCTGCGAAACTTGTTTTGGGTAAAGGCACTATACCTGTAACTGAAGAAACCAAGGAGGTTGTAGAATTAAAACCCATTCCCAAGAAAGTTGAAGAGGATATTAAGCTCGAAGAACAACCAAAACCATGGCGTAAGCAAGTCAAACCTAAACCTGTAGAAGTTGAAGAACCAGCTGCGAAACTTGTTTTGGGTAAAGGCACTATACCTGTAACTGAAGAAACCAAGGAAATTGTAGAATTAAAACCCATTCCCAAGAAAGTTGAAGAGGATATTAAGCCCGAAGAACAACCAAAACCATGGCGTAAGCAAGTCAAACCTAAACCTGTAGAAGTTGAAGAACCTGCTACGAAACTTGTTTTGGGCAAAGGCACTATACCAGTGACTGAAGAAACAAAGGAGGTTGTCGAATTAAAACCGATACCAAAGAAAGTGGAGGAAGATATTAAGCCCGAAGAACAACCAAAACCATGGCGTAAACAAGCCAAACCTCAACCTGTAGAAGCTGAAGAACCAACTAGGAAACTCATTTTGGGCAAAGGCACTATACCAGTAACTGAAGAAACCAAGGAGGTCGTGGAATTGAAACCAATACCAAAGAAAGTGGAAGAAGATATTAAGCCCGAAGAACAACCTAAACCATGGCGCAAGCAAGCCAAACCTCAACCTGTAGAAGTTGAAGAACCAGCTAAGAAACTCATTTTGGGCAAAGGCATTATACCAGTAACCGAAGAAACTAAGGAGGTTGTAGAATTGAAACCGATACCAAAGAAAGTGGAAGAAGATGTTAAGCCCGAAGAACAACCTAAACCATGGCGCAAGCAAGCCAAACCTCAACCTGTAGAAGTTGAAGAACCAGCTAAGAAACTCATTTTGGGCAAAGGTACTATACCAGTGACCGAAGAAACTAAGGAGGTTGTAGAATTGAAACCGATCCCAAAGAAAGTGGAAGATGATGTTAAACCCGAAGAACAACCTAAACCATGGCGTAAGCAAGTCAAACCTCAACCTGTAGAAGTCGAAGAACCAGCTAAGAAACTCATTTTGGGCAAAGGCACTATACCAGTGACCGAAGAAACTAAGGAGGTTGTGGAATTGAAACCGATACCAAAGAAAGTGGAAGATGATGTTAAGCCCGAAGAACAACCTAAATCATGGCGTAAGCAAGTCAAACCTCAACCTGTAGAAGTTGAAGAACCAGCTAAGAAACTCATTTTGGGCAAAGGCACTATACCAGTGACCGAAGAAACTAAGGAGGTTGTAGAATTGAAACCGATACCAAAGAAAGTGGAAGAAGATGTTAAGCCCGAAGAACAACCTAAACCATGGCGTAAGCAAGTCAAACCTCAACCTACTGAAATTGAAGAACCAACTAGAAAACTTGTTCTGGGCAAAGGTACTATACCGGAAACTGAAGAAACTAAGGAGGTTGTACAATTAAAGCCTATACTAAAGAAAGTTCAGGAGGATATTAAACTAGAAGAACAACCAAAATCATGGCGTAAGCAAGCCAAACCACAACCTGCTCAAATTGAGGAACCAACAAGTAAACTCGTTTTGGGTAAAGGTTCTATACCAGTAGTTGAAGAAACTAAGGAAGTTGTACAATTGAAACCTATACTAAAAAAAGTGGAGGATGATATTAAATCCGAGGAACAAATAACCACACTACGACGTAAATCAAAAGAAACTAAACCTTCTGAAATTAAAGTAGACGAAGAAATGTTGGAATTAAAATCTATGACAAACATAGGACAGAAAGAAGAAACAGTTCCAGAAGTATTATTAAAACCAGTAAAACAACTGCCAAAAGAGGTTAAATTAGAAAAGCCCGAAGAAGTACACCTTAAACCTGTTTCGAAAAAGGTTGTAATAGAAGAACAAAGTTCGACGAGAAAAATAAAACGAAGGCGCCGAATAATAAAAGATCGTCTATTGGATACCGAAGAGGAAATATCATTCGAAGATGAGGAATATGATGATTTCATCAGTGACTCTCCAAAAACAGAACCACTTAAACCTGAACTAATCCCCACCAAATTGGAAGATGAAACTAAAGTATCTTCATACATTACGCCTACTGTAAAATCAGACGCTCAAATAATATTGACCGATAAGGATGTAGAAAATAAAGAAGTGATTACAGTAAAAGAAAAGGAACCAGAGGAAGAAGTATATCAAATTGATATGAAAGTTGATATAACGTCGAAAAAATCTGTTAAGCCTAAACGGCGTGTGACGTACAGTGATGATAAAAACCTTCCACTTCCTGAATTAGAAATAATTACTCAAAAGCGTAGTACTGAAGTAGTCGATAAAATTGCCGATGAGGAAGTTGTAGAAAAAATTGAGGTGAAAGAAGACAAGAGAACCGTCCAAAAATCGATAGTTCAAAAAACGGTTGCCGAATTACCCGTCACTAAACAAAAACCTAAAGCTCCTAAATTTATTAAAAGAATTGAGCCTGTTGTTGCTACTGTAAATAAACCCGCAACTCTAATATGTAAAGTTGAAGGCACTCCTTTCCCAGAAATAACTTGGTATAAAAACGAGGCTCCACTGAATCCTGGAGATCAAATTCATATGTCCATCGTTGAAAATATTGTTACATTAGAATTTGCTAGTATTGGACCTCATGATGAAGCAATTTATTCTTGTAAAGCTACAAACTCCGCTGGGGTGGCAACTTCAACCGCCAACGTTATAATTTTAGGTATTGCTCAGCTTCCTGTTAGCCCTGCTTAATTATTAGTTAACGTAGAAATATTCTGCTACAGCTAATACGATGACGCAAAGTGTGTTTTTTTTAAATTATTTAGTAAAATGTATAATATTATCTTAAATGCCTGGTTTTTTGCTACGTTTAATACTTTGTTTGTAACTATGTTTATGTTTTCTGCTTAATTTGTGTATAAAGAACTTATTAGTAATTGTGTGCATTTTAGAAAAAGAAGAGGAAGGCGTTGCACCGCATTTCGAGAAACCGTTGAAACCTCAGGTTACAGAACAGGATAAACCGGCTCTTTTGGAATGCGTTGTATTGGGTACTCCCACTCCTCTAGTAAAGTGGTATCAAAATGAAAAAGAAATTAAATCGGATAAAGGTCACAAAATCGTACATAATCCAGAAACCGGCTATGCTTCTCTTGAAATATTAAAACCTAAATTGGAAGACGAAACATTGTACACCGTAAAAGCCGATAATAAATATGGAAGAGCGCAATGTCGATCGAATATTATATTATCTAAAAGTGTAAGCATTTCACAACCAACAATAATGCAAGCACCAAAGATCACCAGGCCGTTAAAAGCACTTATAGCAAAACCCGATGAAGATGTTGTACTGGAAGTACAATATGAAGGAATTCCAAAGCCAGAAATTTCTTGGGTAAAAGAAGGAAAAGTTATAAAACCCACTGAAGATGTTAAAGTGATAACGACAGAAAATAAAACATCCCTACATATCTCCAAAAGAAGTTCTCAAAAGACCGGAAAATACGAAGTTCGCGCTAAAAATCCAAAGGGTGAGGCGCGCTCTTCTGGATCGGTAACCGTAACTACTGACAAAGAAATGCTAGAAGCACTAGCCCCATATTTTGTTCAGCCAATTAAATCACAAATTGTTACACCTGGAGAAACTGTTATTATGGAAGCAGTTGTAGAAGCTCAACCAACGGCTTCTTTCCAATGGTACCAAGGATCAACTCCTATAGTATCGTCGACTGACGTACGACTTACCACTGTAGATAATCGTTCCATTCTGTTAATAAACCATGTAACTGCAGAAGAAGCAATTACTATAACGTGTCGTGCTGAAAATGCAATTGGATCTGTCACAAGTACAGCAACGATTGAAATTATTCAAGAAGAAGATTGGGAACATACCACTGAATTAGAATATCCTCGATTTGTAAGACGCCTCTCTCCTGTTGTAGTAATGGATGGTGAGAAAGTTACCTTTACTTGCCAAGTAACAGGGAAACCAATTCCAAAAGTTCAATGGTTCTTTAATAATCAACCCGTTAGAGAAGCGAAAGATATTACAATATGTCAAGATAGCGAAGGACTGTGTATGCTAGCTATATCTGAAGTATTTCCTGAAAATGCAGGCGAATATACTTGTCACGCAGAAAATAAAATTGGTGAAGCGATTTGTAAGACGACTCTTGTTGTAGATGGTAAATAAATAAATAAGTAAAACACAATAAAAAATAATCAATGTTATAAAATTTTAGCTTACGAATATGTGGCTGATTCAGAAATAGGTTTGATGACGGCTGCGAGTGGGTCAGAAGAAGATCTAATAGATAAAGTAATGCATTTATTACGTACATTAATATTTTATTTCTATTAACTTTTTGACATTTTAGACTTTAAGTGACTTAGAAATGCAATCCGATAGTGATGTTGAAAGTGCTCCAATAATTACGCAAAAACTGCCTGAAGTTCTTACTATAAAGGATGGCAGCGCGACTAGGTAGGGACACTTTAATTATTCAACTAAATTTTTTTATTAAATTACATAATTTAATTACAGATTGGAAGTCAAAGTGATGGGTAAGCCGAAACCTGTAGGTAAATGGAAGAAAGAAGGAGAAGAAATAGTTTCTTCTAAAGAATTTGACATCGAAAACTTTGAAGATGGTACTTCCGTTCTAACTATATCGGAGACATATTCTAGTGATGTAGGAAGAATTGAATTTGAAGCTCATAATCCATTAGGAGTAGCTTTCACTACAACAGAGTTAAACGTTGAAAGTTAGTAACGAGTAGTTAGTAGTGGTGTGAAACCTATTTTGTTTATAATTATTATTAATTATAAATTGAATGAACATTGTTAAATTGAATTAATGTTTCAGTTTTTTATTTCAGCTGTCTCTATATTTAACAAAAAGACACTACAAATGTAAACCACATAAATCTACTTACATTAATTAAGAATTTAAATTATGTCGTTTATCTATTTTTCAATATATATTTCTTTTTGATTTTAGGTATTGTAGGAACCAAAGATTACCGCAAACCTGAATGGGTTACGCATATGGAAGAGCTTCAAGAAGCGTTGCAAGGTAAAATTGACGTGGTTAATTTAGAATGCATGTCTAAAAGTAGTGAACGATACGAGCTTTCCATGGATAGTTTAGATATCCCGAATGTAATTTCACCAAAAGCAGGTAACGACAGCTTTTTCGACTATGCAGAATTAGCGTCTACACAGAAAAACAATTTAAATGATTCGTCATCTCGATATCTAAGCAATGTTACGTCGAATAATTGCGAATTATCAGAAGGACATTCCGTCACGTCCGTTTCTAGTGAACCAATTAGCAAGCAGAAACCTAAACAGGGATTTATTGAATCTGCAATGGCAGATTATTTGAACTCCCATAGACACTCGTTAAGTTCTGTTATGGAACTTATAGATATGAAAGAGAGAGATATAATGCAAAAGAACGATATAAATCAAAGTTTAGACATTTCTGATGCTATCGACTATAATAGCTCGACGGATAACTTTCAATTACAAAATGAATCTCAGAACTTTGACGATATGGAAAACGTATACGTAATACATAACAGTTCGCACCCCTATGAGGACTTGAATTACTACATCTTATCCCCAATTGATGAAAACACAGAACCTTCGATGAGCGGAAGCTCCAAAGATAGTAACGAAAGTGATAAGAAGCAAAATAATTTTAGCCATTCTAGAATTTTTTCGAACTCCTGTGTTCATATTTCATCAAATGTTATAGACATCGTTCCAGATAACGAAAAATCGCAAACCTTTCCTAGATCAAAGGATTCTGGGGCATTTCGACAACAGCAAAAATACGGATGTTACTATGACAAAACAATATATCCACTAGAACCACGTGAGCTAGATCCCTCGACATTTTTTCAATTACATAATGCCGATAGCCAGGAAGAACTTCAAGAGTTCTTGCTTTTGGAAAGTGAATGCATGAGCGATACTAAAGGACGTGGTTTAGCTACAGCATTTAAATTTTCAGACGACGACGTTTCTATTCCGGAAGGCTCCAGCAAAGCACATCCTGGTTTAGGTAAACTAACCATAATTAATTTTTTGTTTTACTGATTGATGTTTTATTTTACTAATTATGATTAATAAGCATGTGTGTTTGTATTTATATAGATTACTGATTGCATACCTACGACAAATCGAGTTACCTTTACATCAGCAAGGTTTGTGAATTTATATTGTAATAAAAATAATTGTCGCGTATCAAATCTAACTATGCAGTAATTAAATTATTATTATTTCAGCTGCAAGGTGTGCTCCTACATTTGTTCAAGAAATTAAAGATATAAGAACAACCGAATCAGAAAATGTTACATTCGAATGTATGTTTTCTGGAACACCAACACCAGGTAACCAAATAAAAAATGGTAAAACTGAATGTATAGCTTCATAGCAATGTTTTTTTTTATAGAAATTGTATGGTACCATAATAACAAAGTAATACGCAACACCGAAAATATAAAGGTTAAAATCCATGAACAAATCACAACATGTACGATTAAGAATGTCACCAACGACAATGTAGGAACTTACGTTTGTAAAGCAGTTAGTGATGCAGGGGTAGCTGCAACCAAAGCTAATTTATATGTGCAAGAAATTCCGTTAAGTAAGAAAAAGCAAATAGAAGTTAAGAAGGCAACTGAAATAGAAGAAAAAGTGAAAAAGGGAAAGGTTAAAGTTGATAAAACTAAGATTGAAAAGAAGCATGTTTCGATAACAATCGATGAAATAAAACCTGTAAATATAGAGGAAACAGATGTCGTCGAATATACCGAAGATATAATTACGGAAACCAAAGATAAAAAGTCAATCGCAAAATCTACTATCCCCATTCAAGAACCATTATCGACAGAGGCTATTGCATCGTGTAAAAAAATTGATGAGGTCCAAGAAATAATCGAAACGTTAGAGCAAAAAGCAGAAAAAATTATACCACTCCAAGAACCATTAACTATCATCGATACGCGTGCTGACGATCTTATACAAGAATTTAAAGATAAACTTCCAGAAATGGATAGAGCTTCCACGGAAACAAAGTCAACTGTCATGGAACAAGCAACAGTCACAGAAATAAAACTAGAAGACATAATCCAACGAGTAGAAAGCATTATTGTGCAGGAGGAAATAAAAATGGCAAAAGAAGTTACCGAAGTGTTGGATTTAATCAAAGCTAACGAATTCGGACCGGGTAAATATCCTCTACGCGAATTAGCTGAAATAGGCTACTTAATGAAAACCGGAGTTACCGTTAACGAAATCACCATATTGTATAACGAAAACAAATTTCCTTCGTTAAAAACGCCGCACGCGCAATCTGCTTTAGTAAATGTAGTTGAAAGAAAAGGATATAGTCCGTTAATATCTCAAGTTCTAACTGAAGAAACTACAAGTGATGAAGGACGTCTTGCAGCTACGGTGGGCTTCAAGGCTTTTATGAAGATGATAGAACTTAAACATGCCACAGTAGAAGAAGTTATCACGCAATTTTCTCCAGAAGACTTTGTTCAACGTGTTTGGGAAGTGACTGAAGTAAAAGAGGTAAATAATTGTTTTTACTATTACGGTAAATGTTTTATTTATGAATTTCCATAACACAAGATTATAACCCCGCTCAGCATAAATAGCCGCACTTAATTTTTCATTAAAACATTTCGTAAAACTTAATACTTTCTCAATTTTATCTACTAATTTTTTGTATTCAATATTTTTAACATTTAATCTAAGCAAATATTCAAAATTAAAAACAATTTTATCTAATAATTTCAGCTTTATTTAAAAAATTCATAAAATAATAAAAATTTTATTTTGATGGAATTTCGAAGACAGCTCCAATCACAATTTTTCTTTTATTTCAATAATATTATCGCTTTTCATTGGGACCCTTGCAAAAAAGTAATAAATTATTAACACCTCAGATCCACACTTGCTTAATAATACTATGTACATAATATTATATGTACTACATATGTATATGTATATCTTTAAAATCCTGAACATAATTCAAAATAAAAAGCCGAAAAAGCTTTTTATTTTCAATTTTTTTCAGTAGAGTAGTATACATTTTTTGTAAGGTGCGGTGTGCGGCTATTTACCTATATTGCAATATAGAGGTGGGCAAAACGAGAATGTTGCTGAAAGCCCAAATATCTAGCAAAGTAACAATTTGGTCGAGTTATAATAAATAAGACATGATAATCTTCATTTTAAATTAAAACAATAAAGTCAAGTTATTTAAGTTTTATTTTTTTATTTTTTAAAAATATTAACGTAATTTAATTATTATTAAATAAATAATAAAAGACATAATATAGTTAATAAAATTTTATTACATATTTATTTTTGTAAAAATAACGAGTTAGAATTTAATAACACAATAAATATATTTTCAAAACATAATACCTATTATTATAGGAGTAGATAGATAGATATTATTTAAATTTGATTTAGCACTGAATAGTTTATGTTTTGAATATTTAATATATTTTTATTATAGAATTTAACTTAAAACTGAAACAAGTTAATTGAACGATATAAAATAAATTATATCCTTTCCACGATGGTTATCGTCTTCGTCAAAATAGCATTTATATTATAATTTATATAAGAAGTTAAGAAGATTGACATAATATTATCTATACATAGATTTAACATATTTTTGTATAGGGGCGCTATCTCAGCGCTTTATATAGCAATAGCGCCAAAGACCTTAAATCCGCTGTACCCAGAATTATTGACCCTCTGATATTTTATAAAATCAAAATTGATTTTATATTTAAACTGTAGTTGTTATGGGAGTTACTTTAAAAAAAATTAAATAATTTGATCCATGGTAGACTTGTAGTTATTTCAGGTGCATTTCCGTAGCCTCGAATTTTGAATTCAATATAATTAAGAGTTATTTGTGCCACGTTTGTTCGGTACCTAGTAGTTATTCCCGATTTTAGATAGGAACTAAAATTTTAGCTTTGTTTAGGAATTTCAAAACTTTATTTATAAAATAATTTTATACGTAAGTGCATGTTACCACATAAGGCTTGTGTGATATGGCTCATAATCCAGATTTCTTTCCAAATTTTCCTAAAATCACTACTATACTTTGGAAAACATATCAAGTGCATTAAAATAAATCTTAATATTTGGAACAAAAAAGACATAAATCGGTATAAACGAACCACAAACAATTTAGACTAATTTATATTTAAAATTCAAAATTAAAGGGCCTGGCGAAATGCTATTATTAGACATTTTAAAACATCTAAAAAAAAATTATTTATTTTTTAGGATTCCTTCAAGAGTGGTGCTACAGAAACAGTTCAAATTACCCATAAAACTGAAATTCTTGTTGGTGAGTGAAAGTAATTTGTGACCTGAAATTAATTTGATTTTAAAGTGTGTTAATATAATTTATTGTTATTGTCGTTATAATTTTGATACAAATAAAAGCTTTTATATAACAACTTTGTTAGTGGCATGCTAAAATTCCTTACTTGTTAGATGCAAATAAAATCAGTGTGCATTTTTTATCCTTTCTTTTTTCCTATTATTTTTTGCAACAACATTAAAATGAACTAATTAAATTCATAACACACTCGCTCCATAATTATTATGTCTCATGCTTCTACATTATGTCGTCAGTTGCAAAAAAAAAACAAGAGTTACATGGCTATTATTGTACTTACCTACCTACAGAGTGAATTAATAATGATAGATAAATTAACATTATACGGAAATATGTAATTTGATATTTTCTGTAATAGATAAATCATCGGAATCAAAATTCAAAGTTATAACAGAAGACGAAGAAGAAGGTAGGATTGAGTGGAAATTTGCTTGCTATTTGTTGTATTTGTACTATTATTTAAGGCTACGAATAAGTTTTTACGGTTGTCAAAAATATACTAATAAGAGGAAATTTATGTACATTAAAATATTTAATTGCCCGTCTATTTCAATATTTGATACTAGTTTCATTGGATAAATGAAATTATACTGTAATAATTTATAAATTATGGATAGAACATGTATGAGTTTGCAAAACCAAAAGAAAGGAAATAGTTAACTGCTCCCGAAAGTATTCAACACCAAAAATTTGGATCTATATTTAAATTTCATCTGAATATTTGAGCAAGTGAAAGTAAGAAAGAATTATGATGTTCTAATGTGTTCTTGTTGAAATTAGATCATTAAAAATAAAAACTTCTTTTTTAAGGAAGAAACTTATAGATTCCCAACGAGTGGGGAGCTATTTGTTATAGTAGTTATCCTTTACGTTTCAGATTTTTTGCTTTGATTTAGAACAAAGTGCGCAAGAATAACAATTTCCTCTTATTAGTATTATTCAACAATATTTTGTAAATAGATGACAATTTCCGACTTTTTACGGCATTGCAAGCAGGTTTTTGTAATTTAAAATTTACTGAATTTTCTTGCAAAGGAAAATACTAAATTCTCATACACATTCATATTATAATAATCTAGTGGAAAAGTGATATTGGGTTGGAATGGGCAGCAATCAAACAAAAATATATTTTCGTCGACGTTTCGGACACGATTATGTGACCATTCTCAAGACTATAATATGAGAAAAAAGCCTGATGTACAATTGTTCAAAATTACAACCATTACAAAAACTCACCGAAACAAAATAAGGTGTTAATAATAATCTAGTAATTTAAAAAATAGAAACAATTTACAGTGCAGCCTGGATAACGCAAATTAATTTTGACATCAAATTTGCCATAGCAATATGTTAGAAAAACTAAAAGAGGCACTCACCCTTATTAGAACTAAAATATTGTAAGTTTTCACAAATAAAGTACACTGTAACCATAATTTTCATAAACTAAATAGTTAATGTATTTAATTTGTAAAATCTTAAAAATATTTAAGTCTAAAAGTAGTATGAGTGTATTTGTCGTTTTTTTTAACATTGATGGGATTATATCGAGATTTACTACTATAGATGTACCCGTATATTTTTACATAAATGTGATTGAGAGTAATGGATGCACTAGGTAGGTTGTAATTCATAAATTACGTTCCAAAATATGTAATATAAATTAATGCTGTGATATCTTATAATTAATCAATATCAAGTTGACCAAACTTTACTTTTAATTTATAATAATTTAATATCCATATTTGAATAAAACCAATAAATTAATTATTGTCGTTCATTTAATTTTAATTCAAATAAAAACCAAAAATACTTCTCACCTCTCACAAACTCCGATATGGACCTTCACAAAATCTAAAAATGGTGGTAAACTGTCCGCGCAAAGCAAAACTTACAAAATTCTAAATTGTAATTCAGCTAAACTAAAAAAAATTTAATGTATTTTTAAATATTTTGTAAGTTAATTAAGTTGAACTTAAAAACGGAATATCAGAAGATGCAATTTATTGCAACAATAAATGCAAAATAGGTTGCATTACAGATTATCCAAGTTGCACTGTATTTATTAATAACTAATTATTATTAGCTAAAATGTATTTCAAAAATATATAAAAAAATAACTCATTCAAGAACCATAACGGCATCAAAATTCATAAAGATTTAAAATTTAGAAGATTTTTATTTCTATTTTCAAAGCTAAATTACTTATATTATTATTATCTTATCAACCTTACAACCTGTCAATATAATAATATAATATTTTACACATTTCTCAAAATTGTGTAGGTTTCTAGACCAGTGATTCAGATCTTAATTATAATCTTTGCAAACATGAATTATATAGATGTGATAAAAAAAAAATTTAATAGGTATTTAAATTCATAGTAATTTTCATATTACTCAAGGAAAATTAGTCAATTTTAAATTACAATAAAACAATGTGCTAACGCTTGCTATCATAATCGCCATTTAAATTTCTTTTATAACGTGCACCTCTTGAAGTAAACTGTGCAAAAATTGATGTGAAGCTATGTAGTGCATAGTGCAATAGAAGCTTTGCTTACTGTGATTACATTAGTTAGAAATTGCTTCAGCTTGATGCTTATAGGTGAGTGAGTTTTTTCTATTTTTACTTTAAATTTCTTATTTATGTAATAAAATAATAATAATACATAGATATAGCACTACCACACTCACAAACACTTCTTCTTAATGCTTAGTTAGGCAACTTTATAATACATTAAAAGCTTTTAAGCTTTTTATAGTCAACATAGATGTATCTACTTGATATTTTAATATAAGAAATATTTATTTAAACATAACACAAAACCAATGCGACACTTTCACAGAAATCGTCGAAGTGCAAGAAAGGACGAAAAGCAAAGCAGCCATTAAGGCTGACGTTCAACAGCAAGAGCAAATATCCCGTGAAGTAGAACGCGTGCAGATAACCGAGTTACCCGTTGATGATGATACTATTGTATCAGAATCCGTTGGTATTGTAGCATTCCCTGTAGAAGAGAAACCTTTGGAAAAGCCAATAAAACCAGACGAAACACAAACAAAAGAAATTGACACTAAAACAAGTAAATCTAAAGTAAAAACCTCCAAAAAGGTTAAAGAGACTATCGATATTACAACAACAATAATTGAAAACGAGAAATTGCTATTACTAAACAAAAAAATTGTATCTCATACGCCAGATATTACCGAAGAAATAATAGAAGAAGAAATAACCGGTAAAATAACACAAGATATACCAATTAAAGAACATCCAATGCCGCTTAATATGGGAACGTCATCATTGGAAACAATTTCGACAAATCAAGTTGCGCAAATCGGTTCGGACGAGAATAAAAATCAAACCGCAGAAGTTAACATAATTTCACACACTGCCGTATTGAGGGAAGAAGTACTTTCGCAGGATAAAGAAGACATCAAAAAAGGAACTGATCAAATTTCGTTTACGGCATCAAAAACTGTGGATACGGTAGAACCGTATCAAGTAACAGAACAAAATGTACACGCAATTCCCTTACCGTTTCAAGGTAAACCGAAACCTCTTACTGCAGAAGCTACGACGGGATTCGTTGTCCAAGAAAGTTTGACTGTTGGTGAAGTACATGAAGATTGTGGATTTACTAATATTGAAAAACAAGCCCTTTCGGACACTAGAGCCGATGTGTCATTAATTCTTCAAGAAGCTACTACCGTTGTCGAAACGAAATGTTCTCAAAAAGAAGAAGACATTGAAAAGCATGAAGCGCCTAAAACCAGTCAAGCTACGAAAACGTTTATTACTAATGAAAGCATTAATGTATTGGAAATATTAGAAGGATCGGTAGAAGATAAACTCGATAACGTCTTAAAAGACAAATCCATTAAGCCTAAGGTACAAATAAGCTCTGTCGAATCGGTTATCGTAACCGAGATCAATTCTGAAATTAAGCCCGGTAAACACCTTCCCCAAGCATTTGTAGCAACAGAAGTAGCTAATGCCAATATCATTCCACAAAAGCAATTAACTAATTTAGAAACGATAGCCCCAGAATTAGAAGGAATATATACAACTGATAAACTACCGCCTTCTCAAAGTGCATCAGTTAATGTTACTGCAGGTCAACATATTTTGGTTGAAGAAGTTCAAATTCAAGATCAGGAAAGCAAATATGAAGATAAATTGATTACTAATCAGTCAAATGCTACCGAAAGTATCGATTTATTGCAAGGCATAACAACTACTGCAGTAGACAGTCAGATGAACCAGGATGAGATTAGTACAACATTCACATCCGATTTTCAAGCTGCCAATGTAGATTACATAGCAATGGAGCCGGTAATTTCAACTACAAATATTGCAATAGAAAGTGAAAAAGAATATATCAGCGATGAAAAAGCTGAAATGCGAACCGCGGAAACATCAATATTATGTTTGCCAACTGGTAATATTTCTGAAGTGTCCACGCAGGACATGGAAACTATTTTAAAGTCGGAAACCAAGCCCACCCAAGTAGTAGCAGAACAAACCATAAAACCTCAAGAATCATTAACTATTTCGGTAGTTAAAACCGGCGACATGCTATCTGAATTTACAGATTTTCCCAAATATACAACTGAAGAAGTTACGGAAAATTTAACAACATTGGAAGCTACAGAAACAACAGTAACATTATCAGGAGAGAAAGAAACTTCCTTTAATGAAACACAGCCAGTTTTATTAAACGTACCAAAAAGTTATGCTGGAACAAGTTGCGAATTAGAAGTAACGCAAACCGATACGATGGAATCTGAGGGTCAATTAAATACGGATACGACAAGAGAAACTCAAAAATGTAAAATTGTTCCGACGCATTTATTGCTGACAAATATTGTCGAAGAAACAAATACACAAAGTAGTACTGCTGAGTTATTGCGAGACTCCCACGAAATAGGTAAAGCCGAACCTAATCAAATCACATACACCGAAACGGTTATTAATGAAACAGTTGCTGGAGAATCTGTGAATCAACACTCCAGTCAGCAGCCTTTAGATGCTAAAGTAGCAGAATTAATTATATCTTCAAATGAGGGTATTACTATTACAGAAGTTTTTCCAAAAGATAAAGAAAGAAAATATTCGCCCCTGGACATACCAACATCTTATAAAGCTGCACCCGACATCGAAGGACAAGTTATAGCAAGCACTCTGCAGGTTTTAGCAAATTTCTTACCTGAAAATATTGACGACTGTAAACCAACGCCAGTATTTCCAAAATCCGATCAGGAATCTTTCATTGGCTTACAAATACTACAACCTCAAACAGGAGAAAAGGAAAGCATTTACATCAGAGAAACAGTTCCAGACTCGCAATATGCTGAACATCTTATGGAATCTCCAAACATCGAAGTCAACGTTACTCAAATTGTAATTAACGAAAAAGAAGATAAATATGCGGAAGCGAATAAGCCTTTACAAACTTCAGCAACAACATCATTATCCACTCAAGACGCTATAGTACAATCTCAAGTAGAAACTGCTATTAATCCTGAAGAATTAATAAAAGATCAGCAAGAATTGAGTAAAGCAAAGGCGATTATCAAGCCTCTCTCTGAATTAATAATTACAGAGCACAATGTTACCGATGCAGAAAACAGCTTGCGGGAAACCTTAATTCCAAATATGGAAAAAATTAATATAAATATTATACCCGAGCAAGGATTATATTCAACTACTAAAATTGTTACAAACGAAAGGGAAGGCGAATTGAACGAATATGTTCGGCCATTAGACCAACAAGCAACTTTTGATGTAACTGATAGAACAATTGCCCTCAAGGAAGAAATAATAGCCGATACTTCGGTTGCGCCATTTAAGGAAGTTTCGCCGTCCGAAGAAACAGCAGAAGTTCAGCAAGACGTTTCGCACCACGTTCAATTATGGCAATCAACGCCAGGCGAAACTGAAGGGAAGTATGATCAATTTATAAATCCTGATCAACAAAAAAGTGCAATATCATTTGAGGAAGATAATAGTATAAATATACTAGAAATTCAAGCAAGTGATAAGGAAACTGCTTTAGAGCAACCATTATTATTACTTCAAAATATTTCGGAAATACCAGAACTAACTTCTCATGGGGTCGCAACTCACATTGAAGTTCATCCTAAAGATCATTTAAAGGAAATTTTAGATGAAAATGTTATTAGCGGCAAAGCTACAGTAAATCAAATTTCCATGATACAACCTGTTCAAAGTGAATTAGTTACTGGAGAAAAAGAGGGCAAATTTGAAGAAATTAAACCGATTAAACAAACAGCAATGTCGGATTTGCAATTAGGCGAAAGTATTTTTACAACTACAGTAATATTGGGTGATTCAGAAAGCAAATTACCTGAAGAACAATTACGAGAACCAGAAAAAGCAGAAATAGATATACTATTCCGAGACATAGCCGAAAAGAGAGAAGTAATTAGTGTTGACACGTATCAAAATTTACTTCAGGAATCGTCTTTAGAAACAACTGCTTCAGTTCAACATATACAACAAGAAAGTTTGCAACAAACAGAAACTACTTTAGGCGAAACTGAATCTTACTTTGTAAATAGCGAAGTAAATTCAAAAACTGCAAATGTTGGCTTTACGGAAAAAGTTATTCCATCAGTTAGTGAGATTGTGCCAACTGAAAAGGAAAAGCAATATCATAATTTAGAAGTAGAAGAACAGTTTGCCAAGCCGAACCTAACAACACAAATAGCTATTGAAACTGACGAAGTAACAATTCATAATCTTACAAAACCCTTAGAATTGATATCGGAACAAAAAGTACAAGCCAATATAGACCAATCTACTTGTAAAAGTATTATTCAAACACAATCTATGGTCCAAGAAGCAGCAACTACATTTACAGAGCATGCTAAAGAAAATCAATTAGCCAACATAGATTTTATTGAAAATCAAAGTGTAACAATTACCGAAATTACGGAAAACGAATCTGAAAATATTCAAAAATCAATTATCATGCCAAAGGAAGAATCGGCTACATCTGAAATAAACAGTTATGTTATTGCTGAAAAGCATGAAATAATGCCTAACGATACTGTTTCGTTAGTTTCGGAACAAAAACCTGTAAGTTATACAGCAGTTTCTGATCAAACACCTCTGTCCTATTTACAACAAACAGAAATAATTGCATCTGAAATGGAGGATAACCTTAATAATATTCAACAATTTGATAATAAAATAGCTTCGACAATTATTGATGAAGACCGATCTGTTACTGTTACTCACGTTATAACCGGTAACAAGGAAACCGATTTAGAAATAACATGCACGCCGAAATCAGAAACTGCACAATTATATTTAGCAAGCGAAAACCTCTTACCGATTATTGAATCTACTAAATCTGAAATTTCGACAGGCAATTTAGAGTCAGATTTAAGAGACTTTGCTCAAGCTAATTTTGAAACAATTCTCTTAGAAAATATAACACAAGTTGAAGCAATTGCCGCAGATAGTGAAAATATCCTAGAGGAAGATGAAAAGCCCACTAACGTTATCGTAAATTTCGGTTTCGAATCACGAAAATGTGCCTTGGCATCAGAAATTCAACTGGCGGAAAACGAAGAAGACTACAAGTCGGAAATTATGCCGTTCAGTAAAACTGCCAAAAGTGAAATGGATATATCGCTCGTGGTAGCAGAAAAAAGCGTACCGGAATTAAAGGAAACAGATTTTGAATTTACTCAAATTGAACCTAAAATGGAAAAAGCAGAAGAAATGAGAGACACTCTGCAAGGGATAATTATATCAGAAAATAAAATTCAAGAAAATGGAACGGAATTCGATTCGGTTTTCAAACCAACCGTATCGTACGTAAATATGGATATAGAAAAGGGTAAAGTGGTACAAAGTGTGTGCGAAATTATTACGCAAGATAAGGAAGATAATTTATACGAAACGTTGGCACCTCTAAATCAAAAAAGTTCTCTTGCCATTCAAGGACACGAAATTGCCGAGACAACGGAAATTAATGCCGAGCTAAGCCTTTCGGAATTGCAGCATCCAAAAGTGGACAAATCCACAGCTCAAATACAGCAGACACTAATCGAAGAACTAGTTCAAAGTGAAGCCGATATTAAAGAAAAAGAAATTGAATTTACATCTAAAATGAAATTAAATACAAAAACTGCAGATTTGTTAGTAAATACTCAGAAATCTGTAAACATATCGGAGCACATTTTAATAGAAGCTGAAAATGTGTTAGAAGGTTTTGTGCGACCCGAAGTTAGTACTGCTCAATTAAGCATTTCAAGTACACAAGTACCGCTTCAAACTGAAATTATTACAGATTCAAACACCAGCATCATAAATACCGATGATGTGGAAAAACATACAGCAGACATGCAGCAAATTACAATGGAAGGTGTAATACAATCTCAAGCTGATATAAAAGAATGCGAAAATAAATTTAGTGAATGTTTGAGTATTGATGGTAAAAAAGCGAATGTGTCGTTAGAAGAAGTTCAAGGTATAATTTCTTCCGAAGTTTTATCCGTCGATAAAGAAAGTAATTTACCAATACCAAGTCATCCCAATCTTAGTACGGCTTCTTATAATGTATCGTATAAAAATATTGCCGAGAAATCTGAGATTTTGCCCGAAATGACAACATCACAGCTGCAAGTGGAAGAAGCATGTAAACAGTCGGCTACTTTGGAACAATCGCCCGTAGAAGCAATTACTCAATTACAACCTACGATTCGTGAAAGCGAATCGCCTTACAAGTTTGACGAAAAGGTTCTTTCGAAAGTTGCAAACTTGGTAAAAGATGTAAATCAATCTATCATAATTTCTTCCACGCAACCGACAGAAAAAGAAGGTGACTGGAAGAATTTAGAAAAACCCACAGATTCGACCGCTGAAATTGGTATTGTTAGTAAACAAGTAGCTCAAAAACTTGAAGTCTACGCTGACACATTACCTGATAATTTTCTTACTAGCGAAATTAACATGTCGATTGCAAACATTACGCAATCTCCTGTTGAGGGTTTAATTCAAACGGAAACAAACGTTGAAGAAAAAGAGCTTCTGTATAAGAAAGAATTAAAAGTAGACTCTAAAATACCTGACTACAATATTGAAGAAGAGAGTAATATAACGATATCTGAAGTTGTTTCGGCGGAAAGTGAACAAAACTTGGAAAATTTTTCTACTCCTATTGGCAGCATGGCATCAATCAAATTTATAGGCAAAGAAGTAGCACAGCACACGGAAGTAATTGCACAAGGAAAGGAATCTGATTTTGTAGACACTATTTCTGAAAAATATACAGCCGACGCTATACCGATACTTCTCAAAGGAATTACACAATCCGAAGTTCATGTTGGTGAAAGTGGTGAAATATTTTCGGTTGTATCTGCACCTAATCGCAAAACAGCAGATTTAATATTAAACGAAAATGAAAGCATAACGATTGACACTGTAACTGCTACAGAAAAAGAAGTTACATTTGAAAATGATACATATCAAAGAAAAACGGCAGATTTCAATATTTTAGCTCAAGAAGTAGCATCTAAAATTGAAGTAAGAACTGAAAGTTGTGCTTCAAATTTTGATGAATTAAAACTGATACCTGCATCTGCTGATGTTAAGCAAACATCTGCAGAAGCTTTAATTCAACAACAACCGATTGTACAAGAACAAGAATTGTCGCTACAGAAAGCTGCCGAAATGGCACCTCAAATTGCAAATTTCAAATTCGACCACAGAGAAGGTCTTGTAATTAGTGAAATAACACCAATCGATGAAGGAACATCTTTAGAGCTATCTAAAACTACAAACCAAAATACAATCTTATCTGATATTACAAGTCACAGAGTCGCAGAGAAAACAGAAGTACAAACAGAATTTTGCATTGATCAGTTGAAAGATTACAAAATCGAAAAATCTGCTGCTTTAGTAAAACAATCTTTTGTAGAAGGAGTAATGCAAACAACGATTGACGTCCAAGAGAAAGAACAAGATTTTACATCCGATGCGAAAGGAACTAAAGGTATGGTAGATGTTTCCATTCAAGAGGCACAACCGATTACTATTGTCGAAATATTAACTACTGAAATTGAGAAACAACTAGAAACTAACGAACAGCCTCAATTTCTAAAAGCTATGACTAATATTGAAACTAGAGACGCCGTAGAAACTACTCAAGCTATAAAGGATGAAAGTTGCTTGGAAATGTCTACAGAAAAATCAAAAGAAGTTGTAGCAACTAAAAGTGACTCATTGTTAGAAGGTATTACCCAAACTCAGCCAACCATTGTAGAATCAGAATCAGAGTTCGAAGGAAAATTTACTCCAACAACCAAAACTGCAGTTGAAAATTTTGATCAAATTAGCGGAATATCGGTTACTGAAATTATAGCAGCTCATAAAGAAATGGAATACAAAACAGACAGTCCTATCGAATTAATGGCTAATAAAAATATAGACTCTACAGAAGCTTTGGAACAAAACTTGATCAATATACAAGAAACAACTTGTAATATTGAAAAATTTGAACAAGAAACAAGTGTAGTAAATATTAAACATATTCCCACGGAGAGTTTAATTTTTACTGAAAATATAGTGCACGAAAAAGAGCAAGAGTATGAGTATAAACCGGAAACAGAAAAATTTGCGCATAAAACAATAAATCCAAGTCATTCAATTGATACAACCGAAGTTGTTATTCACGAGAAAGAACTTAATAAAATTGAAGATATAGATAAAACTGGACAAAATATTGTGCCAACATTCACACCGCAAGAACCTATTCAACAAGAGCAAATGCAATTACAGTATTCAACTGGAACTTTCGTTGAAGACGTTCCTACTACAAATACAGCAAATATTTCTCAAACTAACTTAGAAAGTTTAATAATTACAGAACGAATTATTCATGAACAAGAAAAAGATTTAACTGAAAGCAAACCAGAAGAAAAAATTGCAGAAATCGGTGTTTTAGAAGAGAGCCATGTTTTAATTACAAATACTACAAGTCAAGAAAAAGAAACCGAACTAAGGATTCAGTCAACCGGTAATAGAGAAATTGCAAACATTAATATACCTTATAATGAGGGACTATTCAAGTCGGAAGTTACGGCAGAATTTGATTTGCAACATATTGAAGAATCCAAACCGCTTTCGGAGGAAGCTAATATTAATCAAACCTTATTAGAAACTCTTCAAATAACGTTAGCAAACTCGTCAGACAAAGAAGATATATTAAAAGACAAACTAAAATACGAACCGTCAAATGCTGATGTACAATTTGAAACACTCAAAAGCAGTGTAACTATTTCGGAAATTACATCAAATCAAAGCGAGACGACTTTGCAAGAAAAAATGCCTACATCAAGCAAAGCAAAATTACAGTTTTCAGAAAGTTTTACACCACAGCAATCTCAAACATGTTCTTTAGATACCATAAGTGATTCCATTGAGGAAAAACAACATTCGTCTTTAGCAAAATGTCAATTTGATATACAAACTGGGATTATTAAATCAGAAGTAGTGGCAAATGAAACCGAAATTGCTTATAATATCCAACCAACCGAAGAGAAAACTGCAATTTCTAATATAACCGATCAAAATGCTTTAAATGTCATTCAAATAATGGCTATCGATCAAGAAAGTGAAACTTTATTACCAGGATCCGCAAAAGAAAATTTTGCGCAACCGGAAATACTTGAAAAAGTAAGCGCATTAAATGAAGAGACAATGGTTATGCAGGCACCCGATATAATAGCAATAAAATCTTTAAAACAAACTAAGGCTAAAGAAATACCTTACGAAAATTACGGACTTATGATAACAGAACAAGCGTCAACGGGTGAACTCGAATCTGCGCAATTAACTTTCAAGGCACCAACATCAAATATAGTTGATGTTACCATTCAAGATAACTCATCCAATCTACTCGTAAGTGAAGTAGTTCCACACGATAGCACAGGTAAGACAAACCACAAATACAATCGAGTAACGTAATAATTGCAATAATAATATTTATAAATGTAATATAGTTAGCTTTAAAATTATTATGAACAATTACAATATATATAATACATTCTCAACACACAATCAACTAATCATAGCATACATACTAAAACATAAACATTACAGGACCTTTGGTTGAAAACCTACCACACTCTACACGTGCAAGAATAACACATCCCAAAAATGAACAAACGAAAGCAAACGATACATCGATTAATATTCTAATGTCAGACACAAACATATCATCACCCATAGAAACAGAAGATACCAGTGTACAAGAAACACGTGAAACAACACTAATAACATTACCTAAACTAGACTCTAATATAAACGAAGTCAAACAACTTATTGAAACTCCAGCCGAACACTTTCATTCTAAAATTGAAGTACTTGAGCCTACCGAGGTTCTAAGTACATTGGGTGATAAAACGACACATAAAAAACGCGTGGTAAAGAAACGTACAATAATTACAACAAAAGATGGACAAAAGCAAACTACAGAAATCGTTACTGAACAAGATGAAGTTGAACCACCAGAAAGAACCATCACAGAACAATCTAAAGATACTCCTCTATTAGATGAATTTACAATTTCTCCGGAAATAGATGGCTCAGATACAGTAGAAGAACTACCAGAAAATATAGAAATTATTCAAACCACCAATGACGAGGGCAAAACCACTCAAAGAACCATCACTAAACGTAAAATAATTACTAAGAAACGAGGTCTACAAAAAACCACTGACATTGTTACTGTACAAGATGAAGATAACCAACCAGAAATCACTGTGACGGAAAGCTTTATTGCAACTCCCGTAATCGAAGAAGAAGTCGTTGAAAGACTTCCTGAGACTGAAGAAGTAATAAAAGTAGTTGATCACGAAGGCAAAAGCTTGCAACGCATTGTTAAGAAGCGTAAAATCATAACAAAGAAAGGGCGTCATCAGACAACCACAGACATAGTTACTGTTCAGGACGAAGGTAAACAACCTGAAACTACTGTGACGGAACAACTAACCGAAACAACCGATCTCGCAGAAGAGCTTATAGAAAATCTTCCCGAAACAGAGGAAGTGGTACATATAACCGATGATCAAGGCAAACGTACTAAACGAGTCGTAAAGAAAAGAAAAATAATTACAAAGAAAGGTGGCAAACAAAAAACCACGGATATCGTTACTGTTCAAGATGAAGGTATGCAACCTGAAACAACTGTGACTGAACATATAATTGAAACACCTGTCTTTGATGAAGAAGTCGTTGAAAGGCTTCCTGAATCTGAGGAAGTGTTACAGGTAATTGACGATCTAGGTAAACGTAAAATACGCGTCGTTAAGAAGCGTAAAATTGTTTCTAAGAAAGGCGGTCAGCAAACTACCACAGACATCGTTACTGTACAGGATGAAGGTGAGCAACCTCAAACCACCGTCACGGAACGAATTACTGAAATTCCTGTCATCGAAGAAGAAGTTATTGAAAAACTACCCGAAACAGAAGAAGTTGTACAGATAACGGATGAACAAGGCAAACGCACTAAGCGAATCGTTAAAAAGCGTAAAATAATTACAAATAAAGGCGGTCAACAAAAAACTACTGACATTGTTACCGTACAGGATGAAGGGAAACAACCTGAAACTACTGTGACCGAACATGTAACCGAAACACCCGCTGTCGAAGAGGAGGTTGTCGAAAAACTTCCCGAAACAGAGGAAGTAGTGCAGATAACCGATGATCAAGGCAAACGTACTAAACGAGTAGTTAAGAAGAGAAAAATAATTACAAAGAAAGGTGGCCAACAAAAAACGACGGATATCGTTACTGTTCAAGATGAAGGTAAGCAACCTGAAACAACTGTCACTGAACGTATAATTGAAACACCTGTCTTCGATGAAGAAGTCGTAGAAAAGCTTCCTGAAACTGAGGAAGTGGTACTGGTAATTGACGACCTAGGCAAACGTAAAAAACGCGTCATTAAGAAGCGTAAAATTGTTACTAAGAAAGACGGTCAGCAAACTACCACGGACATTGTTACTGTACAGGATGAAGGTGAGCAACCGCAAATCACCGTCACGGAACGAATTTCTGAAATTCCTGTCGTCGAAGAAGAAGTTATTGAAAAGCTTCCCGAAACAGAAGAAGTTGTACAGATAACGGATGAACATGGCAAACGCACTAAGCGAATCGTTAAAAAGCGTAAAATAATAACAAAGAAAGGCGGTCAACAGAAAACTACTGACATTGTTACCGTACAGGATGAAGGGAAACAACCTGAAACTACTGTGACCGAACATGTAACCGAAACACCCGCTGTCGAAGAGGAGGTTGTCGAAAAACTTCCCGAAACAGAGGAAGTGGTGCAGATAACCGATGATCAAGGCAAACGTACTAAACGAGTCGTTAAGAAGAGAAAAATAATTACAAAGAAAGGTGGCCAACAAAAAACGACGGATATCGTTACTGTTCAAGATGAAGGTAAGCAACCTGAAACAACTGTCACTGAACGTATAATTGAAACACCTTTCTTCGATGAAGAAGTCGTAGAAAAGCTTCCTGAAACTGAGGAAGTGGTGCTGGTAATTGACGATCTAGGCAAACGTAAAAAACGCGTCGTTAAGAAGCGTAAAATTGTTACTAAGAAAGACGGTCAGCAAACTACCACGGACATTGTTACTGTACAGGATGAAGGTGAGCAACCGCAAATCACCGTCACGGAACGAATTTCTGAAATTCCTGTCGTCGAAGAAGAAGTTATTGAAAAACTTCCCGAAACAGAAGAAGTTGTACAGATAACGGATGAACAAGGCAAACGCACTAAGCGAATCGTTAAAAAGCGTAAAATAATAACAAAAAAAGGCGGTCAACAAAAAACTACGGACATTGTTACCGTACAGGATGAAGGGAAACAACCTGAAACTACTGTGACCGAACATGTAACCGAAACACCCGCTGTCGAAGATGAGGTTGTCGAAAAACTTCCCGAAACAGAGGAAGTAGTGCAGATAACCGATGAGGAAGGCAAACGTACTAAACGAGTCGTTAAGAAAAAAAAAATAATTACAAAGAAAGGTGGCCAACAAAAAACGACGGATATCGTTACCGTTCAAGATGAAGGTAAGCAACCTGAAACAACTGTGACTGAACATATAATTGAAACACCCGTCTTCGATGAAGAAGTCGTAGAAAAGCTTCCTGAAACTGAGGAAGTGGTACTGGTAATTGACGATCTAGGCAAACGTAAAAAACGCGTCGTTAAGAAGCGTAAAATTGTTACTAAGAAAGGCGGACAGCAAACTACTACAGACATCGTTACTGTACAGGATGAAGGTGAGCAACCTCAAACCACCGTGACGGAACGTATTACTGAAATTCCAGTCATCGAAGAGGAAGTAATAGAAAAACTTCCCGAAACAGAAGAAGTTGTACAGGTAACGGATGAACAAGGCAAACGCACAAAACGAATTGTTAAAAAGCGTAAAATAATAACAAAGAAAGGCGGTCAACAGAAAACTACGGACATTGTTACCGTACTGGATGAAGGTAAACAACCGGAAACTACTGTCACCGAACATGTAACCGAAACACCCGCTGTCGAAGAAGTGGTTATCGAAAAACTTCCCGAAACAGAGGAAGTGGTACAGATAACCGATGATCAAGGCAAACGTACAAAACGCGTCGTTAAAAAACGAAAAGTTGTTACTAAGAAAGGCGGCCAGCAAACTACCACAGATATCGTTACTGTACAGGATGAAGGTGAACAACCTCAAACCACTGTGACTGAACGTACTACTGATATACCTGTCGTCGAA
Organism: Cantharis lateralis; assembly: GCA_963170105.1. Lineage (NCBI taxonomy): Eukaryota > Metazoa > Arthropoda > Insecta > Coleoptera > Cantharidae > Cantharis > Cantharis lateralis. The sequence goes on along the minus strand of OY720624.1, from coordinate 53,127,693 downwards.
GAGGAAGTTATTGAAAAACTTCCCGAAACAGAAGAAGTTGTACAGATAACGGATGAACAAGGCAAACGCACTAAGCGAATCGTTAAAAAACGTAAAATAATAACAAAGAAAGGCGGTCAACAAAAAACTACGGACATTGTTACCGTACAGGATGAAGGAAAACAACCTGAAACTACTGTGACCGAACATGTAACCGAAACACCCGCTGTCGAAGAGGAAGTTGTCGAAAAACTTCCCGAAACAGAGGAAGTAGTGCAGATAACCGATGAGGAAGGCAAACGTACTAAACGAGTCGTCAGGAAAAAAAAAATAATTTCAAAGAAAGGTGGCCAACAAAAAACGACGGATATCGTTACTGTTCAAGATGAAGGTAAGCAACCTGAAACAACTGTGACTGAACGTATAATTGAAACACCTGTCTTCGATGAAGAAGTCGTAGAAAAGCTTCCTGAAACTGAGGAAGTGGTACTGGTAATTGACGATCTAGGCAAACGTAAAAAACGCGTCGTTAAGAAGCGTAAAATTGTTAGTAAGAAAGGCGGTCAGCAAACTACTACCGACATCGTTACTGTACAGGATGAAGGTGAGCAACCTCAAACCACCGTGACGGAACGTATTACTGAAATTCCTGTCATCGAAGAGGAAGTTATAGAAAAACTTCCCGAAACAGAAGAAGTTGTACAGGTAACGGATGAACAAGGCAAACGCACTAAACGAATTGTTAAAAAGCGTAAAATAATAACAAAGAAAGGCGGTCAACAGAAAACTACGGACATTGTTACCGTACAGGATGAAGGTAAACAACCGGAAACTACTGTCACCGAACATGTAACCGAAACACCCGCTGTCGAAGAGGAGGTTGTCGAAAAACTTCCCGAAACAGAGGAAGTAGTGCAGATAACGGATGATCAAGGCAAACGTACTAAACGAGTCGTTAAGAAGAGAAAAATAATTACAAAGAAAGGTGGCCAACAAAAAACGACGAATATCGTTACTGTTCAAGATGAAGGTAAGCAACCTGAAACAACTGTCACTGAACATATAATTGAAACACCTGTCTTCGATGAAGAAGTCGTAGAAAAGCTTCCTGAAACTGAGGAAGTGGTACTGGTAATTGACGATCTAGGCAAACGTAAAAAACGCGTCGTTAAAAAGCGTAAAATTGTTACTAAGAAAGGCGGCCAGCAAACTACTACAGATATCGTTACTGTACAGGATGAAGGTGAACAACCTCAAACCACTGTGACTGAACGTACTACTGATATACCTGTCGTCGAAGAGGAAGTTATCGAAAAACTTCCCGAAACAGAAGAAGTTGTACAGATAACGGATGAACAAGGCAAACGCACTAAGCGAATCGTTAAAAAACGTAAAATAATAACAAAGAAAGGCGGTCAACAAAAAACTACGGACATTGTTACCGTACAGGATGAAGGTAAACAACCTGAAACTAGTGTGACCGAACATGTAACCGAAACACCCGCTGTCGAAGAGGAGGTTGTCGAAAAACTTCCCGAAACAGAGGAAGTAGTGCAGATAACCGATGATCAAGGCAAACGTACTAAACGAGTCGTTAAGAAGAGAAAAATAATTACGAAGAAAGGTGGCCAACAAAAAACGACGAATATCGTTACTGTTCAAGATGAAGGTAAGCAACCTGAAACAACTGTGACTGAACATATAATTGAAACACCTGTCTTCGATGAAGAAGTCGTAGAAAAGCTTCCTGAAACTGAGGAAGTGGTACTGGTAATTGACGATCTAGGTAAACGTAAAAAACGCGTCGTTAAAAAGCGTAAAATTGTTACTAAGAAAGGCGGCCAGCAAACTACTACAGATATCGTTACTGTACAGGATGAAGGTGAGCAACCTCAAACCACCGTGACGGAACGTATTACTGAAATTCCTGTCATCGAAGAGGAAGTTATAGAAAGACTTCCCGAAACAGAAGAAGTTGTACAGGTAACGGATGATCAAGGCAAACGCACTAAACGAATTGTTAAAAAGCGTAAAATAATAACAAAGAAAGGCGGTCAACAGAAAACTACGGACATTGTTACCGTACAGGATGAAGGTAAACAACCGGAAACTACTGTGACCGAACATGTAACCGAAACACCCGCTGTCGAAGAGGTGGTTATCGAAAAACTTCCCGAAACAGAGGAAGTTTTACAGATAACCGATGATCAAGGCAAACGTACAAAACGCGTCGTTAAAAAACGTAAAGTTGTTACTAAGAAAGGCGGCCAGCAAACTACTACAGATATCGTTACTGTACAGGATGAAGGTGAGCAACCTCAAACCACCGTGACGGAACGTATTACTGAAATTCCTGCAATCGAAGAGGAAGTTATTGAAAAACTTCCCGAAACAGAAGAAGTTGTACAGATAACGGATGAACAAGGCAAACGCACTAAACGAATCGTTAAAAAGCGTAAAATAATTACAAAGAGAGGCGGTCAGCAGAAAACTACGGACATTGTTACCGTTCACGATGAAGGTAAACAACCTGAAGTAACTGTGACAGAACAGGTAATAAACGTTCCAATATCGGAAGGTATTGTAGAAGAACCTGTAGATGAATATACGTCAAATTTGACCGATAATCAACCAAGTAATATATTGTTTGTTCCTTCACTTCAAAATGATAATAATGAAGGATTAAAAACCGAGCAGGATGTTCTTAATACTGCCAAACTGCTTATTTTACGTAAACTTACTATGTTAGGAAATCATACAAGTGATTCGCCCGATACAGAAGAAGTAGTAGATGTAACCGAAGACCAAGGCAAACGCACCAAACGGGTCGTAAAGAAACGAAAAATAATTACAAAGAAAGGTGATCAACAAAAACCGACAGACATGGTTACTGTACAAGATGAAGGAAATGTACCTGAAACTACCGCAACGGAGCATACTATAGAAACGTCCGTCGTCGATGAAGCCATCATTGAAAACCTGCCTGAAACTGAAGAAGTGGTACAGATAATTGACGATCAAGGCAACCGTACGAAACGCGTCGTTAAGAAACGCAAAATTGTTACCAAGAAAGGCGGTAAGCAGACTACCACAGACATCGTCACAGTACAGGATGAAGGAAAACAACCTGAAACCACTGTGACCGAACGTATTGCTAGTGTCCTCGACATACAAGAGGAGGTTATAGAAAAACTTCCCGAAACAGAAGAATTTATACAGATAACTGATGATCATGGCAAACGCACTAAACGGGTCGTTAGGAAACGTAAAATAATTTCAAAGAAAGGAGGCAAACAAAAAACGACGGATATCGTTACTGTACAAGATGAAGGTAAACAACCGGAAACAACTGTGACCGAACACATAATTGAAACACCTGTCTTCGATGAAGAATTTGTAGAAAAACTGCCTGAAACGGAAGAAGTAGTACAGGTAATTGACGATCAAGGCAAGCGTACTAAACGCGTCGTTAAGAAACGTAAAGTTGTTACGAAGAAAGGCGGCCAGCAAACTACAACAGACATTGTTACTGTACAGGATGAAGGTGAACAACCTCAAACCACCGTGACGGAACGTATTACTGAAATTCCTGTCATCGAAGAGGAAGTTATAGAAAAACTTCCCGAAACAGAAGAAGTTGTACAGGTAACGGATGAACAAGGCAAACGCACTAAACGAATTGTTAAAAAGCGTAAAATAATAACAAAGAAAGGCGGTCAACAGAAAACCACGGACATTGTTACCGTACAGGATGAAGGTAAACAACCGGAAACTACTGTCACCGAACATGTAACCGAAACACCCGCTGTCGAAGAGGAGGTTGTCGAAAAACTTCCCGAAACAGAGGAAGTGGTGCAGATAACCGATGATCAAGGCAAACGTACTAAACGAGTCGTCAGGAAAAAAAAAATAATTACAAAGAAAGGTGGCCAACAGAAAACGACGGATATCGTTACTGTTCAAGATGAAGGTAAGCAACCAGAAACAACTGTGACTGAACATATAATTGAAACACCTGTCTTCGATGAAGAAGTCGTAGAAAAGCTTCCTGAAACTGAGGAAGTGGTACTGGTAATTGACGATCTAGGCAAACGTAAAAAACGCCTCGTTAAGAAGCGTAAAATTGTTACTAAGAAAGGCGGTCAGCAAACTACTACCGACATCGTTACTGTACAGGATGAAGGTGAGCAACCTCAAACCACCGTGACGGAACGTATTACTGAAATTCCTGCAATCGAAGAGGAAGTTATAGAAAAACTTCCTGAAACAGAAGAAGTTGTACAGGTAACGGATGAACAAGGCAAACGCACTAAACGAATTGTTAAAAAGCGTAAAATAATAACAAAGAAAGGCGCTCAACAGAAAACTACGGACATTGTTACCGTACAGGATGAAGGTAAACAACCGGAAACTACTGTCACCGAACATGTAACCGAAACACCCGCTGTCGAAGAGGAGGTTGTCGAAAAACTTCCCGAAACAGAGGAAGTGGTGCAGATAACCGATGATCAAGGCAAACGTACTAAACGAGTCGTCAGGAAAAAAAAAATAATTACAAAGAAAGGTGGCCAACAGAAAACGACGGATATCGTTACTGTTCAAGATGAAGGTAAGCAACCAGAAACAACTGTGACTGAACATATAATTGAAACACCTGTCTTCGATGAAGAAGTCGTAGAAAAGCTTCCTGAAACTGAGGAAGTGGTACTGGTAATTGACGATCTAGGCAAACGTAAAAAACGCCTCGTTAAGAAGCGTAAAATTGTTACTAAGAAAGGCGGTCAGCAAACTACTACCGACATCGTTACTGTACAGGATGAAGGTGAGCAACCTCAAACCACCGTGACGGAACGTATTACTGAAATTCCTGCAATCGAAGAGGAAGTTATAGAAAAACTTCCTGAAACAGAAGAAGTTGTACAGGTAACGGATGAACAAGGCAAACGCACTAAACGAATTGTTAAAAAGCGTAAAATAATAACAAAGAAAGGCGGTCAACAGAAAACTACGGACATTGTTACCGTACAGGATGAAGGTAAACAACCGGAAACTACTGTCACCGAACATGTAACCGAAACACCCGCTGTCGAAGAGGAGGTTGTCGAAAAACTTCCCGAAACAGAGGAAGTAGTGCAGATAACCGATGATCAAGGCAAACGTACTAAACGAGTCGTTAAGAAGAGAAAAATAATTACAAAGAAAGGTGGCCAACAAAAAACGACGAATATCGTTACTGTTCAAGATGAAGGTAAGCAACCTGAAACAACTGTGACTGAACATATAATTGAAACACCTGTCTTCGATGAAGAAGTCGTAGAAAAGCTTCCTGAAACTGAGGAAGTGGTGCAGGTAATTGACGATCAAGGCAAACGTAAAAAACGCGTTATTAAGAAACGTAAAATTGTTAAGAAGAAGGGCAGTCAGCAAACAACTACAGACGTAGTTATTGTACAGGATGAAGGTGAACAACCTCTAACCACTGTGGCGGAACGTACTACTGAAATTCCCGTGAGCGAAGAGGAGTTTATCGAAAAACTTCCGGAAACATTAGAAGTTGTACAGATAACAGATGAACAAGGTAAACCCATTAAACGAATTGTTAAGAAACGTAAAATAATAATAAAAAAAGGAGGTAAACAAAAGACCACTGACATCGTTACCATACAGGATGAAGGTAAAAAACCTGAAACTACTGTGACCGAACATGAAATAAAGCTTCCTTTAATCGAAGGTATAGAAGAAGAAGAGTTAGATGAATATACATCTAAGTTAAGCAATGATGAACCAAGTAATATATTGTTTGTACCTTCACTTCAAAATGTTGATGATAAAGAAGAATTACAAACTGAACAGGATGTTCTTAACAGTGTCAAACTGCTTATTTTACGAAAGGCTACTGTCATAGGTGATCATGCAAATCGTTTAGTTGATGAAATAGAAAAAACAGGAAAAGAAGATGATATATCAGAAAAAAAAGTAAAGAAACCGAGGAAAGTAAAGAAAATAGCTAAAATGGATGTTGTTGATCAATGCGAATCAATCAAGCTGGATGATGAAATGAAATTTCCGGAAACTCAGGAAGTTATCGAAATAATAAACAAAGACGGAAAACTATCTAATCGAACTATTAAAAAACGTAAAACAATACAGAAAAAGGATGGAAAACAAAAAACTACTAATATCGTTACTGTTGAGGAGGAAGGAAAACTACCAGAAACAACAGTCACAGAACATATTATAGAAGTACCTCAGGAAGAGGAAATGATAGAAACTTTACCAGAAACAGAGGAAATTGTCCACATAGTAAGTGAAGAAGGCAAACCAAGCAAGCGAATCGTGAAGAAACGTAAAATAATAACAAAGAAAGGTGACAAAAGAATAACAACAGATATCGTTACTGTACAAGATGAAGGAAAGCAGCCGGAAATAAATGTCACTGAACATATAACTGAAACACCACTAAATGAGGAAGTAATCGAAAAACTACCCGAAACACAGGAAATTGTTGAGATAACCAATGAAGAAGGTAAACCTATAAAACGAATTGTTAAGAAACGTAAAATAATAAGAAAGAAAGGTGGCCAGCAAAAAACGACTGACATTGTTATTGTCGAAGATGAAGGAAAAAAACCGGAAAAAACAGTGACAGAAGTTATTACAGACCTACCTGACACCAAAGAGATAATAGAAAGACTGCCCGAAACAGAGGAAGTCCAGCATGTTAATGATGAACAGGGAAAATCCGTTAAGCGAATTGTTAAAAAACGTAAAATTATAACTAAGAAAGGTGACCAACAAAAAACAACTGACATTATTACTGTTCAGGATGAAGGTAAAGAGCCACAAACAACAGTTACTGAACATATCTTGGATATTCCTCAAACAAGGGAAGTAGGCAATGCAGATGAAACCATTGTGAAACTTCCTGAAATTGAAGAAATTTTGCAGGTAACAAATGATGAAGGAAAAATTTGTAAACGAGTAGTAAAGAAGCGAAAAATAATTTCTAAAAAAGGTGGCAAGGAGAAAATTACTGAAGTGGTTACTTTACAAGATGAAGGTAAACCAACTGAAACAACAGTAACCGTTATTAACGATAGACCTAAAAAAGGAGATAAGTCAACTGAAATGAAAGCTACATTAATGAAAATTAAAGCTGTCGAAATGAAGCCTCAAAAACTTTTGCTTTCCTCTCCACAAGAACAGCAAATAAATTGGGCCGATGTAAAGTTGAAAAAACCCAAAATGGTTTCGAAAAAAGCACCAGCTAAAGGCAGAACATCGAAAGTTTTACTAAAAAGTCGAATTATTTCTTGCGAATTTCCACCAAGTAAAGAAACAGAAACCATTCCATGTATAACAATTCTGGAACAGATAGTTCAAGACAATGGTGTATTATCTAGAAATGCGGAAGAAGCGGAAATGGTATTAAAACTAAAACGGCGAAAAATTCATCGTAAAAAACTTAAACAATTAGATGAAGAATGGGATGCCCTAAAACAAGAACCAGAAAAATTAGATGAGCAATTCAAGTATGAGAAAAAAGAGACAAAATCAAAGAAAGTACCTGTTGAAATGTCAATTGAAAGATGGGAAGTAAAATCCCAAAAATCAAAAATAAGCCCTCCTGAAGAACCTATTAACTTAGGGGAAATTAAATTGAAAAAACCAAAAATGGCTCCAAAACAAACTAAAAGTAAAAAATTACCAAAAGTTATGTTAAAAAGTCGAATTGTCTACGTCGATTTCCCTTCGCCGATGGAAGCCTTAAAATTGCCGCATTTATCAGAAATTCCAATCGTTATAAAAGACAACGGTGTACTTTCGAGAAATATCGAAGAAGCGGAAAAGATTAAAAAACCAAAACGCTATAAAAAGAAACGAGCAGAATCACCTACCGAAGAGTTAGAAAAGTTGGATTTAGAATCGTACGAACCTGAAGAAAAGGAACCGAAAGCAATTATTGAAAAACCGAAATATGTAAGGAAACCTAAAGAATCGCCTGAAGCTGTGGGCGAAGAATTTCCGACTTTAAAGATGGGCAAAGGAAAAATTCCGCAAGTGGACGACGAAACGGAAACTGTGAAGCTTAAGAAAATACCTACTAAAGTTAAAACGCTTCTAATAGAAGAAATTGAAAAGAAAAAGAAAACAGAAAATGAAGATATTAAAAAACCTTCCGAGGTTACCGATGTAGATTCAAAACGAATATCATTTGAACCATTTGACATTGATAGATCTTCTCCAGAAAAACTTGAACTTGATCTTCCGGAACAAGAACCAGAAAATGAAAAAACCAAAAAGACAAGTCCTACTAAAAGACCAAAGAAGATAAAGAAACGACCTGAAAGTGACTCGGAACTAATTAACCTTGAAAAGGGTAAACCTAAAGATAAAGTTCCGGAAGATGATGAAGAAGTAAGGTTTAGAATACCGCATAAAGACAAACCTGATGAAGAAGAAAACGCAATTAAACTAAAACCGTTTATAAAGAGTACATCTGGCGAAGACGAAAAGGGAGATAAAGATAGCGTAATGAAACTTAAGCCTATACCTACGGGGGATAGCGAAGATGTACCTTTCGAAGTCGATACTGAAGGTCAGTCTCCAACTGATACTATTAAAAAGATCAAACTCAGAAGAAAACCTAAAGATAAAATTAAACGCTTACAAGAAATTGACGAGCCCGATCAAGTACAAGGGGACGATGAAATTCCGCATTTAGAAAGTACGGAAGAGGCAGATATTACAGACGTTACTAATGAAGTTGAAGTAAAAGAGGAAAAGCCCTCGTCCAAACCAAAATTAATGAAAATAGAGAGAACATCTGTGGAATCGCAAAAATTAAAAGTAGGAGACTCCAAAGACGCCACTCCTGAACTGCAAAAAATTGTGCTTAAGAAGCGGAAAGTACTTCAAAAGAAAGAAGCGGAAAGTGTAAAATTACCTAAGTTTATGCTTAAAAGTCGAATTACGTTCATAACGTTTCCTGTTGCGATAAGCACTCCAACAGTAACCAACTTAGACACATATAGAGATAACGGAATATTGTCCAGAAATATTGAAGACGGCATAAAGGCTATTAAAAAGAAAAAGAAAACATCCAAGCCACTTCAACAAGAGTTACTTGATTTAGAAAAATTAGATAATGAAGTCGAAAATCTTAAAAAACAAAAGCCAGAGGTTATCGATGATGAATATAAATATCAAAGAAAACAGAAGGAACCTTCAGATAAACTCGATGAATCTAAAAATAAAATAAAATTAGGTAAAGGTAAAATCCCACAAACAGAAGATGAAAGAGAATCGGTTACGTTAAAGAAAATACCTAAAAAATTAGAAACCTTGGAGATAGAAGAAAATAAAATACCACAGGAGGAGATTGTAACTAAAAAATCATTAACTGAAACAATAAGCGAAATTGAAATTACGAAGAAGAAACGTAAAACCCGAGAATTACCTGAAACTGTCGAAATAATTGAAATTAAAACTGATGAAGGTAAACTGAAAAAGCGTACCAAAAAGATACGCAAAATATTAAGAGATGAAGATGGCAAGAAGGAACTAACGCAAATTGTGGTAGTTCAAGATGAAGGAGAGCAACCAGAAACAACCGTCACTATAGAAGAAATTGAAAGTATAGATGACACCCAAAAACCGGTAGAAGAAATATTGACATCAACGACGATAAAAGAACTTCCAGAAGTAACGGAAGTATCACAAATCGTATCTGAAGACGGAATACGAAAGAAGCGCACTACACGTAGAAGAAAGATTGTTAAAGCGGATGGTGATGTTACACAAACTACCGAAATAGTCACAATCACAGATGATGGTGAAAAGCCAATTACTACAGTTAACGTAGAAGAAAGTACAGTAACAGAAAAATATGATGAAAAGCCATTAGTTGAATTGCCAGAAACTATCGAAATTATTGAAATTAAGACTGACGAAGGTAAATCGAAAAAACGTACAAGAAAGGTTCGCAAAATTGTAAAGGACGATGATGGTAAAAAGGAAATAACAAAAATTGTAACAGTTCAAGATGAAGGAGAGCAACCGGAATCGACGGTAACAATAGAAGAAATTGAAAGTGTAGATGACATTGAAACACCGGTGGAAGAAATCTTGAAACCAACGACGATAAAAGAACTTCCAGAAGTAACGGAAGTATCCCAAATCGTATCTGAAGACGGAATGCGAAAAAAGCGTACTACACGTAGAAGAAAGATTGTTAAAGCGGATGGTGATGTTACACAAACTACCGAAATAGTCACAATCACAGATGATGGTGAAAAGCCAATAACTACAGTTAACGTAGAAGAAAGTACAGTAACAGAAAAATATGATGAAACGCCATTAGTTGAATTGCCAGAAACTGTCGAAATAATTGAAATTAAGACTGACGAAGGTAAACCGAAAAAACGTACAAGAAAGGTTCGCAAAATTGTAAAGGACGATGATGGTAAAAAGGAAATAACAAAAATTGTAACAGTTCAAGATGAAGGAGAGCAACCGGAATCGACGGTAACAATAGAAGAAATTGAAAGTGTAGATGACATTGAAACACCGGTGGAAGAAATCTTGAAACCAACGACGATAAAAGAACTTCCAGAAGTAACGGAAGTATCCCAAATCGTATCTGAAGACGGAATACGAAAAAAGCGTACTACACGTAGAAGAAAGATTGTTAAAGCGGATGGTGATGTTACACAAACTACCGAAATAGTCACAATCACAGATGATGGTGAAAAGCCAATAACTACAGTTAACGTAGAAGAAAGTACAGTAACAGAAAAATATGATGAAAAGCCATTAGTTGAATTACCAGAAACTGTCGAAATAATTGAAATTAAGACTGACGAAGGTAAACCGAAAAAACGTACAAGAAAGGTTCGCAAAATTGTAAAGGACGATGATGGTAAAAAGGAAATAACTAAAATTGTAACAGTTCAAGATGAAGGAGAGCAACCGGAAACGACGGTAACAATAGAAGAAATTGAAAGTGTAGATGACATTGAAACACCGGTGGAAGAAATCTTGAAACCAACGACGATAAAAGAACTTCCAGAAGTAACGGAAGTATCCCAAATCGTATCTGAAGACGGAATACGAAAAAAGCGTACTACACGTAGAAGAAAGATTGTTAAAGCGGATGGTGATGTTACACAAACTACCGAAATAGTCACAATCACAGATGATGGTGAAAAGCCAATAACTACAGTTAACGTAGAAGAAAGTACAGTAACAGAAAAATATGATGAAACGCCATTAGTTGAATTGCCAGAAACTGTCGAAATAATTGAAATTAAGACTGACGAAGGTAAACCGAAAAAACGTACAAGAAAGGTTCGCAAAATTGTAAAGGACGATGATGGTAAAAAGGAAATAACTAAAATTGTAACAGTTCAAGATGAAGGAGAGCAACCGGAAACGACGGTAACAATAGAAGAAATTGAAAGTGTAGATGACATTGAAACACCGGTGGAAGAAATCTTGAAACCAACGACGATAAAAGAACTTCCAGAAGTAACGGAAGTATCCCAAATCGTATCTGAAGACGGAATACGAAAAAAGCGTACTACACGTAGAAGAAAGATTGTTAAAGCGGATGGTGATGTTACACAAACTACCGAAATAGTCACAATCACAGATGATGGTGAAAAGCCAATAACTACAGTTAACGTAGAAGAAAATACAGTAACAGAAAAATATGATGAAAAGCCATTAGTTGAATTACCAGAAACTGTCGAAATAATTGAAATTAAGACTGACGAAGGTAAACCGAAAAAACGTACAAGAAAGGTTCGCAAAATTGTAAAGGACGATGATGGTAAAAAGGAAATAACAAATATTGTAACAGTTCAAGATGAAGGAGAGCAACCGGAAACGACGGTAACAATAGAAGAAATTGAAAGTGTAGATGACATTGAAACACCGGTGGAAGAAATCTTGAAACCAACGACGATAAAAGAACTTCCAGAAGTAACGGAAGTATCCCAAATCGTATCTGAAGACGGAATACGAAAAAAGCGTACTACACGTAGAAGAAAGATTGTTAAAGCGGATGGTGATGTTACACAAACTACCGAAATAGTCACAATCACAGATGATGGTGAAAAGCCAATAACTACAGTTAACGTAGAAGAAAGTACAGTAACAGAAAAATATGATGAAAAGCCATTAGTTGAATTACCAGAAACTGTCGAAATAATTGAAATTAAGACTGACGAAGGTAAACCGAAAAAACGTACAAGAAAGGTTCGCAAAATTGTAAAGGACGATGATGGTAAAAAGGAAATAACTAAAATTGTAACAGTTCAAGATGAAGGAGAGCAACCGGAAACGACGGTAACAATAGAAGAAATTGAAAGTGTAGATGACATTGAAACACCGGTGGAAGAAATCTTGAAACCAACGACGATAAAAGAACTTCCAGAAGTAACGGAAGTATCCCAAATCGTATCTGAAGACGGAATACGAAAAAAGCGTACTACACGTAGAAGAAAGATTGTTAAAGCGGATGGTGATGTTACACAAACTACCGAAATAGTCACAATCACAGATGATGGTGAAAAGCCAATAACTACAGTTAACGTAGAAGAAAGTACAGTAACAGAAAAATATGATGAAAAGCCATTAGTTGAATTGCCAGAAACTGTCGAAATAATTGAAATTAAGACTGACGAAGGTAAACCGAAAAAACGTACAAGAAAGGTTCGCAAAATTGTAAAGGACGATGATGGTAAAAAGGAAATAACAAAAATTGTAACAGTTCAAGATGAAGGAGAGCAACCGGAAACGACGGTAACAATAGAAGAAATTGAAAGTGTAGATGACATTGAAAAACCGGTGGAAGAAATCTTGAAACCAACGACGATAAAAGAACTTCCAGAAGTAACGGAAGTTTCACAAATCGTAGCTGAAGACGGAATACGAAAGAAGCGCACTACACGTAGAAGAAAAATTGTTAAAGCGGATGGTGATGTTACACAAACTACCGAAATAGTCACAATCACAGATGATGGTGAAAAGCCAATAACTACAGTTAACGTAGAGGAAAGTACAGTAACAGAAAAAGATATTGAAACGCCTTTAATAGAATTGCCTGAAACTATTGAAATATTGGAAATTAAGACAGACGAAGGTAAACTGAAAAAGCGTACTAAGAAGGTTCGTAAAATATTAAGGGACGATGATGGTAAGAAGGAAATCGTAAAGATTGTAACAATTCAAGATGATGACGAGAAACCACAAGAAAGTGTAATTATTGAAGAAGTTCAAGCTATCGAAGATTTAATACTTACACCAAACACAACAGACAACATAATATACTCACAAGAATCAAATATTACAAACGATACGCCACTTCTAGGTGAGTAATTAATAAATATACCTAATAATTATTTATTAATCTGTTATACTGAAATATAACAAAAAATGTCTAAAAGTTGTTCGTAATAATGGACATTATGCAAAAGTGGTAATAGAAAAACGGTATCAGAAAAACGTTGCAAACATATAAGAGAGAGAAAATAATTCAAATAAAATATTATAGCTAATCTTTTTTTCTTGTAAAATCTGTAGACCTTTGAATGTCGCTATATAGGAAGAAATTCTATTTATAGAGGTTCTATCAATATTATATTCTAATATAAATAGAAGTAATAATTTAAGCACTTGTAACACACAGTAATTCAGAATTCAATGAAAGTTGTTTAAAACATTTAAGATAAAAAAAGAAAAAATGCTATGTACAGGAAAACCGACGTAGAAGGCCTTAGTAACATTTATAGTCTTCGTCTTAATTAAGTTCTTAACTATTGGGATCAGATACGGTTAAATGACAATAGAATCATTCCGTTTCCTAGTTTTTATTTTAATTTTTATTATGACATTATAATTTCTGATGAAGGCACAATCAGTGCCGAAATATTAAAGAAGTATTAATTTAATCTATTATCATTTATTTAACACGTTTTATTTTAATTTAATTTTATAAAAATATTTTATTTAGTTTTTTTTTTAATTTAAACCAAGATCATATTAATTACTTGCATAAAAATAATATTATGTAAACCATGTTCCGCTTAAATTTTACTTATTTGGTGGATTTTTTTACTTATGTAATAGCAAGAAAATGCTTACTCGATTTGAATGATTTTCAATATTACACTTCATCTACTACAAGTCTACTACTAAAGTCACCGTTTAGCATATAATTTGTTTGTCCAAAGAACTTCATAGCACAAGTCAGTACTTTAAGAGAAAGCTGATAGATTAAGGAGTATTGTTGAATTAAAATTTTTTTTTATCTCTACAGTTTTTAATATAATGTTAAATGTGGTGAAAAAAATTAAATGTTACTGGATGTGCCCTATAATTAAAAAATAATATTAATATTTATAATATATGTCATAATATTATGTACTTATGTGCTCAGAAACAAATCCCAAATAGACTTAGGTTAAGTTTCACCGGACATAAACAAATCGAGTGTTTGGGCAGACGCCTTAGATGGTAACTTTTTGTCTGCTTGAGCGAATGGAGCGAATATTATTAACTATTCAAACATGACTCCAAATACGACTCTGGCTTGTTTAATTATTCTTTTTAAATTCGAAGGACCACTTTTATTTTTATTTGCAATAAAAATCACTTAAAATTTTTGAACAAATTTATTTCATAATTATTTTAAATGTTGATTGATTCACACTCTTTTTGCGAATGAATCGGCGACGTTAACATTATGAGGAATAAGGCAATGTGCGATCCCCACTTTATTTTTTATTACAAATTGTTTTGAGTTGTGGAGTCGCGCGAACATCGAGTTTTAGCTAAACTTGTTCTATTAATTACATAGGAAACCATGTTAAATTCGCCATATTAATCTAAGTTTCGCTTAAGGGGAACGCCACTGTGAGAGTTAAAAATATATTAAATTTTCAAGAATGTTTTACACATAGTTAACGGGATCGCTTTGTTGTTATTTTATTAAGTCTCCACAAATCTCCAATAAATCTATCTCCACAAATTAATTACGAAAATATATACTTATAGTATACCAGTAGGTATTGCCATAATACATATTTTATTATCAGATGTAGATAGTAGATGTAGATCTTAAATGTAACCTTCACATGTCACTTTAAGCTACATAATTTCTCTGTATTAATTTTGAAAATTTTTAAAATTTTAATTCCAAAATTGAATTTCGAAAATTTTCTAATGCTTTATTCATATCTACCATTATCAAAAATAATGATTACATCTGTATGGCGGATGTCATAATTATTATAGGGTATCATTAAAATCGATTCAAGCATTTTCTTCTTAGAATGAACTTGCAAGGCGAGACTGGCTTATTATAAATTATTTGGAAAAGTTGGGTAATTCATGGTTTTATTTTAGGCCCAAGAATTTGTGATTAATTAATGTCTCCCTGTTAATCGGACACATTGCATGTACTATTTAATATGGTAATATTCAAAGATCTAAAATATTCAAATATCTCTATAAGAATAAAAATCGTGCTATGTTGCATTAAAATTTTATACAGATTGTTTTACTCTCCAATGCAACTCCAAAGATTATTAATGTTATTCTCGATCACCCTAAATAATTCCTGTTCAATTTGAATATATTTTTATGTTAAAAACTTATTGCAAAAATATTGAATATACCTGTCATTACAAAGAACTAATTCGCAGAAAGTTTATGGAGTAAATAAAGCACATATATATTAGAAATTTCTATGTTGAACTAACTGCATGTGTTGATAAAAAAAAACAAATACTTTCCAATTATTATCCAATATTTTCAAGTTTTCATTATCTACACCGGAAAAAAATTGTTCGCTTTCGTATTTTTTAAATAATTTATTATATCAGTTCTGAAAGAAAATTCTTATCAAACGCGTGTGATCTCCCCATTAGTTTTTTTTTATTATTATACAGTTTCAAAGATTAAAAAAACCTTCTAAATAACAATATGTCGCTTGACGATTCACGTTTATAAAATGTTTAGGGTCTTAAACTTTAGCCAAAAATCAAAAATCATTAAAATCCAAAAAATTCAAAATTCAATGGAAATTTTTCAAAATTTAAAAACAAGGCAAAGAAATATTGTTTTTGATCATTAAAAATCGAAATACTATTATTACATCAATAAATTAATGTAAAAGTATGTATTTATGAAACTGTAACGTAAAATAGTAGGTACCAACTACTTATTCTATATTTAGTTAAAAGATTTCTAAATTTTTAGATTTTGATTTGGTTAAAAACAACACAAGCAGTTAGGTCAGTGCAAAAAAGTTAGAAAGATATGTATTTCTTACTACCATTACTTTCAACATGCCGCGCCGGTTCGATAAATCATCTTATATTATAAATAATTGTTTGGTAGTATTAATTTATTATTTATGTAGAGTCAACTTTCATAACAAAATCTGGGTGACAGTTCATACACTTCAGGGAAATTCTTAAATGAAGTAGTGTAATAGTAATTATTATCATTACTTTCATTTACAGCAATTTGATTTTTTAATTATTTTTAAAATATATTTTTTTAAGGTTTCTTTATTGCTAATAAATCTTTTAAGTTACGATAAACATTTATTTTTTGTGTAAGGTCTTTTGCAATTTATTTGATTTTTAAAATTTATATTTTTAAAACACTGCACGGAGTGTGGTTCAATTTTTATTATATTTTTATTTAATTTTCCATATAAACTCATACTATTGTCAAATACTCGTACAATACCTAGCAAACTTTCTTTGTATCTTAATAAAAGTAAATAGAAACAATCAACTAAGAAATCTTAAAAGAATCTTACAATATTTCCGTTATATTTAGTCACTTCTAATGAATTTTAAATTGTTTAGTGTAGATAACTTCAAAATTTACCGAATAAACAATTATATTAATTTGATAATAACAACTACATTTCGCCAACTACATCATAGACAAAATTATTTTGAATCCATACTTGTAACATTAATAATATAGATAATATGTAAGTTTCGTTTATACTTTATATTTTTATGAGAAAATGTTTTCAGATGATGTGAAGGAAACGGTTGATTCAATAAAACCAACTCAAATTGAAGAAACGACCAAGAAAATTAAGAAATTCAAGAAAAAGGTAACAGAAAAAGTAGATAAAAAATCTCCGACGCCTATTACTTTGATGCCAATTGAGCGTGTGCAACTAAAATCAAACAAAGTTGCCATTTCAGAACCTCAGAATCCGATTCAATTTGCAGATATAAAATTACGTAAATTAAAAACAACGGTAAAAAAAGGAACAAAACGTACACAATTACCAAAATTCATGTTAAAAAGTATAATCAAATTTATTCAGTTCCCCCCACAATCTGAAGAAGTTAAGTGCGGTACTATTAAAACATTATCTCCAACGATTAAAGATGAAGGTATACTTTCACGGAATATCGAAGATGCAGAAAAAGTTTTGAAAAAGACGAAAGTCAAGCGAAGAAAGGTTAAAGACAGTGTTGAAAAACTTATCGAAGTAGAATCTAGCGAACCTGAAAAACCAATATTGGAAGAAATTTATGATAAACACATAGATAAACTACAAGAGTTATCTGAAGAGTATCCAACCACTGACAAAGAAGCAACAATTGAACTTTCTCCAGATAAAGAAATTATTATGGAAATGCCTGAAATTGTAAAAGCTGAAGAAAATATACCTAAAGATGAAATTTTAAAATCTGAAATAGATCAACCCGAAGATGAAGCAGTTGATTCAAAGACACAAAAACCGTCGCCTAAAATTAAAAAGGTGTCTAAAAAGAAAATTGAAAAAACTAAAAAACCAATTAGTGAAATTTTGGAAGAAGATATCGATAAAAAACCAATATTAATGAAGATAAAAACAGTGGAAGTTAAACCTCAAAAACTTTTACTTTCCTATCCACAAGAACAAATCAATTGGGCCGATGTAAAATTGAAGAAACCGAAGATAATTCCCAAGAAAACCACGGCCAAAACCAAAACACCGAAAGTTTTACTAAAAAGTCGAATTATTCCTTTGGAGTTTCCACCTAGCCATGAAAAGGAAAAAATTCCGTCTATAACAATTCTTGCAGAGATTGTTCAAGATCGTGGAGTTTTATCCAGAAATGTTGAAGATGCGGAAATAGTATTAAAAACAAAACGTAGAAAAATTCAACGTAAAAAACTTAAACAATTAGATGAAGAATGGAATGCCCTAAAACAAGAACCAGAAAAATTAGATGATCAATTCAAGTATGAGAAAAAAGAGATAAAATCGAAGAAAGTACCTGTTGAAATGTCAATTGAAAGATGGGAAGTAAAACCTCAAAAATCAAAAATAACACCTCCCGAAGAACCTATTAACTTAAGTGATATTAAATTGAAAAAACCAAAAGTGGCCCCAAAACAAATTAAAAGTAAAAAATTACCAAAAGTTACGTTAAAAAGTCGAATTGTCTACGTCGATTTCCCTTCGCCGATGGAAGCCTTGAAATTGCCGCTTTTATCAGAAATTCCAATCGTTATAAAAGACAACGGTGTACTTTCGAGAAATATCGAAGAAGCGGAAAAGATTAAAAAACCAAAACGCTATAAAAAGAAACGAGCAGAATCACCTACCGAAGAGTTAGAAAAGTTGGATTTAGAATCGTACGAACCTGAAGAAAAGGAACCGAAAGCACTTGATGAAAAGCCGAAATATGTAAGAAAACCTAAAGAATCGCCTGAAGCTGTGAGCGAAGAATTTCCGGCTTTAAAGATAGGCAAAGGAAAAATTCCGCAAGTAGACGACGAAACGGAATCTGTAAAGCTTAAGAAAATACCTCATAAAGATGAAACACTTCCCATAGAAGAAATTAAAAAGAAAAAGAAAACAGAAAATGAAGATATTAAGAAACCGTCCGAGGTTACCGATGTAGATTCAAAACGAATATCATTTGAACCATTTGACATTGATAGATTTTCTCCAGAAAAACTTGAACTTGATCTACCGGAACAAGAACCAGAAAATGAAAAAACCAAAAAGACAAGTCCTACTAAAAGACCAAAGAAGATAAAGAAACGACCTGAAAGTGAATCGGAACTAATTAACCTTGAAAAGGGTAAACCTAAAGATAAAGTTCCGGAAGATGATGAAGAAGTAAGGTTTAGAATACCGCATAAAGACAAACCTGATGAAGAAGAAAACGAAATCAAACTAAAACCGTTTATAAAGAGTACATCTGGCGAAGACGAAAAGGGAGATAAAGATACCGTAATGAAACTTAAGCCTATACCTACGGGGGATAGCGAAGATGTACCATTAGAAGTCGATACGGAAGGTCAGTCTCCTACGGATACTATTAAAAAGATCAAACTCAGAAGAAAACCTAAAGATAAAATTAAACGCTTACAAGAAATTGACGAGCCCGATCAAGTACAAGGGGACGATGAAATTCCGCATTTAGAAAGTACGGAAGAGGCAGATATCCCAGACGTTACCACTGAAGTTGAAGTGAAAGATGAAAAGCCGTCCAAACCAAAGTTAATGAAAATAGAGAGAAAATCTGTAGAATCTCAAAAATTACAAATAGGCGACACAAAAGATGCTGAACCAGAACTTCAAAAAGTCGTTCTTAAAAAACGAACTGTAACGCAAAAGAAGGAAGTGAAAAGTGTTAAGCTGCCTAAGTTTATGTTAAAAAGTCGAATGAATATTATAAGCTATCCGCCTGCGATAGGCAAGCCGACAATAACGCAATTAGACACTAATAGGGATAATGGAGTGTTGTCCAGGAATATAGAAGACGGTATTAAAGCCATTAAACAAAAAAAGAAGAAAACCAAACCACTAGAACAGGAGTTGCTTAATTTAGAAATGTTAGATAACGAAGTTGAAGATCTGAAAAAGCAAAAGCCAGAAGTTGTGGATGATGAATATAAATATCAAAAGAAACAGAAGAAACCTTCAGAAAAATCCGACGAGCCCAAAAAACAATTAAAACTAGGCAAAGGTGAACTTCCAAAAATTGAAGACGAAAACGAAACGGTTACGTTAAAGAAAATACCAGAAAAATTGGAAACAATAGAGACAGAGGAAGATAATGTGCCACAAGAGGATATTGAGAAGAAAGTAGAGGCAACCACGATAGAAGAAATAGAAGTTACAAAAAAGATAACTAAAGTTAAAAAGAAGAAATTACCTAAGGTAGAAACAGTAGAAGGTCAAGATGAAACAATACCAAAAATTGCTGATACAATTGAAAATTTAGAATTATTATCTCCTATAGAAGACGAACAAATAGTAGATAAGCCTATTAAACGTGAAGATGTAGAAATAATGGACGAAACAGAAACAATGATTAAAGATGTTGAAAAAACAGAACCGGAAGAAAAAGCCGAAATAGAAGAAATACATGAGGTTAAACTACCCGAAAAAGAAATTAAAGAAGATGTTACACCTATTAAAATTATTAAGAAGAAAAGAATAATAAAGAAACGTATAAAACATGATGTAGATCAAGTAGAGGATGAAACACCAGCTGAAGAAATTCCGTCGGATCAAATTACTGAAGAAGTTTTGGAACCTATTGAAATTATTGAAGACAGCGAGCCCACAAAAGACGATCAAGTCGATGATTTAGCCACTCTGGAAGTAAACTTAGAACCTCAAAATTTATTAGAAGATGGTGCAAAAATTATATCGAAAATTGAAAAGAAAAAGGTTAAAAAAATAATTAAAAAGAAACCTGTAGAAGAAATCATGGAAAAACAAGATGAACCTAAAGAAGTCGAACAACAAGAAAGAAGTAAACCGATACCTCTGAATTTGAAAGTTAGTGATTCTAAACCCCAGAAACTGCAGATTTCAGAATTAAAACATGAAAAGGCTGAACTTGGAACTATTACATTAAAAAAACCGAAAATTGCTCCTAAGAAAGCGCCAAGCGGAATAAAATTGCCCAAGTTCATGCTTAAAAGTAGAATTAGATATCTTGACTTTCCACCAGAATTGGAAAGACAAAAACTGCCAGTTATTTCCTCATTAAATATTCTAAAAGACAACGGAATTTTATCCAGAAACATTGAAGACGCTGCTAAAATTGTTAAGAAGAAACTTAAGAAACCCAAAGATTTAGAACCAGATATTTCACATTTAGAAAAATTAGATACAGAATTAGATCTACTCAAAAAACAAAAACCTGAAATTGTCGATGATCAATATAAGTATCAACGACAGCCGAAAAAATCGTTAGAACCTGAAGATGACGATCGTTCTTTGAAAATGGGCAAAGGACGAATTCCAAAATCTGAAGACGAACCTGAAGTCGTCAAGCTTAAAGGTATTCCTAGAAAAGAACCAGAAACTATAGAAGATGAAGAACTGCCTAAAAAAGTTGTTGAAAAAACTAAATTGCCCGAAAAACCTACAATTGACAGTGATGAATCTAAATTACCAATTGATTTAGATTACACAAAACAAATGATTCCTGAAGATGTAGAAGCTGAAGATCAGGAAGATTTAAAAGAAACAGATAAACCAAAAACTAAAATTTTGAGAAAAACTAAAAAGAAGAAATTACCAACCACCGAATTAGATGAGGAAAAAGAAATTCCGCTTGTTAGTGGATCTGATTCTGTGCCTATAATTGAAGATATTGAAGAAGATGTTAAACAAACTGAAATTTTACCGGAACCTACAGTGCAATCCGTTTCTGCTGAAGATCAATTGCCTGTAGTAGAAACGATTGAAGACAAAAGTACAACTGATGTCATAATTATCAAACAAAAGAAAAAGATTAAAAAACCAAAACAAAAAGCCATTGCGGATCAAGAAAACTTAAATGAATTAATTGACATTGAACAACAAGAAATTGAAGAAGATTTTAACGAACCAATACAAGTCATCGACGAAGAAACAATTGAGGCTCCGGTAGAAGATGTTCAAGAAATTATACCAATTGAAGATGAAAAAATCAAGGATGATGAAAAACCAGTTCAAAAGATAGAAAAAATAAAGAAAACAAAGAAAGCCGACATACCAAAACTTGCCGAAAATGATAATCAAGAATTAAAGCCGAAATTGAAACCTAGAAAAATTCCAACAGTAATAGAAAAAAAGAAAGTAAAAATGCCCAAGGTATTATTAAAGAGCGTTATTAGATTTATAGAATTTCCTCCGTTATCAGAAATTTTAAAATCTCCAACAATTACTTCATTACAATCTATAAAGGAAAATGGAATTCTAACGAGAAATATAGCAGATGCACTGAAAATTGTTAAAAAGAAAAAACCTAAACTACGGGATATCGAGAAAGACATTAAAGATCTTGAAGAACTTGACATAGAAGCTGAAGATTTTAAAAAAGAAAAACCTGAAGTAGTCGATGAGTTATTTAAATATCAAAAGAAAGTTAAACCTGAACCTGAAAAACCCAACGAAGATGTAAAGAAAATTAAAATTGGTAAAGGAAAAATTCCAATACCTGAAGAAACTATAGATGAAGTTAAACTTAAGAAAATACCGGAACCGAAATTAGATATTGTAGATGATAATCAAGAAAAGCCTAAAGATGATGTAGAGAGTATTGAAGAGAAAACAGATGGTTTGTTAAACCAAGAATCGGAAGCACTAAAATTAGAAAAACCACAGGAAACTGATGAAATAATTCTCGTATCGAAAAAAGTGATTAAAAGACCTAAGCCTAAAAAAGAAAAAGTGCCTACAGAAGATGACGAAATTCAACTAGAATCCGGTTTTACTGAAGTGAAAGAAACTGAAAAATTAGAAAAGCCAGAAGAAATTTCAGGTAAGGACAATAATAATTTTTAAATTTTGTGATTGATTTTTATAGGGAGGGTATTTAAAATCAATGTCCCAAAATCAAAATTACAATCACAACTTCTGAAGTTTTTTATATTTTTATTTCACTGATTCTACCACAATAATATTGACACGTCCCAGGCTAATTAATAGACGTAAAACTTCATAATATAACCATTTGGAACTAAGAAATGTGCATAACTTAATTTTAAAATTTTTGCGGATTATGCCTATTATCTTATGGGGGATAAGACATTTCGTCGAAGGAAATTTAGTATTAAATTTTTAATATCAAAAAGAGCATGTAAAGTTTTTTCTTCAAGACGTAGGATGCAAACCATATATTTTTAATATAGAGCACAATAATGTAAAATATTTTTTTCAATCAAAATTTCGTAATGGTAATTTAGTAATTCAATTTGAATTTTAATTTCGCAGATGTTATTATTTACATATTTAATTAATCTGATAAATTTTTAAATTTTAATACTATTAATTTTGTATTAATAATATTGTTTATTTCGGTTTCTTTAAAAGAATAATCTCATCCAAGAATTGATAATAAATAATAGATCTTGGTATATTTGGATTAAATTAAATACATTATAACAATATTTAAAACTGTAAATATTACTTGTATTTAATTTCTACTTTATGTATATATTAAAGTTCATTAAAATAACCAAGTTAAATAAACCACTAATTAATTAGTTAAAAGTGTATTTTATTGACAGTATATTTCGAAAGAGGTTTCTTTCATTTTCGAGTGCAAATGAACTTAGATTTATTAACTTAGAATTAATTAGTCGTTTATTTAACTAGGTTATAGTTTTAAATATTATTATAATTAATTTTTACAAGTTACGAATTCTAAAATTTAATAATTACATTAAAATTAAAAAATTTCTTCTAAATGAAGTGTACATATATGAAAAAATATGAAAATACATTATATACCTATATTATAAAATAGTTATTTACATAAAAGTGAGGAAAATTATGTATTACTGAAGAGGAGCTATGTTGAAATACGAGACACTTTGTGCCGAGCATTTTACAGCTCCGAGTACAGTAAGACGTTTTCCTGACATGTTTGGTATTAAATTTCCCCGAAAATCGTAAAAAATCGAAATTTTAAAACACTATTGAACAACATTTTTAAAAAGAGCAAAAATCAAATTTGTCAATTTTTGTTCACTACATAGTGACAAACAAAAGATAAAAATATTACGGGACTAGTCAGGGAAATTCAATTTCCCTGCGCGTACATAAGCCGAGAAAAATGGAAACTTTAAATGAAAACAGGATGTTTAAACTTTTATCAATTTTTCTCGATACATGAGTATATAAAATTTGCAAATATTTATTGAATTGAACAATAAAAATGTTAATTACCACAACATGTTTCATGCACTTGGTGTATATCTTCAGATGGCTTAAAAAAATTTAATCATAATATTATAAACCAATTTTAGAAAATTAGTTTTTAATAGTGGTAACCTATTTATTATATAAGTAATTAATTTTTAAGGCATGCATAATAATTATTTTACATAATATATAGATATATTTTCTGTAGCCACCTGAAGATATACACCACGTGTATGAAACATGTCGTGGTAATATCATAATAAAAATCCCATATTTTGCGAAGAAGTACGTAATAATATTAATATTAATAAACTTCGCTCAATGTAAAAAACATTCATTAATAAAAATGTTGGTTCTAGTTTGGTGGTAAATATAATAGTAAACAATTAATAAATCAAATAAAATGCTTTAAATGAGATATAAATACTTGAATGTACCACTAATAAACTTTGTATCATACATACCTATAAATATTTTATCATAATACATTAAAAAATGTAGAGTTTACTTCTTACCTCTTTAAATAAATCCTAAGGACGCTCATTTTAACATTATATAATTAAATACTAAATTTCCGACAGCAAAATAGGTCGAAGTCTAAACTGCTGACGGCGATGTCGAAATTGCGACAGCGACGGCAAAATGGGTTAGTCCGTGGCTGATGATGTGTCGATATCTACATAATTATAATTTAGAATTACACAATATCCTACTTTTTTACAATTTATAACCAAATTAATTTATATCAGATGCAGATGTTGTACCAACTGAAGAATTGCATCACAAGGATCTACCAGAACCTATAGAAAAAATAGAAGAAATACCAGTAGTTGAAGAACCTGCTGCTAAGATAACAATTAAACGAAAACCTAAAACTCCCAAACAGAAAACAGAAGATATAGAAGAAGTTGCTGAAATTACTGTTAAGAAAAATGAAGACGTAGTAACACCGGCTCCTGAAGAACCAGAAGCTAAAATAAAGATTAAGAAAAAATCTAAAATAATTAAAGAGGAACCTGCAGAAGAACTATCTATTGAAAAAGTGATTGAAGTTGCGCCTATTGAAAAGGAGGAAGAACCTAAACCAGCTGACGTACCCGAAATTGATAAACTTGAAGATGTGAAGCCTGCTCCTGTAGAAGAAATACCTAAGGTGGAATTAACAAAGGAAAGTAAACCCGAACCTATTTTCGAAGAAGATAAAGCTGAAGTACCAATTGCAAAAACAGAAGAAGTACCTGCCCCAATAGTTGAAGAATCCGAAACCAAAATAACCATCAAACGTAAGAAGGTTCCCAAAAAGAAAACAGAAGAAGTGGAAGAAGTTGCTGAAATTACTGTTAAGAAAATTGAAGATAAAGTAATACCGTCCCCCGAAGAACCAGAAGCTAAAATAACAATTAAGAAGAAGCCTGTGCCCGTTGTAGAAGAACCTGCTGAAGAACTATCTATTAAGAAAGTCGTAGATGTTACTCCTATAGAAAAGGAAGAAGAACCTAAACCAGCCGATATACCAGAAATTGAAGATATAAAACCTGCTCCTGTAGAAGAAACACCTAAAGTGGAATTAACAAAGGAAACCAAACCGGAAACAATAACAGAAGAAGATAAAGCTGAAGTCCCAATTGCAAAAACAGAAGAAGTGTCTGTCCCACAACTTGAAGAACCGGAAACAAAAATTACAATCAAACGGAAAAAAGTTCCCAAAAAGAAAATAGAAGAAGTGGAAGAAGTTGCTGAAATTACTGTGAAGAAAATTGAAGACATAGTCATACCGGCTCCTGAAGAACCAGAAGCTAAAATAACAATTAAGAAGAAACCTGCACCCGTTATAGAAGAACCTGCTGAAGAACTATCTATTGCGAAAATAATAGACGTTACTCCTATCGAAAAGGAAGAAGAACCAAAACCAACTGACGTACCAGAAATTGGTAAACTTGAAGATGTGAAGCCTGCTCCTATAGAAGAAACACCTAAGGTGGAATTAACAAAAGAAAGTAAACCCGAACCTATTTTAGAAGAAGATAAGGCTGAAGTACCAATTGCAAAAACAGAAGAAGTACCTGCCCCAATAGTTGAAGAATCCGAAACCAAAATAACAATCAAACGTAAGAAGGTTCCCAAAAAGAAAACAGAAGAAGTGGAAGAAGTTGCTGAAATTACTGTTAAGAAAATTGAAGATAAAGTAATACCGTCCCCCGAAGAACCAGAAGCTAAAATAACAATTAAGAAGAAGCCTGTGCCCGTTGTAGAAGAACCTGCCGAAGAACTATCTATTAAGAAAATAATAGATGTTACTCCTATCGAAAAGGAAGAAGAGCCTAAACCAGCCGATGTACCAGAAATTGAAGATATAAAACCTGCTCCTGTAGAAGAAACACCTAAAGTGGAATTAACAAAGGAAACTAAACCCGAAATAATAACAGAAGAAGATAAAGCTGAAGAACCAATTGCAGAAACAGAAGAAGTGTCTGTTCCACAAGTTGAAGAACCGGAAACTAAAATTACAATCAAACGGAAAAAAGTTCCCAAAAAGAAAATTGAAGAAGTGGAAGAAGTTGCTGAAATTACTGTTAAGAAAATCGAAGATAAAGTAATACCGTCCCCCGAAGAACCAGAAGCTAAAATAACAATTAAGAAGAAACCTGTACCTGTTATAGAAGAACCTGCTGAAGAACTATCTATTACGAAAATAATAGATGTTACTCCTATTGAAAAGGAAGAAGAACCTAAACCAACTGACGTACCAGAAATTGAAGATAGTGAAGTACCAATTGCAAAAATAGAAGAAGTTCCTGCCCCAATAGTTGAAGAACCCGAAGCGAAAATAACTATTAAACGAAAAAAGGTTCCCAAAAAGAAACCAGAAGAAGTAGAAGAAGATACTGAAATTACTCTTAAAAAAATTGAAGATACAGTAACACCGGCTCCTGAAGAACCAGAGGCAAAAATAACGATTAAGAAGAAACCTAAGCAAATTGCAGAGGAGCCTGCTGTTGAATTATCTATTAAGAAAGTAGTAGATGTAACTCCTAGTGAAGATCTTGAAGAACCTGAAGCTAAAATATCAATTAGGAGTAAACCTAAGCCTACCGAAGACGAACAAAGTGACGAAGTTACTATTAAAAAGTTAAAAGAAGTTAAACCTATTGTAGAAGATGAAGAACCTGAAACTACAACAACAATTACTCGAAAATCTAAACCTACTGAAGACGAAGGAGTTGCTGAAGTTACTATCAAGAAAATTGTTGAAATAACACCGGTTGAAGATGAAGAACCAGAAGCGAAATTAACAATTAGTAAAAAGCCAAAACCTACTCAAGAAGAGGATGCTGATGCAATTGATATTAAAATTTATAAAGATGTAACTCCTACTGGCGTCGAGGAGAAACCTGAAGAAAAAGCGCCGTCGTCTAGAAAGGGATCAACAGATGAAGCTTCAGAAGGCTTTAAAAGATTACGACCAAGAAGAAAGTCTTCAAAACCAGAAGCTGAAGAAATAGAAACAATTACTTTTAAACCACGTGTAACGAAAACAAAAGAAGATGTCGAACAAGAATTTAGAATTCAGATGGACTCTTACGCTGAAGAAGAAATATCGATGTCAGGAAAAATAAGATTAAAACGTCGCCCTACTTATGGTGAAGAAATGGCTGAAGATACAATAAAGGTATTGAAGGAAATGGACGATGATAATGAACCGGTTATAGAAGAAATTATTGATGACGATAGTGATAATGCTGAAGAAATTCCATACGATATTGAAGAACCTGACGAAAATTACCACGTAGCGTTAAAACGAAAACCAATTAAAACAAAAGAAATTATTGAAGAAGTTCAAGTCGATATTAAAAAACCAACACCAAAAAGTGATGATGTTGAATATGAAGAAGAATCTCTCTCGATTTCCGTCAAACCTAAAAGGAAACCTTCTCAACCAACATTTGAACAAGGTATGTAGTTATATTTTGAAAGTACCTAGGTAGATAGTAATAGAAAAAAATTTAATTTCTTTTATAAATTAACTTCATAAAAAATGTACTTGCCTACCAATTTAACAATTAAAAGTAATTTAATAAAAAAAAAAAAAATTTGTTAAAGCTATAAATACTTGAGAACTATTTACTTATTAGGTATAAATACTGAAATTATTTCATTTATTTGTTACTTAATTAAAAAGTTTTTTATTATATTATTATTCTAAATAATCTTATAATAACTCAAAAATGATTTCTTATCTGCAGTTCTTTTAGATGTTTATTTTATTCGATGTATTTATTTGAAATCGGTACATTTTCAAAAGTTAGACAGATTATAATAATAGTCCAGGAAAAATAGACTTCCACATGGAAATAATTTGTAACAGGCTAAATTTTTGCATGCACCTTAGTATTAAGGACCTGAACAATGTCTCCAAGTTCCCCATCGATATCCTTTCCGCTAGCTGTGTTACGCGAGGTCAAAGGTCGCCAAAAACAGTTTTTCGCATATATCTCGAGAATTTTATTTACGTATACATTATTCAGTGATCGTGGTATTAACATTCTTCATCGGTATCGGAGACCAATTCTTCTGTCTTCAAAGTTTGGACGAGGAAAGACGACGGATCGATGCTGTCATCATTCTCCACGTTATCGATATCAAATAATGATTTCGTGTTCGAACAGGTTTGACTATGACATTGGCTACAAACTATAGAGCAGTTCAATCCTGCTTTCCGACATCC
This sequence comes from Cantharis lateralis, assembly GCA_963170105.1. Taxonomy (NCBI): domain Eukaryota; kingdom Metazoa; phylum Arthropoda; class Insecta; order Coleoptera; family Cantharidae; genus Cantharis; species Cantharis lateralis. The sequence continues at coordinate 53,098,795 of OY720624.1, read as the reverse complement.
ACAATTGGAAACACAGATTTTCTTGCAATTTCAAAACGTTGTATTAAGTAATACATCTGGAGCAGCTTGGAGCAGAGTTGTCATTGGCTCTAGGATATTATTTTGTAATGCCCAACCCCAGTCCTGAAGATCGCTTTGCCTTTCCGAAATAGAGCAAAAGTCATATTACAGCCTGTAATTGCGTGGAGAAATAAAATATGGTGATGACATTTTGGATACGAAGCTAAACTTCGAGAACAATACATTTTTGATTCCTTTTAAATTTTTTCACTAATTATCGCCGTTCTCGAGATATATGCGAAAAACTGTTTTTGGCGACCTTTGACCTCGCGTAACACAGCTAGCGGAAAGGATATCGATGGGGAACTTTGAGACATTGTTCAGGGCTATAATACTAAGGTGCAGGCCAAAATTTAGCCTGTTACAAATTATTTCCAACTCAACCCATTTTTTTGTCTAATTTTCCTGGACTATAATGTTATGTATTATGTTTATAATAATTAACAAACTTATCGTAATAAAATACTTTGCAGAAGCAGCTACATTACATATTTTGCGCGAAAAAGAATTTATTCTGGAAGAAGGCAAAGAAAGTGAAATTATTGAAAATAAAGAACCCTATTTTTCATTTTGTTCTTACATGGCCGAAACTAATCAAGCTATGGATGTAGTGGAGGGAGAACGAGTTTATATATTAGAAGATGATAATCCAGATTGGTGGTTTGTCAAAAAGCATTTAACTGGGGAAAAGGGTTGGGTTCCTGCTAGATATCTAATGGACGAATTAAACTACGAAATATATCTTCAGAAGAAATTAAATGAGAAAATTGACAAACTACCTATATTTGAAAGTAAGTAATTCAATTAATATTTAACAAAGAATCATTAATATTTCGAAAGATATTAACAAACTTAAAATAGAAAAATTAACTCTGATAAACTTGCTTATAATGAACGTAGAATATGTCTAATATCTATCGACAGCGTTATATATTTCATTTTAATTTTACTGGAATTATAAGTAAAAGGTTCATTTTGCTATAATAAATTTTTCTGGCATTGCAAATTGAACAGTAGATTGCTATGAATGATTTAACTGATATACCGATCGAGATACTATATCAAAATATTTTACAGAACCAACTGCTTCAGAAACTTCTTCGGCTCCTAAGTTTACTAAAAAATTGCAACCGCTGCATGTACCAGATGGTTATACTATTCAATTTGAGTGTCAAGTTGAGGGTTACCCTAGGCCGCAAATAACGTGGTTTAAGCAAACCGCTATTATTAAACCCTCTCAAGATTTTGAATTATATTACGACGAAGATAACGTCGCTACTTTGATTATTAAAGAGGTATTTCCTGAAGATGCGGGCACATTCACATGTGTTGCAAAGAATTCTGCAGGTTTTGCAGCAAGCAGCACAGAGCTTACAGTTGAACTACCATTATCGGAACATGGTTCAGATAACGCCGGACTTTCGAGAAAAAGCTTATCTCGAGAATCATCTCTGGCCGATATTTTAGATGGTATAGTACCAACATTTTCAAAGAAACCAATAAATCAGTTTGTGGATGAAGAAACTGACGTGTATTTAGAATGTCGTTTAGTAGCCGTTCCCGAACCAGAAATAACGTGGTATCTTAATGGAAAGCCTTTTCATAACAAAAATGTTAAAATTGCTACGACGTCAGATATGCATATGTACAGTAGTACAATTAGCATCGAAAAAATTAAAAAGTCACAAGAAGGAATTGTGGAAATCAGAGCCAAAAATAGAGAAGGCGAAGCGTCTGTACAATTATTCTTGAAAATAAAAACTGACGAAAAAGAATCTCCACAAATCATACAACCACTACAAAATATTACTATTAGAAGCGAAGAAACGGTCACGCTTACAACTTACATTGTGGGTAATCCTAAACCAAAAATTATTTGGTATAAAAATAATACAGAAATATCTACTTCTAAAGTAAAAACTGAAGGTAATAAACATTCCTTAATTATTATTAACTCGTCCACAAAAGACACAGGAGAATATACAGTCAAAGCTACAAATACGTTAGGATCTGCAGAAACCACTGGTCACCTAACTGTTGAAGGTATTTACTTATTTATTTTTAAAGCTTCTTATCTCAACGCTTATAGAAAATTACAGCAATAAATTTAATGTAAAAATTATTGCCGATTAATGAAAAACTATTTTCAATTTTGTAGATTTCCGCTAACAATGTTGTGTAATAACTAAATATTGCTGTTTTTGCATATTGAAGCATAACAAATAAATAAATCGCCCAAAGGATTAACCATCAGCTTCAGAAAATTTTTGCTTCAACTGTAATGTATATTTTATAGCTAATAAATATAATGTGGCTCTATAGAAAAATATTTTATTCTTTTGTAACTTGTTTTAACCTACAGCCGTGCTCAAAAGAAGTTGGCACCCCTGTGGATTTTTACGTTTTATGGAGTTTTAGGCATTTTGAAGGGTTTTAAATAAAAGAAATTGCAAATGTAGATTGAGACTATGTACCTAATTTATTAGTAAATTTCAATATTTGGTGGCACCACCTTTTGCCCTAATGACGCTTTTTAGGCGATCAGGCATGGTAGCAACTAATTTATAACAGACATCTTTTGAGCACGGCATTTATACATATAGTATGTTTAAAAGTGAACGTATTTAATAAGTTCTAATAGGATTATTAAATAACTTCACGACAAAAAATCAACAGGATACCTATATAAAATTGCAAATGTTGCAAAATAATTCCTCAGTATTACTACCAGTACTACCACGTCCATCATTACTTACATTAATATTTATTACTACTTACAGATTACTTAAATCGGCAATTGGAAGCTCCAATGTTCGTCGAAAGATTCCAAGGTTCCACGGTAACCGAAAAGGGGACCATACGTTTGCGTGCTCGAGTTATTGGAAATCCTGTTCCTGAAGTGTTTTGGTTACGTAATAACGAGCCCATAAAGCCAAACTCCAAAACTAAAGTATCTTACGATGGAGAAAATGCTGAACTCCATATTACGAATGCAGATTCAGAAATCGATTCGGGCGATTACAAATGCGTTGCCAAAAATTCTGTAGGTAAAGCTTCGCATGGAGCCAAAATATTTGTCGATGTAGAAACTGTTAAATTTACCAAAAAACTGAAAAAGAATATAGAAATATACGAAAAAGAAACAGTCACTCTTGAATGCGAAACATCACATACCACTGCAGTAAAATGGTTCCACAAAACTAAAGAAGTCAGTGGAATGGATAATAAAGTTATAATTGAAGAAGGAAAAACCCATAAATTAGTCGTTAAAAATGCAACTTTAGACGATGGTGGCAATTATAAATGTACAGTGAAGAATCAAAAAACGGAAACTACTGTAACTGTTAACAAAAGGAAACCAGAATTCGTTCGAAAATTACAAGATTCTGAAGTTAAGGAACTCGAAAACGCTATTTTGGAAGTAGAATTGTCCTCCGATGAGGCAGATGTGGTATGGAAGAAAGATGGAGAACCGATAACTTCTACCGATGACAAATTCAAATTAGAAAAAACCGGTAGCGTAAGAAAATTAATTATTCGCAGTACCTCTATACACGACGAAGGAGAGTATTCGTGTTCGCTACCAGATGATGTTTGTACAGCGGAAGTAACAGTTGTAGAATTGCCACCCGAAATTATTACGAAAATGGTAGATCAGACAGTAACAAAAGGGGAAAAGGCAACCTTCGAAATTGAACTTACAAAAGGAGATGCTTTGGTCCGATGGTTTAAAAATGGTACAGAACTTCAGTTCTCCGAACATATACAACTTTCTATAGATGGTAAACGTCAAAAATTAAAAATTTATAATAGCGAAATTGATGATCAGGGTACTTACTCGTGCGAGGTGCGTATTATAATAAGTTGGTTTTTGGCATTCAATATTTTTTTATGTATTCTTAGGTTGGAAATCAAAAATCTAGTGCTAAATTGAAAGTAAAACAACCGAAACTACAATTTGTTCGAGAACCTCCGGAAAAGACTATAATTCCTTTGGAAACAGACGCGACTTTTGTTGTCGAGTTAAATAGATCAGATGTGCCAGTCGAATGGTTACGAAGAGGACGAATAATTCAAGAATCAGATAAATACACGATTTTATCTGATGGTGCTGTTCATAAATTAATTGTTCGTAAGGCAATAGCTTCTGATGAAGTTGAATATTCGTGCAGAGCAGAAGATCTCATAACTACATCGAAACTCGAAATTGAAGGTAAGTTAAATATTGTCTAGTGTAAAGCAATAATTACCTATCGATGCATTTTCAGTAATTGAAACCAAGCCTAAACTCTTTTTGGATGACGAACATAAAATTTACAAAGTTAGAAATGGTGAGAATGTTACGTTTAACATAAAATACAAGGGTACGCCTACACCTACATTTGTATGGACTTGCAATAATACCGTGGTACTTCCATCGAGACGATTCCAACCGAAAATTGAAGAGGAGTGTGTCAGTCTCACAATTAGAACTGTCGAAAAAGAAGATATGGGCAACTACAAAATAAAATTAACAAATAATTGTGGAGAAGCTTCGGCAGAATTAACACTTATTATTATTGGTACAGTACCTTATTTTAAGCAATAAAGAAATTTGTGACTATAATAAAACTGTTTCAGATGTTCCATCAAAACCTGGTACTCCTGAAGTAGTCGAAGTAACGGATACCTTTATTACCCTTATTTGGAAAACACCCGATTCGGACGGTAATACTCCTATCGTCAACTATATTATTGAATTTCACGATAAATCTACTTCAAAGTATGTATTTTTTTAAAGAAGAAATTAACACATGAGTATTTCCTTTACTAATATTGTTTTATAGGTGGAGTAAAACTACAGAAACCATTTCGAATACGAAGCATACACTTACTACGGTGACTAGTAATACCGAATATATATTCCGTGTTATAGCAGTTAATGAAGTTGGACCAAGCGAACCATCTAATAACACCGATTATATTCTAATAGCTGTTCCTACCGTCAAAGAGGCTCCTACAATATTAGAATCACTGAAAGACGTTAGAATTGGTCTTAATAAATATTTAAAATTATCTTGCGTTATAACGGGAAATCCTAAGCCAGATATTACCTGGTATAAAGATGGAAAAATAATTAAAACTAAAAGCATTAGTTACGAAAATTTCATTGCACAATATACAATTTCTGAAACGACAGACACGACATCGGGAATTTATACAGTGAACGCACAAAATATAATGGGATCTGCTGAAACCAAGTGCGAAGTAACCATACAGGAACCACCAACATTAGAAGTCGATGAATCCCTACTTGATCAAATGCTTAAGGTAGACGAACAATGGAAAATTAATATTAAATATACTGGTTACCCACGACCCGATATAACCTGGAAGAAAAATGGGGCCGTATTTTTCTCTACAAACCACACATATTATTATTCGGACGATAATTCAACGACGATAGTCATATATTCTTTAGATCGTGACGATACAGCTACGTATACTGTCGTAGCTGAAAATGCTGCAGGATTTGCAGAAAAAGAGCTAAAATTGAAAGTTGTCGGTAAGAAATTTATAAAGCGATATGTTTACTTACGATTGAATTCTCTTAAGATTTACTAATTTTCTCATGTTATGCTAATAATTGCTTCCTAATGCTTACAGCTAACAGCTTCATAAACGATCAAAAACCTGTTAGAAGTCCAAGTGATATCGGTAATGTTTTATTATATTAATATCTTATTTTTTATAATTTTTATTACATTATACAGCAACCTTTGATTTTTAAACAATATTACAAGGATAGGTACACTGGTAGACGCATGCCTAATCTCAGTAAAGTATGAGAAAAAGGTGATAACTCTATTTTTATTAGCCACTCTAATTGGATAAAAAAAAATGAGTTAACTGTGCTCCTAGCTTCATATAACTGACCCTAAGTACTACAATTTAGCCTACGTGATACCTTCATTAATTAATATTTATTCGCACAAGTTTTTGTTTCCTCAATGTAGGTTCTTGATTTTAAAAAGTCAAATGCTTTCTGCGCAATCTTAGCTTATTATACTTAATAATATTATTATTATTTTTGAACTTCTATTAGACTTTTCAAGTAATAGGTCTAGTAACTCTAGTAACATGATCTAGTAACTTATTCGTTTCAATTTAGATAAACCATCGCCTCCAGAAGAACCGTTCCTTATAAAAGATATAGACAAGCAATCGGCAACAATATCTTGGAATCCACCATTAGATGATGGAGGATTAAATATTACTAAATATTTGATAGAAAAGTACGATATAAAAAGTATGGCATGGTCAAAAGTATCTGATGTTGAAAGCTCAGTCACAACATACGTAATTCAGGAATTACAAACAAATGCAGAATACATGTTTCGCGTTTACGCCCAAAATCCCATAGGCAAATCTGAACCTCTTGAAAGTAAAACGATAACGATTAAATCTACGTGTAGTAAGTATACAATGCAAAGTTATTTCTTCTGGATAATTACCTTAATATAATTATTACAGAAGTGCCTTCACCTCCTCGTGCACCTTTGGAAGTTTCAGGAATGACAGCAACTTCCTTCACCGTTAACTGGCAACCATCTGCTTCTGATGGTGGAAGTGCCATAACTGAATATATTGTAGAAATGAAAGAGGCTAATAGAAGAGTTTATAAAAAATTAGGTTCAACTAGAGGCGCAGTAACTAATTATGCAGTAAACTATCTCGAAAAAGATCAAGGATATAACTTTAAGATCACTGCTAAAAATTCGGTAGGCCTGAGCGAACCATTTATTCCAGACGATACTATTGTCGCTGGTGCCCGACTCAGTAAGTCCTATTTTATTATTTATTTAATTTTGTTTAGAAGCTTTTTTATTTTCTAAATGGCAAATTGCTTTTAAAACTAAATAGTAGAAATTAAATATTTCTCTAAAATTAATTTCAAATATTACCGTTAATGGCTAATAAACTGCAACTAACTCTTTTGCTTACTGCTTTAGGAATAAAATACGAATTTGCTAAGACAGATTCAACGTTATTCTGTCTTTTGGGTATTTTTCCACCGACTACATTACATACCCCCAGTAAGTATAGATGACTTGCACCATATGTTTTGCAGTCCAATATCTACTTCAGAAGTTTAATGGTGGTTTCGTAACAAAATAAATTTTTGTGATTATACTAAAAACGAATATTTTCAAATTTTAATTAAAAAATCATACTAATTGCTTTTATGTCGGTTTATGCATCGTTACTACTATATAAATTGTTTCTACTTAAGAGTTTGAATGAGATTTATATGTAAAGAAAAAGTAAATGCAGAAAAATTGTAAAGGAAAGTAAGAAGTAAATATTAACAAAACAATAAAACGTCGAGAGTAAATAATAGAAGAAAGAAAAATGTTAGTAAAGTTAACCCTTTCAATACTGTGGAGATATATAGATCCCAAGAATAGTTTAAAAATGTCTTTATTTATTTCGTGTTTTTCACCATACCATACATAAATAAAATTTTATTTCGGTACAGTGTCTTTTGTTACTATTCGAATGTACTTAATTGTCCCAGTATCCATACTGTAGGGACAAATAATTATAAAATAAAATAAAAATAAATAATAATTTAAAAATATAAGTAAAATAAAAATTCAAAACTCAAAATATATCTTTCAAATGCCTCATTAACAGAAGATGTAAGTTATAATATCAAAATATATCTTAAAAGACAAAAGTCGTATTGAAAGGGTTAAACAGAGAAAAGTGTGGTGATCTCAACTTTATTTTGTTGTATTAGTTGGAAGCATGAGTATGTCGCGCAGAGAACAATGTGACTGCATTTAGAATTAAGTGTTAAGAATTAAGGAAATATTGTATGTAAAAGAATTTCTTATGGACAAGGTCAGTAATAAATGGAGTTTGAAGGTAACTGCAGTTGATCAGTAACATTTATGAATCAGAAGCGTCAAAGATTAAGTGGAAAAATTAATTTTGTAGACGAAAGTCTAAGAATAAAAGTTATAAATGTTGTACTATAGCCGTGTATAAATGTTTTTGAAAGCAAAAGAATATTTCAAAGAGAAACAAATACATATATAGGTTGGGAGTAAAAATGATTTAGTCTGAGTGAGTTTTAGGGCTTACCACTGTTAATTGTCTTCCCTGTTAAAGCACGCGATGACGTAATTAGATATGTAAAGTTCTATTTAAGACGAGCTTCTCGGTTCCTCACATCGGACATCGCAACATAAGTGTAGACCTTTATATTTTAAATCCGCACCAACAATTATTTTCCTATTGCTTATATTCCGGTTCTAAATAATTGTACTATTTATAGCACCTCCGTCGTGTCCAAGAAATCTACGCGTTACTGAAACTACAAGCAAGGGTGCAACAATTACATGGGAATGTCCAGAATTCAATGGCGGCACCGAAATAACCGGCTATGTAATAGAAAAGAAATTAGAATATATGCCCAATTGGGAAAAAGTTGCAACGTTAGATTCTTATACATTGCAATATACGTTTGAAAACCTTAAAGAAAAGGAAGAATATGTTTTCCGAGTTTTTGCAGAAAACGGTGTTGGCCTTAGTTCGCCAACGTCAACTAGCACAGTCCATTTACGCAGACATGCAAGTAAGTTCTTCATTATATTCCATTTTATTTTAAATCAACTCTAACTTGTAATAATTTATTTCCGTAGCTGTACCTTCTCCACCAACAGCTCCGTTAGAAATACGAACAATTGGTCCAAATGCTATTGTGATAGCATGGGGAATACCGGAAACTGATGGAGGCGCTCCATTGGAAGGATATAATATTGCTATTAGAGATACAAAGAAAACAATGTGGATGGAAGTAGGCAAAGTTGCCGCCCCAATACAAAAGTTTACCATTCGTGACCTTCAAGAAGATCACGAATATTTGATCAGAATATTTGCTCGAAACGAAATTGGATTAAGTGAACCGTTAGAATCTGACGAGCCTTTCAAGATTTTACCTTCAACTGGTAAATAAATTTCTACCTTACTACACAGAATCTGATTTAAGAGGCTTTATAAAAAATTAGAGCGTAGTTTAGACAAAATTATATAACTTAGATTTTGATAAAAAAAATTTATCTAATTGAAGCTATTGCATAATTTGTAATGTTATGACTTTGATACCAATAACCACATCATAAGTTCGTCATGTTTCTTTTAAAAACATGTAATTGATCAAAATACATACCGGATAAACCTTTACATCGGAATATAAGGAAATGCCTACCAAATCAGTTATATTTTAGATTCTTGTTGTAACGATTGAGATTGTTGTTGATTTTGATTGATTGGGATCAGATCAGAGTCTACCTGAAAATAATCGATTTTTTTAATATATTTCCTCTTTATATAGATTATATTTTATTCGGTAATTATAAAGAAAAGCCATGTTACAGCTTTCGAATACGCCCTTACACTCGTCAAGTGAATTCGCCCTTGACTACTACTGATACATAATTATAATAATATCGTAGGGTTACTGTCAAAACTTTGTTAGTTCACTTTTTCAAAAATTAAGTTATCAATGAATTGTGCATCTTGATTCGTATCTATGTCTGAACGAAATTTTGAAGTCCTATGTACTTTCTAAAACAGTTTTTCAGCTATTTAATTTTTAGATCAAAAAATATAATTGATCCAATTTTTTTCATTTACCTGACTGCAAATATTTTGTAAAAACACATTATAACGCTAACTATTCAATAAGAATTTATATTCGAGTTTATTAAAAATGTATAGAATGACCAAATTGTTCCCAGATACTGATTTTTGAAAGTACCTACTTCAAAGTAGGTATCTCCATAATAGTTCTCGGACTTACCAAGTTTTGGCAGTTAACCGATATATTACTCAAATTCATTACTAAATCTCTATTATTTGCATTAGATCCTGACGCAGAAGAGTTTAAAGAAGTAACAGATCGTGAACCAACATCTTATAGTACAGAAACCACTACATCTTGGTTAAGAGATAACAGCATGGATGCCGATATTTACACATATTCGAGAGGAAAATTGCTCCAGAAAAACGAATACTTCTTCAAAATTTGGTGTTACGCCAACGAACTCTTCCAATAATAGAATTTTAACTTTTCCTGAAAAAAATTAGTTAATAATTTATTATGACTGAAAATTTTATATATGTAAAAGTACTACTTACCAGAACTAGAAAAATTAGATTATTAAGTTTTATAAAAATTGATGTAAATATTTTTGACTTTTATCTAAACTTGATTCGAAATTTAGATTTAAATTATATAACTCGACAATGAAGATAACAACTACAAAGCACGTAATTTGGCTAATGTATATTCAATGAAATCAAAATACGAGTAATTAAATTACATTTCTAAATCAAACAATATCCAACATGTAATTTAACATCTAATACAAATACATAATAGTAAATTACGTTAATGTGCTGACTTGACAACACTGTGATAAGGAATAATGAATGTGACGATTATTTTGATGTTGCTGTAATTACTATAATATGAAAAAATTCATTTATAACTTACAAAAATATATAAAAAATAATATTCTTTTTTTGCATGAAATGTTAAAAAATATGTATACGAGTTGTTTTCTTTCAAGTTTTATTAAATTATTATTGCATTGCTATTTAAAAATCTATCTAACTATAACAAATTTTTCAGTTATGGGAGTAAATATAGGTGCATATTATATTTATCAAACGACATCAATAACTGACTGAAAGATTTGATGAGTAGATGATTTATGTATTTTCTCGTTATTAAAGAATAAAATTATTTAAATTCAAGTTTTTAGTGTAATTTTTTAATTTAAAGAAATAGTATAATATTGTTATTCTAAGACTCTAAATGGAATTACTCTATCAAACATGGTTTGCTGTCCGATCAAAGTACAGCAGAGAAGTAAAGAAATCGAACTGCGCGGAATATGTAGGGTAAATTCTCGACCATACTTAGAATTTTATTAGAGGCTATTATTAGCATAGAGCCATTATTTACCGTAGACCGTATTTGGATTTACACAAGAATTTAGACAACTATTTGGTATAGTAGTTTCCTTCGGTCAGGATCCTAAAACTTTTACGCAATAGTCGTAACACGTTCAAAAACCACTAATGCCGTTCTGAAAACAAGATTCGTTTGAGGTGGAGCATAAATTCAGCGGGGCACCGCTGCTGTATAAATGTCAAGAATTGAACAGTAGAGGAGTAAAACCCAAAAAAAAACTTGGATGACTTAAATTCAGATAACTGTTCAAATATGTAGGTCCCTTTGGACACTGCGACTACTGCACTTCATGAATATGTGTTGGAAAAGGACTGCAATTCTGAGGGAATGGTTGAAGACAAAGATAATTTTTCTCTTCAAGAAGGGTAACAAAACTAATATCGAAAATTGCCGAGGCATAACATTGTTAACTCGGGCTATAAGATTTACTCCTCTATTATAAACAAGACTTAAACTATTATGGATGCGACAATATTGGAGGAACAATCAGGATTTAGAACTGGGCGCACATATATTGACAATTTATACTCCAACAAATAATTAAAAAGCACCCCGAATACAACAGAAAGATACATATGGTTTGGAACATTATTACAAAAAAAGCGTACCCACATCATCTTATAAACAACATTAAATGAATTGCCTTGACCAAAATGTTCGTAGTATTAGAAATAAGTTGTGCGAATTCTATAATTTTGAATGTATTCGAGAATATAATTTAATATTTTCATTACAGAGTCGTGGCTCACAGGTGATATTTTCGATAGTGAGTTTTCTTCTAGTGCATTTGCTGTGCATCGCCATGGTAGAGATATGAAAGCAACCGGTGTATCGCGAGACGGTGGTGTTTAAATCCTCGTTGATAAATGTCTTAAATCTTACAAGCTAAATCAGAATTCTATTACTAACGAATTTGATATTTCAAGTTGCGCGATTCGGTTATCAGTTTTATAACATTGCATGTGTATGTGCTATAATACATCACCTGACACTTTTAATGATTGTCTGGACCTGTTTCTTGACGTTTTTGGTGAGTACTTGAACTGTTTACATGATTCGTACATACATAATTGTTGGGGATTCCAACGTCCCTAAAAAATATTATTTGAATGCCAACGATAGAGGAACTAACTTTAATGAACTAAATAACATTGTCAATAATAATGATAGAATTTTAGACTTAGTTTTGACTAACATGCCTTGTAGTGGACTGATTTATTTATGAGTATTCGCGCTGTTCCAGCTGTAGGGGAGGATTCACATCATCCAGCTTTGGGTTTTCTGATTTTTTTACCTAATATGCGCAGTGCGCATAATTTTATAGTGACTCTAAAGCTTTGCAATTTGATTTTAATAATGCTAACTATTGCTAACTTTATGAATTACTTAGTAAAATTAATCGGTTTCATTTTATGCTAGAGGTAGATTTGAATGGGGTATGTGACGGGTTTTATGAATCACTCTATGACGTTTCGTAATATTGCGGTTCCAATGAAAATACAAAGCAAAGTTAAAAGGTTCTATCCATCCTGGTTTTTTAGAGATATCATTTCTTGTATACGTGCAAAAGAAACAGCTCTTAAACGGTTTAAAAATACTGGAATGCATTGTCATTATGATCAATTCTGAAATATCAGACGTAGCCTCAAGACTCTTATTGATGAATCGTACATAACAAGAAATATATTGGTGAAGTAGAGCAAAATATTAATAATGATCCCAAATAATTTTGAGCTTTCGTGAATGGAAAGAGAGGTCGTTCCAGAACATCTAGGAGTCTTAGGCCCAGTTTTTCACTTTCAGGTTAAACCAAAAAAGTTGGGTTAACCAATGATATTGCATAAAAAACGGCTTTTGAACGTATTTCATTGGTTAATCCAAATTTTTTGGTTTAACCTGCAACTGAAAAACTGGGCCTTACAGATGAAAATGTAACCTACGACCACCTTAATCCTAGGGGGATTGCGAACGCATTTCCAGACTACTTCTTTAGTGTATACTGTGACTCCAAAGTCATCGTACCTGCCTGCCATGATGTGTTGTACACCGTCGACAATAAAATTGCTATTTCCGAAATCACCGAAAGTGATATATTAAAACTTAAAAGCGCTTCGGACTACTAGGTCCGCAAAGCATAAATTTACATCTGGAGTGGTTCAGGTCGTTATTTTTCTGATAAAAGATGTTCATAAACCCCCTGAGACACATCCTAAATCTCATGGTGTGTACATCAAAATTCCCTGATATATGAAAGTATATGGGTATGTATGGGTAAATAAAATGATTTGGGAGTTTGGTTTGATGATGGATTGCGCTTCGTTAAGCATACCGAGCATATTAGTACCAAAACTTTAAGAATGTGGGTTTTAATATCCCGCAATTGTAATGATATCAACAGTATAACAGTTATTAAACGTTTATACGATTCTTATGTTCGTTGTGTGCTAGAATACGGTTCACTAATTTGGTATCCAATTTATAGTTGCAATAAATCAGTAGTACTACTACTACAAAAAATTAATTTCTATATACCAAGAACTAATAGTCGCAGTAAGCAGTTAGTAGTTCTATTTTAGATCCGTTCAATACCCTATATTGCCCTATAAACATAATGTGTGCTAATTTTAATTCAATTGCTCACTTTTGCGACATTCGCGTTGATGCTTTGAGGGACATTCGAAACTCGGTGGTGGTAACCTACGATGATGATTTTTAGTTTCATTGTTTTTTTTTCTTCTACAGTAAATAACTACTGTAAGCACCGTTATTATTTTTTGTTTTTCGTGTAATTGGGTGTAAACCTATTGGAAAATAAATATTATTATTATTAATGCCACATACAATGGAACATCAATATTACTCAAACCTGAAGATGTACTTATTGAAGAAATACCGACAAATGCGGTCTGTTCCCAACGCTTTTCAATATAATACTTAGACGATATAATAGGACACGAAATTCGACGTTGGAAAAATGAACACAAAAAGGAACTGAAGTTAACAGCAACGAAAAACTCACTACAATGCTTTATGCTGATGACCAAGTTCCAAGAAACGGAAAATGATCTCCAAATAGCGGTTCACAAACTACATCTCCTATGTTCGGAATATAATTTTAAGATATTGGCAAAAAATATAAAAACGATGGCATTTGCCGGAAAAGGCCCGATAAGGACCAAGATTGACATAGACAATAATTATTATTTTAAGAAAGCAAGTTCGACACGAGAAAGTTTGATGATGATGATGATGATGAGGGGTAAAACCAGACCAAAACCAGTACAAAATTTTGTACAAAATTTAGTACAAAATTTATACGTTTTACACGTCACATAATTTTGTACAAAGTTTACTACAAAATTTTGTACTAAATTTTGTACAAAATTAACGTGTGTGTCACACCGCCTTTAGGTATGGTGATTACTGACGTGCATGAACTTAGCCCCGCACTTTTAAAAAAAATTAATTTTCAAAGTTGTTCCACGTTGTTCTAGGTTTGTTCTATGCCATCTTATTGGATAATTTATATTTTATAGATATAATTTGTTAGTTTGGATTCAGAATAAACATAAAAAATACAAATAGGACACGAAATTCGATACTTTATTAAACTTTTATATCTGTTTATATTTCTTATGTCTTATGTATTTCTTATTATATTAATTATAGGTTCTTACATAATTGTAAGAACACTTACAATTAAAAAAAAACCAAAAGTATTAATAATAATTTATTCAAGTTTTCATGGTTTTCAATTGTAAAAAATATTGTACAGGATTATTAAAATTTATATCTGAATCAACTTTACATTGAATTGTTTTCTGTGCAACTAGTTTACAAGCTCGTGACGGATCTGTACATCTTTCGACCAAAATGTTTTCTATATAATTAGAGTAGCTATCACTAAAATGTCTTAACAATAACATTTTAAGTTTCTCATCATCAAAATGTTTAAATGGACAACCACCTTCTTGAGCAGAACTAAGAATTGAATTCTAAAATAAAAATTATCTAACCTTATGGGCAAAAATTTGGTAACCTACTTACTTGAAAATAATTACAAGATTTAGAGACATAAGTTTTTCTAGAGCCTTCAAGACCATACAAATGTCTGATACTGTAAACATACTTTTTTTCATTTTCTTGCCAACTGTGATTACAATTTGCACAGTCAGAATATTCTTTGCTATATTCAGATTTCCAATATGTAATTGAACTATTTAAAGATAGCCCAATATCTTTCAAAAATAAGCTTAAATCAATTCTAAAAAAATAGACTGTTTATTGCAATAGAAAACATAACATATAAATAAATACCTTTCGCTATGAGCCAATCTATGATTATTCTTTAAAACTCTATCTAAATTTTGCATACATAATGGAAATAATTTAATATCGATATCAAGAGAATCCAAAATTTTTGGATTTGTTATTTGACTTCCACAAACTTTCAGATATAGATAACTCATGATGGAATCGATACGCTTATCTTCAAGAGTGTGTTGCACAACACTGCTGTAAGTCATTTCTTTAATTGTTAGTCTCAAATATATATTGAATAAAGACAGAAACAATTCTTTCCATTTATTGCAAGGTATTTGTATAAATCCATTTTTTAACTCAAAATCGTGATTGGAAAGTAGAGTATAACAATAATTAAATGGTACTAAAAAATAAAACAAAATAATATATTACTACAATATTCAAAATTATTAGATTTACGAATATTAAATAAAATGGTTTCTGAATAATAAGCGGTAAAAATAAGTCTACTCAACAACAGTAAGTTTAGATCAAGATCTCAGTATTATACTTACTTACACATCTTATGTCCGAATTAATAGTCACGGATTAATCCGAAATTCAAGATTAATTCTTGGTCGCAATAAAATAGTCGAAATATTGCAACTATGCAACTCATTTAAAGCCAATCCGAGAATTAATCTTGAATCTCGGATTAATCCGTGACTAATAATACGGGTATTAGTTTCGTTTTGTTAATATTTAAATTCATCAGTTTACGAATGTCTTGTATTTGAACTATTTTAGTTAACAAAAAAAAAATTTAATTTTAAAGTTCTAAAAGCGATTGTTCTGACGATAAAATATAGAATATAATATGTACAGTAGAACCCCGATCATCCGTGAGAGCATTATCCGTGAAGCGGTTTATCCGTGGGCGCGTTTAGGTCGATTACCGTGCACGAGTTATCCGTGCGTATACTATGTAAAATCAAACTTATACAATTTATCCTTACTTCAGAGCTGCACTTGCATTACATACAAAGCGGGTTATTGTATTTTGTTGTATTAAATATACAATAAATATAACAAGTATATTTTGTAATATTAACAAATAATGTTAATTATTATTATCCGTGCTTTTCACGGATAATTGAAGTCCCAGTCGGCCCGGATAATCGAGGTTCTACTGTATTAGTGAATAGATTTTGTGGATTTTCAAAAATTTATTAATTTTGTTAAGTTTCTCTCCAAAAAAAAAACAAAATTTGGAGAATTTTATTAATCAATAGAATAAGATTAAACATCCTTCTAAAATTTGTCAAACGTCAGACATGCATGCCGTTTATAATGCTTTAAATTACATAGTAAAAGCCAGAATCGACCCTATTAGATTGTAAACTAAGAAAATAGGCTATGTACTCGTAAATATTGATAAAACTTTCCCCATTTAATTTGGATTTTTAATAATTTTTTGGCAATATCATTGAAGATTCACAAAAATTATAAAACGAAAGAAAGTTATCTGGAGGCTTTCTTCCAACCGTAAGACTATTTAATAAAATCTAAATGTTAAAAAATTTTAATTCCCATTGAAAAATTTTAAAGTAAAATATATGAAAATTACAACAGATTTATCTCAATTTAACATCAATTTATGGATTATCACAAAATATACACTAAAAAATTAGGTCGCCATTAATTCGTAAAATTATTTTAAATCAAGTGGCATCATCTACATTTTTGTTTTTTAAATTTAGTCGTTACTTCTAAGACAAGGTTAATGAAAACTACCCTTTTAACTTTCAGTCAACGTTTCGAGTGTTTATTTTACTCTTCATCGGGACTATAAAATAAGGAGAGTAAGGGTACAACATAAATTAATACAATTCTCAATTCTGAGTTACTTTCAGTAACTGTGGTATTTTAATAAAACCTTCTGGCAACCATTCATCAGATCTGTCATCACTCATATCACAGCACACTCTCAAGAAACAAAACTCGACAAAACTACTATAAATAAATCTGCAAAATATAAAACTCTAAGAACAAAATTGTAAATATAAAATCTAAATAGTCTAAAATTATTTAAAAACAATGTAAAACTTAACGACTCAAAATAAGAATCAAAATAAAATTCAAAAGAATTCGAACAGATATCTAATCTCCTAGCCAGGCCCGCGCCGTCCATAAGAGGAGGTGGGGCGGCGCCCGAGGGCGCCGTAAGGCGGCTTCGGATTTTATTTTTTTTTACTTTTTTAGCTAAGATTATTTTCCCACGACAATTAATTATCAACAGCCTACCTCAAATTTTAAAAAATCGGTAATTTTTTAACTAACCAAAGTTTAAGTGAAAGAACTAAGTTTGGGCCAATTATCAAACCCCTAGCTTTATACGTTTTTTAGAAATAGGGGTTGCAACTTCTAACTTAAAAATAACTTTTCGTCGAAACTATCATAGATATTTGAATGTAACAAAGCGAAATGGAAAACTACTTATAAGAATTACATACACAATTTTTTCATAATTTTCCAACAAAGATAAGGTAGAAAAAATCTCTACCACTTCTGAATCGCTAACTGCAGAAAGGGGACATGTCACATTTTTTGTGAAATTGACATTTTGATAATTTTTTGATCTGGATGCCTAGACGCACATTGTACTGCAAAAATGTAAAAAAAATTATTATTCCCCTTCATACTGTGAGCTGATAAAGAATTCAGTTACTGTATAAACGGGACTTGTCCTGGACATATTACTTTTCTGCAGTAAAGTGATGACAAACTGCAAGTCTGTCGGATAGGTATAAATAGTACATGATTTCCTAAGCTTTTAATTTCATACAAATTTTTTTGGAATTATTTTAAGGAAAATTTTGATTTAAAATTTGGACGACCTGCTATGGACACCAGTTAAAAACACCAATGTTAAAATTACGAATGAAATTTTAAATAACGATGCCAAGAGGGTAGCCGTTGCTGAACTTCTCGTTCATAAGCGACGTAGTAAGAAATTCTATGCTAGCTTAAAATTTGTTCAAGAATTGTTCCAAGAAAATGATGATATTTTGGCGATTTGTATTGATTACATGGCTAATGTTTCGTTACCTCATATACCGGTAACGGGTATACAGGATCTCTGCTATTTTCGTCAGCTTACAGTATGCACTTTCGGAATCCACAATTTAAAATCCAAACGTATGACTTGTTATGTATACCATGCAGGCGAAGCAATCAAAGGGGCTAATAA
Source organism: Cantharis lateralis (assembly GCA_963170105.1). Lineage (NCBI taxonomy): Eukaryota > Metazoa > Arthropoda > Insecta > Coleoptera > Cantharidae > Cantharis > Cantharis lateralis. Next base: position 53,080,214 of record OY720624.1, on the reverse strand, counting down.
TAAAAAGAAGTTGGCTGATATAAAAAATGCCCCGATGCTTATGAAGGGTATTGGAAAGAAATTACAGAGTGGCCAACCAAGGATAATGAAGACAACGACGAATAATACTATTTTTTAATTATTGCGACGGTGCTCCGTCTGGTTGATTGCTCAACTTACCTGGGCTAGCTCTTCTCAGGCGTGGGGTTCCTTGAAGAAGTGGTTCATAGTTTGCTTATTTGTTTTTTTGCAGTAAATAAAAGTCGAAATAGACATTAATTATTATAATATAATTATTAAACTGATCAAATAATAGAAACTCAAAATTAAATCTAAAACCAATAAAATATTAATAATGACAAAATCTTAAATCTAAAATTGCTAATGACATCAAACTAATCCTTAAAATTAACACTAACCATAAAAAACATTTCGTTGTCCTTTCCGGGGCACTTTCAGCTGGGGGCGAGGGTTGATGGCAAGATGCAGAAGAACACCGATGGTTAAAATTACAATTTTGCAAATACACGCAATTCACTTCCCTTTGCCAAATTTTGGCAATCACTTTATATTAGTAAACCTCACTAGACTAATTAGTTTTTACAGGTAACTATTTATTAACATACGTTGACGATTGCTATTTATATTTGTAGGGTTCAAAAAGGTGTTTATTTTATCCTTGAACACTAGTCCGCGAAATAAAAAATATTAAGTTTTTAGAAAAATATTAAATTAAACTAGGATCACACTAATTTTTCCTAATCGAAATTTCAATTCAAATTAATTTAAGAAATACAAAATATTGTAGAATTTTAAACCGTATGTACTTATAACTTTAATGACTTCATATCTAAATTAAATTTTTTGAACTTCTTCTAACGAGAATCTTAACCAGAATGCCTTTATTTTTCTCAAAAAAATGCATCTTGTGGTCTTATAATAATCACGAAATTATATTGAGTGGAGGGTGCACCCTAACATAGCACAGTAAACATGTCGGCGGCATGTAAACGATACCGAAAACGAAAAAGGTTACGTTCAACCAAATTTTAAAATTAAAATAACAAATTTTTAACAGGGATTAGTAAATGCAGCTGGTCAATTTTTAGGGTGAGAAAGCAAAGTTGTACAAAAATACAAAATTAAAATCGATTATTTTGGCACTAACGATGTTTATGACTTCCAAAATAAATAAAATACTGAAAATTAAGGCATTGGCTATGAATGGCCATGACAAATTTAAAAAAATTATATTCCGTTCTGTTCGATCGTTACACTTTCCTCATTGTAAAAAAAAAACAAATAAAAAAATGCTTAAAAGTTGGAATTGTTTCAAAAGTATAGATTATTTCAGTTGATATTTCCCCTTGCTGAAAAGTTTTTAAAGGTTTTTCGAAATTCTTAAACATTACTAAACTATACTAAACTAAAAATTTAAAAAAATCAAGGATAAAAAATAAAAATCGAATCTTAAGAAATTGAAAAGAATATGATTCATAAGTAGATTTAAAAAAATAGTTCTTTTAATCAAATTAAGTTATCGACAGTAGTCCTTACAGGTTACATATTCAGATTATATATTTGAATGTCCTGTTATAAAGGTTTTAGTTGAGCGCCACTGGCTTTGTCTGTTTGGGTTGAAGAAAATTAAAGCCAGAAATCCTCAGCCTCCAAGGGAGTTTATTTTTACTATGTTTAATAGGAAAGACGGCATTTGTTTGCTTACACGGATTGACAAAAATTTGAAGACTACCATAATGGTTTACACGGTGGGAATCATAGCATACTATTAATTATTACGAATCATATTTACAGTAGTGATTTGACGAGTTGCAATCAGTACGGAGGTTATTCGAAACAATACGAGGCCAGTTTCAGGTGACTTCCGAGTCCATCACCCAAAAATGTTTCCAGACAAGACATTGTTCCAAAGTGATCTCAATATGAGTTGGCTCCGAATAAATCACTTTTAAATTAAAAAAAAGGATTGTTCATAATCAGGAACTCCTGATAACTAGATAAAAAGATTATAGAATAACCAAAGCGCTATTCTTCTTTTGTTTTTCATTATTATTATCAATTTGATATTGTTAATACTTGACAAATTATTATTTCAGGGTGCGTCAGTCTCAATAACCGTACCCTTATTCTGAAAATGACTTATCCTGTACATCATCGTTACTTTTTCATCGAGAGCTTTTTGGTATAATAAAATTCAAAACTAAATTAAATCGAGATTTTCATCGTCATGAAAACCCAAATTACCAAAACTAAATCCTAAACTTCAAATCTTAAATTAAGTAATCGATCTACGCAAGTCGAGTTGGAAAATTAAAACGTGAAATACAACAACTTAAATCTGTTTTTTATAAAGACGCAGAACTCACTAATAAATTTTACTTAAGCCATTTTATCATTACATCGCAAATTCCGGAATGATACACAGGGAAGTAAAACCCATATGGCCTTGCATTAAATTCGTATTTGCACAAAATTAAAAAGTTGTTATTATTAATTTATTTTTTCATTTAGATCTTATAAAGAAATTGCTAATTTAAAATAGTGCATTATTACTTAGTTAGGTGGCATATTGTATAAATTACTTTACTTTATTAATTATTTTTTAAACTTTATTCAAATATACAGATTCTGTAAAATAAAATTCTGATAACAAAGAAATGTTTTATTTAAAATTTTTAATTAAATTGATTCCCAAATTGTTCTGAAATGACCCCAATTTTAAGTGAGCCGGGTATTACGTATCTAGGATGCACACGTCGTAACTGGACCCAATGATTTATTTTTCACTAAATCTGTACATATTTGTGAAAAACTAAAACAACAGTAGACCATCAACTAAATGATACATTCGCGAAACGGAACCCCAACTTCAACAATAAAATTTAAATTTACCCCCAAAGTTACTATATAAAAAAATGTTACTCTAGTTCTTCCTCCTCAGGGTTACTATGTGTACCCTTATAGGCTTTTAAATCTTTCACATGCCATCTTCCTACATTTTTACCATTTTCATTAACAAGTTCATAAGATAATTGGCCTATTTTCTTAATTATGGTGCATAAAATGTATTTTGGTGCCAATTTAGCTGCAAATTTTTTAGCTTTATCGGACTGTACCACATTCCGCTTCCAAACTTTTTGGTTGACTTCAAACGTGAGAGGTCTCTTTCTTAAATCATAATATTTTTTAGTGGTTTCATAAGATTTCTTTAATTTTTTTCGCACTTCTTGATAAAGTTCGGGAATATTCGAATGATCTTCATCGTGCCTAAGTTTTTCTTCAATCTCTAAAATATCTGAATCATTGGAGTGCGTACCGAAAAAGTCACCACTTAAATTTATATACCTATTAAAGACTAGGTACGAGGGCGTGAAAGTGCTAACATCGTGTTTTGCGGTTCGGATCGCCTGTGCTATTTTGTGCACGTTTGCATCCCATAAAGTGTGATCGCTTTTTATATAAGATGAAATGGCAGCGACTAACTAGAATAGGAGCAACTGTAATTAATCTCTTAATTTCACTAAAAGCACTTTCTGCCTCCGGCGTCCATTGGACTGTTTGGCCTTTCTTTTTATTCTTTATGAGTGCCGTAATAGGAGAGGATATTGTCGAAAGGTCGGGCAAAAATATTCTATAATAACTTATAAGACCAATCAAACGCTTGACCTCCGTGGTGGTCTTAGGTGTCTTAAACCTATTTATTGCTTCGACCTTTTCAGGGTCGGTACGTAAACCTCTTTCATCGATTACAAAACCTAAGAACTGTAGCGAATTACAGCAAAATTCACATTTATCGATATTCACGCGGAATCCAGCATCGCGCAGACGTTCAAAAATACTATTCAAAGTACCGAGATGCTCTTCAAAAGTGGCAGATGCCACTATTATGTCATCCAAATAAACAAACGCGAGTTCTTTAAATAATACTGGTCCTAGGATTTTTTCCATGATTCTCTGAAGCGTTTGTGGAGAATTCGACAACCCGAACGGCATGACATTAAACTCAAACAACCCCATACCGGGAACACAAAATGCCGTTTTAGGCTTAGAACTTTCTTCTAAAGCTATTTGCCAGAACGCTTTCTTAAGATCTATTTTTGTCAGGTATTTTGCATCACGTAAACGGTTGAGTATGCAATCGGTACGAGGAAGAGGATAACTATCTTTAACAGTGACGGAATTCAATTTGCGACCGTCAAAACATGTTCGAATTTCTCCGTTTTTCTTCGTAACCAAAACTAAAGGACTAGCCCATGGTGAATTTGATTCGCGAATAATTCCGTCATTTAACATTTGGCGTATTTCTGCGTGCAGTTTAGACTGCATAGTGGGACTAAGCGGGTATTGCCTTTGTTTAATTGGGGTGGCATCTTTAGTATCGATCACGTGTTGTACGTCCCGAACACATCCATTTCCCGGTTGAGCCAATAACCTAAATTTACTTTTGATATCTTCCAATTGTTTTTGTTGGTCAGGATTTAAATTAATAAAACTAGAAACACCTTCAGAAGCAGCTAATTCTTTCGTTTGGTTTGTTTCCCACGAAAAGTTTTTAAAATGTAAAGATAATTGAAAAATCTTACAAAAATCAGACCCTAATATAAACTCATATGCCACGTTAGGAACCACTAAAAATCTAACAATCTTCTCCATTTCTCCTAAGCGTATTCTTAAGGGGAGAATACCACAAACTTCACTTTTACCACCATTAGCTACTTGAATTTCTTTTATATCGGACCATTCAATTTGACCATAACGTTCTAACTTTATTAATTCTAATCCCCTTTTGCCTATAATTGAGTTCATCGCCCCGGTATCTAAAAGAGCTCGAACGCTGACTTTATCAATAATTAGGTCCAGATGGGGCCTATTATCACACGGCTTCTGAGTCATGACCGGTGCGGATTGGACTGATTTCTTACTAGCTATAGTGAGTATTTTATTTAAATCGTTATTTACATCTATATTACTTACAATTACTTTATTTACATTTATATTTTTAAAAAAATTGCGAACTTTATCTAACCAAGATACCCAGCTCTCCAATCTTGTGGCAAGCTTCGGTCGCGTGGGCCGAAAAATCTTCCACGGCTTTGGCCGCGCGATACTACTGACGATCTTAATCTGCTCGTTTCTTGATCTCGGAGACGACTTGATGAGTTTTCCAAGTTGCTGGCGCCTGTCTCGACAACTTGGTTCGCGTTTCCCAACTGCATAGTGTTTACTTTACTATTCAAACAATTCGGACAATTCGGACTTATAGTATCTTTTGTACCGCATTTAAAACAAAACAGGGTTCTTTTTTCTCGGCATTCCCCAAAGGAATGTCCTACTGAATTGCAATTCCAGCACGTAAAATTGGATACATTTTGTCCTGGGTTAACTGGGGGTTTAACCGATGGGGAGACATAATTTTCAGTCAAATTATTTGGTGACACAACTACTGGTCTGTCTTGGGAATAGGTGGCAATCGGTCTTTTATTATTAAAAAAATTACGACGCGGTGGTGTTATGCCCGGTATATATTTATCTTGGCGTAATTTAAGCTCTTGAACAAGCTTGCAACGCTTTTTTAACTTATCTAAAGAATCATAATCTTCCAGAGCCACATGTGACGAAAAGAAAGGGTTTAGATTTCTTTTTATTTGTTCTACTAAAACTGGTTCAGTTACATTTTTATCTACTTTTGAATACAAATTTTCAATTTCCATAATATATGATAGTACGTTTTCATTTTGCCCCTGCATCCGGTTTTGTAATTTTTTATTAAGTTCATACCGAAAATCGTGAGCTAAAAATTCTTTCTTTAACGCTTCCTCTAACTCGCCCCAAGTAGAAATGTTTTTTCGTATATTTCTCAACCAAACAGTAGCTTCACCATCAAATAAGTCATGAGATGCCGTAAACAATTCGGCATCAGAAACTTGTCTTGCTTGTTTTAAATCATTAACCTTATCTAAAAATTCTAACAAATCTTGAGAATCTTTATACCCCTTAAACCGTTCTAAGTTCCACTTAAAAATTTGATTTACTTTTTTGGGGGTCGTGCCTGTTGCTAAACTTTCATTTTTTACTATTATATTTGAGCTTACTAAATTTTGAAGTGCGGATTCATTTAAATCAGATATTGTTTCATTTAACGCCTTTTGTATAATTTTTCTTTCTGATTCTAACATTGCTAAAGTAAGTACCTGATTCTCATCTGTTACCTTTAATTGAACTAACTGAATTCTATTCTCAATATGCGCCAATCGCGAATTTAATTCTGCCCGTTTTTCTTGATTTAAACATTTTTCATAATCTTCTAAATCAGCAGCAATTTCGTGTAGGGAGTTACTTATTTCGTCTTTACTTTTTTTCCAATTAACATTTGCTAAGTTAGGTTGAATTCGATTTTCCCGAAGGGCTGTATCTAACTGAAATCTTTGGGAAATTGTTGTCATACGAGGCACAATTCCTCTACAAAGTAATTCGAAAGCTAATTCATACTTGTTCAAATGTTTGGCTTCCATTTTAAAATTTTTTTGTTTTAATTTTGATTAATTGAAAATTGTAACGAACAGAACAATAACCGAAATCTATAAAATCGCTGAGGTCCAAAATACTCAAAATTAATTAATTTACCTATTATTTGTTTTTTCATGTATATAGCAGATTCTAAATTTTTTATTTAAAAAATAATAAACTAATACGAATTGTAAAAATTATTGACCAGTAAAAGTAAAATTATATGCCTGATTTAAATTTGCGTTTTTCTTAAAAAATTTTGAAATATTTACTCTCATTTTAAAAATTAATTGTGCAAACAAAAAACGATATTATAGCAATCATCACTGTAAATAGTTAATATTACAATATAGAAATAAATTATTTAATTTGCAAATTTAGCTAACCATGAACCGATTTCTTCGAGCCCCACGTTGGGCGCCAAAAATGCGACGGTGCTCCGTCTGGTTGATTGCTCAACTTACCTGGGCTAGCTCTTCTCAGGCGTGGGGTTCCTTGAAGAAGTGGTTCATAGTTTGCTTATTTGTTTTTTTGCAGTAAATAAAAGTCGAAATAGACATTAATTATTATAATATAATTATTAAACTGATCAAATAATAGAAACTCAAAATTAAATCTAAAACCAATAAAATATTAATAATGACAAAATCTTAAATCTAAAATTGCTAATGACATCAAACTAATCCTTAAAATTAACACTAACCATAAAAAACATTTCGTTGTCCTTTCCGGGGCACTTTCAGCTGGGGGCGAGGGTTGATGGCAAGATGCAGAAGAACACCGATGGTTAAAATTACAATTTTGCAAATACACGCAATTCACTTCCCTTTGCCAAATTTTGGCAATCACTTTATATTAGTAAACCTCACTAGACTAATTAGTTTTTACAGGTAACTATTTATTAACATACGTTGACGATTGCTATTTATATTTGTAGGGTTCAAAAAGGTGTTTATTTTATCCTTGAACACTAGTCCGCGAAATAAAAAATATTAAGTTTTTAGAAAAATATTAAATTAAACTAGGATCACACTAATTTTTCCTAATCGAAATTTCAATTCAAATTAATTTAAGAAATACAAAATATTGTAGAATTTTAAACCGTATGTACTTATAACTTTAATGACTTCATATCTAAATTAAATTTTTTGAACTTCTTCTAACGAGAATCTTAACCAGAATGCCTTTATTTTTCTCAAAAAAATGCATCTTGTGGTCTTATAATAATCACGAAATTATATTGAGTGGAGGGTGCACCCTAACATAGCACAGTAAACATGTCGGCGGCATGTAAACGATACCGAAAACGAAAAAGGTTACGTTCAACCAAATTTTAAAATTAAAATAACAAATTTTTAACAGGGATTAGTAAATGCAGCTGGTCAATTTTTAGGGTGAGAAAGCAAAGTTGTACAAAAATACAAAATTAAAATCGATTATTTTGGCACTAACGATGTTTATGACTTCCAAAATAAATAAAATACTGAAAATTAAGGCATTGGCTATGAATGGCCATGACAAATTTAAAAAAATTATATTCCGTTCTGTTCGATCGTTACATTATTTTCGAATAAAATACTTCAAAAATAATATGTTTATGTCACATTTTCTTTTGTGTCTTATTCTTTTACTGCAGAAAGGAGACATGTCCATATCTCTAATTTGGCAGCTCATCTAATTGAGAAAACAAAAATCAAATATATTATATAGCAATTCAAAGTAAATCTACTAAGTCACGTTTTGCCGAAAATTTGAGTAAAAAGGATGAGATTTTAAGTAATTATACAGTTTTTTTTATTTCCTGAACATTTCTAGAAATGTGACATGACCCCTTTCTGCAGTTAGCGATTCAAGTCACTTTTGAACATAACCTCAAAATTTCCGAGAAAAATGTAAAATGTCGTAATTTTAATTTTTTATTTCCGCAAAAATAATTTAATTTTGACCAAGCTTGATGAAAGTATATTACCTTTCTATATCTTAAACAACCACAAAATTAGTTGGATAAAAAAATCAAGAAGTTTCCGAGATACCTATTCATTTTTTCGGTCCGAATTACTTTTTTTGTTAGGCACGCAGCCTAACACACACACCCACGTACATCCTGACAAACATCCAACTAAAATTAAACAAAATGTTATCAGGCCATCATAACGAACATTTTAATACCAACATTTCATTTTTGATTTTTGAGTGTATTATAATGCTTTTCTATAAATACATATCGTACGTTAATACATATGGGGAAAGAAAAAAAACATCAAAAGAGAGAGTGGCACTGTTTTGATTGGTTTTCAGTCTCTTCCAACCCTTTACATGGACAAAAACACGATTTGAAAAAACATATAACTATCTGTGCGAGTCATGAAGAAAGAGGGATTTCTCAATGCAAAAAATTGTTAAAGCTACTGCAGCAGACATTTTGGCATCAATGAACTCAAAACAATTTAAGATCGTAGTATGAAATGCAAACGGATTGTCTCAACATACACAGGAAGTACAAACATTTTTTAAAATATATGAAGTGGACATAATTCTGATTTCCGAAACACATTTTACAGAAAAGAGTATAACATTAAAATACCAAACTATACGATATATTGTCATGTTTCAATTAACAGACCCCGTAATTAAGATTCTACATTTAAAAAACACAAATAAAGTTTAAACTTTTTTTAATTAAATTTTGCTTTGGAAACTCAGGATTACTTTTGATTGATTTTTATGATGATAATTTGTTTGATTTCACATATTGTTTGAGTTTTATTAAGAACGGAAGGCACGGTTAATAGTTTGTTTTGCAACCTTTTTTCAGCATTTTAAAATTTAAAGGATGTTTTTGGTCCACGATCTTTAAATGAAAAGATAAACGCCAAATTTTATCAAAGCGCCATGGCGTTAGATTTTGTTAAATTTTTTTAATCAAAAATTAAACATAATTAGTGGGTTTTAACAATAAAAGTGGATACGTGTAATAATTTAAATAAGTGCGCCGAATCAACCAAAGTTTTCCACCACTTAAGAATTATTCTGATGTGGTATTTGCAAAACAAATGGAGGGAGAGTGGTTTTTAAAAATAACTCATTCTGGGCAAGGCCGTTGTTTCGATAAGTTCGAAATTTAAAGCCCAGAGTCACAGAGTTAAATAATTAAGATGAAATTAAGATTGATAAATAATATTAAAAATTTAAATTAGTTAGATAAATTATATGATTATAATAATTAATTACTTACCTGAAGAATGAAAATTCAGAGTAAGAGTGTTTTTTTTTGTGAAAATTGATATGCAGCAGAAGAATTAAAATTTTATTCACCACAACAGGTGAAACCATAAATAAGAAAATTGAGAAACTAAGAAACCAGCAACAAGCAACAGCAAAATTTAAGAAGACTTCAACGAATAGGGTGAGAACAATTTTTAAAGCGCAAAACAATTAATTTTACGACCAGTGACCACGATAAAATTGATTATTTGATTATTGTATTTTTGCCATCTAATTTGAAAATTAAGCTAGAAAGTTGAAAGATTAACTTATAAATGCGTTTAATTTCCGAATTTGGTGACCTTTGTTTTATTTGGCAAACCGATGTCATGCGGTTTTAGATCAAAAACATCACAATTTTTACATCAATTTATAAACAACAACTTGATCAAACTGTGCCTTCTATTTGTAATATTTGAAATTTAGTATTCTGTGTGATTAAAATTACATTTGACATTTATAACTTGCTTAATTTTTTTATCATAAAATTTATCTTAAGGATCGCAAGCTTTACAAACAGTGATGGGTGTTCAAAAAGTAACAATTTAAGTTTTCTTAGCTTTAAGTTAAGTTCCTACGCTTTTGAACATCGCAATATAACACTAAACACCTAAATGGAAGAGCGCACGGTGGTACAGCGTAAATTATTAAAGACGTCATTAAACATTGTCAATTTAATCAATTGTGAAGCAAATCAGCGATGACCTGGAATGCAGAAGGTACCGCTCTGCGGCATTTTTAGACATAAAGCGTCATTTATATCCAACTAACGTACTACGTAGCGGACATACAAGACATAACGTAAGGAAAGTTGAAATGCATGGTTTCAAACGACACCGTTTACATTCGTACAAAACATGGGAGACATAACAGAAAGTTCGGTCAACTTCAACCTCTACGTTATGTTTTCTATGTTTTACCAATGAGATGCGTTCATTTTACTTGGTTTTCTGCGTTATGTCTTGTATGTCCGCTACTTACGTTACTTGGATGTAAATGACGCTTAAGCCAGGCATTCGATAAGGTGAGACATGGGGACTTATTCTTCAAACTAAAACTAAATTTTCCACAACCAGTACAACAACATTAGCAATATTTACTAACGATACGGCATCGCATACTGACCCTAGTACCGCTTCTAGAAACTTACGGAATCAGTTAAACAAAATAAATGACTGGTTCAAAAAATGAAAAAGCAAAGCCAACGAAGCGAAATCCTTACATGTCACGTACATGATGATTTCTCGAATAAATATCTAAATAAAATTGAATCGCATCCAAATGAGCTGGCAAGTGAGCTACTGGGCTCTTCACAGGAGGTCAGAAGACTGAAGCGTTTTAAAGCGCACTGATTTGTCTAAGCGTTTTAATTGATTCATTTAAACTTGCTAATTTGAATTTTGTTTGATTATATGCCATAAGAACTTATAAATTGACTTATTAGGGGAATATTTAATGAAGTATTCCCAACATGTTCCTATATTGTCAAATAATTTATTTAATGTTTCTTATCGAGACAGATTATAGATATTGATGATTGCCACCATCGACTATTAAAAACAGGGTTACAGACATTTTCCAATCCGGCTTCAGCAGCGGTGGGGTCTAAATGCTGAATCCTTTCTCTATAAGAAAAAGGCCCAAGTTCAAAGTTGGACAATTCTGTATAGCAATGGATGGGGAGGCTAAGAAAGAAGAAGAGGAATAAAGGCAACTATACTGCCCTGCTTAGCGAGAGTGCCGTATGTGCAAAAATAGCCAAAATGAGTTATTGATATATTTGTACACTACGAGCAGTCTGCTACCTCTTTACCAAACAAAAACGACGTATTTCCCACAACTAGTGGAATTATTCGTATATGGTGTTTGCCGTATATACAAAATTTGGTATAAATACTAAATAAAAACGCAGCATATGTTTTGTATATACTGCATTCTTCGTTAGCACTTGTCAGTATGTGCGTGCACATACGACATTTTATTCTCGTAATTGCAATACAATTGCTGCAGTATACCAATATAATGGATTTTCTAGCAGAAAACATTGTTATGTATGAAATTTGACCATTGTAGAAAATTCAAAATATTAAAGTTACTTAAGAAATACGTGTTTCACTACGCCATTGGCCCTACGGTTTCTTGGCCAACGTTAAATCTAAGAAGTCGAATATCTCAATATGGCTGTTTTGTACATACGGCACTTTCGTTAAGCAGGGCAGTATAGTAGGATAAAGAATATTCAGGCTCAATTTAAGTTTTTTTTAATTTAAAAAAAAATTTTAAATATTTGCGAAGAAGTACCAAATTTAAACTTATTTAAATTTACTTACCCTGCAAAATAAAAAAATTACAATGTTCATTTGTAGAATGAGAAACAAATATATGATTTCTATGGTTGTTCGATAGCATTTTCATTAAAACAGAAATAAGAACGTTTAAGAAATCGGTAATAATTTTGTTATTTTTACATTCACTTCTAGATTCCTTTGAGTGACGAAGTAATTTTTTCAAAAATTGTAAACTTCTTTTACTGTTATAAGAGTGCAATCTTTGATACAACAATTTAACTTCTGAATTTATAAAAAAGGTTAAAAAATTGTAATATTTTACGGCTGCCAAACGAAAAGTAAAATGTCCTGTTCTATCAAATGCAGAATCTTCCATCAAATACTCGATGCAATGTACCGGTATACTAGTAGTCGATGTATTTTTAAAAAACTCTAAACGGTGTTCAACACATTTTTGTAAATCGTTAAAAGTGATTACACCTCGTGGAGGCTTTAAATACAACGTCATTTATGATCACATATATTATATTTTGTAATAAGTAAATAACACAAAACATTGAAAATAACCTAACTTAATACAAACAGTAGTTCAAAACAGTAGTTCTTCTAGTTATAATCAGATAGCGGTTCCCAAACAGGCTAGCAGTTCTAAATTTAAAACTGTCTTACGCAGTGACTTTTTGTCACGCGAAATTGTTAACAGTTTTGTTCAGAACGCAATACGTAATCGTAAACGTATTTACATAATCGTAAAATGTAAGGATTCCACGAGAACAATCTTTTGAGTATAAATAAGTTAGCAAAAAATTTATTAATTGATAACAACACGTTTAGGGCTGTTACACGTTTGATAACTAATAAAAAATGATCTCAGGAGGATAAAGACCAATACAAAATATTATTGCAGCAACACTGACTTGGACGAACTCCAATATTCGCATAGTCTGACGCAACTGGGTCCTATATTTTGAGAAAGTTAAAAAACTTTATTGTGAACGAAGCAATCAAAAATAGCGCCGTGCTACAGGCAAAAAAACTTTTTTTTAACAGTAGTTTTCTTCCAAATCCAATTCCCAGGTTGTTGTAAAAAGAAGTCATCAGGATTTTCAGGATACTCCCGAAAATTAGGCTGCGTCAAAAACGTATAACACTGAAAATAGTTCGGTCAAATAAGTGATTGATTAGATTATGATATTTTATACTAATAATAGCCTAAGGCCCAGTTTTTCACTTTCAGGTTAAACCAAAAAAGTTGGGTTAACCAATGATATTGCATAAAAAACGGCTTTTGAACGTATTTCATTGGTTAACCCAAATTTTTTGGTTTAACCTGCAACTGAAAAACTGGGCCTTAGCCCTTAACGTCAAGATTATATTCCGAGATTCCACCGATGATTATATGGCATGATGGGTATAATACTCTTCAAAACCATGGTTTATATAAAATTTTATCAACTACTTGATTTATTACAATTTTTTTAATTATTGTTAATTTAATAAACCTTTCTAATATTTAAAATATTTCCATTATAATCTACCTTATTTTTTTCGCCAAATTTTCAAAAAATATAAATATTTTCATTATTATAGTAAATAATGAAAAAATTGCAACAAAACCAAAAATATTAACACTTTTTACGGGGTAGACCAAAGAATGTTTGAAAAAGAAGAAAAACTATAATTAAATTATGAAACAAGATACAAATTAAAAAATAAATAAAACTCTCGTTCTTCAAGATTTATTGTTATGGGCAGGACCGTATATAAGGGGGTGGTTTTGGGGGTTCAACCCCCCCCCATGGGTTGAGCAATACTAAATAATTACTACATTTAAGAAATAATAATTAATTTAACAATAATATTAATACGACACTTAAATTAATAACCAATAAGCTAGACTGAAAAAAACGATTCATCATATTGATGAAAAAAATAAAAATCATAATTTTTCCGCCGATGCACAAAATTTATCAAATTGATGAACAAAATTCAATACAGATTTTTTCATCAATACCATGAATTTTTCATCAATATGATAAAAAATTTTCATAGGCTAAAAAATGATGAACGTTTCATCATTTATTTTTTTCGGTGTATAATTTCTTCTTAGTATTTCCTGATTACAAGAATTAAATTAAAATACGGGCATATGCCAACCTCTTTTTTAATTCCATAACCCCCCCCCCCATGGCCAATGTCCAACTACGGCCCTAATTATGGGTTATGGAAACGCCAATCAAAACACCGCATCAATTCCCTCTCTGACTACATTTTTCATGTAGTTTACCACATTTTTTTTAAAACAATGAATCTATTTTAAACTAATTTTCCAGGATATCTTAATTTTAATCGTAAATTTTTAACTCAGTGAACTAACTTAGCGCTCCCAGATAATGAAGCATTTTCCACCTCTGCACGTAATATACTATTTTTAGCTACGACAATTAATAACAATTAATAACTGATAATTGAATAATAATTTTACGTAAATCGGGCCCCTGTCCTTGCAGGGCCCGGAGAGGTGCCCCCCCTTGATCGTTTTGTAAATTTTGATTTTATTTCTTCCTTTTTAGTTTTGACTTTAATTTCCAGATACAGTGACTCGCAAAAGTTTTCGGGCACTCTTATGTTACCAATGTAAATTAAACATTTTGAAGCCGTTTTTTGTCATATTAAAATCGATTTTATAGCAAAACTTTGTAGAAATTTTTTATTTCAAATTTCATTGTCTTTAATTTTGTTTATATACAATTTTTTAGTTTGTCGCGCCGTTTCAAACTGACAGCGACTTGAACAAGACCCTGTAAAATACAAAAAATATTTTCATCTATATCTCGAAAATGGTGAAACGAAATAAAAAAATGAATAGGTATTTTGTTAATTTCATTCTCTACATTTTTATTCATATAAATTTTTCTATTTTGTCACACCGTTTCCTAGATACAGACGAAAATATTTTTTGTGTTTTACAGAGTCTTGTTTAAGTCGCTGTCAGTCAGAAACAGCGCAACAAAATAGAAAAATGTATAGGAGTAAAATTAAAGGCAATGAAATTTTCAACAAAAAATGTCTTAGAAATTTTGCTGTAAAATCGATTTTTATATGACAAAAAACAGCTTCAAAATGTTCAATTTACATTGGTAAGATAGGAGTGTCCGAGAACTTTTGCGAGTCACTGTAATTTCAACCACTTTCTTCTGTGCAACTGATGTAACATGATTCCTATGTCAAATATTATTTTTTAACGAAAACAAAATAGCACAAAAATTATTGGTCTCAACGTCATAATATCGTTTAGTAAAATGTCATTTCAAAAGATTCAGTTTAATTATTAATATCGCTTTTTTATTTTCTTTGTTCCTTTTCTTCGTTAACATCATTGAACGCAACCGTAAATATGAAATAAAGTAGTTCACTATTGACCTAATTTTTAAAACTTTTAACGAAATTTTGTGAACTTAACGGATTAATTAAAAATAAATATTAAATTAGCCTTTTATAACTCAGAAATGAACGACATTAATTTCAAAAATTATTCAATTATTGAACCTTCGACACCTAAATTACAAACAGGTTTAAGTGCAGACCTTCGTAATGTTATAAATGAAAGAAATATGTTGACAACTCGCACAAAGAAGAAAATACTAACGGATTTGGATGAAATAAATCATGCGTATGTCGAAAATGATCAAAAAAATAAAAGACGACAAGCTATCGATGAAATATTAAGCAGTGAAGTGTATTATTTAAAACAGCTTCATTTAATAAAAAGTTTTTTTATGAAGCCCATCGTTGATAGAAAGTTATTAAAAAAGAATGAGTATCAAACATTATTTGGAAGCATAGAAACAATTTCAAATATAAATGGTGAACTTTTACGAAAATTAACTCAAGATCCTGAAAATGTTGCCGAGGCTTTCTCGAATGTTGCCCCTTTCTTAAAGTTATATTCTGTATATGCATACGAATATAAGAACGCTTTAAATGTTTTGCAGGTATTCACCTTTTTTCTATTTTTAAACATTTTAAATCGAAACGTTTTGTTAGAATGTTGCAGCTACGAACCAAGAATTTACAAAGTTTTTGGAATTACAAGAAAGCAGGCCCGAAGTACATTCGAAGCTGTCAGCTTTGCTTATAACGCCAATTCAAAGGGTTCCTCGTTATCGTTTGTTATTAAAACAATTGCTAGAAAACACAAATTCACAGCAGCCTTCATATTCTTTACTGATAGGTACCTATTTGGAAGAGTTTTTTTTTGTACAACTTAATAGAAAATTATTTGGTGTAATAATGTTAACACGTTTTTTAGAATCCTTACAAAAAGTGGAGGAAGCAGCCACCCATATAAACAACTTAGTTCAAGAACAAGAAAACACACAAAAACTTCTCGAAATACAACGCAGCTTACAAAATGGTTATCCCTTAATTATAAAACCTGGTCGTAAATTTATAAAGGATGGAATTTTAATGAAAGTCTCCGAAAGTAAAAATCGTAGCTACAAGAGATATTTTGTGCTGATGAGTGATATTCTGATGTATTGTAAATTAAAGAAGGACAATCCAGCTTTGCCAAATTCTTTAATGTGTTCATGTATTTTGCCTTTAAATAAATGTAAAATAACCGAAATGCTTAGTAAAGGGGCTTTTAAAATTACTTGTGAAGATGTAACGGTGACTGTGCATCATGATCGTGCCGAGTACATTAAACAATGGGTTGAAGTTCTTCATGAATCCATAAAGAAATACATGAGAAATAGACGTACTTTGAGAAAAGACAGTTCATACAGAAAACCTGTACATAAAAAATTCTTAAGTGAATATCAAGATTTAGGTATTAGTCCTGGCAAGCCGAGGCGGAAAAGGCAACTGCATGAAAAGGTACATCACCTTGTATTGTAACTGATGTTTTTAATTTATTTAAGATTTTAGAGTTTCCAAGAAGTCAAAAAGATTTCTAATAGTTCGCTTGATAGTGATACCGAAACAAGAAATTGCTTTTCTTTCAAACCAACTAAACGAAAATTAATAAGAAATTGTGATAAAGAATCGACCGTTCCTTCCAAGAAGATAAAAGTTGTTAACGATAAAGGCTTTGATAGTTTGTATCCTTTACGAAAACAAATTGTTAAGAAAGATCAACATTCTAATGAATTACTTGAAATTAAAGAAGAATGTGTTGATGAAGTACTTGACAAAAATAATCAAGTTTTTGTGTTTGGTGAAAACCACGATCAGCACAAAGGTTTTCGTTTTACCATAAATAATATTTTATTAGATTGGGGTAAATCGATCAAAAGAATGTTTGGATTTGGCCAAAACTAAATGAACTTGTTTAATTTATTATAGGAAGAATGTTTGCTTTTAATAAGGAAAAGAAGTATTATAGTAATATCATAATAGTTATTCTATGGTACTAACATAAATAATTTAAATTAAAAAACCTAATAAGGGTCATACAATGCAAAAATATAGTCAAAAGTAATACAAGAAAAGCAGCAATTTTGATTACTTAATTCTTAAATTTAATTTCATTATTGTATTGTATGTATTAGCTGGTATTATCATTATTATGCTCTTTCACGTAAAGCTGAATTTTCACTTTATTTCCTTTATATTCACAATAATTATGTACAATATTGCTAAAAATCGCGGAGTTACATTGAAAAATGATTATTAATTTTTACATAACGGCAATCATGCTGTTCAACATAATTCAAAGTAAAGCACAATCTTTAGTTCAATATTGAGTAATTCGCGTTCTATACATTTTATTTTCAGGTTGTTACAAAAATTTACATAATGACTAGTTTTCTACAATATTTAATTGTTGGATTATGCATAAATTGCAATTTCAATTTTAATGTTTGCATAAACGGATGTAAGAAACCTGTTATTATTTAAATTTTGTTAAAATTCTATAGTAAAATAAATGATGTAAAATATTAATTACAGAATCCCTTTTGCTTTTAACTAATGCTTTTATACAAAAATTGTATATTTTAAGAACTTCATATTTTATTTAGAAATATTACAAAAATTACAATGATACTTAATTTATCCATTTAGGACTAAATGCCTAATTTTAAAATGTAAAGATAAAATAATTATAATAAATGATAGGCTGTCTAAATGGTGTTTTTATTTGTTTCAAATTAAATTGGTATTAAATATTTCACATGATTCATAAATTCCTGAACGCGATTTTTGCACACATTTTCTTGCCACTTTCCTTTATTTTTAAAATGGGAGCCAATTATAAGAGCATCTGCATTTAAATATTTATGCACATTTTTATCATTTACACCAGATCCCACAATAATTGGTGATTCACAATTTTGTTTTAAATCGTTAAGTTCTTGAACGTCTGCTGGGTTTCCGGTTGCTAGTCCAGTTAATATTATCCCATCAGAAAGAAATAGTTCTGCAGCTTTTGCTGTTTCCACCAGACTCATATCATTTGTAATTGAATGTGAACTGAAAAATCACTTTAATAATTTATTAGGGAAGAAATAATTAATTGATAATTAAAAATCTCAAAATAAAGTTAAAATAGAATTAGATTACCTATGTTTCTTTTTTATATCTGTCCAGATTGCAACATCTGTTGCATTTATATTCTTTCGGTATCGTAACATTAATCCAGCTTGTGCATCCATAAACCCTTCATCTGCTATATGGCTAAAAACAAATCCTTCGCTTCGAATAAAATTAAAAGACGAAGTTTTCGCCACGGCAATCGCTTCGAAATTTCCTCCTGCTAATATCTAAATATATAAATTATTACACATTTGGCTTTGGCTCTCAAATGAAACCACCAATACCTGTACTCCACAGGGTATAGTTTCAGGAACAATTTTTCTAACTTCTGTACATATTCTCGTCATAGTTGAAACAATTTCAGGGCCAAAATGTTCTGCCTTAATATAAGGAATATCGTTCATATTTTCTACAAGAATACCATTCTAAAAGTTACATATAAAATAAATTATGTATTACATGATTTGTGTAACTTACAATATTATTGTTTAAATAGATTTCTGTCTCTTTCAAAGCTTTGTCCACAATTTTATCAACAGATCCTTCAAATTTTGGAGTACCTATAAAATTTAAAACTTTCTTAAAAGTAATAAATTGTATTGAAATTGCAAAGATATAAAAGAAAAAGTTAGTACATACTACATATTGTAAAAGTGATAATATAATAAGTAATTTTATTTACAGGAGGGGGACCTGACCTCATAGCTCCCTCGTTATGCTACTTAATGTGATTTTTGGTAGAGAAAAGTAATTTTCTTTGGTCATGATCTGAAAGCTATTATTTGAGAGCGTCCTTTATAGTCAAATATAATGTTATTATAACATAACGCTTATAAAAAAAATAATAAAGACAGTGTCTATAGCCGGTACCAGTGACAATTTTGAGAGGTTAGGCTTGGCAACTTTTGAATCTGTCTATTTCTGACGCGCACAAACAGATTAACGAGCTTCCAAGGTACTATTTTAAAAATTTATTTATTTATTGATTCATTTACGGGCGAGGTTAAAACAAAACACGATAAAAAAAGTGTTAACGACAGAAAAAATAAGGTTAAAAAGAATAAACAAGAAATACCTCTAAAATTCTTTTCAAACTTTGCGAGCTCACTGTGTGAACTTTGGCACAATTTTTTTTTTCAATAACATTAAAGTTAATGCGTATTATACAAAAAAATTAATACATTGATGTCAGTCAGGGGAGTTTACTAGGATTAACAAAAAATAAGCCATGTCATAACCTAAGAAGAAATTGTATCAGTCCTGAATTGTATTATTGTGCCTGCATCTGTTTAACTTACCGGTAGATCCGCCTTCCTTATATTGGCCAATAAAAGAAACTACCGGCTCTCAATATTGTCACCGGTATGGTACCAGCTACCTAGACACTGCCAATAATAAATTATATTAATATTTAATAATTTTTAACCTGGAAGAGCTCCTGCATGTATCATTCCAATAATAGAACACTTGGAAGGAAAAAGTTGACGAAATCTTAACATTTTCCACTCGCGTAAGGTCTCCGATATATCAGTAGAAAAGAAATAAAACTACTGGTGAGGTTAATCGGGATTATACAGTAATTTTTTAACTTCGAAAGTTTACAAATGATAATATTGTTAATACTTTCGACACTTTCGTCATTAGTGATTATGATAAGCAGTGACGCAACAACTTTGATTGTGACCGTCTTTATACTCGGCCCAAAAGCCCTCAAAGTTACCTATCGATTTAGTGAAATTAAAATTGAGCTTTCCAATCAACCGCCCAACAAAAATCATTTGCTAAGACAAAAGCGCTTGTCAATTCATAAATATTTCAAATTATAATTTGGTAGGAAAACAATAAATCTTGTATCTGAAAAACAGTGGCGTAACTATACGGCCATGTACAAAAATAAGTTTTGTCACCGTTAAATAAATCCCCTTTTTCAAATCGCAAGAAAAACGGTAATAATGGTAAAAGTAATTAAATAATATTAGAAGAATTGATTAAGATTATGCTAAGAGATGCAAAAATTAGAAAGATTTTTTTTATTCAAAATATTCGTAATAAGCTGATGTATAAATTAACAGCTTTTAGAAAAAATCTATAGAAAATTTTTTAAATTATGATGTGAAATGTGTAACTTTCAGTCAACTGGTACATTTCACCCATGCAAAATATAGATATAATCTATAGAAAAGTGATTTTACAGAGATACTACCTTAATTAAAATTTATATTTAAAAAATATTAGAACTACAAATAGATTGTTATATATTTTTTTAAATTTTACAGCGAAATCAATAGCCCATAAAAATTTCAATCTTAAAATGATCGCTATTTTTTTTTATCTCCTACTTCAGCAGCGACGGTTTATACGTCAAATGGGCTCGATGGTGGAGTACTAGGGTTCCAAAGTGTATCGAGATGATCCTCATTCTTTGTGAAATTCAACACTGTTAACTCAAGTGGACCCTTGACCGAGTAAAATTGAATAAAATCAATCACAACATGAACATCATTGAGGTTGGCCCTAATTTAGGAGTATAGTATTTAGGATAAAAATAGGAATAACATGAAATTAATAGTCGAAATTAATTTTAGGATTTTATTTATATTAATTAAAACTTTTTTATAACATTTTCTATTTTAAAATTTTTATTTCTTTTCTTCACATAAATAATTGTCGTAACACAAAATCTAAAGTAAGTTTTTTTAATTAGATTTTATAATTTTTTTTGCACCACTTAATAATGCACAACCATAGCATTATAAATTACACACAAATTCATACATATTATTTATACCGTATTCTACTCGTGCAATACATATTACAATCATCAAATTCAAATCTAATAATATTGTTAAGTGCTGGAATAACACTTTCACAATTTAAGATTAAACTTACATAGCATACATTTAAACAAACAAACATACTCGATCAACCAATTGACTGTATATTCTATAAGAATAGTTGTATAATTTTTTCGATTGAATCAAAATTGTACTCCCAGAATACTTAAAACACATTAGGTAGGTACTTTACCAAAATATATACAAATTTTTATTGTATATTTACGAAATTCACATAAAATATGGTCATTCGGACAGATTTTCTTACATATCACCACCCAAATTTTAACAAAATTGTTTATTATAGTAATAAATTAATGAGGATTATTAATTATTTTTTGAGTGTGGTCAGTCGGACAGATTTACTTTCTTATCACCGTTTGCTAAGAGATATTTTATTATAATAAATTATAAAGCATTTTTATATATCTATGTACATGTAAGAGACACTTGGTTTGAATTTATTAGCGAGTGGATAAGTAACAATAATAATTATATTTGGAATAAATATTATATAAATTTTAAATGAGCTTGTTTGCATAACTAACTTAAAAGTCATGGGTAAATTGTAGACATTATCTAACTAACGTAAATGAAGGGCTAACTGCCCTACAAAAATTCAATACAATAATTATGTTAAAATATTCCCAAAACAATTCAAAATATTAAATACCTTTGAAATGTGTATTTCTTCAACGATTATTATTTCAATAATAACTATAAGAACTAAAGCATAGTTCAGTTTTATTATTTCTTATACATCAAAATGATGATTAAAAAATATTACATAATAACTAAGTTTGGTAGTAACAATATTTATAGTTACCATTCGAATTATTTGTATTTACACAATAAAAAATTAAACATTACAAATTTCAACAAAATTATACTTTTCTTACTAAATCAGATATTTATAAAATAATAAAAATATACTATGTCTGATAATATATACAATCCAGATTTTGTAACATAAATGTTTATAAAAATAAGAATTAAACAAAATATGAAAAAATACTCTGTTACAATACATCAATAACAGTTATTTCTATACACATTCAGCAACAAAATCAAATATGAAAAAATAAAAAATACGATGAGACTTAAAAATTAAAATACTTTTTTTTTTTATTGTTTATACCTCAACACTTTAAGGACTACTATCGTGTTCTTAAAATTTGTTAATTTGAACACAACTCGGTGCTTTGGTAATTTAATTGCTAAATCACATGTGCTTTGATTTTCTATCCTGTATTTTCATAGAGCGTTTTTTTTTTATCTATTTCAACAACTACATTCGTTAAGCATTTCAAAAATTTGTTAGCTCACCCTACTACTGCATAAAAATAATAAATTAATCATTTTTTTTGTATATTATTATATTTTTAATTTTTTTTTGTCGCAGTTTACTAATTACAATTATTTATGCTCAAGCCAATCTAAACGGTGAAATACGATATTTACTGAAGATAATAAATAATTCAATTTAAAGGAATTCTCAAAGATTTACATAAATAAAAATTACCTTATATAAATTTTTAATAATAAAAATTTAAAGAATAAAAACATAGAGGGAATTTTTACAAATGTTTCCCTCATTAAAAATAAAAATTTGTTTGATATCTTCTTATATAAATTATTACTTACAACATTAGAATACGGTAGATCCTACACGAACATTCAAGCATTAAAATTTAAAGACGCGATATTTTTCGACAAGCTAATAATTTTTTATTATTATTTGTATTAGAGAAATAAATTTCAATATTTAAAATATAAATTACAATTTCGTGTAAGAGTTCACCATACTTGCTAAGCATTAATATTAATAATAATTAAGTAAATCTTTGAAAATTTAATAATATACGAATTGCAATTGATGCTCCGAAAGTCCTAAGTGCTGGGTTGAGATCAATTTATGCTCAGCACTTGCGATTATTGTTGGCATAAGAGCAAAGAGCACCTCTTGAACGCTTGCTGCGTTGCTGATGCTGTTTGCGTTGATTTACTTCACGAGCCTTATTAGAACGCTCCAGGTACTTATTGGTTAATGAACGAGAGGCCTTATATATGGATACCTATTTCAAAAAAATTGCAAAAGATGCATTAGTAAACATCACAGTAAATTGTACAATGTATTACCTTTTGCGCTTTTACAACATGAGGACATATTAGAAGGGGTTCTTGAATTACATGTTCTCTTTCCTGTTTTTTACTGTGCGACATAACATCCTTGGGACGTTTTGCAGCATACACAGCTTCTTTATGTTCAATAATTTCCTGTCTCAACGAGCGTGTTAAACGTTCAGACTTTGTTTCCTTTATTGGTGTTAATGGCCTTATTGGAAAACTGTGTTGGTGATAAACGCTCATGCTAGGATGCTCGATTAAGAGATTTTCTAAAGGAGATGTTTCCATGAGGATTGGTTCTGTGCACGTAAAGCACGGTGGAGGTGTTACAAACCACGATTCCTCCATGATTGCACATGGTAATGAAATCGTGGAATTATTGCGGGTAGATTGACGAGACAATCGATTAGTTAAAGGATAATCGTCCCAGTTCTCTTCACAACTGGAACCCGATTCAGAATTTCCTTCGCTGTCCCTATCAACTAACACCCAATCCCCTTCTGTCATTACAGAAGTCAGTCTTACAGTTGTTTCTTCGACCCCGTCTGTTGCTTCTCCATTGTATGTGCCAAATAAGTAGCTGGACAAAGTGTTCAACATTATCTAAAAATAAGAAGGTTATTAAAATTATGTAAGTATGTAATGTTTTCCACAAAATTTTAAAGTAGTATACAGATTCAGATTCTACAGTAAATTCGTTATATTTTAAATAAAATTTTCGGCAATTTGTGTACTACCTATTGTAATTGGTTAAATTATCGTGCAACTTTATAGTATTCATAATATAATCATGATATTACAATTAAAAAATTAAATTAAATTAAATAAAATTAGAATATTAAAAAAAAACAATTAAAATATACTTGGAAATCAAAATTTGAAAAACTCCGGGGTATTTGCTATACATACACATACAAAAGTTAAAAAACCTGGAGATTTTAATGTTGTGACATACTACCTCCACTATTATTATCCAATACATTAATTCTATTCTTTGTGAAGAGCAGTCAGCAACAAACCCAAGGTAAATAAAGAGCAGTTCACTTTTAAATTTAATCTAAAGGTCACGAGTGTAATATCCCAATGATGAATTAATTAATCATAATTTTGGCGTTTCTTTTTTGCAGTTTTACTAATAGCTTCCGATTTTCAGTGGAGGACACAAGAATGTCAGCTGACCAACTTTTAAATTTTTATAAAACGTGTAATAAAAGAAATGTTCATCTTTTGGTCTATTAATTTCTGTAGTTCTTTGAAATATGATCAGTTACAAAACCGTTGAATTTAATATCAAGTAGCTATCTGCTACACACATAATATACAATGGTGTTCAGTTATAAGGAACTTCAAGCCTAGATCTAATGACCGCAACAATACATACATATTATAATGACTAGAAACGCATGTACACCTTATTTAAATTCAATTTAGATGAACCATTCTGAAAATAGTCTAAATCGTCTCAATGAGCTTCAAAATTTGTCAACTATATGATTATAATTACTGTAAACATAAGATTATTATTATATTACCGTGTTCGATAAATCTGACTAACTTTTGATATGATTACTCATTAGTCATTACATAAAGCATTTGTTTCGGTCGCTTCCACATAAGTAGCTATTGCACCATGAGCGGAAAAAAGAATAGATTACTGAAAGAGTAGATAAATTTGAGTAAAAGCCGTCTAGTAAGTAGGTACGTGAAATCGAAGAATTTGGTAACCTTTTTTAAATTACATTTCAGGTTTCATTAATCATACATACCTACTTTCTTAAAAATAAGCAAACGACGTGCAGGGACCGGTGAAATAGAATTGGTTAGTAGCAACAGACGAACAAATTTAGTTTGGTCTTTTGTTCAAATAACACATCATATTTTATCATAACGGTAAGCAGAAATATTGATAAACAAAACATTTTGATCTTTTGAAATAGTGTAGACACTATCGACATACAATGTTTC
Organism: Cantharis lateralis; assembly: GCA_963170105.1. Taxonomy (NCBI): domain Eukaryota; kingdom Metazoa; phylum Arthropoda; class Insecta; order Coleoptera; family Cantharidae; genus Cantharis; species Cantharis lateralis. The sequence continues at coordinate 53,054,689 of OY720624.1, read as the reverse complement.
AATATTTTAAATATTTGTATAATATTTTAATTACTAATATAAAACTCTAAAATTTTTAGCATTGGTTTTTAGCATTTTCAGAAATCGTTGGAAAAATATTAGTTTCTTGAAACTGATTTGACAACAAATCAATATGAATACGAATTTTGATGCCCGAAAAGATGTCTTTCCCACGAAAATAACATAAAAAATATTTCAAAGTAATAGTTGAATAAAAAACATCTGAAAATTGGTATGTACTTTCGGCCCCCGATAGCTACATACTTGCATAAAAACGGTGTAGTGCAAAATTTACGAAAATACAATGAATTATTGGGATGATAATATGTCCTATGCCATTTAACTTATTTTTATTATTATATCTACTTGATAATTTACCACCAAAAAAATTCAAAAATAGCGGAAACATTACCAAATTATTCAAAAATATTACAGATAATTTTCAAAATATCTTAAATGTTTTTTATAGAACTGCAAAAATATATTTTTGAAATATGTATAGGGGAGACCGGGGATGGTGTGGTGAGTACATGATGACTTAGTTTGTTAGTACCACCAGTACAACTGTAAACAGCTGATAGGAGAGAGAAATCGACGCTATGATATCATCGGAAGTTTTTAGATAACATAGTTTGTTTTCAACTTCTCAGTTGTGAGTTTACATAGTAACTACGTAAGGATTTTCAATATTTAAGCTGAATTTTTTGTAATTTCTTTTATTTGTAGGTGAAAAGTGAAGTCTTACAGGTATGTCAATAGTTAATTCATAAAAATGAATGATCGTTTTATATAAATTTTCTCAACTTTTAAAAAAATTTCCCGTCATGGGATGCAATGGACAGTGCGTCCTATGTATCCCATACATTTTATTCGGCTGCCGAAGGAGGGCTACTAATGTTTTTCGAGTTTAAATATACTACTAATTGTGAACAAATGAAAGTGAAGAAAGGGAAAGCAAAGAAAAATTTATTTAAGGTAGAAATAAAATCATCCAGTGAGTTTGATTTTGAAATATAATACTGTTCAATTAAAATTTTCGTAATAATTTTTAAAGTTAAATTATAATATATAATATTGTTCATAATTTAGTTTTATAATGTTTAAATAAATATACTTAGTTTATATTGTCCATTACATTCCCTGAATGTTCGTTGTGCGCTGTATCACAGTACCTCGGGATACTTTGGACAAAATTAAGGTTGACTTTGTGACTTAACTCTGGAAAAACTATTGAATCTTATAGTAGCCTACATCAAGGTTAATAATTTTTCTTTTTCTTCTTTGGAAAAAAATAAATAAAATAAAACGTAAAGTGTCCAAACCATCCCGTCTTCCCTACCTAATATTAACTACATGATTGTATGTCACACAATCACAATGTGTACTATGTTATGTTATAATTTATAAAGCTATTGACAAAAGTAATTTTTATGAACCAAACTTGGGACATTTTTTCCATAATTTATCGCAAAAATGTTTCTTCGTACTTGTTCCTCGTGTAACTTTAGAAAACGTCACCATAATGTATTTAATTGAAACGTGAGAAAAATATTTCAATTTTTAACGTGCGACTGTATACCCCGCTGATCAACAAGTTTCGAGACTGATGGAATACAACGCCAACGCCGAACTCAATCCTCGCAACACTTTTCATATGCGATATTTGGTATGAACTTAGGCTCGTTTAACTAATATTTTTTGCCATCAATCGAATCAAAACGATGTCCATGAAGTCGAAGTTTCAATCTGGAGAAAATAGAAAAGTCATACGAGACGTTATCACCATTTATGATGCGAATTTTGAATATTCTTTTGTTAGTCGTAAAGTGACCCATTTCGTGTGCAAAGTAACAGTTTACCAATAGTTATTCGCAGGGCCGTAGTTAGACATTGGCCTGGGGGGGGGGGGTTATGGAATTAAATAAAAGGTTGGCATATGCCCGTATTTTATTTAATTATTGTAATCAGGAAATACTAAGAAGAAATTATAGCTCTTGGTTATGAATTTATCTGTCGTATTAATATTCTTGTTTATTTATTTTGTTTTTTCGCGCACATTGGAAACATTTCTTAAATGTAGTAATTATTCAGTATTACTCAACCCATGGGGGGGGGTTTGAACCCCCAAAACCAACCCCTTCTATACGGCTCTGGTTATTCGACGATTACTATTAATCACTACTTCTTTAACTAGATCGATGTAAAGTTCATCTGCTGATATTAATGAACGACCACATCTAAATTCATCTTCCACCATTTCGCGTTCAAATGTCCTTGTTCTCGATAAACACTGATCACCGAATGGTTTTTGTAATATTATTTTTATACGTTTCGGAGCAAGAAATTTCGTTGGAAATGCAGAATTTAATGTAAATTCTTTGATAGCTAAATTTCATCATTGTAAAATTCTAAAACCGTATTATTTACATAACCATTATGCCTTTTGACCGATAGTCAACCATAGAAAAAAAAAATTTAAGTAGGCGTACACCGCTTCTTTTAAATTAACAAATACCGATAAAAGTCAGCAGTCAAGTAAATTACAGTATAGTGCTGCTGCTCACAAATTAAGCCTTTCAGACCCAGCGTACACTATTATAGTGTGTACATACGTTTTATTAATTTATTTTGAAGTTGGTGACAAATTGATATGTTAAATAACAATTATTATTCAGTGAAAGAACCACGAGGAATCCAACAAAAATATAAAAAATGCTCTATGAGCAACATAAACTATAATAATAAATTAATTTAAATGAAAATTATAAAAAAATTAATAAAACGTATGTACACTATTATAGTGTACGCTGGGTCTGAAAGGGTTAATAAAGGTTGACTACCCTGATGTAATTACTTAATTTGAAATCCTGTATGTAAGTTTAATTTGAATGAAATTCAAGAATAAAAACATCTTAGCAAAAACTTGGCATCAATACGAACGTTTTAATCCGATGGATTTTTGTTTTACTGCCATAATTTTTGAAATTTTGGTGTAGTATTTAGAATATAATAATATGCAATATACAAAATCCCTAATAGAAATCTTCATTATAAGATATCTGTTCAAGTAAGTTACAACATCATCAAGATATACGTAGTAATGCTCAAAATTAGGTCATTATAATAAAATAATGCTGATTGAATTAATTATTGTGCATAATATTATAAATGCGTAGTCTCTCGATGATACGCGGCACCCATCGTATTGCTGATATTATGTAATATATTGTCAATTAATTATTTTCAAATTAAATTTCAAACTATCGAAACAAATGAATGCGCTATTTAATCAGTCCTGGAAAAAGGAATTTTAAGAAATGGTAGTAACGATAAAATACAAAAGCCTCCCATTATTATGCCTTATAAACTTTGTAATTTCGCTTAATTTAGGCGAGCAACCAAGTGTAATTTAAAATTTTGGACCCGATTGCTAATATACATAAATTTGTTATTTATGAAACAAAAACCTGCTTGTAACTAGGCGCTCTATTCAATGGCAATTATTTTATTGCGATTTTTAAATAATAAATATTATTGTTTTAATTTGCACGTAAATTTATTTAAATAGTCGCTTGCCTGTGTATAATTTCAATGCTAACAAATAAACAAAAAAATACAATTAGAGCAGTAAATGGAATACTATTTTCATGTTACATAATATAAATTCACAACTAACTGTATCCAAAACATAACGCATAGAAAATTTAAATTTGGAATACAGAATATTGACGTCACAATACCTGTGCGAAGAATTGCACCAATAAATTGACGTTAATAGTAATACCTACCTACCCACAACAAATAAACTACATTGCAATTATGTGTACTTAGGTACTTAAAAATTGACCATTTAAAAATGCTACAGCAATAATAATTGTCGTAAAAAATGGTGGTCTCTTACTTACTTCTTTTCGTGTGGAATAAATAGCATTTTATCAAATATTCCATTTATTTAGTAATTAATTTTTATTTCTAATATTTATAGGTATCTATGCAAATTTTGGGCGTGTACATGAAAATAATTAATTAACAGTTTCTGCTAAGTCGTTAGTAACATTTCATTTATGAATTTAATGCATATCTGCCGATAACTTTACAAAAAGAATAAAAGTAAACCACGACAAACAATAGAAATTGTGTCAATAAAACAATGTCTGATATTAAACAATAACAAAATATAGTGTTATTATTATAACAAATTTAATTTGTATTAATCGAAAAGCAAATTTTATATATGCCCTTGTTAAATCTTATCAATGTCAACTCCAAAGTAAAAACTAAAAACGCCCACGAAATAATATTAAAAACTGCTTACTGTTTTGTTACTATCAGTTGCTACACACAACAAAAAGATCACAACACAACTGACAGTTCGCGTTGTAACCAGCTGATCGCGGTGTAGAGGGAACGATGCAGGGTAGGCCTCTCAGCTGTTCGGGGCCAGCTGCCGATTAGATCTCTACACGCGCATGTCTCTTTTTCATGACTATTTTGTTCTTGAAAGTGAAAATTTGGCTTGCAGGTCTGAGTAAGTTCAAATAAATTTCTGTGTTTATTTAAAAACAAAAAGATTTAGAATTTTAACAAGCAAGTTTTTGGAATGATATTAACAACATGTAAAGTATGTATGTATTATACGTTTTATAATAGATAGCTATTCATATCAGAACTTGACTAAATAACTAATAATTTTATTTTGAACTGCGTATTTATGAAGCACATAATATAATACTGTTTATAAATTTATTTATAACGAATGTACCTATTAGTAATCTAGGGCGGTGATAAGGGGGGCCATGGCTCCCTCCAAAGCAATGTATTATAGTGTTTTAAACCAATGTCCTTACTATAGACCTACAGAATTTTCAATTTTTGAGAACTTTTGCGGAATTTCAAACATTTCGGGCAATTATGATATGAAGTATTTATAGACTGAATTCATTTAAAATCATGCAGGCTAGCAGGGCTAAAATTTTGCTAATATATAATAAATAATGTTGTTTACTATATACACGATGAGATCAGTATTTTTTTTTACCTCAAAAAAATCCTGACCCCCGATAGCGGCATAAGATTTTAAAAATGATTAGGTTATTCTCAAAAATTTGTTGTACGGCATAAAAAAGTCGCTGTCAATTCTGAAATTTTTAAATTGGTTTTTACCTAAATATCTGGTTATTTTTTTTTTTAATTTAATCTATTTTGGGAGGACCTTATATTTCTATATTTTTAAAAATCAAGTACGATGTTCCACGTAAGCAAACACAAAATCTATCCAAAAGTTATAAAATTACCGAATTGGTAGCAAATCTTATTATACACCGAATTTTTTAGAATAACATTATTTTAAAAATAATGATTATTTAAAAAAAATAAGTTTTTTTTTGTATAAAAAATATTTCAGCGAAAACAAATTCTGGAACATTGGCCCCGCCAGACTACATGGTATTGAATGGATTGGAAGAGGATATTTTGTTCCCAAATTAATCTTCAAAATTTTGGAAAAAATGCCAAAGATGGATTTTACATAATTAATGAAATTCAACAAACAGAACCATCTGAATAAAGCACGGAAAATTTGTTTGTTAACCCTGTAACGCGCAAGACAATTTGCTAGAAATTTATAATTATAGAACTATAAGTCCAGATTTTGGATAAACGGTTGAAATTTAAAAAAATATATACTATAGACCCGATATTTTTCAATGTTTTTAGAAAAAAAAATTTTCTTGGATCAAACTAATATCCCTTTAGTAACTTAGAAATGAAATACATATAACAATTTCCAATTTTAATGAATAGTTTGCACCCCCGCCTTTCAATTCAATATAATGAGTACAAATCATATTTTTTAAACAGTTAAAAAAGTTATAGCTACAACTTCCATGCCTCTAACTACTTATAATTATTGCTTACCTTAATTTGTTAAGGGTACTTGAAATTTAAAGTTATGTAGGTGTTTCAGGATGTTACTGATTTTCAAAATGTTTTGTAGATGTTGTGTATCTTTATTTATCTGCAACAAACATTGGCCTTTATAAGTAAATTTCATTTTCGTAAACATTGTTAATATTATTTTTGTATTATTGATTTAACAAATAATACGATAAAATTTTAAATAACATAAAAATTCTTTTACTTTATTTACATTCAATTTTTATTTGCATTATTTTATTCCATGTTGTCGATTGCTTAATATTTTCACATTTTGTTCAAGTTTTTTTTCGAGTGTTTGTTATTATTTTCATCAAATAAAACTTATCAATAATATAAATTTATATATTTTCTTGAAAATGTCAAGATGATTTTATATTTGACAAAATATGTTTTGATATATTTGAGAAATTTGTATTATGTATCTATTATATTCTAATTTTTTCGAAAAACTATATTTTTAATTGCTTTCGTTATTAGTATTTTTATATCGCACCCTATTGTACAACAGTAGTATGGATTTCAAAGCAATTTTAATATTTATAGCAAACAAAATGACTTAGTAATTAGTAAATAATTTTTACTAGATATTTACTAAATACCTCTATACTAAAATTTACTACATAAATAGTAAAAAAATCTAGACTAATGACCATGCTAGTTAAAACGCTTTCTTAATTTTAAAAAAAAGAAGACACTTGCAAAAGCGCATTTTCGATGGTTTAAGGGTCTTACTTATTTAGTACCACCTTCAAAATTAGTGAACTTGAACTCTAAATTTGTATGATGAACCAACATTAGATTAGAAATAATCGATTTATTTTTTCTTATTTTAAGTTCCTAAAATTAGCGGTTTGTAAGTTCATTGGCCTATCGAATAGAATAATAAAACCATTTTCTGCAACCAAAAATGGCCGTGTCGCAACATTTTACGCTTTTTTAAATGCAAATTTTTAAATTTATCGTGACCTACATAACTAAAAATACAAATCATCAAAACAAATACAAATTATAAGGAAGTATTTAATATTTTTATTTCTTTCAAAATAGAAACATTTAGAAGAATTTTTTGAATGAAAAAAAAAAATCTTGGTAAGTCTTTGTATTATAAATAAAATATATTCACCCAATACTATGTTTGTCATTGCTATATCTACACATATATAATATTTATAATAACAACTACTAATAGATAATTTGGTCAAATAAAACTAATATTGCTATTGTTTATAATCCTATTAATTTTTTTTAACTTAATCGTACTAAACTTTGACCGTCTGTTAATGCATGCGTATATTCAACCTTATAATAGTGTAAATTTAACATTATCTTTGACATAATTCGGTTTTATTTTTTTTATAATTATTTTAGACCGTTGTTTAAAAAACTACACACTAAACTTACCTTGTACTAAATCAGTTTATACAGATAGATAATATTTTGCACAAAATCAAGATGATCATTTATAGATCATTTTAGTTAATTCACAAAAATTTATAATTTTAACAAAAACATAAAGAACTAATAATTTATTAAAAATAATTTAACTGGCGTTCACTTGTTTACTAGTTTATTTGTGAATTAGATATGAAATAAATTAAAAACTACAACAACACACACGTGTAACCACGAATGGCGACTTTACTATTCGGTAGCGTTTATATTGACTAAATTTTTATTATACTTACATCAGGTTAGGTTGTTTGCGCAAAATGCTTTGTTCATTATAAACGTAATTCGCAATACGTCAACATACTTTCTGTTATCAGTCAATGTTTATTACTTGAGTCACGCCGTCTGTAGTGGGTTTTTAAGTAAATACTGATTATTGCACGGGACACATAATTCCGATCAAGTGATTAGATGATGCAGTTACACAATTAATTGATATGTGTATTGCGTTATGGCAAGTATATTCGCGACTTTTGGAACAATAAAACTTTTCAGCTGCGCCAAAAGTTTTTTCCTCTCGGCAAATCTTTATTTTCAATTTATTATTTTTATGTCAGCAAACAAGAAAATCTTAAATACACTTATTAAGCCCACACACCGTGTATCAGAAATTGAATTTCGTTGGAAAAATTTGAAATTTTTTTGGTTGAATATAAAAATGCGACAGACGTAATAAATATTCCGTATAATAAATTATGTTCCCAAGTAAACATACATATTATTATAAAGAATCCTTCCGTGGTTGTTTATGGCATAAATCGTTATGATGCAGACGCAGCAGCACCCAATTTGAAAATAGATTATTATTGCATTCTGCTTATCACGCAGCAGTCGTTTTCTAGTCAGCGACTGCCTAATTATTGCGTTTTACGTTTAAATATGAAGCAGGGTATAGTTAATTTTTGAAATCGGCGCATATTTTTTCGAAACGTAATGATCATTAATATTCATCTTAAATACTACATCAAATAACAAATAAATCTTCTTGAAGAGATAAAAACATTTTACGCGATTATTTAAATTAAAGGAATAAAACATAAATATATAATTCAATTAACACCAGTGGCGGTCATAATTACGTTATATATACTTATATATAGGAAAAAATGTACTTCTTCAGTGGCGACGCGATATTTTTTATAGGATGGGCAAACATTGGCATATAAATTAGTTAGTAGGACGAACCGAGGCACGAAGGAAAATCTTTGGCTTATTGGCTTTGAGATAATTACCCAATTATTTTTTGATATTTCGCAAAACAATATCTTATTTTGTTATTTTACATCTTCTTATTATTTGTTCTAAATGTAGGTATAGAATTTTAAAGGGTCAAAGTTTGGTTTGCTGAAATTGAAAAATGTGTAGTAATCGCCGATGGCGTACATCCAAAAATTGAAAAAGCGAACTTGATGAGATTTATAACTCGAAAACAAAAGACGATAGATAATTTGGGATTTTTATTAATAATAATAATATTAAAACCTATAGGATATTAAATAATAATTATTGCCCACGTTTGTATAATATTGTTTTTCTCCTAATAAACAATAATATACTGTAGGAGTGGTTATTGGTTAACATCGGACAACCCCTAACCGAGAATGACAGCGGACAGTAGATGACGAATTACTAGAAGAAGATTATTATTATTTGACGACGCATTCATTTATTTAAATTCAAACTTGTAATATCTATCTAATAAACACAATTAATTAAGAATTTGTGATTTCACTCTTACAATATTAATAATCGGATCGCCTCGAATATTTATACAGTTTTATTTTTTATATCAAAACAACTTATAATTTAAATTATATAAATATTTGTTTCGTTTTAAAAATAATGATAAAAAAACTATAAAATTGTTTGTTTTAAAAATACAATGGACTGTAAAATTTATAATAAATTATGTTCAACTTCGATTATAAAAAAAATGATATTAATTGTTTAAAATCAATAGTTTTAAAAATTAGAGATTATTAAAAAAATGAATCAATTCTTTGGGTTTTTCACAAATTAAAATTTAGATATTAAAATAGTATGTATAGTTTTAACGATTTAAAAAAGTTTTATGAGTTAGGAATTCGTTGAGGTTATTTTGAATTTATGCACTGAAGTAATAATAATATCATAACATAATACAATTAAAGTGTCATTGAATCACCGAAATTTCAACCAACGAACAAATCTTCATTGTATTTATGAATTTGTTCACTGTGTTTAGGAAATTGATTATTGTATTTAACCCTCCAGCGGACGGGTGAGGCCTGTCAGGATTACAGTATATAAGCATCTTTTTCTTATTTACAAAAAAAAAAATGGGTATAAGCCTACAATTTTTTACAAGTGTATTATTTCATGATTAAGTTAACTTATAAGAGTAATACATACTTAATTTAAAAAAAAATTGTGTTTAGCATTGATAACGTCAAATTGGAACACGTTGCCAAAATTTTTATGTCTCTTTCCAATTCAAAATAATATGTGATTACAGAAGCGACAAAGGGTTCACCACGTTTGATAATATTTCGTGCCATTTTTAGTAAAACAGCAATAATTAATACTATTTACAAAAGCATTATATAACTAGTAAAAAAGCCGGTTTTAATACGAAACTTCTATCACATTATTTGATTATAATGAAAAATATAACAATGTAAATAAATGGAAGTGGACATAAACAAACTTATAAAAATCACTATAAAATCGCATTTCGCATATTATGAGATAAATTGGAATTTAATTTTTTTGTGGTGGTCATGATAGACGTCATCAAACTTGTATCCGTGACGTGTATTGGTTTAGCATTTCTAAACAGTATAGCTATTAAATTTGCCTGTATATACCTAATCCTAATTTATTATTATTTATGAGAACCTGACCAAATTTCTTCGAAACTAATTTTCAATCTTCTCGACATTAACCTTGATAATGAAAAGTAAATCATGTTGTAAGTTCTAAATTTTAAAAGTTACCATGCACGAAATGCGTGTATAAAATAATGGTGCCAACGTGAACTTCAAAAAGTACAAGTTAGATTCAAGTTTATTTTTGGACTTTGTTTTTATTATTATACGTTAATTATACGTGGCCTAATTTTTAATTTTGAAATTGGATTGAAGAATAATTATTCGAAATCTCATACGCTCGAATAAATGTATCATTATTAAAATATAATAATTGATTGTAATTGATAAATTAAACAAAATGACTATGTATGAGCTATAAATAGCCTAAGTATATGTAGGTAACCTAACTCGTGTGATTGGTCAATTTTTTTGCCAATCTAAAAATAAAGATGGCTTCCGCTAATATACTTCTGATCACATCTTCATCATGACAATTTATATTATTACAATATAACGAGGGAGCTCTTTATTTATCTCGGTATATGTAGCGCCTTAATATTATTAGTTTTAACAAAAAGCTAATAAAATATTATCTATTACCAATAAATTAAATAATATAAACTTTTAAAAATTGTGCAAAAATTTGAAGTAATTTAAGTATCTACTAACCAATATAATTATTATGTAATTCAAAATTTGTTTTTTAATTGTTTCAAATCGAAAACTGGTGCAGATGGTATGGTGGTTCCTAATTAGTACGTCAGTAACTAATTTACAGATATACATTAAATCGAAGAAAATGTAGGCGAAGAAGAGCAAAGCTTATAAATTGACAATTGCTACGACGAAACCTGACATCAATAAATTGAACCGAATCGTAGATCCAACACAAAAAAATTTAAATCTATAACACTTAGCAACCCAATCAAGATGACTGATTTGCATAAATTTGAATTTTTGCAAGTATAATATAATAATATGAGTAATTCATATAATGTAGGTACATAATATTATTTCGTTATTCTACGTACCAAAATAAATTTAATGTAATAATTTTTTGGATTGATGTACCGCTTTTGAAGAGTTAATTATGATGAGTACCCTAAAAATATTATATCAAATGAGTATCGATTTCAGTGGTGGATGATGATATATATTTTAGATAGATACTTCCTTCACAATGAATATCGAATGCTTAGCACGGGGCTGCAATATTTGAGTAGTGCAGTCAGTATAGGACGTACGTAAGTTCAATTAGTAGTAAAACAAAATGGACCACATTGTCTCGTTACATGATCTCTAGATTTCGGTGTTACCAAGAAGGGATTCGTCAATTTCAAATGCACACCGACAAGAGGTAACTATGATCAGACTTTACCACCATATGCGAAAATATCTGAATTTAAATGATTAATGTATTCTATTGACGTAGTTAACTAGTAGCCAACTATTTCGGAGCCGGGTGCAAACCAAACAAAAAAATTTGAAACGGTAGGTATATCTGAATTTTTCTGCTAGTTTTTGAAAATAATAATTATATAAACGTGGCAGGTTAAAGAAGGTATTATTTTAAGACTGCTATTTATTGGATCAGTATTACAATGATCAGTACAAAACCTGTTGCTATCAATGTTTATAATAAAACATTAATATTTAGTAACAAAAGCTGTCAGTAAAACATTATTTTAGAAAATTTATTTATTTAAAACCATTACACTAACAAAGAAATTAACTTTTTTAAATCTTAAGTTGCAAAAATTGTCTAATGCCCGGTTTCTTCACTCGGATATACCGCCGACAACTTGAGCGTGGTATATACCGCTGATAAAACAAATTTTCTTATCTATTAAAATGTAGGTTATAAGATTGATACGATGAACTGACATAAAATGACCACGTGATGCTTGTCACATGCTCAATTCAATGTTGCCAAATGTGAAATGTTACTACAGTGAAGAAAACCAAAATTTATTTTACACGAACAAGTTGTCGGTAGTATCTGTGAGTAAAGAAACTGGGCATAAGCAATACAATGTAGTGACTAAGGAATATTACTATAATTTATTATTTTAAAACTGACTATTTCTGATCAAAAATCTGAATTTTAGAATTTTACTAACCAAAAAACAAATTAAAGCTGCATCCCCATTAAGAATACGGCAAGGGGCACTTCATCAACAACAAACATCAATAGTAGTGCAAACCAAAATCTGATATAATCCTGAGGATAACTTAAAATTTCAATACTTTTTATGTTTGATTCTGTATCTCTGATAGTCCAGTCAAATAAGGCAAAATAAAAGGCAAACCTCGGAATGAGAGGGAATAAGCTGTAAATTGGTATAAACCTTTGTTTTGGCATTCTAAATACTGGTAGAAAAGTCTCATATAATCTCGTGTCCGTTTCCCAAGATATTGAAGGTCACGAAAATCGTTTTTTTTGCAATTATCTCGTTTCCTAGGTGAAATACGTATTTAAGTTCATTATATAACTTGCAGATAATAAAAGTATCTATAAGTTTCATACCAAGCATTTTTCAGCCTTTTTCGAGATACAGCGCGGAGAGTAGCAAGCGCGCATCCATTAGAATTAAAATATGCCGAGAAGAGCCCGCGCTGCTGAGGATCATTTTTAAATTTTCTAGTAATAATACAGGCTGATAGCTCCGTCCCTTCAACATAAGTTCACATTATTATAGTTTTAATAACAAATGTCAACAAAACTGGTAACATATCCCTTAAGAAATACATGAGCAAAATCGTAAATGACCAATAAGTTACTCAAAGCGGGCCTTGACCAGAATAGTGGGACACCCTTAAAAATATCAGTTTTTTCTGAAACAACTATATGACACGGGCTTCCTAGTAAAAAACATGTTTAATTTAATGTTTTAGTAAAACAAAAATACCATATACGATATAAGGGTATTACAACCTTTTAAATCATTGAAATTTTTTGAATCCCTTATGAGATGAAATGTATGGTAAATTTTGCCTAGTTTATGTAGTACCAATCATTACAAATTAACATTGCTCTTATGGAAATTCTATTAAAATTTTTACAGAGTCTTCTTTAAGTCACTGTAGCTCTGCTCAGAAACGGTGCGATGAAATAGAAAAATATATAGTAACAAAAATACAGAAAATGAAATTTGCAACAAAAAATGTCAAACAAGTATTGCTGTAAAAACGATTTTTGTATGACAAAAAAGATCTTGAAAAAGTACAATTTACATTGCTAACATAAGAGTGTTCTAATAATTTCTGGAGTACCTGCATATTATGAACTTTCTATAATTTATTATTACTAACAGAGATGTTATACTATTACCTAGATGGCTAACTACGAGTTCAAAAGTGAAGCCTGATCACGTGATCGACGCCATTTGTAGTTGGGGCAAGCAGTTGTAAATAAACATTGAAAATCAAATCAGCTAAATAGTGTGAACATTATTATTTTATAGTAGTGCCGTGGTATTAGTACTTATATCGTAATTAAATTGCAAGGAAGAAAATATTCTAGGTCCACATAAGTTAGAATTAATTAAATTAATGTACATAAAAATTAGATTTCACGCTTTTGCTAAAAATCATTCTCTAGCTATAACTTCTACTAGTAAACGAAGTGAATTAAATAAACTTGTTTTGTTTTTAAACCAATAAAAAATACACAGAAAACTGGATTTTTGTTTATTTTCATGTACACTGGCCGTAGAAAGTATTCGTACACTCCTAATATTAACCATGTAAATTGTACCTTTTGAAGACCATTTTTTTCATATTAAAATCGATTTTACAGCAAAATATTTTAGACATTTTTTGTAAGAAATTTCATTGCCTTCAATTTTATTTCTATACATTTTTCCATTTTGTCGCCCCGTTTCTGACTGAGAGCGACTTAAACACGACTCTGTAAAATGCAAAAAATATTGTCGTCCATATCTCGGAAACGGTTCGATAAAATACAAAAATGTATATGAACAAAAATATAGAGAATGAAATTTACAAGAAAGAGATACCTATTCATTTTTTTATTTCGTTGCACCGTTTCCGAGATATGGTCGACAATATTTTTTGCATTTTACAGAGTCGTGTTTAAGTCGCTCTCAATCAGAAACGGCGCGACAAAATGGAAAAATGTATAGAAATAAAATTGAAGGCAATGAAATTTCATACAAAAAATGTCTAAAATGTTTTGCTGTAAAATCGATTTTAATATGAAAAAAATAGTCTTCAAAAGGTACAATTTTCATGGTTAATATAGGAGTTTACGAATACTTTCTATGGCCACTGTATATTGTTTGAAATTAAAGGAATAGATAAATGTTATGACTTTTATATTTCATGTGTTATTTACAAGTCTTCAAGAGTTCTCAATAATTGCAGCATTATAAATACGGAATATGATTATACCACATTATAGTGCAGAATTGACCCAACTACAAATGGCGGCGGTCACATGACCAGGCTTCACTTTTTGGTTTACAAAAGTATACACAGTTAGCCATCTAGGTAATAGTATAACATCTCTGATTACTAATAAATTTTGTATTCTATTAATTTAAAAGTTTCTAGTGTAATCGTTAATTCATTTTATCATTTTTTATTAATCAAAATAACAAAATGTCGTAAGAAACATGTTAAAATAAAACACAATACTAATATGTTTGCCATGCCACCTTTACCCAGATTCCAATTATGCGAGTAGTCAAATTTTTCCAGTCGTACACCTACCTATTCAACTATAATTAGACGTTCGGTGTTCGTTCAAGGTCAAAAAATATGTCACTGAAGTGACACGAAAGCTGACAAGTTAATTCAATGACATTACTGATGTCATAACAAATATAGCTTTGTTGTAAACGTTAATGTTTTTATTACTTTCGTAACAAATAATTAATACATTAGGGATAATGCATCTTCCAATAGTAATTAATAATTATTATTATTAGTAAGTATAAATAGATGATTTTGGAGCGGATAATTCTAAAAAAATAATTAAACTTCGTCCGGTTATTTTTAAATTTTAATAAAAATGTCACGGTCGTAATTCTCGTATACATCAAGTAGGTACCTACGTACTGTATTATATAAATAATACTCCTATTTTATTTATTTTTTAAAAACGCCCACCATTATTTTATCTCGGTATTGTTTGTATACTTGCCAGGCAGTCTACATTTCCTCGATCAAACAAAGCCGAACTGAATTATGATAAGAAACGTGCACGCTTGCTTTTTTTTCTCTGTGCGCAATTTCCCTCTCAGTCTGTTTATCGCTCTGTTTCGCTCTAAACAACGTACCATCTCTATTCAATTCACCGTATTGCATCATCGATCTGAACTCTAGTTTTGGTTACTCGAGACGAAGAACAAAGGAACGTAATAAAACAACGAATTTAATGCTCTCAAAACCTGATAAAACTGATTTAGTACTCGATAATAGTAATTTGAGAATAAAATTGATTCGCTACTGCAACGTCAGACATACTAATATCATGTAATTTTATTTTAAAACTTAAGCTCACCCTAACAAATCAGCTGATCACTAACGATTAATCAATTTTAGTCATATTACTTGTATAAAATATTAAAAGATGTTGGTATTTACCTTAATTTTTCAATGTAATGTAGTTTAATGACGGGGTCAAAAAAATAACTAACACACTTTGGCCCTCTCCTAACTTTCATTCAGCCCAGCTGACTGCCTATTCTTACTAATATTTCGACGTTTGGTCTAACCCTTGTTATCCCTACCTCTTTCTGAAGCCGCTACAAGTACTGCGCATATAACTCAAAGCGGGTTTTCTTTATAATAAATTAAGAAACAATAATAATTATAATAGTAGATATTTAAAAAAAAATCTTGGAACATTATAAAAAATTCCTTTGTTGACAATTTTACCTCAAATCTCATATTTTAAGTTTGCATTGAAACGGAAACCCAATCATTGTTTATAAAATTTAAATTTTCCTCTAACATGCAATAATCATGGGCGTAGCTAGCCTTAAAAATGAGGAGGTGCCAAATTTCCGAAACCGTTCAAATCGGCGACCGTCAACTCGGCGATCGGTCAACTTGGCGACGATCAACTCGGCGACGGTCAACTCAGCGACCTGTCAACTCGGCGACCGATCGACTTGACAACGGTCATCTCCGTGGATGGGCAGGAGAAACAAGTTTAATTTGATAAGTCGATATTACGATGCAAGAGATGAACCTTTTGATTTTTCCTTTTACGAAAATATCCTGTTATAGTCAAAAATTAACGCCAATTTTAAATTGCAATCTTAAAAAATAATACAAAAAAAAATTAAAAAAGATATAATTGTATTATAAGTAGTAGAGTACAGAGTACGGATTTCTAGAAAACTTACTATACCTTGTTGATAGCAGAAGTGCAATTGTTATAATATCCATAAATTTGAACAAAATAAATCGTTTGGCGCTATTTTTTTATGCTTTTCTAAGCATTTTTAGTGCTGATTTTAGCACATTTTCGATAAAAGCACAGAATACCCAAAGAGTTCCAAGCGGAGGAAATTCTCGAAGGTATTAAAAAAAGCGGCTTTCCTGTCCTGGAGGTGCGCCAGATGGTGCAAGGCCCCTCCAAGAGGCCGCTGCCACTATACGTGGTAAAGCTAGTAAAAAACGCGCAAGCAAAGCGCATTTACAAACTGAAGGAGGTCCTTCAAGTTGATGCGCATTTCGAACCCCCCTCGCGACCGTGGTGCGCCGCTGCAGTGTTTCCGCTGCCAGCGCTAAGGTCACACCCAGGCCAGCTGCTCGGCAGCACTCAGGTGCCACAGGTGTGGGGACCCCCACAGAGCGGCAGACTGTAAAAAGTCTGACTCTTTGCCACCGGTCTGCGCAAACCGCTGCGGCCCCCACCCTGCTAATTTCAAGGGGTGTCCGCGCAACCCCGCAGTCGCGAGAGCGAAAGGCCCTTCAGGCGTTCACTCTCTGTCATCCGTCTCACCCCTAGGACTCTCTCAAAAAGGAGCGAAGTCCCCAACGGTGGAGGGGACAGACCGCTTCACCCTGGCAGCCTCCCTGATGCATCAGGCAACCGAGCTCCTCAAGCAAGGTGCGCCTCCTGCACAGGGGAGGAGAAGGGGAAGAGCAGAGGAGCCAAAAGAGGTAAAAAAGGGGGAGCCCCTCCCCAATCCCCCCCCCCCCCCCCCAATAGTAAAAACTCCTGATGGCCAGAAAACTCAGGCCTAAGGATCTCCAAGTCGCATACTGGAATGCGAACGGCCTGCGAAGACAGCGAAACCTCCTTCAGAGTTTCGCTCTCGAGTACGAGCTGGACGTCATTCTGGTATGCGAATCCCATTTGAAAGAGAGCACAGGACGAGCCTCAAAATCCCCAACTACGCTCTATACAGGAACGACAGAGACAACGGACGACATGAGGCCACCGCGGTCTACATAAAGTCCTGTATAGAGCACTATGAAATCCCCCCCCCCCGATGGGCTCCAGGAGATCGAAGCTACATCCGTTAGGGTCCAAACGGAATCTAACGGATGGCTGCAACTCTCGGCCGTTTACAGGTCCCCCATCAGGCCACTACTAGAAGGCGAAATAGCACTGCTACTGGGAGGTGATAACGATCAGGTCATCCTGGCTGGAGACCTGAACGCCAAACATCCGGCGTGGAACAGCCGCAAGGCAAACCGCGCTGGTCGCAACCTCCTGGATATGTCGGACAACCTGTCTTTTCAGACGGATGCGCAGACAGAACGCACTTCCAGTTCAACCCCCGAGTAGGTAACACCGACAGGTATTCGGATGAGCACTATCACGACGTCCTCGACATGATAGTGTTCAGAAACCTCAGGTTCCTGCATCACCTATCCTAGATTAATGAGCTCGATTCGGATCACAACCCGGTTCTTCTAAAATTAGGGGAAACAGATCAAGTTCAAAATTCGAGGGTGATGTACAGGACGTCCTGGCCTGACTTCAAGCGACACTTCTCCGAAACGCTAGCCCCCCCCCCCCCAGTCCTTCAGACGAAGGGGGACATCGAAAGTTACTTGCAAACTTTCGAAGACAAGATAGTCGGAGCAGTGTCGTTACCACCAGAGAGGTGCCGGCGTGCGACCAGCGGCATAAGCTCCCGGAAGATATTAGGAGGCTGATTCGAGACAAAAACCGGGCAAGGCGTCGTGCGCAGGGCACAGGCTACCCGGCGCATCGTCAAGAGTACAGTCGCCTGAAACAACAGGTCAGGACAGCCATCAGAGAATGCAAAAACACCAGTTGGGGCAACATGCTCGAGGAACTTTCGTTCCGAAATCCCTCGGCATAGGGACTGGTGAAAGCTCTGAGAGGCAACAAAGCCAAAATTCCCCCCCTCCAAGGCCCTCAGCCCGCTGGAGAAGGCTGAGGTGCTCGCAGACAGCCTTCAAGCCCAGTTCAGGCCAAACGAGGAGCCCTCTATCCCCAACCACACGACCCGCGTAAACGCGGAGGTTGGGGACTGGATCCAGAGAGAGACTGTCAGCTCTCCAGAGGACAGACTCCCAAAGATAAAGAGCACCTCTCTTCAAGAGGTGTCTCAGCTAGTGAAAAAGCTTAAAACCAAGAAAGCTCCCGGACGTGACGGTATCACGAACAGGGCAATCGCGGAACTCCCCAGGTCGGGACTGGCGGCAGTTACTCGCAACTTCAATGCAGTACTGCACCTTGAGCACTTTCCAACCCGTTGGAAAGTGGCCGACGTCATAATGATCCATAAGCCTGGGCAAAATCCGAGATTGCCTACGTCTTACCGTCCCATCAGCTTACTCCCAGCCCTGAGTAAGCTCGCGGAAAGGGTCGTGCTCAGTCGACTCGTTTCCATGATGGATGAGAACCAAATCGTGACAAACGAGCAATTCGGTTTCCGTCCGGGACACTCCACGACACAACAGGTAATGAGGCTGGTGGAGCACATCACGTTGCACTGGAATCGTAAACAGGCAACGGGAGCAGTGTTCCTTGATGTCGCCAAGGCCTTCGACAAGGTCTGGCACCAGGGTATCGTTTACAAAATGATACTCGGCGGCATCAACCCAGCAATCACGCGGCTCATTTCCTCGTACCTCGCTAATCGTAAATTCAGCGTGGGGGTGGAAGGCGCTCGCTCGAGCGTCAGGCCCATAGAGGCGGGAGTCCCGCAAGACTCGATCCTCGCCCCCACACTGTACACCCTATACTCCCACGACGTGCCGGTGCCCACGTACTCCCCCTCGTCCCCTTCGGCGCAGCTCATGCTGTATGCGGATGATACCGCATACTTTGTGAGCTCCCGAAGACCATCCCCAATAGTTTGTAAGTTGCAGGCGGCTCTGGACGAACTGGAGACGTGGTGCCGGACTTGGCGCATTGGAGTAAATCCTGCAAAAAGTTCGGCAACATTCTTCTCCAGGTCCACCGCGGCCAAGAGCCTCCCACCCAGAAAGTTGCAGATGTTCGGCACCGAGATCCCCTGGACAGGCACCTCCAAATACTTGGGGGTAACACTGGACAGAGGGCTCTGGTGGGGGCCCCACATCCAAGAAACTACGTCCAAGGCCAAAAGGGCTATAACCGCGCTTAGCCCGATACTTGGCCAATGGACGAAAATAAACGTGAGAAGCGGGCTGACCTTGGTAAAAACCATAGTCAGGCCGATCCTCACGTACGCCGCTCCGGTTTGGGGATCTGCCAGTCAGAGTCAGATCCACAAACTGGAGGTTGTTCAAAATAGAGCTTTGAGGCGTGCCATGAAGGCCCAGTGGCACACCTCAAACAAGAGGCTGCAGGAGGATTCCGGTATTGAGCCCATCGTGGAGTTTATCCGCAAAGCAGCGGAGAAATTCTACGAGGCCACGGAATCCTCTGAAAACCCGCTGATAAGAGAGCTCGGTAATTACGAGCTCGATGACTATCTGCGGTTTCAGAGGCCCAAAGCCATCCTGCAGCCTCCACCGCCTAAGCCCCCACCCAAACCAGATTAACTATCTGGAGCCCCACGCGAGGTCGATCGCTGAAAACCTGTTACTGAAGGCGAAGCCCAGGAAACCGGACCAGCGCAGCGACCCGCATGAGGCGAAACACTAATCCGAAGAAGCCTGCACATAGATCGGCCGCTTGGCAAAATACCCGAAGGCGAAGCCCGGACAATTGGCCAAGCGCGTCCAGTACAGGCAAAAGAAAGGATACCGTCCCCCAAAAACGGCCAATAAGAATATACAATAAAGATAAGGAGTACTATATGGCAATTGCCATGGTATCCGATTCAAAGCACCCGACTTGACTTGGTGGTAAGTAATTAATTTTCATAAAAATTGTAGAATTTTTCTCATTTTAGAAAATAAAAAATGAAACATGTGCACCACATACAATTATGGTGTTGCAGCGATGAATTATTTTTTACTTGGTAACCATAAGATTCATATAAAAAAAGCAAAAAAAAAATTTTCAAAATTTCGTCTATGCGTTGCATAGTAGTGTTTAAAAATTTTATTCGACAAATCATGGGGTGACGTGAATCACGCTTCGGTATAAATTTTTTAAGGCAGAAAAAAGGTTTAAAATTAAATTATTTTATATATCCTCAAATCAAGGATGAACAATTGAACAGTTAGTTGTCCGTTCTAATATTATAAAGAAAGTGAGGGTGAAAGATACGCCGCGGGCGTTATATATTGTTGGACAATTTAAAACGTAATATTGAGTGATATAGAATAAAAAATGTTATCTTTGATTTTAATTGTTTTTTAGTTCTGTAAAGCTGTAAAGTTCTGTAAATTGAACTATAATAATTCTAACAGACTCCTGAGTATATAATAACATGATTTGTTTCACCTCACATGGCGTTTGAAAGAAATTATTAAATGATTTACATGAGTGATTCATTTCACCCCACCTAACGGGGTGAAGAGAATCAGACTTCTAATGGCCGTCACTCTGAAACCTTCGGAAACATTATGAGAGGGAATGATCGAAGAAGGATGAAACATTGTCTACCCTTAATTAGAAGTACATTCCTAGTCATAGAAAGTTGTAAATGAAAAAAAACCGTCAAAAGTGATTCACTTCACCCCAGTTTACGGTACTTCATAATGTTCAGCCATATTCTTACCTATCTTCTTGATTAAGTCGTTCACTATCGAGGTCTGGTAACCGTTGTTGCGTACTTTGTTTTTAATGGTATTAATTTCTAGCTCTTCATCGCGTTTGCTCATGCCGCTCATGGCGGACATTCATGAGGCACCATACCATGGACCTGTATATGCCACTATTTTATGGTTCAATGGGTAGTTTGAGTGCACAGGTATCGTCATATCTATGAACGTGGGTTTTCTAAAAACTTTGAACGAATGATGTTTCTGGGTTCTATCTATGGTTAAGTCCAAGAAGTTTAACCGGCCTTCCTTTTCAATTTCCATAGTGAACTTGATGTTGGCGTCCAGGTTGTTTATAGGTTTGAGAAAATTGTCTAATTGTCTATTAGTGCCGTTCCATAGAAAGAACTATTATATCATCCACGTATCTATACCAGTATATGACGTATTCTTGGAACCACTTCTTTTTGTTATCGTGTAAGAGATTCTTTTCCAGCTTGTCCAAGTAGATGTCTGCGAACAGCGACGAAGAGCTGTTACCCCTCTTTCTGTTTGTGAAGATGTTGTTATATTTGAAGCAATTCTGGGATAGTATCAACTCCACTGCAGCCATCAATTCGATCTTAGCTACTGGTTGTAGATTGCTAGTCTTGAGTATGAGGTCTTCAATTCTCTGTTTACATTCCTTGATGGGGATGACGAGTTAAGACGAAATTATAATTTTAAGCCCCCCCCCCTTTAAATCTTTATTAGGGTTGTGTGAAAATTCTGAAAAAATTAATCTCTGCTATTTAGTTTTATAAAAAAGAGAAAAAGGAGAAAGTAATTCTACTAACAACTAGTTTCCTCTATTCTAAATCTACATTTCGTTTTCACTTTCAAGTTTAAACAATACAAATTCTTATACTAGTCGGGGAACTGCAATAGAATCTATTGGGTATGAGTGTTGGCTTGAAGTAATTGAGTGATAATTCATCATCATAAAGTGAAAACTGAAATGCAGGCGACGATCTACAGGTAAAAATATTATATCCCCGAATGTTGTTGATAAAAATAAATAATTAAATGGACGGAAATTTTGATAATACTACTTGGATTAGCATTTAAATAAAGTGCCATCTTGTTCTTTTAAAAACAATAGCATTCACAAAAAGTGAAATTTTAACAATTGATTGAAATAATTATCATTATAATAAAGTGAACCTTTTATTTGTTTTATTTTGATGTTTTTTAGCGCATCCCGGTCTCTATAAATTCATTACTCATTAGTCATTAGTAATACTGGAAATATTTATTATTAGAGATCGTAAAAAATACAAACATGAGCCATTGGTTGCCAACCCTCCAGAGATCTTTGGAATATCTTTATCGGTACGTTGTTTTCTATGGTATAATTTATTTTGTCATCAAAATATAAGTTATATTTGCAGGTTAAATCATGATTGGCACTTTTCAGAAAATTTTGCATTTTGTTTCACCCCATGTTATTAAAAAATCACACAATTGCTACAATGTAGAACCTAAGAAGTTTAGAATGAAAACATTCATGAAGTTGAGTGCTATTGGTGGAGTAGTATTTGCAGTATCACAATCGGATGAAATAGAAAGTTATGAATTTCCATACGCAAATACTTTGATTACGTTTTTAAGGTACCTAATTATTTAATAAAAATATATATTCATATATCTATTATAAGTTCTGTTACTTTAAAATAATTTTTTAGATCAATGAAAATAGCTACTTTAATATCACTCGATTATTCTTTTTCGACTTTAGGATTAAACGAATCTTCTCCTAATTATAAAATAATGATGAGTAGAATACATCAAAGGGCAGCCGATCGTCTTTTGAGTGGGTGTTTAAAGAATGGTGGCTCGTACATAAAATTAGGACAAGGATTAGCCTGCATGAATCATGTACTTCCAATAGAATATACAGCAACTCTGACACTGTTGCAAGATAAATGTTTAAAGAGAAATGTCGGAGAAGTTTGTCAATTATTTTTAGAAGATTTTGGTCAACTACCGCAAGATATGTACCAAGTCTTTAATGAAGAAGCCATAGCAGCTGCAAGTTTAGCACAGGTTTGTCAAGATATTTTCTTAGAGTTGCCTTACTAATGTTTCATTCGTCTGATTACTTAATATATTTAATGGTATAGAACTATCGTATCTATGTTAAAACAATAAAAAAAAGATATTCCTGATTTACAAGCTGGGCTAGGGCGATGGATTAATTTTTTGAATTTTTTTTTACTTACTTCCTACTGTGACAGATTTTGCTTTTTGGGTTATATCTGATTTATCTTATAAAAAAAAGGTTTATTTACATTAATTTTATTGGATCAAAAAAACCTTCGCGTTTAATTTACAATAAATTGGTAGAATAACTGAATAAATAGAAAAACTGAACTATTCTAAACCACAACAACTGTAGCCAAGTGATATCGTCGGCTTAGTTAGAAACCCTCGTAAGTCCAAATTGCACATTTTACAGGAGAAACAAAACACGTTCTAAAACAAGCAGAGATTTCCAATTTTGATGCATATTCTTTTATTGTGTAATTATAATTTTATTTTTATAATTACCCAATATTATAAATTACTAATTTCGGAATTCCCTAGCATGTAAAATACAAAACACCGGTCGAAATCGTACCACTAGAACCAAAATAGTATATAAAATTGTATGGGAACAAATTCCAGTTAAACAGTGCAGTTTCGACAAGGAAACTTTCCAAAATAGTCAAGCTTCCACTACGATTCATTGAAAAAGATGTGAAAATTAATGCTTCTTATTATTTTTATTGACCATCTACTACCTCATGCTAAAATCTTATTTGGTGATAACATATTTTGCTTTCAACAAGATTCAGCACTCGTCCATAAGGCAAATAAATGACTCGATAATTGTGCCAAGAATATTTGCCTGAATTTATTAGTGTTGAAGACTGGCATGCAGCATCTCCAGACTTTAATTTTTTGTATTTGGGTTTATATGCTTAGTGAATTGGGCAAGCTAAAAAATATAAACTTGCAGAAAAAGAAGTTATACCCAAAGTATGGGATGAAATACATGCAAGAGGTGCGTGCTGCATGTAATAATTTTAAAAACCGTCTGAAAGAAATTTTAATGCAAAGAGGAGGAAGAATTGAATTAAATTGGGCTGAATACTTTACAAATAATGTATAAATAATTTGTAATAAAAATGTTATATGTTCCTAAACAAAGCTTTCTTTTTAATTTGTGATTTTTAGTACGACAGTTATTATTTTACACCCTGTAGATATTTATTTCTGTGATTAGCTAGCTATAAAGCACTTCTATGCTCGACATAATAAAGATTATAAATAGTCATTTTTCAAAAACAAAATTTAATCATTATTAATACCTACCAATTTCTGATTTTAAATGCCGTAACTTTCTAGGTCTCAACTTAATTGACTACATCCAGAATTAAAACCTTCCATACATTAATTACACATCAATTATAGGTAGCAAAAGCAGATATTATATAACTTCAAAATTAATAAATAAAATTCGATAAATAACGGAGTTGTAGTGCACCTTTTCTGGTCTGGTGAAGAAAACATTGAAAGTAACTAAAATGATGTTTTACTTTTTTCGTAACATTAAAAACATGAAATAGTAATATCTGCCTGAATCTATGTTTAGCCACGGTTATCTCTATGTGGCAATGTCAAGAATACAGAGCTCCGAAGATAAAAATAATTGATGGAAAAGAACAAGGAAAATTGATTCAAAGTTCACAGTCTGTGAAAAAAATTTTATTTACCATACCAAAAATTACGATTTGTGTACTAATTGAGTTATGTACCTTGAGTTACGTAAAACAGAGGGATGCTTGAACGCGAACAAATAAAATTGTCAATATAAGGAAACAGTATTTTTTTTATTTCAACTGTTAAAATAGAGATTCACCTGTCGAGATTAGGTTAGTGTTAGGAAACAATATTTTTGTAATTAATACTGCTAGCTAAATCTAAATCTACCGGCTAGCTGCCTGTCCGCAGATTGGTTTTCCAGCTTGTTATGATTAATAATCTATAAATCGTCACCTGAATGTCGAATCGTCAACTCAAAAAATTATTGTTTTGAGTTACCAAGTTCTTACATTCAGGTGACGAAATATTATATTTGGGCCTCTAATTTAGAAGACTCATAGAAATGACTCTGCATTGCTACGATTCTACTAACCCATAAATTTTCATTAGTTTGAATTTTACTCAATAGAAATTTCTGTCTTTCTATTTTTTTAACAAGTGAGTAAACTCAAAGACCTCTTCGCTTCAAGTTCTGTGATTTTCTTAGATCTGTCTTATTGTTAGATCAGTTCACATACGTCCATCGCTGCAATCTGCATGTGACCTTCAGTCACTGTAATCAAGTTTATACCATTCAAATATAACAGGTGATAACCGTTAAGTTAGGCCCTGACAGCAGCGGATTGAAGAGTTTTTTTTACGGGTGAATTCTGATTGGTGAATAAGACTTGATTTCAAATTTTTGACCAATCCGAAGTAATCTGAAAAAAATTCGCAATCTGTTACTGTCAGGATCTACCTTTACACCCGAACATAATAATGGAAATAGCATCACAAATCAATTTTTTCACAGGTCGTGGTTCTCATTGCAATTAATAAAACCAAAAATGGTATCAGCTGAAAGGATTTTTTCAACATCTGAGAATACCTAACACTTCGAATTAGGGAGAGTTTAATTTGGAGAAAGCAAAGCAAACCGGCAAAAATAATTATAAACGTGTGCATAAACTATAAAAGACACGTATTATATAAAAAGTTGTTCATTCACTTCAATATACGCTATACCACATTCATCAAATGCCCAAAATTGGATTTGATTTAAAAAGTTATGTGTTAAAAATAATTTTAATTATTTTGAAATGTTTAACATTAAATAAAGAGAGAATATCAAGTGTTGGGTATCTTCAGAACTGAAAAAGAAATCTTGATATTGATATCATTTTCAGTTTTATTCGTTATAAATTATAATACTAAGCTTAAAATAACTGATGTACCACGTTCGGGTGTAACTTTTGTCACCCATGAGTAGGTATACAATCTATTAACGCATATAATTTTTTTCCAAATTAGGTATTCAAAGCTACGACTAAAGATGGAGAAAACGTTGCAGTGAAAGTTCAATATATCGATTTACGCGATCGATTTAAAAGTGATGTTGCAACTATCGAATTTTTACTCAAAGTTATCGGAATGGTTCATAAAGATTTCAATTTTGCGTGGATGTTGAATGATTTAAAAAATGCATTAAAGCAGGAACTGGATTTTTTAAATGAAGGCCGAAATGCAGAACTATGCGCCAAACATTTAGGCCATTTGAGTTTTGTTTATATACCCAAAGTAAGATGGGATCTTAGTAGTAAAGTAAGTCTTTTAAAACAAATTATTTGCCAATTAATAGCTGGATCGCTTTTTACAGAGAGTTCTTGTTACAGAATTCATAGATGCTTACAAAATAAGTGATATTGAACAATTAAAATCAAATAAATTTTCTCTTGTGGATATTGATACTAAATTGTTTCAAGCGTTTGGAGAACAAATTTTTCAAACTGGATTTGTTCATGCTGATCCACATCCAGGAAATGGTGGGTAAAAACTTGACCGATAAAATAATTATTTTTAATATTATTTTTACAGTATTAATTAGGAAATATAAAGGAAAAGTTCAATTGGTTTTACTAGATCATGGATTGTATGAAATTATCTCTGAGAAAGATCGAATAGCCTTAAGTAAATTTTGGAAAGCCATTGTTTTAAACAATTTAGCTGATATGCAGAAATATTCACATGAATTGGGTGTAGAAGGTATTTACGTATAAATGAAAACATTCTCTTTAGATAAGTTAAAATAGATTTTTTAACTAGTTTCAATAAATTTTAAAAATAGGTTTCTCTACTAAACTTGGTCTCTAGTTTTGAAAAATTGTGAATTTTGCTTGGGGCTGTAGTACACTTACATGAATTTTAATCAGGATGGAAGGTTTTATTAGTTATTAATTCTTATTGTTTAATACCCGGTTTCTTCACTTATAGATAAACTGCTGATAAGTTGTCGACAGTGTAAACCGCCGACAAAACAAATTTATGTGAGCATAACTAGTAGGTACATTTTATAACTTCCAAATCGACGGATTTATTAATGCTCGATATTAATGTTTTCTCTGCCGATGATGACATAGAAGTGAAAGTTATGCAAAGACGGGAAGAAACCGATTTTTTTCCAAGATTCCGTTTAAAAAATATAACTTATGATTTTATTTAATAAAATAAAAGATCGGTTATTGATACGTTGGAATGTGTAATTACCTGTCCTAATTATTTAAAAAATAATTACATTAGACTACATGTAACTTTCCTAATGATATTTTTTCTGTAATTACACAAAAGTACGTAGCATCTATTATAATGTTGATAAATAAAACTGACATAAAATGACCACATAATGCTTGTCACACATGCTGAATTCAATGTAACGAAATGTATTTTAAAGATATCGCTAGGATTTTTGTGGGCTATGTTTACTGCAGTGAAGAAAACCAAAATTTATTTTGTCGGCGGTTTATACTGCCAACAAATTGTCGGAAGTTTATCTGAGCATGAAAAAACCGGGCATATAAGTCAACTAATTGTGAAGGTTTTTTTAAAATTTCTACAAACCTTTTGTTAACTTGACTGCATATTTAAAAATTTTTTTTACTTTGATCTCCATAATGTTATCTTTTTTAACCACAGCCTATATATGTATGTATGTATGTTTGTTCCTTTGTGGCGCTATAGAGGAAAAACGCGTGGACCGATTTTGATTATTCTTACGACAATCGATTCGTCTTAATCTTGTGAGTGTCCTTAAAGACATGACAGTAATTAAAATTTGATATGGCACCCACCAAACGCCTTATTGGGCGTCCTGAAAATATATTTTTATTCCAAACCTATCGAGTGGTATATCAAAATGAAGGGTTCGAAGAGGAGATCACAAAAATATATACAACTTGTAGGTTTAAAAGTAACTTGGGATAAACAATTGTTAGATAAAAGTCAAATTGAAGATCGATTTAATTTTTTTTCCATCACAGATAATAATTATTATGATCTCCCGTTTGACCAACTGTCGATTTCATATTATCAAATTAAATTGGATTCAAACAACTATAATACAATAAACTTTTTGCTATACCCAAAATAATTTTAAACGTATAAAACATTAACTAAAAAGCCAAAAAAATCAACTGAAAAGCCAAATAAAAAACCCGACTTCGTAAAAAACATCAACTAAACCAAAAAAAATTTAAACAAAAAAATAAAAAAAAATTATTAAATAAAAAGTAGATTATTTAAAAAAAACAAAAAACCCGATTGCGTAAAAAAATCTACTAAAAAGCTTATTCTATGGAAATTTGGAAAAGGTATTGCAGGCGGGGATAAGCAAAGCATTACAAAACATATTATTTTGTTGTAAAAATTAAAATGTTACCACTTGGACTATTAGCTTATCCCCGCCTTCAATACCTTTTCCAAATTTCCATAGAATAAGTTTGTTTTTTTTGCTTTTCAGTTGTTATTTTTTTGTTTGTAATTTTTTTTGGTTGTTTAGTAGATTTTTTTAGGCAATCAGGATTTTTTTTTTTTTTAAATAATCTAGTTTTTTCCATAAACTTAAACCACGGGAAATTTTAGGACAAGGTCTCTTCTGGGATTCTTCATGTATAGTAAAAGTTCCTGATCTCTAATATTGAGTTGAGCAATACGCCTGTTTTTCACTTTGTTTCCTGTATTATTAACAATAAATTTAAAATAACTTATGAAACTTCATTTTTAGATTATGAATTGTTTGCTGAAATTTTAACACAAGTACCATTAAAAGCATCGGATTTTAAATTAAAAATCAAATATAGCGAAGAAGATATAAAAGTTATGAAAGAATTTGCTAAATCAAGATTTGACAGTGTTATGAAGGTGCTCAAACTTATGCCAAGTTCCCTATTATTAATTCTAAGGTGAGTTTCTAATTTACCTAAAACGATTTGGAAAGCAAAAACTAATATAAAATAAATTTTTTAAATTATTAACATTATATTAAATTGGAATAATAAATTTTAAATACAAGATTGATGACGATAATAATATTGGAGTTTTATAAATTATTGATTAATGATTTTTGAAGTGAGAGCTTCAAGTTTTATTATCATTTAGATAATAATTAAATAAACTTTTGAGGATATAATATTATCGTTATAAACAAACCCAAAGAATAATATTAATATAAGGTTAATAATAATAAAAACTGACAAAAGCGGGCACAATATGCATACAAGATTTACTACACATCATAATACTTGATCCTAATAATTTATTAAATTTTAGAAATTTAAACACCATTCGTGCAATCGCACAAGATCACGGTGATGTTATTAATAGATATCATGTATTGGCAAGATGTGCAACAAGAAGATCTTTTGAGACTAAAGAAGGATTGAAAAAATTATTAAATATACCAAAGAAATTATATTTTGAAATTAAACTAATGTAAGTATTTTTATTAGGTATACCGGGTGTTGACTCGAATAGCCGAACATAGGGAATTAACACGTAAAAACTTATTTATGCAAATTCTTGCTTCCCAAATTATTTTAGAGAAAAAATGAAAGACATAAAAAGAATGCTGAAATATAAACTACGTATGATAAAAGCATTAGATTTCATGTAATCTTTACTTATAGGGTCAAAAAATGCTTTTAAAATTGTTAAAATTTTCATTTATCGGACTGGCCATGGAAGTTTCCAAGGTAATTATTTTCAAATTAAATTGAATTTATTTCATGACAGTCTGAAAAATGAAAATGTTAACAATTCTAAAAGAATTTTGGACCCTTTAAGTAGAGACTAGATGAAATTCGAAGATGAAAGTCCAAAATTATTTTAGAATTGTTAAAGTTTTCATTTGTCAGACTGGTCATGAAATAAATTCAATTTAATTTCAAAATAATTACCTTGGAAACTTTCATGGCCAGGCTTATAAATGAAAATTTTAAAAACTTTAGAAGCATTTTTTGACCCTATAAGTAAAGATTACATGAAATCTAATGCTTTTATCATACGTAGTTTATATTTCTGCATCTTTTTGTGTCTTTCATTTTTTCTCTAAAATAACTTGGGAAGCAGGAATTTGCATAAATAAGTTTTTACGTGTTAATTCCCTATGTTCGGCTATTCGAGTCAACACCCGGTATAATATATTTAGAATTATAGCATAAATAAATTTTTGTTTTTTAGCATGAACAAACTTAATACATTGTTTCAAAAATCTTTTATGAAGTTACTCTATATTTTGGGCAGATCTCCGGATACAAGGCAATTTATGGAAAATATAAGTCGGAATAATTTATAATTTTAATCATAAAATGGATTAGTTCTTAACATGTTAAATTATATAATAAATTCAAAATCTAAATGATTTACATGTTACAATAAAATATAAAATTGAATTTTTGACTTACGTAATAGTATGAAATATATTGAATTGATAGTTTATTACACTGTTGGTAATATATTTATATTTAATTCAATATATTTCATACTATTACGTATGAATGAATCAAAAATTCAATTTTATATTTTATTGTAACATGTAAATCATTTAGATTTTGAATTTATTATATAATTTTAATCTTTTGAATAATTTTCAATACATTTTTTTATAAAGAACCCTCATTTTACTCATTTGAATAGTATGTATAATGTTTTTACCATTCTCCAAAGTTTTGTTTACGTCTTCCGCAATATTCAAGTAAATAAATCAATTTATTTTTGTATTAATATGAAGAAATTATGTAAGAGGTATATGTAAACTCCGCTCCTAGCGAAAAGGTGGAAAGTAATCTTACATGTAAACTCCACAAATGTTGGTAAGGTGTATTAGTGCAGTTTACAAACGAAAGACAGTAATGTAGCAACAGGTGGTGCAAGTGAAAGAAGGGGGGTTTCCCCCTCACAAGAAGTGTAGTAATACAGAAGCTTAAAGCTGGGAGCACATTAGGCGAAACGATGCGACGCGAATTTTATCGCTTAGAGAAGTTTACTTAGAATCAAATGGGAACCCGCACATTAAGGCAAACATTCCTAATGTGCAGGTTCCCATTTATTCTAAGTAAACTTCTCTAAGCGTCAAAATTCGCGTCGCATCGCCTAAGTAAGCAAGCACCTTAATAGCGTAGTAGTATAGTAGAAGCATACTGAGAAAGTCAAGAAAAGTAAAAAAGCTAATGGAAATACCAAAGAGGGGGACCAAGCACACTTTAGGTAAGAAATGTAAAGAGGAAATAAGAAAAATAAAATTTTTTATAAAAAGCTCATTGGAATTTACACCCCTGGCCCGGCTTTGGCTTGCTACGTCACTGACGAAAAATTAGTAAATTAAATTAATTAGTAAATTTTTATTTTATTATCATATTTAAAAAACGTATCTTTTCATAACAGTAACCTACCGAGGATCACTTACAAGACAAAATGAAATTTAAATTTTAACAAAAATTATTGATAATATTGAAAATAGTGCCTGGTTTTTGCTTCTATTATAACCTTTTATTAACTTCTTGAAAATTATTTTATTCAGCGGTTTTCACGTAGCATATTTTTTATAAAGAGCAATATTATTACTTCTAACCACAACAAAAGTTCTGTGACAAGAGTCTTCGAATAGGGTATTTCCCTAGGATTAGGGTATAATCGCAAGTCTTCTTACACAACTCATTGCGTCGACATGCACCAGCTAGACCGATGATAAGTACAACCTAAAATTGTTTATACAACAGCCAATCATAATTAAGGTGCAGGTCCGCATCTGCTATGTGTGAGTGCCTTAGGCACCAATTCTGTTATGCTATGGTACTAAATCTTTTACAAAACATAAAATGCAGAACTTTGGATTAGTAATTCACAACAGGGATTATTCCAAAATTTACTTTTTAACACATTGAGTGCATATGGAAATTAAACCACTCCTTTGCCAGGCTGACCTGTTTTTTGTACGATTGTTAAATATATTTGTATAATGTTCAAATAAGTTTAATCAATGGTTACAAATACATATAAGGGCATGACGTGTCGACACGCCAGCCACCAGCCTCAGCCAAATATTGACAATATTCGATCACGGCTGCCTCTTAAACTACAAAACGTGACATCTAAACACAGCAGTCGCCTTGCACAACCCAAGTGCAATACGTGCATTTAACTTGTTAATTAAAATATTAATATTCTTATCTAATTTAAAAGTAGTTTACACCAGATTAATGTTTTTCATTATGAAAAGAAATATAAAGAAGTGCTTTTTTAATTCACACTATATATTCTTCATTAATAAAATATCCAAGGATTAATCACTTGTCACAAATGATCACTATTGCACAACTTATGCAATACTTGGCAATAATATTCAATTATTTTTATATGCGGTACCCCAAAATTCAAAGCAATTCGCTCCTCGTAAAACATTATTATTTGTAACAATTTTGAATTAATACCCATTTGTATCATAATTTATTAATAAAATGTCTAAATACATCATAAGATCACAAAACCACCAGTTACTATATTATTTTATTGTAAACAAAATTATGTAAAATACACAGAAAATTAAAATGGGATAATTTAAACTAGCATTATGTGAAATACAAAAATTAGCCAATTTTTGCACGTATTGCAGCACGTTTCGAGGTGACAGCCTAAAAAGAAATAAAAAAACTTAATTAAAAATGTTTCAGACTTTTTAAAATTAATAAATAATTATGTAAAAAAATGATGGCTTATTATAAGTCCAACTAAACTAAAAAAAAAAGAATTAAACTATTTCCATAAAAAATGCTACGTACTTGAAAACCAGACTTGATACTAGCTACAGAACATCTGGAACCGCATGTTTCGCATTGTAAGAAGAACAATCTTGTATCTTTTTGTAAAATTGTATCAGGAGAACGACAAGTATGGCAAGTTACATATTCTTTAATGTATCTTCTCAAAACATTTTCTATTTGTTTTTGTTGGAAACGACCCTTAATAATAAGTTGATTATTACCATCAACGGAACCACTGGTACCCAATTCAGCTAACAAGAAATCTAACACGTGCTTAGGTGGACGATGAAGAGTTTTACAGATTTCAGTAAAGTTTGCAAATGAAGTCTTTTTAGTACCAATTTTTACAACTTGTGGCGGTCTCATTACAAACTTTTGTTTCTTTCCAGCCACCATATCGGGATTTTTATCCCTCATTATTTCAAAAACACGACTCAATAATTCATCATAAGTATAATCTCTATCCGAGCCACTCCATGAGACTGACGTGTCTTCCACTAGAAATACAAATTTTTTTTATCACAATAAGAAATGTTCATTTAACATGTTGTAAATTTTTTATCAAAATAAGAAATGTTCATTAGACATGTACCTACAGTCATAAAATATTTCTTTAATAATTATATTCTTACCAGTTTCCGGAACATTTTCCACTAAATCGCAGCATGTTTAAAGAAATAAATTATTATTTTAACGAGTAAATAAATTTTTTGTAATTGAGCCTGCAGTCTTACAGTACATCATCATTATGCAATTTAAAACCTTACCATTTTCTTTATCGTCTTGTTTATCATCAGCTTCAGCAATAAGTTCGTCCAAATCCTTCTTTTTTGTTTTCTTCTTCTTTTTAGCTTTGCTAAAATCTAATTCTAAATCAAGAGGATCATCAGCACCATGCTCATCTTGTGGTTCACCAATATCATTAATAAGATCTTCCTTGTCTTTTACCTCGGGCAAAGCTCCTTCGAGTTCTTCCATATTAAATGGTTTCTTTTTCTTCTTTTTCTTTTTACTGAAATCCAAATCTATGTCTATGTTGCTATCATCTTGATCGTCATCTCTATTTTCGCCATCGGCATGGTTTGAAATGGAATTATTGGCAGCATCGGTAGATTCACCGACTCCTTCGGCTAATGCAGCATCAATATCAAAAGTAGTCTTCTTCTTCTTCTTTTTCTTCTTCAAAGAAGGATCGAACAGCTAATAAACAAAATATACTCTTACAAATTAATCATTGGACACTCCTCCACATGAGTGATTTGTAATCGTTGTAAATTTGCAAATTCAAAATACATCTACGTGAATAAATTTATATTAGCACAAAACGTTGCGACAATTTGCTTTAGTAAAAATAAAATAATTAAACTCTACTAATCAAAGAAAGTAAATTTCACTTCATTCTAATTTACTCGACTTGAAAAATGTGCTATTTTTATAAGGTGGGGTTATTAAATTATTAGTAATAAATAAATCAGAATTTATTTGGGGTATACAAAAAAGCTTCATAGAAAAAAAAAAAAACAAATTCAACTGGTGAAAATTTAATTTCACCTCGCAGTTAGGACATATTATTGAAATATAACCAAAAAATTGTAGATTCAATTTACACTTACCGCTTCTTCTTCCGTCATTTTCACAAAAGTAATTTAGGTAATAATACACGATTGTAGATTACAATTATCTTTAGCAATTTTTAATGTAACAGAATGAGATTATTGAGCTTATTGCATCATCCAACTTTCTACAGTGCCACATGCGACGCAAACTTTGAAAGGATTCAATAAAATTTAATCTCCCAATGAACCCAACCGAAGATCTAGTGAGAATCCAAGGAATAATACTGTAATGCCAACTATTATAATTTGCTATTTTGGTTTCATTTTGATTCTTGTTAAATGAAATTAATTTTTATAAATGTTTAAAAATTCGTACTGTTATAATTATTCATATTTGCGTTTATAGTTTAAAACTGAAATACTCGTCTACCAAAAATCTATTGGTGATGTGGTACCCTTGACCACGTTCGTGAATTTCGACGTTCCAGTGTAAACAATGAATTTATTTGACATATTTTTTCGCCGTAATGTGTAATATCCCTTATTGTTTTCTTACTTTCAAGTAATTTTCAAGAATAAAATTTAACTCAACACAACACAGAGTTTCTATAAACATGTAAATAATAATTTATGCTCAATACGTATTATTTATTTTTATATAATTTAAGGTGAGTTTTTTTATTCGTTTATTTCCTGCTCTATTTATTACTTATTGATGTTATAGTTCCTTTTGAAAATTACACTATTCGAAAGAATTGATAACGAGTTGTACAATTTTTTAAATTTAATTTAAAAGTCAATTTGTTAATAAAACCTACTTGTAATCGTAATATTATGTACAATAATAATTACTGTGCTAATATAACAATTGAGTCGGTTATGTTTTCTAATTTTAAATAGGTTCGTTCACTGTTTGAAGTAAAATTTTGAAAATTGTTTAGCCTTATTTTATGTCGATTTAAGTTTTAATGACTATTATTATTATTGCGACAATTAACGATATTAAATTTTCCAGCTTTAAAAATGTTTGGAGTTTTTAACGGAACATTTTCGTCATTGTCCAGTTCTGGATATATTCCAGAAATGGAACAAATTATTAGTCAACTGGAGCGTGGTACCCTAGTCACAAAGTTTTCTTGGAGAAAGAAAACTGAAAGCAAAACATTAGCAATAAGGAGAGAAACAAGGCAAATTCTGTGGAGTAAAGCTGGAACAATTTCGAAACTAACATACGACGGATTTGTAGATTTACGTGAAGTTAGAGAAATTAGACTAGGAAAATGCTCAAAAGACTTTGATAAATCGCCAGATAATGCAAAAAAATTTGATATTATGAAATGCTTTATAATTTTTTATGGTTCCGAATTTAAATTGAGGACTTTAAGCATTGCGGGTGAGTAAACGTAAAACGATTAAATTCGTTTGCTTATGCTTGTTGATCACTAAACAATTCCGTAAGATAGAAATTACAATTGCAGTTTGATTTTTCAGCTTTATCTGAAAAAGAATGTGACTTATGGATAAAAGGTCTAAGATATCTTGTTAAAGATACTATATATAATCCATATCCTTTACAAGTCCAAACTTGGCTTAGAAGAGAATTTTATGCAATGGAATCTCCAAGAGAATCGTAACTATGCCAAATTAAATGTTTATATTTATGTATTTCATATTGGCTCTTAAATCGTAGGGTTTCTTTGAAAGAAGTAAAAGGCTTTCTACCGAGACTTAATTGCAAAATGTCAACTACTAGGTTACGAGAAATTTTTAATGAAGTCGATAATAGGAAGAGAGGCGAAATTGGATTCGATGATTTTGCTACTTTATATCATAAAATTATATTTGATGAAAATGTATAAAACTACATTTTAATAATTTTTATTGTGCTTAATGGAGTTTAAATTTCAGAATATCCGTGAAACTTTTGATAGGTATACACTGTATTCTTCAAATTGTAAGACTGTAACGTTACAAGAATTTCAAAGCTTCTTAATTCAAGAACAGAACGATGAAATGGGAAACGATGAAAGGAAAGTTTCTGAATTTATATCTGATTTTTTAAAGGTAAATATGATTTATTTTCAAATTAAGACGAGGACCTGCATTGTTTTGATATATATATATTTTAGGATCACCAGCGCGATGTACAGGAACCTTATTTTTCATTATCCGAGTTTTTAGATTTTTTATTTTCAAAACAAAATGATTTGTGGAATTCTTCTAAAGACATAGTTTATCAAGATATGACAAGACCATTGGCACACTATTACATATCGTCTTCTCATAATACGTAAGTTATGCTTATTTTAATTTAAAATTTTATTTATGAACGATAAAACGAAATAAAAGAATTAAGATTTTATTATCAATGCATAAATGTAAAAAATATGTATAAATAGAATTTGTTTACTTTTAAATGAGTGGGCTATTCAAATTTAGATTTGTGTTATTTTAATGTTTGCATACTTTCAAAGAATTTTAAGAATAGTTAAAAGTAGCGATCAATATTTATTTTGCAAAGCCACGTGCTAAATTTTTGACCCCACGATTTATAATATAAACTATATCTTATTATAGTTCAATCGATTTAATATAAAAAGAAATATGGAATATTGCTGGCCAGGTTGGAACTGCTACCTTAAAATAACATTGAGACATCAAATTTAGTACAGGGGTGCACTATACTCTATACCTCAGCTTTCTACCATGTCCTTTTGATTTAAATTTTCCATTTTGTAGGGGTTTTTGAATCCATTTATTCTATTTTTCAGAAGTACTTTAAATATGTTTAATTAAAAAAGTAATTTAAGTATTTTCAAATTCAGGACAGAAATTGTCTCAAGTTCCTTCTTTGCACTCCACCATTTATGAATTCCAGTTAAGTTGGAATATTTTCCAGCTTATTTTAATTATCTATTTAAAGTTTTGGTTTTGACTGCCATGAATTCCTGTTCATTTAAAATTTGAATTGAGATATTATGTTTTATTGAATGATCCCTGTTAGTTTGCACTAGTTTTCTTTTAGTTTTAAAAGTTTTGTTCTCATGCTCTAATCAATTATGCACATTTTGCAAGTTACAAAAATTTAAACCTAAAAGATAACTTGAGTTTGTTTTTGAAGTTGCACCACTATTAAAAAAATCTTAGGTTTAAAAGCAAAGCAGAAACTCAAAACTTGTGATATTGGATTTAAGGCTTTTTTAACCATAAGAGATTTTTAGTACATTCACGTTTTCAATTAACCATTCTTCCTGAAAGTTGAAAATGAAAAAAAAAATTAACACAATCAAGGAAAGAGTGGCAGACACAGAATTACCGATGTCGACTTCCTGAAATCATCACCCATTTCTGTGTTTCTGGCTCATTAGCCGTCATCGGTACTACATACTATGTTATCACTAGATTGTGTGCACATATAGACCGGGAGATAGTGACAGATTTTGGGGTACGATTTTACGCAGTATGCCTTTCAGATGACAATATTTTCCGTATATCCTGATCATAATAATCCATGAATCAAAAAATGCTCATGTGTCCTTCATATTAAAAAACGATTCGCCATTTGTTCGAAAATGAGGTAGTTTGGTACGATTTTACTCAGGCTGCCATGTGTTTTGCAATGAAATTCAATATAAAATTTACTCGGAAAACCATTGGCATACCGTTCGGGTGGGACCAAAGTTTAGTTTTAAATTCTGTTTTGGCATTATTTGTCAATTATACGAATATTACGATTAGTTTTGAACACTTTTGGAATAATTAAGGATGAACTGTGTAGACACTGTGTTTCGTACTCATTAGTCTTCTTCAGTACTGTATTCATAGTTATTCAACTCTAAGCTCGAATTTTTGATAGAGCTGGGCTCGCTAGCACATTGGCATTATCGATTGTTTGTTTCAATTATATATTGACATTATTATATTATACATTAAAAAATTGTAGCATATTTTAGTGTCGTATAAATGAATTTTATACTTTTTATTCTTAGATATCTCACTGGAGATCAATTTTCAAGTGAGTCCTCTGTTGAAGCATATGTTCGATGTTTAAGAATGGGCTGTCGTTGCATAGAGCTCGATTGTTGGGATGGACCTGATGGTATGCCTTTTATTTATCACGGCCACACTTTGACTACCCGCATTAAATTTATGGATGTAATTCGAACTATTAAAGAACATGCATTTGCTACATCAGAATATCCAGTTATACTGTCAATAGAAGATAATTGCACTTTACCACAGCAAAAGAAAATGGCTTCTGCTATGCAAGTATGGGCAACGAAACAATCAAATTTTATTAAAACTTAATCAATGTATTAAATTCTTAGGAAGTGTTTGGCGAAATGTTATTAATTCATCCCATGGAGAAAAATGAGAAGCAATTGCCTTCACCTTATCAATTGCGACGAAAAATTATTTTAAAACACAAGAAGTTACCAGAGGGTCAAGATGAGGATTCGTTGCTTATTAGAAACGATGGTAGTGAAATGGATCTTAGAAATTCTATTAAAAATGGTATTATGTATGTGGAAGATCCAGTAGATCATGAATGGAATCCTCACTTTTTTGTACTAACTCAAAATAAATTATTTTACACTGATAGTTATAAACCAGATCAAGTAATTGTTTGTTTTATTTACTTTTTTTAGTTTTAATGAAACCTTTTGCAATTATAGGAGTCTGAAAGATCTGAAGATGAAGAAGACAATGTCAGTTTAAATCGCTCAAGAAGTGATGTTCCTAATGAAGAATTGCATTTTTCTGAAAAATGGTTTCATGGGCGCCTACCAAAGGGTCGTGAGGAAGCGGAGCACTTGTTGAGAACATACTCACATTTAGGTGATGGTACCTTTCTAGTTCGAACCAGTGTCACTTTTGTTGGAGAGTACTGCTTATCTTTTTGGAGAAATGGTTCTGTCAATCATTGTCGCATTAAATCAAAGCAGGATAAACAACAAACTAAATATTATTTAACCGACACAAAATTTTTTGATAGTTTATATAGTTTAATTACACATTATCGAAGTCATCCATTAGTTACCGCTGACTTTTCAATTACACTTCAAGAACCGGTACCGCAGCCTAATAAGCATGAAGAAAAAGAATGGTATCACAAAAACACCAGTCGAGCTCAGGCCGAAGATGTATTAAAAATGGTGAAAATGGAAGGTGCATTTTTAGTTCGACTTAGTGAAAATGATGCCAATTCGTATACTATAAGCTTTAGGTAATTTAATTTTTTAATTCTATTTTTATTAGAAATAAAAATTTTAAAATTCATATAATATAATGTACCTACATTAACAATAACATTACAAAACACATATTTCATAATTAAATTATTATAGAAAGAAAAGGATTTATTGTATTTGAAAATAATATTACAATATAATTTGGTTTCAGGGCAGACAAAAAAATTAAACATTGTCGAATAAAATTAGAAGGAAGATTATACACAATTGGAAATATTGAATTTGAAAGCCTTGTTGAAATGATTAATTATTACGAGCATCATCCATTATACCGTAAGGTGAAACTATGCTCTGCAGTTAGCGAGGAAACTATTACAAGAATGGCAATGGTAAGTTTTTAAACATTAGTTTATTTCTCTTAAAAATATACTTATTAAATCTATTCTAAATTTCATAATAAACCACAATTGCAGTGTTAATTTGGAATATTGGTTTATACATAATTGCACTGAACCGACCATTATTTTCACATTATCTTGTAAAAAAGCAAATTTTTTTATCTATTATTATTACTACTTGTAGTGCAAGTTGTTTATTTTATACAGTGGTAGAATTATTATCAGACTTGATATAATTTAAAACTACTAAATCTAAATTAAAAATTTTATAAATTTTTAATTTTATGGACGGAAACTTGAAATTTTTCTACCTATTCCAATTTATTGCATTGAAAAACGTTAATGATTATTATTTTTTAAGTTTCCTGGTAAACTTAATGTTTTTATCATATGATATGTTGGTACATAAGGCATGCGAACATTAACAGTTGACGGTTGCAAATTTTTAGGATAATATGCATAGGCATCAAATTTAGGTGGTGTATATGCAGAGTCTTCATTTTTTGATGGTGCGGGAGGATTTATCATAGACATAACAAATTTCATTTCCTGACGATATAAATTATTGTCAGGTTTATTTTTTGTGTTGTATTCAATTTCATATTTGGGAATTTTTTCTGGTTTGTTTTCTATTTTTGTAGTTTGTGAGTTTTGATTGATAGGAAATTGTAAAGTATTTAATTGTTGAGATACTTCAACAATTGGAGATGGAGGATTTTTTTCCTTATTATTAACAGCCATCTGTTGATTTACTTCCAGAAGTTGTTGGTGTGCTACTGATAAAAATTGAGGAATTGTGGGATTTTTTTTATACCAATAAAATAATTCCTTTCCGCTTGAAAATACAATTTTTTGTAGCAAGTAAGGTTCAAATTGAATATATTGTATAGGCAATTGCAATAAGTGGTTTTGCAACTGTCGATTATATTCTTCAAATTGGGGTTTTTCTGAAATTGTTATTGATTGTTGTTTTGATTCTGATTCATCATAGTCTTGGATGGTAAAAGAATTTTCTAACGATTGCTTGCCATTTATTAGAGTAGTATTTTCAAGTAGGCCTAAGGGTGTGGTGGCGCTATTGTCTAATTTTTCTTTAAGTTCTGCTGCATGTTGTGTATTAGTTAATGGTTCAGATTGAGATAGTTCTATGGTTGTAGAAGAATTATTTTTTAATTTTTTATTTATTTCCCCTTTTGGTTTAGTTAGTTGCGGCTGTATATTTTGTAGTTTTGTTTGCAGTTTAAAATTTTCCAGAAATTCTGGTTTAATTGCAGGACCAAAAGCTTCAACTGTAGTAATTTGGCTTATAGCTTTTTCCTCGTCATCTTCTTTGGGAGCATTTTTAGATAAATGCTGACATTTTCTTATTAAATCTTCTATAGATTCTTTTTCTTTTTGTTGTTTTAATTCAGTT
This sequence comes from Cantharis lateralis, assembly GCA_963170105.1. Lineage (NCBI taxonomy): Eukaryota > Metazoa > Arthropoda > Insecta > Coleoptera > Cantharidae > Cantharis > Cantharis lateralis. The sequence continues at coordinate 53,012,882 of OY720624.1, read as the reverse complement.
TTGTCAACTTCTGTTTGGGTAGTTGTAGTGGGATGTTCTGTAATCGTACTTCTGCTATTAGACACTATTTGTTTTATTAAGTCTGTTTGTTCTTCTATTAATTTATCTATAGTTTTGTTTTTTGAAGTTATTGATTTATTTTGGAGGTTCTGATATTCCGATAAATTATAGCTGGACGATATTTTCTCAGCCAATAAAGAGGTAACAAACATCTAAAAAAATTAAAATTACTTAAATTATAAATTTACATAATTTTGATAACAATTTTTAATATGCAAAGATTTTACCTAACAATATATAATTTATTTTAATTTATACAAATTTTTCTTATGTTTTCTTTTATCGATTTGCATACAATTTATTATTGAGGATTAAATATTTTCACATTTGTATTCCTTAATTATTTATAAAAGATTTAAAACATTTATTTATGGTAGGCACTTATATAATAATGGAAATAATTAGTTCTTATTTTTTATGTAAATATTAATTTAGTCAGAAAAAATAACGAGAATGAAAAATCAATAAATTGTATTAAGGGATACTTAAAAAATTAATTTTTTAATAATATTGGTTCAATTTACTTACCGAAAATAAACACCTCTTTAAAAATATCATTTTGTAATATAATAATCAACTTTTCCTTGGAGATACACCTGAGGTACTAAAATTCACTTGCTTTGCCCTTTAAGAATTTACATAAAAACCTGTTTTAACTTTACATTCTCACAATATATTTAAAAATCACTGTCTGTGACTCCCTTTATAGTTTTACTACCCTAGACAGGTATGCAGACCTATTTAATATTTCATCTCTTTTTAATAGCTTTAAAATTCTTTCCTAGTTGTTTATCAACTATAAAAATCTAAAACTTTTATATACAACATAAAAGTTTGTATTATGTTAAAGCATTTTATACGGATTATTTTTTTATACATAATTTATAATGCAAGCTGAATTTTTTTAAAAGCATTAGAAAAGTATTATTTAAATTTACGTCTTTAAAAATATAAGTAGTACAATAAATTAAGGAAATATAAAAAAAGGTCAAACACCTTCCTTATTCATAGTTTTGGATGGGGCGTTACGGTTTCATGCCTTAAATGGAATTGAACCGTTTTATTTTATCACAGTACTTTTATTCCATTACATATTTATTTTAATATTACTTAAAATCTATGTATAATAACTTATCTATTTTAGGATCATGATGTTATTAATGGTTATAATGGTTCTCCATCATATATGGATCCTACTGCATTCTCAACTCCTCAGGTATTTAAATTGGCAAATGGATAACATTCGTTTTTATAATTTTTAATATCTCATTAGATTACTGTAAAAGCAATTTATGACTATAAAGCTCAGCAACCTGATGAATTGTCTTTTTGCAAACATGCAATAATTACTAATGTTACTAAACCAGATCCAAATCATGGTTGGTGGAAAGGTGATTATGGTGGTAAAAGACAGTTATTCTTTCCTGCTAATTATGTCCAACAAATTGATAGAGGGGATCTCCATGAAAATGGAGATAATGAGGTATAAAGTTTTAATTTTTACATATTTTATAAGAGTTATAGAATCATGATATTTTTTATCTGAAATATTTACTTTACCATGTATGTAGTGAAGGCTAAACAAAAAGCAATGCAGGTTTTACTTAGGATAAAATATTAATATTCATATTTAATAGGCACTTGAATAGCTAATGTAAGTGCAAAAAATATTAAAATTGAGTTATACATGTTTTCATATAGTTTTGAGGTAGCCCAATTGTTTTGTGTAAAAATAAAAGTTGTGTCAGCCAAATTTAAACAATTTTACTGATTAATTACATGAAAATTCAACATATTCGAAAAGTTACGAAGTACGTAGTTGAAGAATATCAAGATTTTTATTTTGATATATTAGATTTGCCAACCATACAAGAAGATCAATCAGATCAGGATAGTATTTAAACAATTTATTATAATTTAATTTTCAGAACAAAATTTTATTTTGTGTGAATTTTGTATCTTTTTTAACAATATTCAGAATACAGAAAAAGGATTTGTTAAAAAACTATTATTGTGGATGCGCATTTTTGAGTGGTTTCTTATCAATAAAATATGTTTCTAAAGGATTGTAAAAAGAATATAAAATTTGGAGATCAATGACAACAAAGCAGTCGGTTTAAATCGATTATCTCGAAATGTCGATTTTGTAGTATCTACTTCCCTTTTTGCACTTAGCTATTCACTTATTCATGTTTAAGAATTGAAACAATTATTTGAGTAGGAGGAAGTAATATTGGTTGACCACACACAACTGACTTAAATTCACGTAACCTAAAAGGCAAGCTTTGGAGAATTAAAAAAATATAACTCAAAATAAAAGTTTTGTCAATATTTATTGTGGGTAGATACTTATTAAATTTAAAAAAATATTGTGCACTAAAATTAAAAATGTATAAAAGAATATTATACAATTAGCTGGATACCCGGCTTCACCCGGGGTCTTTATAAAAATCAACTTGCAACCCTCACGCCATCTATCGATAACCTTTCGATTACCTATTGTTTTAACCTGTTCGCGTATAAGTCGACCCTGACGCGACCAAAAAATAGATATGCAATCTGCATTATAAAGCTATGGTGCAAATATGGCTTTGATACCTCTTGCGGTTTCCGAGTTTACCTAGGCCTAACAAACGCACAAACGATTTTATATAATATAGATATAGAAGAAAGATATACCTATCAGTGGCGGCTTGTCATAAAGGGCATGTGCTCTTCCAACCCAAAACAAAAAACAAGCACTATCTTAAAATACATAATTATCAGATTAAATGCTCTGGCGGTGCTCTGTTTCTTGAAAAAAACTTTGTTTGAGGAATACCAGATTATGACGATAAAGTAATAAATTGAAATGTTTTGCAAAAATAAAAATAGAAAGATAGATTTTCATTATAAATAAATATTTTAAAAACTATTTTTTTTATTTTGTGCCCTCCCACTGGAAAATGTCACGAGCCGCCACTGATACCTATATAAATGAAGTGAATAGTGAAATTATCACTTCAATTATTTAATTTAGGTACTTTGGTTAATCTGTACGTTTGGGCTCGATTTAACATTTGATTTTCAAGCACAAGATGAAATTTAATTACAGTCTTTAATTAAAAATTTATTAATGCACTATTCTGCCCTGTTAAGAATAGAAGTCGTAACTGACAAAAATATTTATTTTTCTAATATTTTCAAATACGATTAATGCACCTACCAAATGTAGTAGTTTCTCAGATATGACTAAACTTTAGAGCTAATTATGAACCATAAAAAGAATATATAGGACTTTGAGTCTTAACAGCCAGGTAGATATACTTATTTTCAAGCTGTAAACATCATAAACTGAATTTATTCTAAATTGTAGATACGACTTCTATTCTTAACAGGGCAGTATTGTAGTGTGTTGTTATTTTAAACTACTGTCGACCAGTAGAAAAGAAAAAAAACATAATTGTTTTTTTTTTTTGGAGACGGTCATTAGCTTAGTAAGTTAGCCGCACAACTGCTGACCCTACAGTACCTGGTTTGAACACGGGAAGAGTCCAAAACTTTCAGATGACCGTCTCCTATTATTATAAACTATTAAAAAGTAAAAACAGGGTTACAGGCATTCCACAATCCGATTTCAGCAGCCGTGTGGTCTAAATGCTGAATCCTTTTTCAGAAATAAGAAAGAGGCCTAAGTTCAAAGTTGGACGATCCTGTCCAGAAATGGATAAGGAGGCTATAAAGAAGAAGAAGAATTGGTTTTTAAGCCTAAAAAACATTTGTTAATGCTAAATAATCTAAATTACCAATAACAATTAAAAAGTTATTGTTTTTTTACAGTCTGAAGAATCTATGCTGCAGGGAAGTTTAGATATGAATGGTGCACTTGTCGAATTTAATAGTACTGGAAGGCCTAGCATGGAATGGGAATTAAGAATAGTGACATCTACAGCTTGCACACCTTTGACCGTTGCTGTGCAGTCAAAAGACGTGGTATGTATGGCTTTCAGTTTTATTATTTAATATTAAAGAGGTTGGGGAGTTATAGTAAAAAAGACAGAGATTGTTCAAATTATAGTAAATATTTGTTTGGGTGCAATACATCTTAATTTTAAAATTTCAAATAATTTCAGCATCTAGTTTTTACGAGAAAATGAATGGCAAAATGTCTCTCTTATGAGAGACATAACAAAATCTGTAGTAATTACCAAAATACTACCGATAAAAAAAAATTGAATAATTTACATTTTAAATGATATAATAATTTTTTACGAATTTTTACGTAACAAAAAAAAACTTTTACAATCTCTTTGGCAAAATATATCTATAAATGAAAATTGGTAATAACTAAAGACCGGATTTTAAGCATTTTTGCTTATTGTCAATTTTAAAAGCAGCTCTTTGAAATTTGAGATCTGGACGAATTACATAAAAAGATGTATTTTAACGTCAAGTTTTTCATGCTTTTTTTGCTTTTTTGGCGATTTTTCGCTTATTTTCTACTTTTGTGCTTATTTTGAACTTATTTTCGAGTTTAAATTTAACTTTGACTTAAAATTAATTGTTTTGGCCTTCAGAGTAATAGTTTGGTAAATAATAACTCCTTTTTTAAAAAAGGTTATAAAATTTATTAACAATTATTGGTAATTTCCAGAACACAAGCTTATAAACTACTTTAAAAAACAACTACTCGACTACAATGATATCTAACTACTCTTGTTAATTGCTAAAAGACTACTGACTTTTATTTATCAGTGATACTCTTATTTCGGAATGTTATACATTCATAACATTAACAGAACACAAGTTCTTTAAACTTGTGTGAAATGCAGAATTGCAGTTCATATCGTTGTCACACATTATTATTAAAACTATTACAAAAAACATAAGTCTACATGCCCAAATTAATGATAGAATATAACTCCTCCCACCTAAGTTTGAAAAATTTGGAGCTTTTTAGTGACTAATTTTTCTGACATGCCTAAGTTGGGTTCTTGCTTGGTTTCGTCTTCTTCTGCATTAATTTTACTGATAGTACTCATTTTATGTTGTTTTATTTTATTTCCTAAATTATCGTAGACTATCTGGGTTTTTAATTTGTGATCGTCAATATATTTCTGATAAAAATTTCGTTCTAAAAATAAATCGGTGTTGTCTCTTAAGTTAGTGTGTCCAAAAGCAAGTTCAAAAGGGGTAAATTTGGTTACACTGTGTATACTATTGTTGTATCCTGTAATCGCGTATTGCATTAGATTATCGTCGTTTGGAAATTGGGATTGTAATATACGTAGGTGTTCGATTAATGTTGAATGTAGTCGTTCAACTACTCCGTTTGAGTCGTGATGGGATGGTGTTGTAAAATGAATTTCGATTTTATGTAATTTAAGAAATTCTTTGACCACTTCGTTTTTAAATTCTCCACCGTTATCGCATATTATCCTTTCGGGTACACCATAAAAATTAATATATTGCATCAAATTTTGGGTTATCTCGATTGCATTTTTCGAATTTATCTTAAATGCTTGTGCTAATTTTGTGAATGCATCTATGATTGTTAAATATGCGTTGGTATTGTAACTAAATAGGTCCATATGTAAAATTTGGAATGGTCTACTCGGAGTTTCGGTTATGAGCAAAGGAACATAAGGTTTTTTTCTCGCATATTTCGTAACTTGGCAAATAGTACAAGAATTAATATAATTTGAAACATTTGTTTTCATATCTTTCCAAAAATAATTTCGTTTTAAATATTCTAAAGTTTCATTTATTCCGCGATGATTAGTTTTACCTTCGTGGTGATTTCTTATTAGTAATAATTGTTCATCTTTATCTCTGATTAAATTTAATTTTTTTGTACATCGGATTAATTTAGGACCTTTTTCAGAAAAACTTTTTAAATATACTTGACAAAAATCTTGATATAATTTTTCTGCATGAAAATACATGTGATAAGTTTTTTCGGATGTAGTGTAGGTTTGTAAAAATTTAAGAATAAAATATTTGTTAGATTCCTTTGGAATTTTGAGGGTTTGAATTTTTAAATTTTCATAATTATCATTAATGACGTTCATGGTTTGTTCGCGACAGGGTAGAACAATTATTTGATTTAGTTTATTATCTACTGCTTCTTCGATTATTGGAATTCCGTCGTTCGTTGTTTCGTTAAAATTAGAATGAGGTGTGAATTCGGTAGATAAATTTGGTGGTTTGAGTTGAATGTTTGATAAAATTTTAATTTTGTTATTTCCTTTCAAATTTTGAATATTTGAAGTTTGTTGTTGAGGTTCGTGAGTAATTTCCCTCAACATTTCCAAAACGTTTTCGTCAACATCACCGGGGTTATTAAAGATTGATTCATTTTCAAATGTCTCTAATGCATTTATTTTTATTCTGGAAAGAGCATCTGCGTTCGAGTTCATTTTTCCTTTTTTGTAGACAATGTCATAGTCAAATTCTTCTAATCGTAGTCGCCATCTTACTAATTTCGAGTTTGGTTCCCTTAGGCCAAAAAGCCAAGTGAGCGGGCGGTGGTCGGTAACTATAGTAAATTTTCGTCCGTACAAGTATGGTCTAAAGTATTTTGTTGCATAAATAATTGCAAGTAGTTCCTTTTCTATCGTAGAGTAATTTTGTTCACTTTCGTTCAATGTTCGCGAAGCATAAGCGATTGGTAAATCAGAACCAACTTTTCCTTGGCTTAAAATTCCGCTAATTGCAAAATTTGAGGCATCTGTAGTTAGGATGAAAGGTTTTTCGAAGTCGGGACATTGTAGTATGGGATCATTGGTTAAAATTTGTTGACACTTTCTAAATGCGTTGACATATTCTGGTGAAGAGTGATTGATTTCCTTACCCTTTTTTAAACAATACGTTAGTGGTTTAGTTAATTTAGCAAAATCTTTAATAAAACGTCGGTAATATCCAAGGAGTCCTAAAAATCCTTTTATTTCCTTGGTGGTTTTTGGAATTGGGTAGTCTAAAATTGCCTTTATTTTATTTGGGTTAGGTTTCACGCCTTCTGGAGTTATGACATGACCTAAATAAGCCACTTCTTTTTGCAAAAATTCTGACTTATCTAATTGAATTTTGAAATTAGCATTTCGTAGTCTCTCGAATACTTCTCGAATTTTTTCAATGTGTTCCTGTAAGGATACCGAAAATATTATGATATCATCCAAGTAAACAAGACACGTTTCATTTTGGATTCCTCTTAGAATATTATCCATCACTCTCTGGAAGGTCGCTGGAGCATTTTTTAGTCCAAAGGGCATACGACGAAATTCGTAGTGGCCATTTTCAACAGAAAATGCTGTTTTTGGGATATCGTTTGGATTCATCTCAATTTGATGAAAACCCGAAGCCAGGTCCAAAGTCGTGAAATATTGGCATCTTCCTAATTTATCCAAAATGTCGTTAATATTAGGTATAGGGTACTTGTCATTTACTGTCTTTTCGTTTAATTTTCGGTAATCGATTACTACTCGCCATTTTTTCTTTCCACTGGCATCTAGTTTTTTGGGAACTACCCAGACTGGTGAAGACCATGGTGAATTGGAATTTTGAATAATTTTTTGATCTAACATATTTTTGATTTGAGTTTGGACTTCATTTTTGTGTATATATGGATATCTATAAGATTTTGAATATATTGGGGTTTCGTCAGTTAATTTGATTTCATGATTAATTTGATTTGTAAAGGTTAAAGGTGTGTTGTCGCAATAAAATATATCCCTATATTCGTAACATAATTTTCTAATTTGTTCACGTTCTTCTTGATTAGTATGACTTAAACGTAGATTTTTTAAATTTGATTTTAGGAGGTTATCTTGAATTTGGGTCAAGTTTTCGTCGGTTTCCATTTTTTCGATAAAATTTGTTTCAGCTATATTTAATGGTTCTATATTAAAAGGTTTATCAACACTTATTGTGACTGGTTCATCGTCTGAATTTCTAATAGTTGTGATTGCAAAATTGTTGATTATATTGACTAGTGCTTTAGGCGTTTCAACACCATTTTTAAATTTTGTATACGGAAAAATACCTGTACCGGTAACTTGATCCACTGGAATTTTGACTACTTGTTCTATTCCGGGTTCAATTGTTAATAGATAATTTTCAAAATTGTTAGTATTCTTTTGATTAAAATTTTTATTTGATTCTGTTTGTAAAATTATTGGAATTATTACTTGAGGAGTAACGAGAATTTCGTTTTCTATGTCAATATTAGCTTTTAATTTTTGTAATAAATCAATACCTATTAGTCCGTCGAATTTTGGTGAAAAATCAAAAATATAAAATTTATGTTGTTTATCAACCTTGAATAATTTGGGTACATTAATGAATATTACTTGGTTATGTTGTGAAAAACCGTGAGCTGATTGAATTTGAAAATTTTCGATTTGAATAAAGTTTTTAAAATATTTAATAGCTAGATCTGAATTAATTAAACTTTTTGCACTACCGGTATCAATTAAAAATTTTGCTTGAATTTCGGGAATATATATAAATGGTAAAGTAATTATCATTGTTTCTAAATTGTTTAAATAAATGTTTACGTTGTATGGTTTTGATTGGGAATTATACGAAAATTTTCATTCGATAGTTCGTTAGTATTTTCATTTGTTTCTTGAATAAAATTTTCAGCTGGCATATCTTCTTCAAAATGTTGTAATGATGAACAGAAATTTCCTGGTGTGGGGTTTTCATTTTCATAATAGTTTTCATAATTGTTATCATAAAAAAATTCCGTATTCTTCTAAATTATTGTCATTAAAATTTTCGAATTGATCGTTATTTTGTTCTAAATTAAACAATTCTTCTGAGCGGAAGGTTGGTCTTGAGGATTTATTCAAATTTGTTCTAAAACTGGAATCTACTTCCATAGGGGTAGGTTTAAAAGTTCTGTTTGAGTTTTGTCTAGTCATGAAAGATTTGTTGGTATTTTGTGGGTTATTGAAAGTTCGTTGATTGGGTTGTTGTTGGGGATATTTTGGGAAGTTTTGAAAGGTTGACGTTCTTTGAGAATAATTTGGGTTTTGAAAATTTGACGTACGTTGGAAATTGTTCGGTCTGAAATTTTGAAAGTTTGAAGTTTCTTGTGGTTGGGTAGGTTTAAAATTTTGAAAATTCGGCGTTGGTTGAAATTTGTTTTGAAAAGCAAACGGATTTGGTTTAAAATTATTATTATATGTTGTTTGACGATTAAATTGCGGTAAATTGTTTGGTTTAGGATTATTATTGAAATTGAAATTTTGACTGTTACTACGTAAATTTTGAACTTGCAATGAATTTTGTTTTTGAGAATAATACAAAAAATTTTCTTCTTCGATTACAAAATTCATAGCTTTTTCCAAAGTATCTGGATTTCTTAATCGAACATTATTTTGAACTTGGCCAGATAGTCCGCGTATAAATGTTTTTAATGATAAATCGTCGTAATTTTTTATTTGTAATAGTTTCTCTTCTGCAGTGAAACCACTCGAGTTAATTTTCGACATTATCAAGCTTCTACTGTCTTGACAACGCTTACCGAATTGATACGGAGTTTCGTTTTTTAATGGCCGCAATAAAATTAAATCTTGGACCAAACAGTCCAAATTTCTTTGGTCACTAAAACTTAAAAGCAAGGTGCATTTGATTGCTTCCCAACTGGTTAATTCTGATCGGTTTCCAATTAACGTTAATGCCCTATCTTTCAATTTTCCTAGAATTGCTCTTATTAAAAATTGATTTATTTGATCATCTTCCTTTTCAAAATTATAAAATGTTGCCAAAAAATTTTCACAAGCATCAACAAAAATATTAACTGAGCTATGATTCCCGTCAAAACAAGGTATGGTATCTAAGTATAATCGGATAAATTGATAATTGTGTGGTAATGGAAGTGGAGATGTCATTTCTGTTAAATTTTCGTTTACGTTTTCGTTTAAATTTAGTTTATCAATTAATTGGGAAATTTCTTCCATAAAGTTTCGCAATTAAAAATCTTGCTATTGAAATTGTTTATAATAACGCGATTGAAAAGATAATCAAATTATGCCTATTAGATATTATGTTGAAAGTAAAATTTAAATTGTTTAATTAAAATTATTTATATAATAATATGACTAAATCAATAAAGATACTTAAATAAAATTAGTTTGAATTAAATGTAGGTTAGTAGGTTAAAGTTTGAGCTTACTCACATAAATATTATCAGTTGTATTTTCATAGTATGAACTTCTTAATAGTATCTAATTGTAATTTCCAATCTTCTTATTTGATATTTTCTTAAAGCTAGTCGTCTTCGTGAAATGTTGGCGGCGATTTTTGTCCACTTTCCAAATCTTCGATAAACGTTTTCTTAAACTAATTGTTCCTCGATGTTCTGAGACGATAGCAGGATATTCGCAGCGATGCTTGTCCACTTGTATCCCGTTTCTCGCTGGATTTACGGCGATTTTTGTCCGTTGCAGTTTGTGGTTTTTCTCCAATTTTAGGACGATTTTTGTTCCAACAATTGGTCAAAATACGTATCCGTACGACTGCGCCAGTAATAGTTTGGTAAATAATAACTCCTTTTTTAAAAAAGGTTATAAAATTTATTAACAATTATTGGTAATTTCCAGAACACAAGCTTATAAACTACTTTAAAAAACAACTACTCGACTACAATGATATCTAACTACTCTTGTTAATTGCTAAAAGACTACTGACTTTTATTTATCAGTGATACTCTTATTTCGGAATGTTATACATTCATAACATTAACAGAACACAAGTTCTTTAAACTTGTGTGAAATGCAGAATTGCAGTTCATATCGTTGTCACACATTATTATTAAAACTATTACAAAAAACATAAGTCTACATGCCCAAATTAATGATAGAATATAACTTTCAGCAGCAATGTTTGGCTTTTTTGCTTTTACTCATATGCTTATTATTTTATATTAGTGCTTATTTAGGACTTATTTTATTCTTGATAACTACTTATAGGGTATGTTTATGTTTATTCTTCTAGCTGCGATGTTATGAGCTAGCTGTGAAGCGCTAAAAGCCGCGATACTAGCGAAGCAGAGAAAAGCAAAACGTTGAAATATTATGTGACTGCTTTATGTTGAAGCAGGGCGCAAGGCAATATTAATTCATAGAACAGCAATTACAGCTAAGAAATTTCTCCGCTCTTATCACTTATCATAGCGCCAACATAAACGTACCCTTAAATATGATTTTTCTACCTGCTCTATTTTAACTGCATTAAATAGATGGGCGTCCAAATAGATTTTATTAAACTGATTTCAGTCAGCTTTTCCGTTTTGTTTATCTAGCATTGCCAGATACACCTTTTTTGCATTAAACTAAAAATAAACGGTGAACGCAATAATTTGGATCAAAATCATATATTTTTTTTTAAAGATCATTGAAAATCAAAAACTTTAAAAATAAACGAGCCCATATGTACATCTCTCGCAATGTTATAAATAGACATTTTAATTAAAATAAAAAAAAAATTTTTTTTGACTAAATAATCAAGAACGAGTATTACAACGGTCTCAGAAACATATTTTGAGAAAAATTGAAAGGGGTTACCTAAAAAAGTGTCCGATTAAATAATAGGTACAAAAGTGCTTGGTTTATTTCTTTCGAATAATTTCGTCTAAGCTGCCATGCTTTGCTTTTTTTGTTTTAATTATTAACTTTTTCATAACTTTTTTTGATATAATTCGAACTTATTTTTGCAAAATAGCGTGCTTTTTTAAGCACTTATTTTTCAAAAAGTCGTGCTTATTTATCCGGTCTCTAGTAATAACGGTCTCATATCACACAAAAAAATTAATTGCGCAACTGTCTATTAGTCTAATAGTAATAATTTTGTGTATCTTTATGTTACCTATTCCGCCATTTGTACAAAACATTTTGGGATTCGAGTCGAGAACAACATGTGAAACGAGAGTGTAAAGCTGATTCTCGTGTTTTTCGCAGGTCGTCACCTTGAAGGTCGTTCCAAACGGGATTCTTAATATTTTTTATTACTTGAAAAATGAAATATTTTTTCTTAATAATGAAAAGAGCGCGCGAACTGTAGATTACATTATTCAATTTATTGACATAAATTTTTGTCACTTGGGCCCTTGTGTCAACAGTCCCAAGTGTGATCATCTGATCATGCGATGTAGTCCTCTATGTTCGTTTGAATAGTCATGGATTAGTCCGAGATTCAAGATTAATTCTCAGATTGACTTTAAATGCATTAACAGTCCCAATATTGTGACCGAGAATTAATTTTGAATCTCGGATTAATCCGTGACTATTAATACGGGCATTAGTCTCTGAATTATTGATACTAGTTTTTTCACAGACAAACATCCAACTCAAATTTACTTTCTCTATTGGAAAGTAAAAAGTTAAAAATTTGAATCATTTCTTTTGTTTGGATTGTACAAAATAGATTTGTTTCTGCATCTGCGCTTTTATTTCATGTTTTTTTGATCGAATCAAAATTATTCTACCCATCACTTGTGGTTTATAAATATGATTCTTTTATTATTCTAAACTTCTCTTTTCATTATACATACTGCCTACATTGCATTCGTATTTAACTATTTTTGGTAAGAAATCTGACTTGGGGTACATTTTTTTTTAAAGCAATTGCAATAGTGCAATTTCATTCTAATTAATATTTTTATTATATTGGTTTTAGGCAGTTGAATGGTATGTGGCCATAAGAGAAGCTGCACAAAAAGCTAGTGTGTTAGAAAATCAACACAGGGAAATGGAAAGAGCATTTAGAATTGCACAAGAAATATCTCAACTTATCATATATTGTCGTTCAGTAACATTCAATATTGATCGATTACGTCAATCGTTTATATTTTATGAAATGTCTTCTTTTCCTGAAAATAAAGCCGAAAAACTTATTTGTAATCAAGAAACTAAATTTTTCTTAAGGTATCATCAAGTGAGTAAATCCAAGTTTGTATTTAAGCCCATAAAACAATTCTTCTGTAATATAGATTCAAATTTCACGGGTCTACCCAAAGGGACAAAGAATAGATTCGTCTAATTATAATCCCATCAATTTATGGAATTGTGGATCACAAATGGTAGCACTTAATTTTCAAACAGGTGACAAACCAATGCAATTAAACCAGGCTAAATTTCGAGATAACGGTAATTGTGGATATCTTCTTAAACCACAATTTATGTTTAGAGATGAATTTGATCCAAACGATAAAAATACCCTAATCGGTGTCGAACCGATGACCGTCTCAATTCGAATTATTGGAGCACGACATTTAAGCAAATCGAAAAAAGGTTTAAGTAGCCCATTAGTAGAAGTAGAAGTGATTGGTGCCGAATTTGATTCTGGCGTCAAATTAACAACAAAAACAGTCTGTAAGTATTTTTAAATTGTAACAAATTGTTGAATTTATTAAAAAAATAATATGTGTAGCTGATAATGGTTTCAATCCAATATGGAATGAAATTTGTGAATTTGATGTAGCCAATCCTGAATTTGCTTTATTGCGATTTTTGGTACAAGATGAAGATGTATTTAGTGAACCAAATTTTGTAGGTCAATCAACTTATCCAGTAAGTTACGAAAGCTTTTGCTTTGTATTACTTTTACTACAAGTTATTTTGTTTTAGATAACTTGCTTACGTACCGGTTACAGAAGTGTATGTTTACAAAATATTTACAGTAGGGATTTAGAATTGGGCTCACTGCTAATACACATTAGTATTCGAAATAGGATGGTAAATGTAATATTATTGCTTATGTTCTTATTAATCTTTTTTTTTTATTACCAACAGGAGTCTTCCAATGATTTACGTTCAAATAGCTCAAATCATCTTCATACAAGCATGCACCGATTTCCATCTTCTAATTGACTCTGATTTTATTTTTCAGTTTGATTATTATTGAAGCTTTTAATATTTATAAATTAAATTAGAATTTTTTTTTAAATATTTTAATTTGTGACAAGAAGTTGAAGTTTCCTATATATGCCAATGATTAAAATACAATGTGATGGAAAATATATATCTTACGTTAAAATTGTAAAAACATCAGTTTTTATATTATGTTCTTTTAAATATAACACCAGAAATTCTAAATTACTTAAAAGATTGCAACGTTGTGTTGGATTTTAGTTGGAGACTTGATCATAATTTATAGAAAATCATAGCATGGGAAAAAACATTGTGCACTATAATAATAATTGTCATTTTCTACAACCTTACTTCAAATTTCTTTCCTAAAATTTACTGATGTATTTGTAACATCCCATCCTTGGACTGAAAAGAAACGCTTTATGTAATTTTATTAATTCATAAAAGAATTTTTTATAAAATTACAAAAGCAACATAATCACAAAGACATAAATTAGTCATATTCTATTTTGTTTAAACAATAATTAATAGGAGTATCTATTCATTTTACTTTGTAAATTTTGTCAACTGTGTAGCATAAACACCCTCGATCTTGTTCTTTGAAGTTTTTATATAAATTACTTCCTATATTTTGTAAATAAATCAATTTATTCTCCTGCAATAGGTATCTATATCTAACGTACATCAAAATCCAAAAAGGTTTGAAAATAACAACTTCAATTTGATTTTACGATTTATACCTTTCCAAACTAGATTTCTATAAATACTTTTGCGAAATGAAATGAATACCTCTATTATATTTATTTATAGTAATATTGAATGTTGAAAATGCAACAATGGGAGTTTTCAAAATTAATAATTAATATAATAACGAATGACTTCTTAGAATAGTAAATTGTTTTAAATATAAATAATAATAAAATACTTTTATAGAATTTTTTCATTCAAATTTTGGTCTTCCTTCTGTAGATCATATTTACTCCTTTAAATAATGTAGAATATTCAAGTTTGGTACAGGATTTTCAACATATTGTACGTAATAAAAAATGTAGATGATAAATATTATAATGGGCATAAAAATGAATATTTTATGTGATAATATATTTAAAAGAACAACTAAATGGGATATATAAAATTACGTAGTGTGTAATAGTGTTAACATTTTAAATATTTTTATATATACAAATTATATTTGAAAAATTAATATTATATCGTTACTTTAGAATAAAAAATTTATAATGGTTTATTAGAAAAAGAGAAAATGTTAAAAGTTGAAATATTTCGAACAGTGTTTTATCAAATTAGACTAATTTTGTTACTCAAATACTAATTTAACTTTTCAAATTAAAATTATTCAAGGTACAAAAAATGTATAAAAGTACGTACATATTTATAATATGGAATAGGTTGTGATTTTATTTTGTTTTTGTATTCAAAGTTCAAGGAAAATTAAGCAAAGGTAAAAATTTGTTTATCTAACAATTTGCTTGCTATGTACAGTAAGCATTGTTAAAAATACAGACGTTTAATTTTATATACTTTGAGTGCTATTCATTTCACCTTGCATTAAAGGTCAGAAATTTGTTAACATAATTAGAGAAGTTTTTGCGTGAAGACTATTTCATAATTTGCCAGTCGAGTGGAATGTTATTTTATGAAAATTATTTTTGTATGGCAATAATATTGTGTTAATAGCCCAGGCAACGAAGCTAAATAAAGGGAAATAAATATGAAAAATTTGATATAAACGTTTATTTGAATTTACTGTTGAACTTGGAAAATTCAATGATGAAAAACTCCGCCATTTTGGAAGAAAGATTCACTTTATCGAAAAAATAGTGATTATAAAAAGAAAACAATGTATTTTGTTTGTGAAACTAACATTTCATGTGGAAATAAATAGCGAATATCAAGCAGATTGATTAATTCGCCCAAAAAACTTTTCTGCGTGCTTACATAATTTATTGTTATTTGCTAACTTTTTTGTTACAGTTACACTGTATAACGAACAACAAGCAGATCCATTTCTATCTCGTGCTTATAGCTTGGAGAATTATAGATCAAGCCATAATAACAAAGTTAGCAAATAACAATAAATTATATAAGCATGTAGAAAGGTTTTTTGGAAGAATGATTTGGTAGGTACTATTTTCTCAATAAAGTTAGTAAATAACGAGTTATATGCAAGAAACCAGTTTTCCTTTTTTTCCAAGATGGTGAAATTTCCCATCTTTTAATTTTCCAAGGATATTTACAGGTTTAACAGTAAGTTCATACCAAATTTTAAAACTTGCCTATTTATTTAATTCAAATGCTGAAAATAGAGCTTTGTTGCCTGGACTATCAGACAATATTAAAATTACTACTATTACTATATTCCTACTAAATTATTACCATTAAAATTGTAGATTTATCTGTTGAGATTGGATTACGTATATGCATTTACCCACAAAATTTTAGGATTGGTTATTTTGCATTCTTTTGGTTTTATGACGTTTTACATAATTTAGTATAAATGTACTTAAAAAGTAACAACAAATGTAAATTAGCAAACCTAAAATATAATATAAATGCGATTATTACTTATCGCATATTCTAATCTTTTCAATAATTTAATATTTTAGATACAAATTTAACTGTTATTCGTATATAGTATAAAATAAAGTAGAATTTTAATTTATGGAACTAGCTCGGCATTTGGTTCATCATGTCAGCCAACCAATGCAAACAATTAAAATTAGTGTGCCGATTAATTGCTTTAGAATAACATTTCACTTGAAAGCTGGGAATACATTAATGTACAGATCAGATTGTTCCTTGCCGTATATTACTGTAAACCATGAATCTTTGTTGTAATTCTCGTCTTGAATAATTTCTAACTCGTTAATGTATTGCCAGTCTAATAATAATCGCTTAAACCCGATACTTTAGGCATATCAAGTTGTAAAAACATATCAAATGTATATGTTGTATTTAAAAGAAGTTACATATATTAAGGTCATCAATAAATAAATTTTTGGGACAATGAATCCGAAACATGATAGTGTAAATGTTAAAATGTACCAAAATTAAAAATACTTTATTGATGACCTAATGCAAAACAACCGTGCTCAAAGTTATTATATTGTATGTTTAATTGAGATGAAACATTTTTGTAGTTTCTTTTTAATTGATCTGCTTCATTTTAATAACTTGATAAAAGTTTTTAATATTTAAAAATTAATACGTTTACAGATATTGTTAATTATATAATTTCACTGTTAGCGATTGAAATAAACAGAATTATTTCATAATTAATTTTTTTATTAAGCAACATTTGTTCTAATAATTCATTTGCAACACATTGCATATTTTAATAGTAACTATTGTTTTTGATAACCAATCATAATATTAAAATCTGCAGGACGTCGAAAGCAATTCTCCAGAAAAATCACAGTTTGCTCATTTTTTATTTGAAATCGAGAGTTTTTCCATGGTAAAACGCCTCTTTCCTCCATTTTTGTAATATCCTTCATATTGCACGATATTGTCCTTTGTTGAAATGGTATAGAATTGTAAAACACTAATGCATATTGATTTTTTTGTGGATGATTATAAATTCTGATTGGCATTCTATGAACGATTATGCTCAATACTACGGCAACCAAAATAAACGACGAAAATGTTGCATATAACGTAACTTCCTCTTCAAAATTTTTAGGATTTCTTAACCACGTTTTTGGATCGGGGCCATTAATGACGGTTTGATAAATTACTAGCATTGCACCACTAATAAATATTAACGTCGAAGCTATCTGACAGCCTAGAAGATATTTTTTTAATCCGCTGTAATAAATTAGCTCCCAACTTTGAGGCACTTGGTCAAGAGCTTTTAATTCTTCGACCCTAATATGTTTGAAAATTTTATTCCAACTTGTCAATGTTCTTTTTGAAGTTAGATCTTTTAATTTTAGTAGCAAAATTCGTTGATTATTCGAATTGCACGAGAACGATCGTAACGAAAATTTGGGAAGCAAACCACCTCTTGACACGGCATATTTAAATATTGGTCGACACTGTAAAAACGACATCATTTTTGGAAACTTGTTCAACGTATATCCATATACCTAAAAGTTATAAACAATAAATCGAACGTTGACGGTAAGAAAGTAAGATTATTTTTTACGATTATAATAGTTATCTTACATAACCTTAAAACGTCAATTGTTGATATTTGATAATGCTGTGCAGCTGGCTTCAGATCACTTCAGATTCGAATTTGAGATTCGTCTATCATACCTTTGGAAAAAAATTAAAAGATAGGTATAATGCGATTTAATTTTTAATTGATTAAAATATAGTAACTTGTGAAATAATAATTATTAAATATTAAACAATTTTTTTATTTTACGAATATTAAAACTTTCGGGCTTGCAAATTAAATAATATTTAATTCGTTTTATTAACTTGTTTATTTAGAATTTTAAAATAAAAAAATTGAAAATAATCAAAAATCATACTGAAGTAATTAAAAAGGTTCTCGTGACCAAGAGCGAATACAAGGAACATCCTATTATTTGAAAAATATACCTTGTTTTAGATCGGAAAAAATGAATTTAATTTCCTCAAAAACCTCAAACCCTTTCGGTTTCATTTTCAGCACCTTTAATTTACTTTGTACGCCTGAAAATTAGTTTGGAAACGAGTAGTACATTACTTTCATTATTTAAAGTAAGTCATTTTGTCACTCAAATTAATGCCGAAAATTCAATTTTCACAACAGTAGCAGATAAAGTATAGACTTATTTTATGGTATTATTGTTGTACTGAAACTACGATTCACCATGTACTAAATGTACATGACAGTTGGTCGTGGATCAACGGATAAACAACGAATAAATTCGGCAAAATAACGTTAAACTTCAAATGTCAAATTTGAGACATTTAAATTTTAAATATTCAACGACTGATTTGTTAACTGTGTTCATCTTGTGTATATAATGTTCCTTAATCCACAAACGAAATCATCTTCAGTGGCATGCAAAACAAAAATTAATGTAAATAAAGAGAATTTAAAACCAAAAATTGAACAAGGTAAAGCAAAAGTGCAATCTAATCACGATAATGTGAAAGTAGAAGATAATAATTCAAAATCGAGTGAAAATAAACGGTTTGTTAAAAATTTAAATGCCAATATTAATGTTGTAAATAAACAGTTACTCGAGAACGACAAGTTTTCCACAAAAAAAGTAATTGTTGTACCAACGGATAAGAAGCAAAATGTTGTAGATCAAGGTAATTGTGGTGCTGCTAAACCGTTGTGTAAACAAACAAATTTAGCGACAACAAAACAAACCGAGTCCAAAGTAAAATGGACTTTGGCCGACTTTGATATCGGAAGACCTCTCGGAAAAGGAAAGTTTGGTAACGTCTTTTTGGCACGTGAGAAAAAGTCGAAATATATTGTAGCACTTAAGGTGCTCTTTAAAAGTGCCATAGAAAGTTCTAAAATTGAACATCAAGTTAGAAGGGAAGTTGAAATTCAAAGTCACCTTCGTCATCCCAACATTTTACGTTTATATGGTTATTTTCATGACGATTCCAGAGTATACTTAATTTTAGAATATGCTCCTCAAGGTATACTATTTTTATTATTTTTGTATCTTTATTTTCTTACTATTATAGTTCAGTCATTTTGCATGGAAATAACCAAGAAATTCAATTTTTTGTACTTAAACCTTTTAGTTTGGCACTGGAAAATTCAACTTGGAAGTTGTCTATATCAGGCTTGGACCAGGAGATGGCTAATTCTGTCAAACATGGTTTAAAAAATCTCAAGGTTGTGGGTTTAGCGTTTCCTATTCAGTGTATTCTATATAAATTATACTTAAAAAATAATAGGTACCTACCTATACTTACTGTTTGTAAATCTTGAACCGATACACGTCATAGATATAATTCCGATACTATATTACATTATGTGAAATAATTATGATTGTATAGTGATTTTTATAAGCTTGTTTATGTCAACATGTGTTTAGTTACTGTTGTAGTTGCATCATATTTTGACAACGTTGTTCCAATGTTGCTTCAAGATTTACAAACAGTATATTATTGAACAAAACCAACAAGATAAAATTCTACATAAGAGTAGTAAACAAGAAATATTGTTTTAGCTTCTAAAGTTTCTGAACTTCCATGAAACCCAGTTTTTTTTAATAATCGAAAAAAATCAGTTTTCAGTTTTCTAACTATGTGGACTATTTGTCCTACTTTTGTTTATTTTTTTTCTTTCAACTGAATGAAACTAGACTCAAATATTGGTCTTATTAAAGTTTAAATATTATAGGAAAGTCTATTGTCGAAAATCAAACCCTATATATTTTTTTAACCAAAATTTAGATCTGTTGGGCGGCTACCTACAGTGACCGACAAAATTATTCATACTCCAGTGTTTTAAATATTTAAGCGCTTCAATTTTTTTCCTTATTAAATTAATCGAATATATTTTCAGGCATTATATCGATGGAAATCTGACAGAACAGCGTAAGCGTCAAAGTTGACAAAATGAGTTTTTTACATATTCTTATAGTTTAGCCTAAGCTCCTTCAATTGGTGAAACCGTGCATTTGTAAAAAATTTACTTTTCATGTTATTTACATTACAAAGATCCGTAAGCGCCAAATTTCTATAATGCGCATATTATTTTACGCGTTTGATGTTACCAAATTTTCATTAACGTATATTCCACATTTAAATGCACATAAAAATTATTTGAACACTCGTTTTTATCAATGCGGTATTATAGTAGTTTACTTTATAATAAAAATAATTATTATTCATCAAAAAATTATAAATTTAAAACAGATTACGCTAGACAAAACCGCTTATCGATAGCTCTTTCGCATTACGAATAAATCAGTTTTTTGTGCCTCTTGTAAAATTTGTTAATTGTCGCTTTCGCTGTTCTGTCAGATTTCCATCGATATGTACCCACATGTAGCAACATTAAATGTAGAAAATTTCAAACAAATAAATTAATTTTTGGAAGAACTACATCACTTTTATTATATTATGTAGGTACATATGATTAACCAAAACACATCTGAAAAAATTATTCACACTTCCTTCTAATTTTAATATAATATATTATTGTTAATATAGGGAACATGCATATAGGGATATTGAATAAAAAAATTTAGTCAAAACAGTATTTTCCAATTCATCCAATATATTAAATATCAAATCAGCACAAATAACTTCTATTTATTGTATTTTGTTATAAATAATCAATTTTTAAATTCAATGATAATTTAAAATGAATCATATGACCATGAATGCAAGCGCCATTGATTTGACTTTTGACGTCACCCAGTACTATAATGCCCGCGTTCTTGATTACTCGTATCTCGTACTGTTAGAGTTGATACATAATGATTAATAGTCCAGGAAAAATAGACTTTCACATGGAAATAATTTGTAACAGGCTAAATTTTTGCATGCACCTTAGTATTATGGACCTGAACAATGTCTCAAAGTTCCCCATCGATATCCTTTCCGCTAGCTGTGTTACGCGAGGTCAAAGGTCGCCAAAAACAGTTTTTCGCAAATATCTCGAGAACGGCAACAGTTATTGAAAAAAATATAGATAGCTAATTTGTAGCTAAGCCGATTTTATATAAAAAGTTATTTGAAAGTTTTTTTGTAAGGACAATTGGTCACGAAATACGGCGTTTCAGAGAACCAAGAATGAAGAACACTTTACTCGGCGTGTGATCTTAGTGATCTTAGGATATAATGACGGAAAATGAATTATAATTCAATAGATACATGTATTTTTGTTTAATTTAAATGTGAATGCATTTATTACACATTTATTTACGTATAGGTACATTATTCAGTGATCGTGGTATTAACATTCTTCATCGGTATCGGAGACCAATTCTTTTGTCTTCAAAGTTTGGACGACGAAAGACGACGGATCGATGCTGTCATCATTCTCCACGTTATCGATATTAAATAATGATATTGTGTTCGAACAGGTTTGGCTATGACATTGGCTACAAACTATAGAGCAGTTCAATCCTGCTTTCCAACATCCACAATTGGAAACACAGATTTTCTTGCAATTTCAAAATGCTGTATCTAGAGCAGCTTGGAGCAGAGTTGTCATTGGCTCTAGGATATTATTTTGTAATGCCCAACCCCAGTCCTGAAGATTATTTTGCCTTTCCGAAATAGAGCAAAAGTCATATTATTTATTTATTTTATTTATTTATAATCAAAATCCTCTTTTTACCCGAAGGTGTCGAGGTTGTATTACATTTCATTTATTCATTATAAATTTCCGCCATTCGCTTCTGTTTTGAGAAATTCTTTTTGCTTGGTCCCAGGTAATTTCTTTAGCTTTCAAGATCTGTTGTATACCGTCATTCCATCCCTTTGTTGGTCTTCCTCTTCTTCGTTTTCCTATCGGTCTCGCTAGCCATGCCAACTTCACCGGCATGTCGTCGTTCAACCTATTGATATGGCCAAACCATCTTAGTTGCTGCCTTTCTATTTTTGTCTGGGTCGATTCTATGTTTAGTCTCTCTCTAATGTCGACATTTCTAATTCGATCCCATCTACTAACTCCTTCCACTCTTCTCAGGTACTTCATTTCGCTAGCTTGTATCTTGCTTTTTGTTCTATTATTTAGAAGCCATGTTTCGCAGCCGAAAGTTAGAATAGGTACGTAAATCGTTTTAAATATGGTCAATTTCGTTTGTTTTGATATTTCCTTTTTATTTATTATCACTTTTTGTAGTGCTTGGAATACCTTTGCAGTTGAACTGATTCTGTTATTAATGTCAGTTTCGTAGCTTCCAATACTGTCTATCATTGTACCAAGATATTTAAACTTTTTGACCTGCTCAACAAGTTCCTCTCCAATTGTAATAGTTGTTGTTACATCATTTTTACTCACTACCATAGCCTTTGTTTTATTAACATTTATTTTCATATTTCTAGCCTGGAGTTTTTCATTCCAAACGTTAATATTGTGTTGCAGGTCTATTTCGTTACTTCCAAAAATTACAAGATCGTCTGCAAATGCGCATTCTGAAATTTCCACAATTTTCATATTTCTGTACCCTATCTGTAGTTTTCTTGTATATATTTTAACATCTTTTATTATTTCATCCATTAGCACGTTGAACAGTAGAGGACTCAACACCCCTCCCTGTCTTAATCCTTCTATTGTGACAAATTCTTCTGATATTGTATTACCAGTTCTTACATAATTTCTTGTGTTCACGTATATGCTCTTTATTGCTCTTAGTAGCTCGTCATCGGCTCTTCTCTCTCTTAATATGCTCCAAATTATTTCACGTGGTACTCGATCGAATGCTTTTTCCAAATCTATGAAGCACATATAAATCGCTCTATTATGCATTAATTCTTTTTCTGCAATTTGTCTAATAGTAAATATGTGATCGTTAGTGCTGTGGCCTCTTCTAAAACCGCTTTGCGCTTCGTCTAGTGTTGGCTCTATAAGCGATCTTAAGCGTACTTCCAAAATAGTTTCATACAGCTTAGCTGTTGTACACAATAGTGAGATGCCTCGATAGTTTGCGCATATTCTGTTATCTCCTTTCTTGAATATCGGTAGGATAACCGCGACTTCCCAATCTTTTGGTATTCTACCTTGTCGCCATGCTAGATTGAAAATTTTGTGTAGTTCCAACAGACCTTTATTCCCCATATTTTTTAACATTTCCGGTTTAATACCGTCATGTCCAGCTGACTTTCCCGTTTTCAATCTTCCAATTGCATTCCTTAGTTCATCTACAGTGATTTCGTTGATTTTACTTTCTGACTCCACTTCATTATGTATGTCCATGTTTCTTTCACCTGCCTCTAATAGATCGGCAAAATATTCCTTCCACCTTCTCATTATGCTCACTTCGTCGCTTAATACTAAACCATCCTTGTCCTTTATATGTTTTAGTGGGCTTTCTTTATTTTGTCTCAAATTTTTCATTATTTTGTAAAACATTTTCTGGTTTTGGGTTTTGTCTCTTTCCATTTTTCTGCCAAATTCTTCCCACGAGAGCTTTTTACTATTACTTACTAATTCCTTAGTTTTTATTCTCTGCTCCTTATATTCCTGGTAGGATTCTTCAGTTTTTTGTATTAAAAATGTCTTCCATTTCACTTTTTTCTTTTTCACTTCTTCTTTTACCTCTTGGTTCCACCATGGCGTTTGCTTTTTGTTTTTTGTAACCTTTGTTGTGCCACATATTATTTTTGCTGCTTTCAGAATTGCCTCCTTAAATACCTCCCAATTACCTTCAATGTCGTCATCTTCTTTTCTGTAATTGGCACTCAATAATTCCTCCACCTTTTCTTGATAAGTCAATGCTACCGCATTCTCTTTTAATTTATATGATCTAATTACTTCCCTGTATCTTACTTTTGTATTGTTGTCGTATCTTATTCGCTCCCGGTTGTCGTATTTGATTTTTCCTACTAGCAATAAATGATCACTGCCAATTTCGTGACCTCTACACACTCTTATATCTTTCACCCGGCTTTTGTTACTTTTTTCTAGAAGAATGTAATCTATTATTGATTTTTCGTTTCTACTTCGTTCAGTGCGTGTATACTTGTGAATTTCTTTATGCTTGAACCATGAATTGCCTATAATTAAATTGTTTATTAAGCAGAAATCAATCATTCGATCCCCGTTTTTGTTTCTCGTTTTTTCACCAAATCTTCCCATGACCTGTTCGTAACCCAAATTTTCATCTCCAATTCTCGCATTGAAATCTCCCGCAATATACACTTGTCCTGTTGCGTTTTCTAACGTAATTTGCAGTTCTTCCCAAAAACGATCCTTCTCCACTACTGTTGCATCTTCATTTGGTCCATACACGCCGATTATTGTTGTAGTTCGCTGCAAGTGCATTGTTACTGTGATTATTCTCTCTGATATACAAGACCAACTTTTAATATAGTTTTTGAATTTCTTACTTATCAAACATCCCACCCCACCTGCCGCTCGTTCATGTATTGGTACTCCGCTATATATCAGAATCAAATCTTCATCGATCTCAACTATTCCCTCCCCTTTCTTTTTAGTTTCCGTTATTAATAGTATTTCCAGTCCACAGCTCAAGAATTCTTCTGCTAATTCATGTTCTTTACCATTTAACCCTCTAACATTCCAAGTTCCTATTTTCCAACTGCAAGTTCCGTAATCATTTAACCTTTCTCTCGCCAATGTCGTCAACCCATTGTTTCGACCATTTTGCTGTGCTAGTTTTTTGCTGTGTTGGTATCTCTTAGGCATTTCACAATTTTTTCTGATTGTTGATCCCAATCCCAACGTTCCCGATTTATAAATATTTTTTTGTAGCCCACATTTACAGTATTACCCTTCTCTCTCTCTGCCTTTGCAATATTTCTTAAGCCAGACTGTATTTTTCTTTCTTCCGGTGATAGGTCATCTTCAATGTATTTACTTGTACCTCTTAGTTTGTTTTTATTTTTCATAACCTCTCTCTTCTCCTGCCATGAGTTCATTTTGGCCAATACAAATGGCTTGGCAACTCTTGGTTTAATCATTTCTACCTCCTTTACTGCTGTGTCAACCCCAAGTTCTTGTTTTAAGAACTGTTCTACGTCCCGCTTCAGTGCCTGTTCATTCATAGGAATTCCTTTTATAACTATGTTATTTTTCCTTTCTTTTCCCTCTAGATGTTGAATTCTAATTTCGAGGGTCCCAATTCGTGTCTTGAGATTATTATTTTCTTCTTTCAAATTATTGATTTCCTGTTCATAAATCTTTTGTCCCGCTTTTATATCACGCACATCCTCCATAAGCTGTTTCATCATACGAGTCAGCTCTTCCATATCGCTTGTTACTCCAATTCTTTGTGTACGAGGTGATCTTGCTGTCTTTTTACTTCTGTTGAATATGGCGTAATCTGCCACTCGCTTTCTTCTAACTTCGTCGGTGTTTGATTCGTCGCTATCACAACCCGACCCCTTGAACATACCGGTGAAGACTTCTACCCGGGTCAACCCCTCTGAAGCGGAAGCCTCACTTAAATTTCTAGTTGTTTCACAATATTTATTACCAAGGAATTCGTTCACTGTATTTGGTTTAACACCTAAACGTATACCACCAACGTTGCACCAAATTGTCTTATCCTTATCTACCTTCACAGTTGCAGCTGCAATGCTATCTTACACTTTACTGTATATTACTGATTGTTATCCACTACTGCTTCTTCTAACACACTATTTCCACTGACTATTTCCACCAAAATTGCTTTGAACACCTGTAAAATCCACTGTTTTACTACTCGTGTGATACAGACGCATGTATACGTTACTGCTATCGCCACCAAAGATAAAAGTCATATTACAGCCTGTAATTGCGTGGAAAAATAAAATATGCGATGACATTTTGGATATGAAGCTAAACTTCGAGAACAATACATTTTTGATTCCACTTTTGCTTTACCAGGCTTCTGAAAATACAATATTTTGTCCTGAGGAGCTCGCGCAATCAATATGACCATCAAGTCCACATCCTCACCAACCATAATGTTAGTACTCGTATGTGACTCTTACATTGCTGTTTCGATGATCAGAACATCAGCATCATGTTTTACCTGCTGCGCAATGATATGTTAGCTGCGTAAAATATTTGAGTCAACATGTAAATGAAACTACTTTTGTTGCAAAAAAACTTTTAAATAACTTTTTATAGCAAATTTCCTCAGCTACAAATTAGTTCTTATTGATTTTTTCACTAATTATCGCCGTTTTCGAGATATATGCAAAAAACTGTTTTTGACGACCTTTGACCTCGCGTAACACAGCTAGCGGAAATAATATCGATGGGGAACTTTGAGACAATGTTCAGGGCTATAATACTAAGGTGCATGCAAAAATTTAGCCTGTTACAAATTATTTTCAACTCAACCCATTTTTTTGTCTATTTTTCCTGGACTATAATATCAACGTTTTTAAATAATATTCCATTATTTTTGATTGTTTTATTAGTTTATTTGAGTGTTTGTTATTCGATCATGACTGAAAGTGGTTTTCTGCAAGCTCGGTGTGATAATTTGCCCAAAATAGACGTGTTTACGCAGTGACGACGCCAGCATTATAGGCCAGTCAGTCAGGAAATTCAATTCACAATTATTCCAAAAGTTTTGAAACTTTAATATAAGGTCGGGAAAGGTATAAAATCAAAATATAAAAATTTGCAACCTTTTCCGAAGTCCGGAACATTGTTAAAACTGCAAAAAAATTGAAATTTGTTGTATGGTCGTGAAAAAAATTCGAAAAGTTTTGCAAACTTGGAGTAGTGTTAAACATATTATTTTATGTCACGTATCAAATTTGCAACCAATTTAAGAGAACGGAACATATTTTTTTAATAAAAATTTGTTTTTTCTAATAAACTGAACAAAAAAATTCCAAAAGTTCTGCACACTTGACAGATACATCGGAAAAATATACCAAACAGTTGTGTTGATTTGCAACCTTTTACATTGACCGGAACATGTTTATTTATAATTTTTTTAATTCGTGGTCGTTTTTTCGAGCGAAGTGGTCTCGGAATAATTACAAAAGTTTTGAATTTTTGTTTCAAACTTTGAGAACATCTATTTTGATACACTTACAAATTTGCAACCTCGTACACGATCCGGAACCTTATGCAATTTGCAAAATTCAAATTTTTTTATTTTTTCAAATTTTTATTAAAAAAATATGTTCCGTTCTCTTAAATTGGTTGCAAATTTGATACGTGACATAAAATAATATATTTAACACTACTCCAAGTTTGCAAAACTTTTCGAATTTTTTTCGCGAACATACAAAACATTTCAATTTTTTTGCAGTTTTAACAATGTTCCGGACTTCGGAAAGAGTTGCAAAATTAGATTTATTGCTTTCTCGATGTGCTATTCACTTGTGCGAAGTTTGAAGACTTTTGGAATTATTGTTAAATTTTGGATTTTTAATGTCTATAATGACTGGCCTTAACAGGTTGGTACGGGGGCGGAGTATAAATAATCTTTTAAAAATGCTGATTAAACGCTACTCAAATTTAGTTTGCTAAACGGAATGGGAATCGCAAGTCCAATATCATTAGGGGGCGTCCATTAATTACGTGAGGTCAAATTGAGGGGGGGGGGGTCTGGCAAAATCTCACCAAATCTCACCAAGGGGGAGGGGAGGGGATCAACGAAAATCCCACGTCAACTTTTTAATTCAGAGAACATACATTAATTATTATAACATATAACATTTTATATTACAAATTCAATCCCGGTCATAGGCAATATTATTAAATATAAAATTAATATATATTTAACTATTTGAAAATTATATAGTAAATCTCACCGGAGGGGGGGGGGAGGGGGTCCCACAAAATCTCACTAAATCTCACCAAAGGTGAGAGGGGTCTAAATTTACGACAAAACACCTCACGTAATTAATGGACGTCCCCTTAGCAGTCGTGTTCTCATGTTGCAAAACTGATTTTGCAGTTTTCAGTTTTAATGAGCGGGATACTCCATACCACATTGTAACCTAATAAATAATATGCAATAGTAGCCAGTGAATCTTGACGATTCTGTTAATTTTTTTAAATATAAAGAATTGATTTTCCAATTTAAAAAATTTAATTTATTATCGTGAACGCTTGAAAATTCTCTAACTTGTTTAGTGAATTCTTACCGGGGCGAACGCTTTTTCAACCGGGGCGATCGCCCCGTCTGCCACCCCCGTAGCGTCGTCACTGTGTTTACGACGAGTGATTTTTTTTGTAAACATTTCTGATTGTTGCCTATCTATACTAATCTCTTATCTATGGAGCAAGCTATGAATGTCCAATCGCGCCGTGTGACGTCACGAATATCATTTTTAAATATTTTTTTAATTGTTATCAAAACGAAAATAAATACATTAAATAGTATATTAATCAATATATTTAGGTATTTTGGATCCAACTACGATATAAAAAAAATTATGCATCTTCCCTATTCACCTAAAATTAATATTGATTTACACTAACCCTAGCCTTATAATAACAACTTTTAAATAATTTTTCACGCGATTTACCAAATTTGAAATTACTTCTGAACCAATGGAATTTCTTACTTCCATAATTTTTCTGAGTTATGGCCAAAAGTTCGCATTTTCAACTTTTCGTTAAATGCCGATAGATCGGTTGTTTGTAAAGTCATAAAAAATACATCATCTTCAGACACTTTTTTGGGGGAATAAATTGGGGTAAAGGGATTTTAAATATCTTCATTTGTTTCCGAGTTATAAAGTTGTGTTTTTTTAAATGTTGGCCCCTCTATTTTGGAATTTGAAATTTTGTTTTGCGTAATTTTAAAAAGTGCTGGCGAATGCTGTAATTTATTTTGAAGTGCTGCATTCGTTAATTTTTTATTAACAAAATGCTATTTTTGGACTGAGAGAGGTCAACTTGACGCACCCCCTCCACCGTGCAGCAAAAGATAAACGTTTGTCTTGCTTGCAAATGAGATTCGGTAGGTATAATTCAATTTAACCTTTTAAGAACGGGGAATATTTCGTTGAAATTGACCTCTTTTTTTTTACATAAAGTTTGTAGATAAAACCAATCAAGTTCTCACATAGAGCGGCCACCAAACTGTTGGTCGATATATCGACCAGTCCCGTCCTTAACGGAAAGTACAGGGTGGTTCAAATTCGAATGTTCTTATGGGGAATTCGGTAACTATAAGAGATATGGAAAAATGGATGGCGCATCTTCGATCTCTTTTTTAGGGAAAAGCTTAATGGTGAAAACCGGAATCCGATACTTTTTTTCGTTTTCGAGTTATAGCCAAAAGTTCGCTTTTTCGACTTTTCGTTAAATGCCGATATCTCGGTTGTTTGTAAAGTTATCGAAAAAAATTTTACACCTTTTCATACATCTTTTTGAGGAAAATAAATTGGGATAAAGGGATTTTAAATATCTCCATTTGTTTTCGAGTTATAATATAAAGTTGTGTTTTTTTAAATGGAAACCTTAGTAGGCTATGCCATATTTATATATAGTTTTTATCCTCTTTTCAATTATATATAACATGTGGGGTCTATTGTTTCAGTTTCATCCCGTTATATTAAAAAATGTTAAATAAAAACAAAGGATATGAAAATTAAACGTTGGCTTTGTCAAAACAAAACAAAACTTCATTAGTGAGATCTAAAACAATTGTCTCCAATTGTTTTTAATAGGTTTTTTTAGTACCTACTCTTATTATTTACTTTTTATTTTATAATTATTATAATTAAAAATTGTAATATACAAGAAGCTGAAGAAAATGCTAGGAGCTGTAGATGCAAATCCTTCTATTTCAAGCCGTCAAATGGACAATTTGCATTAAATTTAAATTAACTTCAAAATATCATTTATTGATAGTTCAATATATCTATAATAAGAATATTTGAGTATTTTTGTAAAATTTGGTGTTGTTAGCCCGCAAAAAATTAATTAAATATTGTAATTTATTTGAAAAAATCATGTGATCAAAAACAGAATATGACGTGTTAGTGCAGTAAACGTCATGGCACGTCATAAATGTATACCAATACATTTGTAACCTCGAATGCGTGTTTATTATATAGTTGTCGGTGACGTATTAGTCCGCTAGACGTCATTTATGGCTACCATTTTTATTTTGAGGTTTTCGCGCGACAAAAATACATTTAAATTTAAATAATTTTTCCTGGCTTTATTTGTGAACCGAATTTAAAAAAATTAATACAGATGACATATATTGTTACATAGAATAATTATATGCTAAAACTAAAAATCATGCAAATTGTCCATTGAAGCTGAATCGGGAATTTCCAATAAATTTCACCTTGTGAAATAAAAGGTAAATAATAGAGGAGGTGCTAAAAAACCTATCAAAAACAATTGGAGACAATTGTTTTAGATGTCAATAATGATTTTGTGTTTTGTTTTCACAAAGCCACCGTTTAATTTTTCTATCTTTTATTTTTATTTAACAGTTTTTAATACAACGGGATGAAAATGAAAGAATAGACCCCACATGTTGTATATAATGAAAAAGAGCATAAAAAACTCTAATTAAATATCGTCACCCTAATTATCAAACCTCGTAACTCCAAATTCATAAGTTTTAGGTTAGAGAACATGGAATTACGAGTTTCAATTGGAGCGCTAGGCGGAATGGCGTTACGAGGTTTTCTATTCTTTTACTTATATAAAAACAAAATTATGTGCAGCTGCAAGGTTTTCCCTGTTTATAGAGTATTTTTTCCTCTAACAGACGGCATCAAAATCTCATTTTTGATCAAAAATGGAGTTACGAGGTTTGATAATTAGGGTGACGATATGTCATAGCCATAACTATGGTTTCCATTTAAAAAAACACAACTGTATATTATAACTCGGAAACAAATGAAGATATGTAAAATCCTTCTGGCCCAATTTATTCTCCTTAAAAAAATGTCTAAAAAAGGTGTAAATATTTTTTCTATAATTTTACAAACAACCAAGATATCGGCATTTAACGAAAAGTCGAAAAAGCGAACTTTTGGCCATAACTCGAAAACGAAAAAAATATCGGATTCCGGTTTTCTCAAAAAAAGAGATCGAGGATGCGCCATCCATTTTTCCATAACTCTTATAGTTACCGAATTCCCCATAAGAACATTCGAATTTGAACCACCCTGTACAATGTTAAAAATTAAATTTTGCGATTTGAGTTTTTCTCCTATCTTATTTCGATGACCGGACGTTTCGCTACTGGACATTTCGCACCCGGACATTTCGCACCCGGGCATTTCGTACCAGGACATTTCGCTACCAGGACATTTTGCTATAGGGACATTTTGCTACTAGGACATTTCGCTCCCGGACATTTCGCTACCGGGGACATTTCGCTACCAGTTTTAGCATATAATTCCTTATTTTATTTTATTTCCTTAATTTACACTACAGGGGTTGTGAAAACCGTCCAAGCCGCCCGTAGGGCGTGCAGAGACATTACTCATCTCGGATTCCAGCCTTCGAATTTCATCATTTTTCGAGGTTCGTGCCCTCCGGGGGATGTTTTTAATGAGTTTAGCGCCTGTCAAAACGGCTCGGAGCGCTCAAAGCGAGGCGGATCCGAGCGAGAGTTGGCCGAGAGTTGACAAGCGCAACCACGGCAAATCTCGGATCCATTACCTTTCGAATTTGTTTATTTTCGAAAAACTACTGGATATTCCGCAAATTTTTTATTTACATTTACTATATGGACCATTACCTACCAGCCAGTGCAAAAATTTTGGCGAAATTCGGAAGCGTAGAACTTGGACCGGCCCCTTAAGTTTTAATTAATTATGATATTATATAGTATTAATAATTAGTAACCAAATGCTACTGAATACGGATCTGACACCTGTTGATTTTGATATCACCTTTAGCACATTTTTTTAGAATTATTTAAAATATTTAAAATATCTCTGATAATGAATAATATTCTAAAAGTAGTAGCGAAGTGTCCCCGGTAGCGAAATGTCCGGGAGCGAAATGTCCTAGTAGCAAAATGTCCCGGTAGTGAAATGTCCCGGTAGCGAAATGTCCGGGTGCGAGATGCCCAGTAGCGAAGTGTCCTAGAATCCTTATTTCATGCCCAAATTAAAAAAAATTGTAAAAAGATCTTGGAGCCATAGGTGCCCTTGAAAATATCATTTCAAGAATTTTATTTAAATTTAATTGTCGTAGTTTTTTCGGCCTCAAAATTGGTATACCAACGTTTTTGGATGCGTGGAGTATGGAAAAATAGTTATTTATGTTACTAGTGACGAAAAGTTGAATATCTGTAAACATGCTGGTAGAAACTGAAGATAATTTCAATTTTCTCTCTTATAGATTCACTTTGTAGATAATTTCTGCATCTCTTATCGAGATGACCTTTTTGTTTAGCTTTTCCACAAAAACTTATGGAAATGTGGCTTTTCAAACAAATGGTGACTTCTAACATATGAATTTGGTGCCCCTTTGTATTGCCGCCTTGGGCACATGCACCAGCTTACTTCCCCTAGATCAGAGGCTGTATCAAATTACGTAGAAAAACATTAAATATTTTGCGTCTTACGGGTGGTCGATATTTCGACCAGTCCCGTCCTTAAAAGGTTAATAAAAACAGTAAATCTATCATTTATACATAATTAACATAAGTCCTGTACTATAAAATTTATTAAATATTTTAATAATAAAAATTTAATTTTGGAAGAAGAAAAAACGAACATTATCTACATTTTATCAAATATATTTTTACATTATTCGAGATTGACTTTTTTTTTTCGCTAGCTTTTGGACTAATAGTTGCAGTTCTTATCTATACCTATAATCTATAATACAACTACTATACTAGTAGTATTTGTATTGTATAAAGTAAACCGGAATTGAGATTTAGAATATAGAAACCTTGTTAGTCTACCAGACACTGATCGTCAGTATCGGTGGTTTCATCAGTGGAAGACGTTTTAAAACAAGAAGTGAAGAGCTAAAAAAAGATTTAATTGTTGTAACCCCCCCAAAATATTAGAACTAGTTGCGCTTATGCGAGGTGGTGGAATTATTTTTTTCTTCTCAAAGAGCTTT
This sequence comes from Cantharis lateralis, assembly GCA_963170105.1. Classification (NCBI taxonomy): domain Eukaryota; kingdom Metazoa; phylum Arthropoda; class Insecta; order Coleoptera; family Cantharidae; genus Cantharis; species Cantharis lateralis. Next base: position 52,979,327 of record OY720624.1, on the reverse strand, counting down.
CTTTATTGTTTATTTGTTAGGCTGGGGTTTCGGTTTCTTAAAATTTTCAATTTTACTTTACCGTAATTTTTCTACAATTTTTGTATTTCAAAATTTATTATTTCAAATAAAATTTCTTTTTACCTTTGAATAAACTATCACTTGAATTCCTATACCAAAGAAAAACAGATATCTCTGTCCATACTTTGAAAATTTCAAGTAAACTTGTAAAGATTTGTGACTGAGCATCTGAGATTCACTTTCATATTTCTTCCGGGTACCTTTAAAGCAGGCCCGTAGCCAGGATTTTACTTTGGGGGGGAGGGGGAGTACTTGTAAAAAGCAAAATTTTCGAAGGCTTCCCTTCTGAGAATTTTTAATGTTGTAAACAAAGTGGTGGTGTTGGGCGAAGCCCTCACGAGCGCCGCAGGCGGGAAAATTTGAGTTTTCAAAGTCAACAGGGTTTAAAAGTTAGAAATTTTTGAAGGTATAGGCTATGTGCAAGTGATTTGAATTTTTAAAAATTCGACGCCAGCGATTACGGTGGGGAAATGTGGAACTTTTCATGGTACAGATTATTACAGTTTGTATGTGTTGCTGTATTATTAAATACCAATAACATTTAAATAGCACAATTTAAATCAATTTTGCAGTCTGTTTTAGTTGAAATTAATGAGTTGGTGTTTCTATTAAATAAATAAGTACATCAAGACGAAATAGATAAGTTGATTTTATTAGATCTACGAATGCTTGAATGACAATTCGCGTAATTTTTACTTACTTTTCAAAGTTTTGTACATTAGTTTGTTAATTTGTTTTAATATACACATCAAAAGGACGCGAAGAAGTTCAGGAAATACTACTTGTTTTTTCCTCGTTTTTCTTCATACCTTTCAACTAATTTTAAATTTATTTGTATTGGTATTTTTTGAAATTAATACCATGAAAAGTTCCGGCGCGCCCAACCAGTGGGCGCTAGTTGTGAACTTGCACATAGTCTATTATTGTAATACAAATAATGTAGCTACAAAATTCCAATGAAAATTTTACCAAATAAATGCTTTCAATGGCTACGACATAGGAATTAAGTAAGACTTAACTCATAATTTTAATAATAATTTCACGTAAATCGGGCCCGGGGCGGTGCCCCCCTATTTAGTTCGCCACTGATCCCTATGAATATTCATGAGCGCTAGACCGTTTAGCCTTTCCTTACTTGTAGAATTTCTCTAATAAGTTTTTATTCGATTTAATTTGGAAAAACTTCTCTCGGCAGTTGCTGTTGTCACTGGTAATATTAATCTTAACAGCTGAACAGCTATTATGTTTACGGTTCATGGTTTTTGAATTAAATTAATTCCATGCCTTTCACGTAAAAATGGATAAGGTAAACAACAATAAAGTACGGCAAATATATTAGGAAAAAAGAACTTTTTCCAACTTTAAAATAAAATACCTATTTTATTTTCGAAATTCAAAATTTTCGGTGCGCCCCCTTGGCTACGGGCCTGCTTTAAAGACTTATAATTCAAAAACTGGACAGGCTACTTTTTTGCTTATGAGGCTAGAACAACATTTTTAAAATTATATTTTGATTTATTTTGAATATATGATGCATATGATATAACAAATCCACAACTTGCTGCATTTTGGAACTTCTTTTGACAAATTAGTTCCAGTTCCGATTGGATCCTGATGTAAAAACTTTATAACTTTTACATATGCTAAAAATTTTATAAACCGTTTTGAACCAAATAAATATTCTAATTTTCAGGCACTTGCTACAAGGAATTGAATGCATCAGAAGAGAAGTGTTTTCCTGAAAAACGTGCGGCTCAATACATTGCACAACTTGCAGATGCTTTAAAATATTGCCATTTAAAGAAAGTGATACATAGAGATATAAAACCTGAAAATTTGCTCATTGGAGGAAACGGAGAAGTTAAAATTGCCGATTTTGGATGGTCTGTTCATGCACCATCATCACGTCGTTCTACTCTTTGTGGAACTCTCGATTATCTTTCACCTGAAATGGTCAACGGTCAAACCCATGATGAAAAAGTAGATCTTTGGAGTATTGGAGTTCTTTGCTACGAATTTTTAGTTGGTAAACCGCCGTTTGAATCGACTAGCTATGATGAAACTTACAAAAAAATTAGTAAGGCGATAATCACATTTCCTGCTCAAGTACCAGAAGGTGCTAGGGATCTCATTAAAAGATTGCTGGTAGTTAATCCAAATAATCGTTTAAATTTAGATGGAATATTAAATCATCCATGGATTGTTAGTTTAAAAGACTAATTTAATTTTTAAGTTAATTTAATTTACATTTGATTTCTGTACATGTTTGCTTTTATATTAATATACCTAAAATAATTGTTCAATTCAACTTATTCACTAATATTATTTATAAATAGATGCTCTTTGAATTGATGTCAGTAGATCAAGATAATCAATTTTTGGTCCAACTTTTAATTTAATTTATTAAAATCATATTCTTCATAACATATTTAAATAAACTGATATAAATTGGCTTGAAGATAATTATTTGAAGACTGTATATATTTTTAAATTAATAAATTATAATGCGAATGAACTTTTAGTTATTTAGAATTACATAATATAGGGTCTTCTCTTGACCGAAGTATACACCTTGGCACCTCATGTGCCTTACAAATGAATAAATATGCGTTTTTTTTGCAGATTATGGCGCGAAATTACGCAAGAAAGTCCAATAGGCAATCATGGGATTGATTAGGCTAAAGGCAATAGAAGCTGTTAATAAGGGTGAAATGGGGTGGCTCAAGGCATCAAAACTTTACAATACACCTCCAGCCACCCTAAGAAGGCATGCTTTACAAAAAGGCGAAAAACGACTGGGCAGGTTTAAACCGACATTACTCATAGAAATAGAAAGACAGTTGGTTGAACATTTAAAATTGCTAGAGTCGAGGTTTTTTTGGACTAACAAGACGGGACGTTTTAGAGTTAGCCTATAGTTTAGCAGTCAAAAATGGGTTTGAACATTCTTTTAATAACCAGAAAAAGTCCGCTGGAAAGGACTGGTTAAGAGAATTTCGCAGAAGAAATCCAGATATAACACTGCGTAAACCCTAAGCCACATCTGCAACAAGAGCGCAGGCATTTAATAGACCTCAAGTGGCTCAGTTTTTTAAGCTGCTAGAGGATACCTTGCAAAAGGAAAAGATTGATCCCATGAAGATATATAATGCAGATGAATCTGCGGTACTTACCGTACAGCGCCCGCAGAAAGTGCTTGCTACAACCGGTAGGAAACAAATAGGTGCAATTACCAGCGCCGAAAGAGGTTTGCACGTCACGGTTGTTTGTTGCATATGTACCAACTGGAGCTATATTCCACCTGCGTTAATTTTCTCACGAAAAAATATGAAAAATGAGTTAACTGACCATACACCTGCAGGAACTTTATGCATTCCCCAGGAGTCTGGCTGGATCACTGGTCAAGTATTTTTACAATGGTTGCAGCATTTTCAAAAATATGCCAATGCATCTCGCACCGAAAAGGTTTTGTTAATCATGGATGGACATTCAAGCCACAAATATCTTGATGCTTTTGTAAAGCCCAAAGAAAATGGCATTGTGCTTTTATGTTTGCCACCTCACTGTACACATCGCATGCAACCTCTTGATGTTGCATTCTTCGGTCCACTCAAAACCTATTATGACCAAGGAATATCCAAATGATTCAAAACTCATCTTGGTCGAGTTGTGACACAGTTTCAAATTGGTGGTCTGTTAAATGAAGCCTATGGAAAAGCAGCTGGGGTAACCTGAGGTTCGTAAGATTTTTGGAAACCGGTACCGTTTTCGCTGCCACCACGTCTATTTGTTGAGAACGGGGATAGACGAACCCGTTTGTTGGTTTTATGGTAGCGTCGACCTTTGGGAAACGCAGGAGAGATAATCAAATACCTTTCGACACCAAAATCAAACAAGGTTAAAAAATTTAGTTTAGATTTATTGAATAAAAAGTCACAAATTGTAAAAAGAAAATAATGAGAAATATATATTTAGACACAAAGACAATATATAAGTTAATAACAATAACCCAACTAAAGTTCTATAAGACGATTGCAGTGCCAACGGTTACATACGGAAGTGAAGTATGGACCACAACAAAAAAACAAGAAAGCCGGATCCAATCACAGGAAATGAAATTTCTCAGAAGAGTGAAGGGTTGCAGCAGAATGGATAGGCTGAGAAATGAAGACATAAGAAATGAACTGGATGTATATGATCTAAATCAAAAGATAAAAGACTACAGAAGAAGTTGGAAAGAACATGTCGACTGAATGAATAATGATAGATTACCAGTAAAGGTTATGCATTATAAATGTTTAGGAAAGAGAAATATAGGTCGTCCAAGAAAGCGTTGGGTTCCGTAACAGGCAAAGTTGCCTAATACTTGTAGCGAAGAAGAAGAATAACAATAACAAAAACAGGGGAAATAAAAATTGTTATAATTCGTACACAAAGAAAAGAATCTCTTACTAACCTGGGTTTTTGCAGAATTCGGGTATTGTTAAATGTCACGTCACTTTAAAATTGAATTTAAGCCCCGTTTCACAGTAACACGCGCTACGTGCTACGCGCTACGCGGCGCGTGTTGATAGGCATTGTACCTTATGGTAGCTTTCACACAAGCGCGCGTTGAAAACGCGCTACGCGCGCGTGCTATGTGTGAAAGCTACCATAAGGTACAATGCCTATCAACACGCGCCGCGTAGCGCGTAGCACGTAGCGCGTGTTACTGTGAAACGGGGCTAAGTAGTAATAAAATATGAAAAGAAATGAAATCAAAGTTTTGACTATTCGTGACGTTATCGTCTCAAAAGAAAAGAATGAACTCGCTTCATGTCGAAAATCTTGTGGCCTATTTATATTAATTTTACATCATTGTTATTTAGCTTTTGGTGGAGTTTGTCCACTTGGGCAAACTGTGATGATTGGGCTGTGATTGGTACTCGAATCCTGTCATTTGCCTGCAAGAGATTCTCATAAATTAGATTAGTTTAAACAAATTATCTTCATTTTAAGGGGTGTCCTCTCGATTTTGAAATCAATATTAACGAGTTGGTTTAAATCTTCCTTAGGTACATTATTTTAGGCGATAAGAAGAATTAGTTTATCATAATTTATACTTCTTTCGTCAAGTAAAGTTTTACAGTATCTTGGGCTCTTAAAGTGATAACCCACTTGAATATATTTCTTAAGTAGTGATAACAATTTATCAATTATAATTTCGTGTGACCAAAATGCAAGATTACATTCTTGAGTTTGTAAATTAGTTAAAAATAATAAATTGAAATTCCGCGTTTGAATAATAAGTAATAGCCAACAACTAACGAATGCAAATTTTGTATCTTATTCAAAAAGGAATGTTGCACTTTGTCATACAAGAAAAAAGGAAATTAAAAACTAACAATTAAAAAAAGGGGGCGGGTTCGAGGTTTACCACACAGCTACTGTCCAGAGTGCTACTCATGGATTTGCTAAAACTAGTATCTACCCAATAAACCCCGATGTGTTTCCCGACTATATGTTTCAAGCAGTTGAAACTACAAACATTGCAGTTGATAATAGTATCAAACCAGCTGTAAACGTTCATATTGATAATAATGCACAACCTGGACCTTCCTCTTCTAACATAAATAAATAAATAAACGGGTACTATCCATTCCTTTAGGAATATGCCTACTCCGTCAAGGAGTCTTAACGATTCATTCTTCGGGGTCAATCAATTCCCATTTTCTTCTCTTCGACTTCTAAAGTTTCGTATGTGTTTTGGCTTCATTTACTATGTTCCTCCAAAACATTCTGTTTTGACACTTTTCCCTCCAATTCGTCACGTCCATTTCTTTAAGGTCGTTCATCACTTCATCTAGCCATCTGTCTCTTGTCCTACCCCTCCTTCTCGTCTCACTAGGTCTCCAATTCATGATTTGCCTCGAGTCGTTGCCTGGTTTTTTCCTTGTTACATGACCCAGCCATCTGATTCTCTGCGCTTTTATAAATTTCACGATGTCTTCGTTTCCCAAAGTCTCAGTTAATTCAGCATTTGTTCTCACTCGGTACTCATTCTCACCTGTCTTTCGTAGACCTGTGATCGCTCTTAATATCTTTCTCTCAAATCTTCCTCTTTCTTAGTCAAATTTAGTACTTCTGCAGTACAGGTGACTACTGTTCTTACAAAGGTCTTGTATATTCTGATTTTCGTTCTTGTAGATATTGTCACACTCAAAAAATAAATGTTACATTTTGATAAAAATATTTTATAATCATAAATCAAGAATGTAAAGCTCAGGTTAAATTGTAATAACGATTGTAAGGAAGTATAGAATTTCCAAATTTGGTACATTCCATAAGGGCAGTGACCAGTGACATATCCGCTACCGACACAAGTCGTGTCAATTTGATAAGAATGTGATGACCCCAAACGATCGATATCAGAAAATGTCGATCAACGGGGTCGATCAAGGTAAGGGTAGGGATGTGGAAAGATTGATCAAAATAATTGAAAGAATAATTAATCAGTCTCTCGAGGAGTCTCGCGAGTGAACCACTTTGGAACACCACGGAACAGCCCTCAGCTCCCAAGATGGTCAATTTTTCCATCCCTAAAGCCTCAATTACACGAGGATAGTGACTTGCACAAGTTATTAAAATCCAGCACTAAAAGCTAGTGATTTAAAAGAAAGCTGTGTTTACATGGTAATGTCATGAAACGCTAAAACGCCTGCTAAAACGATATGATTACACGGGTTTAGTTTTCAGGAAAGTGGGAGTGGGGGTAGTACTGGCTCCAGTAAATAGGATTGCTTTTTATTTTTATTCACTAAACTGGAATTGTTACTAAAACCAGCACTGGAATTTAGTACTAAAATACTTGTTTACACGAAGAAAGTACTAAAATCCAGTACTAAATTTTAGTACTGTCTTCGTGTAAACAAGTATTTTAGTACTAAATTCCAGTGCTGGTTTTAGTAACAATTCCAGTTTAGTGAATAAAACGCAATCCTATTTACTGGAGCCAGTAGTACCCCCACTCTCACTTTCCTAAAAACTAAACCCGTGTAATCATATCGTTTTAGCAGGCGTTTTAGCGTTTCATGGCAGAATAGTGTTTTGACACTTCGAATTCATTGTTTAAAACACTATACTAACTTGAGCAAGCTGCTATTACCATGTAAACACAACATTCTTTTAAATCACTCGCTTTTAGTACTGGATTTTAGTAACTTGTACAAGTCACTATCTTCGTGTAATTGAGGCTTTAAGATGATGATTGTAATTTTAGGGTAAGTGCTAGTTTAAGTTTGTATAGTTTATTTTAATTAAAATCTAATATAATAAAATGATTAAGTTAAATCTTACATATTAAACAATTGATGTAATGTTAAGTTCCAAAATAATTATAAAATGAATAATTCAAATAGTAAATTAATTAGAAGGTTAGTAAAATTTTGAAATTTTTTTGAAAAATGTTAACGACATTGACAGATAAAAATATAAATTGTTAGCCTACCATGTTATCTACTAATTCAAATAGAGGAGTTGATAACATGGCTAGTTGTTGATTTAATAAAATTTTGTCGGTAGATTTATTTTTTATTTTTTGTTTGATTCTATTAATTTCTAGAGCTTCCAAAAGTTCAAGTTTGAATCCTTTTTTGTTTTTAATAAAAAATATATACGAGAAAAGTGCAATTAATATATTTAACTTACAAATAAATATCCTCGTAAAAATATCTCAAATTATAAATAGTTTATTTTATTTTATTTTAATATAGTTATTTTATAAAGTTTATTGGTTTTTATTATGAGCTACACCACCAACTGAGCTACCCCCAAGTGTGGTTAAGAGTAAACTACCCCCGTTCACGCGACAATATGCTCTTGCTTTTCAGTGTTTTCTTGTTTGCATGGAATGCTCTCCATCCCGACTGTACTCTCTCTCTCTTATCTCTGATGATCTCTCGTTGCTCTTATTCAGTTCCACCCTAAGGTATATAAATTTCTCTACTTCCTCGAACTTGTATTTTCCGATCTTTAGGTCTGTAAGTTTTTGTCTCCTTCTCTATCAAACCTCATGTATTTGATCTGTGTTTCATTAATCCTCAACCCTATCTCCACCGCGTGTTTCTCCATTTCTATGAGTGTTTGTATCATTTTTTGTCTTGATCTCGCTATGATAACAATATCGTCCGCATAAGCAATTATTTGCCATTCTTTGGTTGCTATCGTTGATCTATTTCCCAATTACCGTACTATACTCTCGACTACCAGATTAAAAAGAACTGCCGACAGTGCATCTCCCTGTCTCACCCCTACATTAATTGCAAACTCGTTTGTTTCTTTTGCTCCTATTTTCACAGTTGCGTTAGAATCTCTCATCGTCATTTGGACAAGTCTTCTCATTTTTTTGGGTATTTTCATTTCTACCATCACTTCATACAGCTTTTCGCGTTTAACGGAGTCAAAAGCCTGTTGGAAGTCAACAAACAGCAGATGCATTTGTATGTTATGTTCATATGATTTTTCTGCAATTTGTTTCATAATGTGTAATGCATCTACTGTCGATCGCCCCACTCTGAAGCCATGTTGGTATTCTCAATCACTGGTTTTATTCTATTGTATATCGTTCAGCATCTTTTCGCTTCTCTAGATTTCTACTATCAGCCTGTGAATTCTTTTATGTAATTTTTCGCCTGCATTCTTTAGCATTTCGCCATATATTCCATCTCTTCCCGGTGCCTTTCCGTTCTTTATTCTCTTCATTATCGTTTCTACTTCACTGAGCGAAGGTTCTATCATTGTTTCCTCTTCTCCTCCTTCTTCAATATTTTCATTAAGTTCTCTTTTGTCATACTGGTTTAACAGTTTCTGGAAGTGTCTTCTCCATATTTCTTCCACTTCTACCTCGTTGTTACCTTGTACTCCATTTTCGTCTTTCATAGTTCTGATCGTTACGTTACATTTCTTCTTTTGTTGTTTTATTCCAAGGTAGAACTTTTTGATGTTATTTCTGTTGCAGTCGTTCTCTATTTCGTTCATCATTTGGTTTATCTACTTCTCCTTCTTTCAATCTTCGGTGGTGTTAAAAATAATCAAGAACAGCTCAAACAACTGTCCGAGTGCGTTGATAAAAATCGCGAAGAATGAACACCTACAGTATTCCAAAATGACACACAAAACTGCTTCAAAAATGTATGGCCCGATGAGTTAGAAAAAAAATAAAAAACTTACCACGGTAGCTACCAGCAAGTGTACAAAATCAACCTTATACAGGGTAATTCCAACCCAACGGAACCAGCAGTATACCAAAATAATCTAACTTCGGATCTTCCACCCACACTCGGAGGATAGTGAAACCAAAAACGTTCAGGAAATTCGCCTCGGCTCCTGCTCTTAGGTTGGAACTCCGCCGCTTCAATCTCGAGACCAATCCAAAAAGAATAACTCACGTTGAATTATAACAACTGAAGCTAAATACAGCTCTTCCAAAAAAGGATCTCTTAAGCGCTCTGCTTCCAAATATTAATTTGCTTGAAAATCGCCAAACGTTCAAATATCCAAAAAAAACGATGGATATGAAGATAAGTCACCAAACGGTGCAAAACTTATATTTAGGCAATATAAAAAAAGGTAAGGTGAAAGGTGCTTCCCAAATAATAGATCGGAATTTCTCTAATTTTACCACTTTTCAATTTTTCGCTACGGGCATCAAAATCGTAATCTCTCATGAGATTACATGCGCAACGAAATGCACAAAATGAAAATAAAGGCAGTGGCTCACGTATAACAAATAAAATATTAAAAATTTTGTTACAAACTTGGTTCTTGTTTTTGATCATATACGAATACGAGTGAAAAGTAATTGAAAAATTCATACTTTTGAATGGGGTGACTTTTAAATTATCTGTGATGACAATAAACGGTTTCAAAATGTTCAGTTTACATTGCTAACATAGGATGTGGGCTAATTACATTTCCACATCTGTATTATACATTAGTAAGGAGAAAAAATAATTCCATTAACATTCTATAATATTCTAAAATTCATAAAATGGGAAAGGTAAATATATTTGATAACAACATGCTCATATGCACCGGTATCGATAATTCCGTCGTTCCTTCAAATTCTATAATGTAACTTAAAATTTTACAAATCTCGCCATATCAAATTTTCAATTAAACGCTATTCTGTATAAGAAAATCACAATTTTTGTTCATTTATTACAATTCTTGTTTACAACAACTCAGACACGCAAAATTCGACATCTGGCCCCTTCGCCATTTTTCCGCCAAAAAGTTAGTTGCCGCCACATCGACCAACTCGCGAGAACTGAAAATTTACCAGGCGCTGCGCCGTTTTAAAATAAAATCTTAAAAATTTAAGCCCCCCCCCCCTCTGTACACACAATACCGTTAAGGTTCGCACGCTAGTCCGCTACCGGTAACCTGAAGTTAAATAGTACCATCTGTTATTTGTTTGTTAACTATCTTAGTTGACCAATGACCACCGTGGTGTTGCGGCCTCTAAATTAACCTCAAAGTTTTTGAAGGATAGTAATGAAGCAATTTGTATTTTTGTATAATAAAAAGGAATTCAAAGGGGAATAATAATTTTTTATATAATTACTTTATGAAAATGTTGTTTCGTTTAAAATCTGTCAAAAGTGGTAAATAAGTTAATGTTATACCTAGATCTTCACAAATTAACGAACATTTTGTAGGGACATTATTTTACTTATTCAAAGATAAACATTATACAGTAGGACGAAAAGAATGTGATATATTAATTACAGACGATCAATCTATCAGTCGAAAACATGCAGCATTAATGGTTAAAGTAAATAATTTGATTTTGTTATGTTTTTAATCTTTCAATCTCGTAACATTTTAGAATAACACTGTATTTTTGTGCGATTTTAAATCCAAATACAATACTTTTGTTGATGATAATAAATTAGAACCTAACACTGAATTTCTGTTAAGCAATGGAAGTAAAATTAAATTTGGTATGCTGGAAAGTGAATATATGTAAGTATTTAGCTGAATTATTATTTATATTATTAATATCTACGTAAATCAAATTTTAGATTTGAAGAAATATTGATTGTAACTATTACATCGAGTATTAAAAGCGAAAACAAAGTAAGATTGAAAAATGACATAGATTTTTTGGGTGGTTTGTTAGCTTCGAATTGGACATCTAAATGTACTCATGTTACAGTAGAAGAAATTTTTGTTACTATTAAAGTTGTTTGTGCAATTATTAGTGGAGTACCCTTAGTCGTACCAAATTATTGGACCGCTTATGTTGAAAATGTTATGAAAAATCTTCCTCCACCACTAGAAGAGAATTATAAACCCAAATATTCAGAACTTCTGTTGAAACAAAAATTTTCCTTAGAATATCGTGAAGAAAGACGTCATTTGTTCAATAATAAAATTTTTATGTTTTCGACCAAAAGTGATAGACTAAAAATGGAAGATTTGATTATTTTAGCTGGTAAGTGAAATATATAACCTTGAAGTTATTACCATTTATACATTAAAAATTTGATAAATGCAACTTCTATAAACGCAATATTTATTTAAGAGTATGGGGGCAGCTAGCCCTTTATACACAAATCAAAATGTTTGTTGCACAACACTCGAGAGAATCGACTCTGAGACCTGGTGCCTATGCTTGGCATCTTAAGCACCACAAGTTCAAGTTTGAGTCCGGCACATGACATGAGAATTAATCAGTTTAAAAAGAAAAACTAGTCCAAGTTCATGCAGCCAAGTGCAAAGGAGTCAGACAGCGTAGTGGGAGACCAGATAATAAAACAATACTCCAGATTGGACTGAAGAAATGCACAGAACACCATTTTAAAAGTCTCTAAATATCCATAAGAACAAAATATTGTAACTTTATATGGCTCCTGAATGAAAGCTCTGGGGCCTGTTTCACAAAAGTACATGTTTATTATTACTAGGGTGCGGATTTCTAACTATTATGCTATACGTAATAATAATTAATAACAGCATGAAAAATTTTACAAATAAACTCGAATTGTGACGAAAGCTATATCATTTAAATTTTAAAACAATGGGTGCGCTTAGCGAAGGTCAGCTGCTGAGAAGTTGACTAAAGCTGTTTTGCTAAATGGTACGCTGAGCAAGCACTTACTTACAACTGTTGAGTAAACACCTCAGCGCAAAAATTTTACGCTGCGTCGTACAACTAATGATGAATTTAACACGTGACCTCAAAATGATATATTTATTTCAGGTAGTTCTGTTTATGTTATGTTTAGTAAAGTAATAAAATTTATCAATAGTAATAACCCAAGTGCATAAAAATAAATCGATTAAATTTTGACGTTTTTTAAACAAAGTTTTGCTAAGCAATATGTCGAGTAAATTTGCCACGTAACAAAATTACGAGTGCGTAGAGTTTTATTTGGGCCTTTGGCTTTTAGGCTTCTATACAAAGTATAGTAAGGAAGCCTTATGTTCTGCTCCCGTGTCCGTCAGTCCGTCCGCATGTTTCAAATTTAAGAACTGTTACCAACATAAAAATAGAATAGAATTTGAGAAAAAGAGAGAATTGATAAAAAGGTTAAGCAAACTTTCAGCTACCTTAAAATCTAGTGTATTTTTTCTTTTCTTATATAGTAAAATTATATTACCAATTATCGGATTAAAGAATTAAGTGATTTAAGAATAATTTGCACTTAATTCATATTAATGAATCAATTCGAGGTTTCCTTTACAATTAATCTAGAAAGAAAGGAGATGTATAGAAGCCTTAGAACTGCAGTCATCCGAGTTCCACCTTGTTACTATATATAATTGTTTCAAAAATTTCAATGATGTTGATAACATTTTTCACCATACGAAAATTTTTTCTCAAAATTGATTCACTTTGTTGCATTTATTAAATTTTTACTGTACATTGTTTGTATGTTGAAATAACCTTTTCTTTGTAGGTGGTCAAGCACAATCGTGGGATGAAAATCCATTACAAGTGAATGATCTTACAAACAATGAAAAGGAATATTTATTTGTTCAAGCCAATGAAAGTAAATTAGATACTTCCCTTCTAAATATAATTGATTACAATAAAACCTTGGGTAAAAGGTCAATTGCAGTGCAAGAAATTGCATTAGCAATATTAAGTTGCTCCTGTAATAAGGATTGCAATCCATACATTGATCTGAAAGGTGATATGATATTAACCAAAATTGAAACTCAACAATCTGAAAATATTGTATTGGCTTTGGAGACAGAACCCCAACAAGTAGTAGCTCATTCAACAATGAAAGTTGACTTGATAGTTCCACCATCAGTGGAAAGTAGTTTACATATGATTTCGGAAACTGCAAAATCCACTGGGTTTGGTCATCCACAAAGTATAACGACTGCTAATGAAAGTGGTGGTATTAAAAGGGAAGGAGAAACTACCGATCATCCACAAAGTATAACAACTGTTAATGAAAGCGGTAGCATTAAAAGGGAAGGAGAAACTATCGATCATCTTAACAAACCTAAAAAAGTTAAAATTGACACTACTATAAATCGAAGCAAACCAAAGGAAACTGGATCTTTAGAAAACCTGTTTGTTATTAAAAGGTAAATGTAACATCTCTATAATTATTATTTTATCAGAACAAATAATTCAGTGAACATTTTGTTATTAGTCTGGGTGCCCACCGACAAAAAAAAATGTGATACATACTCTCTTGAAACTTTTTGTATGGATTAAGGACACCTAGTCTACCAACTTTTTCCTCTGCGAAATTTCTCGAAACCGCGGCCTTTTTCTTCTGCGTTGCCCGAAAGTCGACCTTTTTACGGTGCCCAAAAAATTTATAGATACTAGTTTTTTACCAATCATAGCCGCATGGGATAGTAATGGGCATCCAGACTATATTGACTTGGAAAAAAAAAGGTTCTCAATGATTGTTTTTATTGAGAGTAAAATTAAAAATCTCAAATACAACCAAGAATCCATTACATAGTAAAAACAAATCTACAAGTTATAAATTTATGTGATTTATTATTATTAGTTATACCAACAGGTACTAAGAAACTACAAAGGAAACTTATCAAACTAATAATTATTTTGATACTATTTTAAATTAATATAATATAATAATGGATTCTTTGGTAGCAAGAGGAAATTTTGATATGGTAATGATATTTATGTATAGGATACCCAATAACTGTACTTTATTAGAATATTTCTTGTATGAAAAGTATAAACCTTAATATATATAAACCTCAAAGTTGGTACGTCCATTAATTACATGAGGTCAAATTGAAGGGGGAGGGATCTGACAAAATCTCACCAAGAAAGGGCGAGGGGGCGATCAACGAAAATCTCACGTCAACTTTTTAATTCAGAGAATATACATTTATTATAACAGGTAACATTTTGTATTACAAAATCAATCTCGGTCATAGACAATATTAAATATAAAATTAATATTATAAATATTGGCTATTGCCGGGTTTCCTCGATTTGAAGCAAGCACTGCACAGGTGTCAGATTTTATTCGGGAGTCCCTGCCGCCCCAGTTGCAATCACTGCATGTCAGTTTTAATCAGTCGTGATATCTCCGCAACGAATATTAAGCTGTATTAATTGCATTCAACATGAATATGTCCACGGAGGGAATGAAGAGTTAGGAAAGGTGGTGCCATGGGGAGCAGGCTATGTTTTACTTGTAATTAAATTAAATTCGTTATAGTGCATCTTAACCTTAGTGTCATTTTTCTCCTCTTGTTTCACAACGTTTAGGTATTTATAGCGAAATATATGAATATATCAAATAAATTTAATTATTTAAAAATTATATGGTAAATCTCACCAAGGGGGAAGTCCCACAAAAACTCGCCATATCTCACCAAGGGGAAGGGGGGATCTAAATTTTCAATAAAACACATGTAATTAATGGACGTCCCCTAATATGTCGCCCTAACTGCCGACAAAACAAATTTTGGTTTTCTTCATTATAGTAAAATTATCCGACAAAAATACTAAGTAAATACTAAATCTTAAAAAAAAAACATTTGGTTACATTACATGTGTAACAAGTATAACGTGGTTATTTTATGTCAGTTCATCTTATTAATCTGATAACTTACATTTTTACAAATAAAAAAATTTGTTTTGTCGGCCGTTTAGACTGCAATTAACGTAAGTTAAAATTCAATTTTATTTAATTTTTGCAATTTAATATAACATGTACATCATTTAGATATTTTATTATTGAATAAAATAATAATTGTAAGAAATAAAAAAATCCTTTCTTCAAATCATTTTTTTAAATTTAATAAAGACACGTTTCCAAAATTTTGGGTGTCATTTTTGAACGTTTTTGGGTAATTTCATACATGAAAAATAGATTTTATCTTATAGAATTAACATTTTAAAGCCTTTAAACGTGAAGGTGGCTCTTAGGAATATTAGATCATTTGATTTGTTTAATGACTGAGATTTGGTAGATTGAATGTCAAGATCCAGTGTGTACCAGCTTTCCTGTGGTTGGTGTAATTGTTTTTATGTGGAGAGAACTGCGAGATCATTCTAGGTTTGATCAAAAGAACACCCGAAATATTAGTATAGGAATAAAACAGTCGATTTTATTATAAAACTGTCGGAGGTAGGCCAACTACCTCCTAGACACCGAACATGATTATCTAATGGAAACGGACTTTTGTGTTTTAAGAACAGCTAAAGAAGGTTCAGTTCTCAACAATCGGGAAGAAATTTCTATTATGAAGTCCGAGGAAGCTGCATCAACCTCTAAGACTGATGATGGGAATACATTTTTCAAAAATTTCTAGATCGTGAATGATTTGAAGAAAGGATTTATTTTATTTCTTATTGGGTTGGTACATAATTATCCGGCGTTTTTTAAACAATATTTTTTTTATGAAAAAAAAACAAAAATTTCCCAATATTTTTACAAGATTATTCCTAAGCATAGTCACCATCTACTTCAATATCTGTTTCTCATTTGCTTGGAAGGGTCCATTCCATGGAAGCAATCTATGACATTGGCCACCAAGCTATTCAAATCGGTATAAACTTGGTTCAACTGCGAATTTTTCAGCGATCGATTGACGTGGTAATCCGTAGGCGCTTCTGTGGGAGAATATAGTGGATGTGGACGCAGTTTGCAGCCCTTATTGGTGATACAATCGACAACACGACACTCAATATGTAGACGTGCATTATCGTGGTGTAAAATGATATGATTTTTTTTACACTGCTTTTCAGCCTTTTTCGAAGTGGTGCAGCATAATATAATGAATATAAGTAAGATTATCGACACGCATTTTTATAACCTGATAATGAACTAATATTCCACCTACAAAAACGCCGGATAATTATGCACCAATCCAATATAAACTTATCAAAGTAAAATAATTATTGGATATTCTACACATAATATAATCGACCTTTGGGCCAGGCAAAAACAAAACGAGTTTAAGCTAAACTTGAATTAATATAGCGAATTTAGCTTGTGTTACCTAGGCTCCTAGGTAGTTAAACAAGTTAATTAAAAATAGATGTATGTGAGTGGGTTTCGGTCGTAATGATCTATCATAAAGGTAGATACTCCTCTCACATTACGTTATCCAAAGAGTAACGCGGAGATACTGCAGAAGCAGCCCCCCCCAGCCAAAAACATTTATGTGCAGACGGTCTAGTTATTGCATGGACCGCAGGGTTTTATGGTGCTACCGGTTTTGAGATTATTCCGAAGAAATTTTTCTCATTAGGCACCAATGATGGTGCAACGGGCAAACAAAATGATGGGATGGCGCATCAGGCACCAATGATGGTACCTGCGGTACCGAAACCGATAGTACCATAAAACCTTGCCGTCCATGCTATGACTAGACCTCTCCATGTATGTTTTTGGCAAGGGGGCTTTTGCAGTATCCCCGCGTTACTCTTTGGATAACGTAATGTGAGAGGAGTATTTATCTTTATGATAGATTTTTATTTACCAATTCCAGTCGTATGATATGTTAAATTTTCTTGCCATAGCATTTTGTTAAATTTAAACTCGATTTGTTTTTGTCTGGTGAAACTGGACTTACGGGCCAATCCCAACAGGCAAAAGCAAAATTAGTTTAAGCTAATCTTGGATTAAATATGGCGAATTTAGGTCTAGTTTTACCAAACCAAAAGTAAAGGGGAAGTTTAGGGGGGGAAAACAGTTTAGAAGTATTTTTTTTTTTACTGATTTTCATGAATTTTTTTGACAAGGAAGGAATTAATCAAAATTTAGGATTGTTTTGTTCATATTTTCAAACAAATATTTCAATTTTTTTGGAACATTTTCTTTGAAAATATGAAACATAATAAGCCGCCACCCATTGTAAGTCGCAATCATACTTTGCTGGAAGGTCACAGTTTTTATCTGAAATCAATACGGTTTGAAGATTACTTCAAAAACATGTTTCTCTTCTATTTGAACCTAAATTTGACCAAAAAAATTGAAAATTCCTTTCTTTTAGAAGGTGTTTAAAATAATGGCATCATTTTTTGCAATATTTTTATTACTTTTCTGTAATAAAAAATATAGATTAAACAATGATATCAGTCTAAATTTAGGTTCATATAGAACGCAATTATATAAAGAAACAAACTATCACTTCTTAAAATTATAGGTTACAAACTTTTTAAGCTCGAGTGTACGCAAATCGAAAAAATGTAGTTTTGAGAAAAACGCGTTTGAAAATAAAATTGCCGAAAACATAAAATTGAAGACAGCAATGAATTATTTAAACTGCTTACTGGTTAATCAGCGATTCCAGTACCATATAACAATCCTTCTTCTTTTTAATATGTGTTGTTTTCAGCTTGTAGGTCCTCTTTTCGTGCTCTCCGAGCTTTTTTGGTTTGTTGGCTTACGCGCCGCTCGTTTATATATTCAGCGTAACTAAAGCTGAGGTTGCCAACTATAACATTTACTTCATTCATTACTAATAAAATGGCCGAAATCATTTCATTGAATAAACATGCAGCTAAATATGGTGCGATCTACACTACTTTCAAACCAGAATGCAGGTGTTTCAGATCCAACTGCCAAACAGTGCAGTTAAAACTTTCGTTTGCATTCTATATACCTAATCATCTCTCTAGGAAGTCATCTCTTAATAAATTTTCATATATTGGAAGATTTTCTTTCCAAACAACAAATTTTATAAGTTTTAATAAGGAATTGATTCTGTAAAATGGTAGTAAATATTTTACAAAAGTGTACTAATTCCTTCTAATATGTCTTATTCGCCGCTTAAAGTTCTAAAATTTGTTTTAAAAATTTGATGAACTTGGTTCAACTGAACGCCCGTTGAACTTAATTGGTACAACCGGCCCTAACCCAGTTTGTTTTTGTCTGCTTTATCCTAGTTTAATTTAAACTCGTTTTATTTTGACTGGTAGGACCGATTCTAATTCATGCTGAAAAGAGTTGACAATTAATTTTTTTGCATATGATCGACTATACTTGTATACTTGATCGAAGTGTTACGTTTTGTTATATGTTGTACAATCCCAAACTACATGGTATAATGCCCAGAGTCTTATATTTCTACTGGTCATCCAATTGCAAATATGAATTAGCTCCTTAAATTAGTTTAACGTCTTGCTGCATGTAGGATCTTAACAAAAGAAACCACCAGTACCAGAGAAACCTCAAAATATACCACAAACTTATGAATAAAATTATGTTGTCAAGTTTCAGTTTTTTATAACATATTTTTTCTTAATTCAAAAATCAACGGAAAGTATGACAATATCAAAAGAATGAATTAAAATTTGTAACATTCGTTAAAAAGGGACAAACATCCAATATGTCCCTTATAGGTTCAGCTTGTTGTTGCTGTATATTAAAAAAAACTTTTATATAATGACACTTTTATCAAAATTTAAAAAATTAGGTACTAAAAAATTTATTTTGATTTAGTAATAAGTTTTTAGGTAAGAGAGTACCATGTTGACCTCCCTAGTACTTTTGATTTTGATATTGCATTTGAAGTAGTAAAGTGGTGAAACCATTGGTTTAAATATATCATATATTTTAATTAAAATTTCACGAAATTATTAACCAAATCTTGTCAGAAGAAATTATTCTACTTAAATTTTTTTTAGAGATACATCTAAAGAGAGTAGCAGTCGAGCACCATCTGGAAAGAGTTTATTTGCTTTCAAAAACAGCTCTAAAGAAATTGCTGATAAAAGTACAAAGGAGGATAATGTAAGTTTTGGCGAATCATTATTTTAGTAATTAACAACAATCTTTTTAGAATTTGTTTAAAATGTATTCTAAAAAACGCAAAGAGGTAGAACCGATTAGTAATAATTGTAAAAGAACGGCCATGGATACTTCAATACTGCAACCTAGTACATCAAAAGCAATTATGAGTAAAAATCCATTTGCTAATATCTTGAAATCCACAAATTCTATCGTATCAAAGCAAGAAAATAGTGTTTTAAACAGTATTGCGATCGTAAAGACAAAGTCACAGGCAAGAAAACCAAAATTAAACATGTCAATAATAACGGACATTAATAGTATGCAGTTGAATTCTTCTTTAATTTTTGCTGTTGATGTCGCTTTACAAAATAGTTACAGTTGGATATCAAAATCACGCTGTGATCAGTCTGTAGAAAGGCAATCAATAGTTAGCAATCAAAGTTTGGATGAGGATATTATAAAATATATTGAATCCTTTAAGAATACTGTTATAATAGAAGAAGAACCAATGATTGCTAAAAAATCCATCGTTAGTGCTACATTACCTAAAAGCAATAATGGTGGAAACAATTTTAAGAAATTCAGGAAAGTAAGTACCTACCTGCTATCTTTTGCATTAATGGAGTATTATATGAAATTTTTCTAAATGTAGATATTACCGCTTAAAATTCAATCTGTGATAATACCAGAATCAAGTTACAAAACAATAATTTGTGATTCTCTCGGAATTCAAGTGGTATCCGAAAATGAGGAAATAGAAAGCGATGATAATGCTGGACGTATCCAAAAATCAAAAAAAAGAGGAAGGCGTTTTGAGTTTTGATTCAAAAAAAGTTTCAAATTATTAATCGATATATTTTTATTAATAAAAATGACTGAAAAATATAAATGTAAGATTTATTCGAGATCGGATACCCAACCCACATCACCACATCCATTGAGATATGTAGAGATAATATCATCATCGCTGGTTGAGATATTGTCATTGCTTATACACGTCAAACAACTTCTTTTTCTAATATTACTTGAACAAAAGAAATTAGATGTATAATCAAATAATGTATTTTGTGGTTCGTATAATTTAATTTCTTCCATTATATTTTGTTTATTTTCTATTTGGTCGATAATTTTTCCCATTATTGATAAAATCTTGACAATTTCTCGATCGGTTGCTTCACTTATTCCATTAGTTAATGGATTACTGTTATATCCTAGAGCACCTGTTAACATGTAAATAATTTTAAAATTATTATAGATATCGAAGAAAACCAAATTCTCACCCAGCAATGTATAATTACTTGAAAAGGATTTTGGGTTGAATGGGAATGCAAATCAAACACTATATATTGTATGTCGACGTTTCGGAGTTTTTATTACTCCATCTTCAGGACTAGATAGAAATGAAAAAGATCAGTTCCGAGAGTACATCATAGAAACAACTGCAACACTCACCGATAACAAAATAAGGTGTAATTCGTTTGATGTAAGCATCAAAGCAAAATGGGAGGCACTCCCATCGATCACCGTCGATCCCACTTGCCAAATACATGAACGAAATTCTAAAGAATGCCATACCGTCATTGTTATTTAACGTCAGGAACACTGGGGAAGCCAAGGAGAGGATTGTCCGGAGCAGTATACCTGACAATTATGTCTTGATATCATTTGACGTCAATTCCCTCTTCACCAACATCACGAAAGAGGCGGTTATCACATCGATAAAGAACAATTGGGACCTGATTGCCCCATTTACATCCATTCCGATGAACACGTTCACCCAGATGATAGATGCTATATTTGAAAATAGCTACTTCAGTTACAAAGGAATTTTTTACTCTCAACTGGTGGGATCAGCTATGGGTGATCCATGTTCTCCCATCTTCTCGAACTTCGTCATGAATGATCTGCTCTGCAACTTCTTCGGCTCCATAAGATTCAATCTACCCTTTCTGATGCTATACGTTGATGACATACTCACGGCGGTTCCGGCTAGTGAAGTGGACAATTGTATAGGGTTGCTTAATGGATATAATAAATCACTCACTTTTACATATGAACTAGAGAGGGATCGTTCAATCCCTTTTCTAGATCTACTCATTCAACGACAAGAAGACGGCACCCTCACAACTGATATTTACAGGAAGCCTTCTTCAACAGACAGGTTCTTGAATTACAGTTCCTCTCACCCCTTAAATCAAAAGATAAGCGTTATTAACACTTTGAGACACAGAATCCATACATGCGTACCTCATAAGGCCATAGGTATGAAACTACACGAACTGAAACAACAACTAGTGAAGAATGGATACCCGGCTGGTTTGATTGATCGACTTCTATTCCAAAGGGAAAAAGCTACTGTTCGGAAAATAGGCATCCAAAATAAGGATGATACTTATACACCACAACTGACCAGCCCAGATGTTATCACTAAGTTTGCTAAGGTCACTTTCCATCCGTGGATGGAAGGCAAAATTAGACGGATTTTCAAAGACGCTGTGAGTAGAGGAGAATTACAATTGGCGTTCCACAATAGCCACAGCCTAAACAGAATATTGTTCTCCAGGACAAAAGATAAGGTCCCTACTCTGGATAGAGCCAATGCGGTCTACTGTATGAAGTGCCAATGCGACAAATATTACATTGGCCAAACCAAACAACGATTGTCCTCCCGTGTACAGCAGCATATGTGTGATATAAAATCGAGAACTACTAAAACCGGATTATCAGAACACGCTATCCAAACTGCTCATGTGTTTAATGGGGGGAACATCAGTGTCCTTGCTACGGAGAGGAACTTCACTAAAAGAACATTTCTAGAGGCGGCCTTCATATCAACCCACACCAATAATGTTAATAAACAAACAGATTACGGTTACATCAACGCCGGATGGAAGGGTCTGCTAATTAAATTTAGAGAGAAGTTCCCTGCGACCTGATCACCATCTCGCACTTCGCCGCTGCTGCCGCTTCCTGGTATTTTTATTCAATTTTACAATTAACTTCTTCGGTTATGCATGTTATTTTAGACCACACCATGTTAGTGTTTGTAGTTGCGTTATACTGTTATATTTACTGTTACCTTTAATTGATTTGTTTATACAGCGCTCACCTCAGTGACACCTCAATAGAGGGCAGTTTCCTTTTTAAGCGTGGCAATTTTGATTTTGCGTCACTCCATGTTATCAACGTTCATAGCGATAACTTATATTATTTCTTAGTTTTATTTAGATGTTTAATTTATTTACATAGAGATTTATTTACTGTTTTACTTGTTAAGTTTTATATGTTATACACAATTTTTATCAGTTTTTATATAATTCGTGACTTCGTTGATAGTGACATCCACATTGCCAGTGCCTCCCATTTTGCTTTGATGCTTACATCAAACGAATTACACCTTATTTTGTTATCGGTGAGTGTTGCAGTTGTTTCTATGATGTACTCTCGGAACTGATCTTTTTCATTTCTATCTAGTCCTGAAGATGGAGTAATAAAAACTCCGAAACGTCGACATACAATATATAGTGTTTGATTTGCATTCCCATTCAACCCAAAATCCTTTTCAAGTAATTATTATAGATATATTAAATTATAATAATTTTAAAACTGCTAGAAGCAGGTATTAAGGTACCTTGTAATGAAAATGTAATATTTTTTTAAATATATAATAATACCTGCACCTACTGTGTAAAATCTATCTAATTGATTTATTTAATACTTTTATAATAAAATGAAGCCATGTAATTTTAATTATCACTGCTTTTTAAAATTATTGTATAATTGTTTGTAATAGCTATATACGTACGAGCTAGCGAAACAGAATCATTACGTAATGAATAAGCATAATATCTAAACAAGAAAAGCGAGTTTGGATAGCTTACGTATTACGTAAAGAATATTTTGTTGCCAGTCATGTATGCGGCTTTACCTCCAAGACAGAACCTTTCCAAACCCACTTTAAATATTATAATAATTAATGAAATTGAGAATTAATTTTAATTGCAATTTTGTTGCATTGAAAAATTTAAAACACCTTCAATAGTACTACATATCAGCAAACAACAAAAGTGTTATATTTCAAAAGATAAAAAATAAATACTTGAACAAGAATAATACTGCCCTGTTAAGAATAGAAGACGTATCTACAATTTAGAATAAATTCAGTTTATGATGTTTACAGCTTGAAAATGAGTATATCTACCTGGCTGTTAAGACCTCAGGTTAAGACTCAAAGTTCTATATATTCTTTTTATGGTTCATAATTAGCTCTAAACTTTAGTCATATCTGAGAAACTACTACATTTGGTAGGTGCATTAATCGTATTTAAAAATATTAGAAAAATAAATATTTTTGTCAGTTACGACTTCCATTCTTAACAGGACAGAATAGGTCATAAAACCGGTAATATCATTGAAATCAGTAAGTAATGAAAAGATTTTCTATTACATATTTATTCAGGTTATATGTTATTCAGAACAGATGTTTATTTTATACCATACGGAAACGTATCATTTTTGCTAAGATAAAACTCAACATAATAAGCTGATACTTTCGTTAGTCTTGGAGGTAAAAATATATTATTAGATAAGTAACTAGGTATAATAAATTAGGATTATTAACTTGTGAAAATGTAATATATTAAAAACTCAAAAATTAAACAAGTTAAACAAACAATTGAAATTCTTTAGATCTATAATATTTCGATACAGAATGTATCTTCATCAGAAATAATTGAAAGTTACTAGGTATAGCCGTTTTTTATTGTCATTTGTAAATAATAATTGAGAAATATTAAATTTTCTGATATTTTAAACTTGAGATTATTAATAAAATAAATAATTGATCTTGGTTTATTTGGATTTATTGAACAAACTTTAATTAAATGTTGGCCAACGTTTGGGCGTTATATAAGAAAGCTGGGAATATTATGAGTTAAAATTTACATTATTAAATTAGAAATTAAGAGGAATTTTTACGAGGTATAATATATTAATTAAGTAATACATTGCACTCGTCTTGTAATGATTATATTGAATATTATATAATATATGAATTAAAACTAAAACAAGTTAATTAAACAATTCGAGAAATCAATATTTATTTAAGCTTTCATTTTCAAAAATATCTAAATATTAAAAAACAAAATGCATTTAAATGGAAACCGCGAAGCAATGCCATTTGGATGATCTAAGATCTTAAAAATAAAAATAAATGGTGACTAAACGTTCAATCAACGTTTTACTAATGATAACAAAAAATAAAAATCTTAGATCGTGAATCAAGGAAAAACCCAAAAGGAAAAACTTGATCCCAATATTGAAAACAAAAAACCTAATTAAGTAAATGGCTGTAAATGTTACTAAGTCCGTCTATGTCTGTCTTTCTGTTCGTCGTGTTCTTATCTCTTTTGATCTTGATCATCTCGTGTAGTAGACGGTCTTTGTAGTTTGATACCGATTTGATGATTCTGATGTTATTGAAATCGGCATCATGTGAATCTACTAATATGTGCTTGGTACATCTGATGGTCGATATATGTCCACTTATTCTTTTTTAATTAACTTGTTTTAGTTTTAATTCATATATTATAATTGTTTCACAAGTTACAAATTTATTAATTATCTAATGAATATAAGCATATTAAAAAACTAAAATTATTTAAATTTTAAAAATTACAAAAGCACTCAAAAATTTAACTGCTAAAATATTTTTTTAAATTTGATGGCTGAGATTGACATCGACAGATAAAATAAATACAAGCAAAAACGTTTTAAATTATTAAAATTAAGGTGGCAAATACCAATGTTATTTGGCCATAATAATGAACGACGATTAGAAACAGAGTACAGATAACATATGGTGCTGAAATTTGGACATAATATTACTTGAACTTTTTTCAATAATACAAAGTAATTAGAGGTAAAAAGCATTTATAGTTAATGAACAAATAAATAAAGAAAACAGGTCTGCCTGTATCGTAATCGTTCGATGCTAAATGCTTTTTACCTCAAATTACTCTGTATTATTGAAAAATGTTCAATTAATATTATGTCCAAATTTCAGCACCATACGTTATCTGTACTCTGTTTCTAATCGTCGTTCATTCTTATCGCCAAATAACATTTGTATTTGCCATCTTAAATAGAAAAAAAAATTGCTATTTGATCCATTTTTGGAGTAATTCTGTGAATTTCAAGACTCATCAGCCTTTAAAAGTTCAAGTTTACATTGTTTTTTGTTCTGATGTAATTTTGTTGAATTTTTATCCAATAACATGCTTTTTAAATTTTAAGTGGTGGCGTAAACTTTTGATTTAGGATCTTTCAAATGTGCGGAAATTCTTATTGATAGTTTTCTGCCTGTTCACTAATATAAGTGGCTGTGCAGTCTGCTAAACTCTATTTTTATCTTGGTATCCAAATTTTTGATTAATTTATTCAAAAAATTATTTCGAGTTTTATTACTAGGTAAATACAACGCCAAATTCACGAAAAATATTGGAAATTCTTTCATTGATTATACATAATTATACCTTGATAACAAATGAATCTGTATTGAAAGACTATTATCATTAGTAGTTTAATTTAAATAATTATATGTTTTAATTATATGTTGAAGGGAAAAAGAATATTTGTAGACAGCGATATGACAGTAAAGGAAATAGAAATACAAAAAAAAATAAAAGAGATGGCAATAAAAGAGAAAGAAAAAGGAAATAAAACAAGAGTGGGATACCAGAAGATAACCATCAACAACAGAATACTTGAATGGAAGGAGATCCAGATAATCATGAAAAACCAACAAGGATCTGGGGTTACACTGGATCCAAAAAACTAAAAAACAAAATAAAGAATACACAAAATATATCGACCCCAGCGACGTCCATTGAAAATGAGATTGATAATGCGGAAAATAGGAGGACCAAGAAAATAACGGGAAAAAGAAAAAAGAAAAATAAAATAAAAAAGAGAATAGCAACCTGGAACATCAGAACAATGCTGCTCCCTGGGAAAATAAATGAAGTAGTCAACGACATGGAGAGATATAAGATCGATTTGGCAGCATTACAGGAAGTTAGATGGAAGGGAAATGGCGAAGTAAATGTGAAAAAATACGTAATGCTCTATTCGGGAGAAGAAAAACAGGGTAGAAATGGAGTAGCCTTTATGATAGAAAGAAACATGGCAAGAAATATAATTAAATTTATCCCAATTAGTGGAAGAATCGCTTACGTTAGAATTAAAGGTGAACACACGAACTTATCAGTGATAAATGTCTACGGTCCAACTGAACAAGCAAAAAATGAAGAAAAATCAGAAATTTATGAGGAAATAGAAGAACTGTACGAAAAAATACCGAAAGGAGACGATTTGATATTGCTGGGAGACTTCAATGCCCAAGTTGGAAAAGAAAACTTTGTAAGAAATGTGGCCGGAAAACACACAATTCACGAGAAAACAAATGAAAACGGATAGAGATTGTGCAATACGGCCACGATATGTAACCTGCAGGTAATAACAACAAATTTCAAGCATAAAAACAAACATAAAGAGACTTGGTTAAGGCCGGGCAGCGAAGAAGGAAACCAAATTGATCACCATATTGGTAAAAAGGAAAAGATCTTTTAAGATAGATGATGCAAGATCGTACAGAGGAACGACAACAGACACAGATCACAACATGGTGATAATGAAAGTGAAAATGGAAGAGATTCAAAGAAGGACATGGGTCGAAAGAACAAAAAAAAAACAGATTTGCATCCGAAAAACTGAATGATGAAGGAAAAAGAAAGGAGTATGCAGAAGCTTTGAAAGAAGAGATAGAAAGTAAACAACAAACTAAAAACATAGATGATGAGTGGTTAAACATTAAAAGTAGTATAGTGAACGCGACAGAAAAAACAATAGGCCAAATGGAAAAAAGAACTAGAAAAGAATGGTTCGACGAGGAATGTGAAGCTATGATAGAATCCAAAAAGGAAGCAAGACTAAACTGGATGAGAACACAAAGAGCAGAAGAGAAAGAAAAATACAAAGAGAAAAGAAAACAAACTGTGAGAATGTGTAAAGATAAGAAACAAAAATGGCTAGAAAACATAATGACTGACATAGAAAAAACGCAAAAAAACCCCAGTGATTTCTACAAGAAAATAAAGCAACAAAAAACTAACAACAAGACAGAAGCAAGAGGAATGAATGATAAAAAAGGAAATACCAAATATGAGGATACGGAAATCAACACCATATGGAGAGACTATTTCAAAGAGTTGCTGAACGAAGAATCGGAAGACACTACGTCTAGATGCATACCAGATGAAAGAACATCAGACCCAAAAGAAGAAAAAACAGAGATGGAACCGGAATATGACGAATTTCACAGGATATTAATGTCAATGAAAAACAGAAAATCTCCAGGATTGGACGCCATAGACTCAGAACTAATAAAAATGGGAGATGAAACGACGAAGAGAAGACTATACAAACTAATTTTACTGGTATGGGAAAAAGAGAGTATGCCAAAAGAATGGAGTGTAGCCAAGATAATCCCAATCCATAAAAAAGGGGACATGAGAGAATGTAGTAACTACAGAGGAATATCTTTACTGAATAACGCATATAAGGTTCTATCGAAAATAATACACTCAAAACTACTAAAGCATGTAAATAAAGAGCTGGGTGACTACCAGCAAGGCTTCAGACCTGGTAGATCAACAACAGACGCAATATTCGTAGTCAACCAAATTATGGAAAGATGTTACGAACATAACATAGGGATAGAAATGCTGTTTGTGGATTTTAGACAGGCCTTCGATAGAGTCAACAGAGGTTTTGTGATAAAGACATTAAGAGAAATGAAGGTATTTACCTGAAAAACTGGTGAGACTGATACAAATGACACTCAAAGAATCAACAGCAGTAGTTGCAACAGGAAAGAACATTACCGAGCAGTTTAACATAAATTCTGGAGTGAGACAGGGTGATGCGTTGTCGGCCACGTTATTCAACGTAGTACTAGAGGGCATAATAAGAAAGACCAAATACAGTGGAAACATTACAAGGAAAGAAGTACAAATAGTTGCTTACGCCGACGATATCGTGATAATTGCAAGAACACATAAAGCAATGGTCGAAATGTTTACGAAGATACAAGTAGAAGCAGAAAAAGCTGGACTAGAAATAAATGAAACAAAAACCAAAGTAATGAGATGTCACAGAGGAAAAAATAAAAAACTAAAGAAGATTAAGATATTAAAATATAGTTTCGAGGAGGTAAAGACCTTCAAATACCTGGGAATACAGATCAACAACGCAAGTGAAAGAGAGGAAGTAATAAAAGACAGAATAATGGCTGGAAATAGAGCCTTCTACTGCAACAAAAAGTTATTAACAAGCAAACAGATAAAAAAGGTAACAAAGATGAAAATATATAGAACTCTAATCAGACCCGTGGTAACTTATGGTATGGAAACAGTGTGCTTAACAAAAAAAGAAGAAGAAAAACTACGGGTTTTTGAAAGGAAAATCATGAGGAGGATTCTGGGACTGGTCAAAGTTAGTGAAGAGAAATACAGAGTAAGAACAAACGAAGAGATAGAAAATCAACTCCAAGGAACAACAATTGTGAGACATATCAAGGCATTGAGACTGGGATGGTTTGGACACGTCGAAAGAGCGGATGAAGATAGTGCAATTAGGTCCGCCATGAATTGGAAACCGGGTGTTGAGAGACCAAGAGGAAGACCAAGGATGAAGTGGGAAGAGGAGGTCTTCAATGACTTGAGAGCGATGGGAGTAAAGAACTGGAGAGAGACTGCGCGGAATAGGAAGAGATGGAGAAAGATCGTGGAAGAGGCAAGAGAACACAGTAAGCTGTAAATGTATTGAAGAAGAAATTAAAAAAAAAGGAAAACAGGGATTAATCCACCCTAGAAAATGGATTGAAGAACGTCCAACGACGTGGCGATATTCCGTAAGGAATGGAGTGCCGACTTATTATTATTATTATTATATGTTTTATATTTATAATTTTCTAATTAATTAATATTTTAATGTGTGAAGGAAAATTAAGTGCAGTTTACATTATACGATTTCTCCTATGATTTATCATAGGATAAACACATATTGATAAAATGAAAATTAAGTAATTCTCTCCTTGCCAGACCAGTCTAAACTGCGTTAATAGTAGAATATATTTTATAGAGAAATAATGAGTGAAATGTTACTGATTAGTTAGATCTGGAAGATTAATATTGCACCAACTTCTTTATTATGTTCTAGTGGATTTTTTAGAATAAGAATTTTAGTATTATTATATCTCATTTTGAAAAAATTGGCCAAATTCTTTAAATACAAATTTTTTTTTAAATTTTGTCTGTTCTGAAATAATTTGATATTATTAAACTACATAATATTACCTACTTTGTAAAATTACGTAAAATAAGTAGTTCATAAAACTAATAATTAATTATATCATGGATATAATTATATATATTAATAAATTCAAAATAAAACAAAGTTAAATAAACTATATTAATATATAATATATCAAAAGTTACTAATATTAAATTTGGATATAATTATCAGTGACGGATTTAGGCTTGCTGCCGCCTTAGGCCCCATTCGATGCGCCGCCCTTTTTGATAAAATGAATTTCATTAATTTTGATCCAATATTTTTATTTTAAAATAACTTTAATTATTGAAACATAATTTTTTAAATATAACCAATAAACATTACAGATAAATAAGTTATAAACTTCAGACATAATTATAATAAATATTTTTTTTAATATTAATCAATTTGAAAATTTTTTTTCCTAGCTTTGGTTCGCGCAAAAACGTCGATTATATCGTCATAATTAATTTCTTGGACTAGTTGAGCTTCAATAGACAATAATGCAAGAGCATTAAGCCTATCTTGGCCCATGCTTGCGCGTAATTTTGAAATTGATTGTCTTTATTTTTTTTCGCCTCTAAAATTTTGGCATTTCAAAACTTTTGCCGCCCTTCAAATTATGCCGCCCTAGGCCCGGGCCTCACGGGCCTAGGCGTAAATCCATCACTGATAATTATATATTTAAAAAGTCAAAAATGGCACAAGTTAAATAAACGATAAAAATTAAAATATATTTCTGTATCGAAATATTAAAGAGCTAAAGAATTTGTATCGTTTATTTAACTTGTGCCATTTTTGACTTTTTAAATATATTATATTTCACAAGTTAATAATCCTAATTTAGGATATAATTATATTTCTATTGC
Source organism: Cantharis lateralis (assembly GCA_963170105.1). NCBI lineage: Eukaryota > Metazoa > Arthropoda > Insecta > Coleoptera > Cantharidae > Cantharis > Cantharis lateralis. Next base: position 52,948,771 of record OY720624.1, on the reverse strand, counting down.
AAGATGAAACTATAAATAGGTACCGTAAGTGTTTTGCCATATATCCCAACATTGAAATGCACAAACTAACGGCGGATAAAAAACTTTTCCAATTGTAGGAAAACAATATTTCATTTGAACATTTAATATTAGTTTTTCGTAAATATTTAAATTGGCCCAGTGTAAAAATATTACCGACAAATTTGGCGCTAAAATAAAAAACAAAATTAGAAAAGGTAAAAAAGAGAATAAATTGTACCTGAATGAATAAAGTATAAAATTGTATTGTATAAGTGTATTTGTTCATCTTTATATCTTCTTACATCTTCAAAATATTTTTTACATGCATCACGAATTTGATTATCTATTATGAACATTTTTGTGTTATTTTTAATTGTCCAACTGACATTAATAATTTGTTTAGATGTAATAACCAAAGTAAATTTGGATTATTGTTAAATAATATTATGTATTTATATATGGCCTACTCGATTACATACTTACAAATTTATTTAAAAAAACATTAGCCGTTAACATCAATATTCCTAGTATAATAAAGTATTTTAAATTCACATATATGAAGACAGGAATACTTAGCTACAGTGCGTTGGCTTTCATCAGGATTTAGGGAAAACCTCTACATATTTCATCAACTGTTTCTGTACTTTAATAATTAGCCTCCGAGGTGCCCTGTGCTAGACATTAAATTTGGAACCCGTTTGGTATAACATATTTTGTAGGCACCTATAAGTGTCCCCTCAGGTGTCTGCTGTGCAGTTGCACCTGCCTATAAGTATAAAAAATATGACTTTGAAATGGAACGCTGAATTTTCGGAACTTACTCAAACGAGATCCCATATAATTGGGTTATTACATTTTTCACTTTTGTTTCATACTTATAAAAATTCCAATTGTGTGAAAAAAAATAGATTATAAATGGTGCATTTTATCATAATTTCATTATGGCACAGTTCGAAGCTCTAAATTAATCAAAAAGTTTTACCACACCACTTGTAAAAGCCAATATCAATAGAATGTTGCAGTCTGACTAATATACGCCCATGTACATTTTCTTATAGCAACGGTGGCACAAACCATAATTCATCCGTATGAAAACTAGTTTCCTGCTAGTTAAATAACAAGTAATAGAAAAAAGATTATATTTTTAAGAGGTCACAAAATTAAAATATAAACATAAACTTAGTTTATTGAATAAATGACATCTACATCTCATTTCTTTTTTGGAGCTTTTTCTTTCTTCTCGGCAGTCTTCTTGGTGGGCTTCTTGGACTTGGCCGCAAGTTTTTTGCCATATAATGTACCATTGTAAGAAGCAGCTTTCTTAACGTGATGGTATTCTAAGGTGCGAATCTTATTTCTGACGCAACGTGCTTTACGCAATTTGAATCTGTCAAAATCGGTCAAGGTTGCCCTCTGAAAAATTATCATCATTAAATACTTGTTTAAAATAAAGAATTACAAATTATAAAAATTAATAAAATCAGATATAATCTAGCTTCATATATGTATCAGTCGGCAATTCCTATCAAAAGTGGATCATCACAAAAATAAAATTTAATTGCTATCTAATAAGTAATAAAAACACACACACCTTCTTTTTGGCTTCAAGTTTTTTAGCCCAAGTGGATTGACCCCATAACTCTTGTACGTTGCCTTCTTTCCATGCTTTACGTACAACACGAGTAGATGCACTGTGAGGAAATTTAATTCTCAATTTAGTTAGGTGTAATTGATTTAATCTTAAAAGACTCCTGTTGATACCAGTCTCCGGTCCATCAACCAACACCTAAAGCAAAAAACAGATTTACTGTAATCACATAATACAAATAGGTTTATTAAAAAAAAAAAATATATATAAGAAATCAGAAAAATAATTAGCTTCAGATATGTATCAGTCGGCAATTCCTATCAATGGTAATATCATCATTTTATTTGAAATTAATATAAAATTAATCTAGTTACTTACTCTAGTTTGATCGATTACATCAACGATGCTAACAAGTTTTCCTTTGTTACGTCCATCAGACACCAACGCCACGCGTCCAACTTCCACAAATCTTCGAAAAAGCTAAAAATATTAAACCATCATTATAAGTACATTTTCAATAAAAAGCATGTGGTCGTTATTTGAGGTTATAGCATTAATGAACTTTATGTACGTTAAATTTTAACCATAGCGTTATTATAAAAATTAGCAAAAGATACATTATTTCTACGATTCCAAAAAATATGCAAATATGTTAAACTTAATAGGTAATAATTAATATTTTTGTAACTTACCATTTTTTACCACGCCAAATGAACTTTCCACGGGGACTAAAAGGAAGTATGGCGTTGTGTTGTCAAAGTCGCTACCAGCTCCATCTATGTTGGCAAAAAATTTAAACTTCAATTTTGCTTTTAAAAAAAACTAACATTTTATTTTAAAATTATTAAAACAAAAAATATAAATTTTTAAATCTAATTTGTTATTAATTTATTAAACACTTTCAGATCAAGTTTTGTTGATTTTATTAGTTGATACATCAAATTTTACCTAGGAATATCGCATAAGTGGGGCGCCTCTAGCGGTGAAAGCATTTTGGTTGCTTGTAGTTGCTACAGTCACTAGATATATACAGTACCGCAACGTCCGGCCATTTTGGGTCCAAATTTATGCGGGAAATTTAAAAAAGGTTAACAAATATTATCTAAGTGCTGATTTTTGAATATATTAAGTTAAAACAGTTGATTTATTCTTATATGTGTTTCCGTTATATTGTTGTTTATTTAGTATTTGTTACTAGACTTTTTCCACGCATTTTGTGTCAAATTTTATGACATTTGGTTACGCAGTCCAACCTGTGCGTCTGATTTATTTTCATCAATACAGACGAACATTCAACTAAAATTAATCAAAATGTTATCAAAGAATCCTAACGAACAAATACCAAAACTTTTCGAGTGGATTACAATCTATTCCTACGTTAATGCGTAATTTATTTTCAATTTATTTGTGTTGGTCGTACTAAATAATTATAACTTAAAATTTTATTTATTTGATCGGTTTAGAATTTTCATAAAATTCATATTTTTTTGTTTTTATTAATTTAGCATCAAAGTAGGTATAATTTTATTTTAATAAACGTCAAAGCGATTTGACTTTTAATTTTTAATTTTTTCTTTCAATTTCATTCCATTGATTTTTAACTTTGCTAGCTCTTTTTTTATTATTATACAAGGTTTATCTGACGAGTTCCGAAGAACGAAACACGTTTGATCAAAAGTGTCATAAACTATCATTCATTGTACTTTCAATATTACGTAAGTTAAAATTCAATTTTATTTAATTTTTGCATTTTAATATAACATGTAGATCATTTAGATATTTATTTTCTAAAATGATTTAGTTAGTAAACAGATTTTAGCTATATACTTGGTATTTTTTGTATTTTTAAACATAGATACCTCGCAAATTCTTGCATCACTGGGCAAGTTTGATCTTGCAATTAAAGTAGACCATAATTGCCTTCTTTCAGCATTTCTTTCAGCACTAGGTAATCTAAATAGCCTAAAACCACTAGAAACCCTATTTTTGCAATGAACAACACAACAATTAGGCATTTTCCTGTTATACAGAGTTTTTTATTTATCACAAGAACAAAAAAAAACAGTTTTTAGAGTTTTAAACTTCTCCTAACTTAACCTTTAAATTTAAAACAACAACAAACGTCGATTGATATTTGCGAATGACACCATTTTGGGTCCAAAATTATGCTTTCTCTCTCGCACTCATTGGCCCATAGGGTTGCGGTACTGTATATATCTAGTGACTGTAGTTGCTTGTCAATGTTAGCGCCACCTATTCGTGTGGAGTTCATCCAAGAAGAAAACAGGAAAAACTACACTCCATATTTGACATTTAACATGATACCATTTTGACATACAAGGTTATCTTCTTTGCTTTTTGTAGGTGGCGTTTCAATTTCTCAATTTTTAGTTAATAAAATCATTTGATTTCTAAAATATGATAGATGAATTTGTAAGCGAATGTGTTTTAGATACTTGTGTGCAATAATTTATTTATACCAACGGCGAGTTTTAATTAATATTGTCTTCTATTAAAATTTAATTTAGTGTAAATAAACATTAAAGATGAATTATCCAGAAAATTCGATTCCAACTAGCAGAATGATCTATGTAAAGCAAGATTTCATGAATGAAATTCAACAGAAATATCAACCCGGAGTATTGGTTAATCCTCATTTTATTAACGTTCAGCCACATTTTAATAAAAAATTTTTAACCAACAACACGATACATATTAATCCTTTATTTCAACAAAAGGGAAAACATTCAACCGTACAGGAGGTGGCTAAAATATCACATATTTCGAATAATGGTTTGATAACTTCTAATTCGTTACCCAATCAACTTAAGAAACGGACAATTGCACAGGAAGTTCCCAAAGTGCAAACCTCAACAAATGTTTTTAATGGTAAAATGACAAATATCAATTCAAAAGCGTTGCAATCTTGTAACAGTGCTAACAATGTAATTGTTCGTACTTATACCAAGTTGGTGAGAACTCCCAAACGGGAGATTACAAGTAATAAGAGGTCTTCTATTCATACCAAATATAAGATAATTCGCACTAATGTCGTTGAAAGTGTAGAAAATAGAGAAACTAACAGGAAAACATTAGTTTACAAGAAAAATTGTTTTAAACTTGACAATAGAATAAACCAAGACTTACGTAAATCGAAATTGCCCAAAAGGAAAGTAAATTTTGTGAGATACAATTTTAAAACTAACTTTGATTTTAATAATTCTTTAAAATATAATAAAAAGAGATTATCACTACTTGTAAAAAGGAAAAGTGTACATAACCAAACAAAATTTAAAATATGTAACGAAAAGACGTTGAACATAAGTGGACAGGCTTATAAATTGGATTCAAATCACAGAACGCTCACGTTAATGGCAAATCCAACTAGACTCAAATTTAAAGCTAGGTCTGTAAGAGTTTCAGAAGCTAAGAAGAAGAAAGCTAATGTCTCGATCAGTAACAGTTTCAAACTTAGGTAAGTTTGCGTGTTTGATATTCAAAGAATTTTTAACTTGTCGTTTACTTTTGGAAGAATATTAAAATTATTATGTAATGATTACCAATATTATTTATTTTTAGTTCTACTAAAGTGCACAACAAGAAGTTAAAAAAATCTAATGTGCCGTGCCCACTTTATCGAAAATTTGGAAAGTGTAAAGGAAAGGATCGTGGTACCTGCATACGCATACATAATCCAGATCAAATTAATTTATGTCCTAAGTATTACAAAATTGAATATTATAAATTTGAAAAGATTTGATGATCTTCCTCAACATTTTGATTTCACTTGAGTTTGGAAAATATTCTGCATTTATAATTTTTTAACTTAATTTTTCTCTTATAGGCAAATTTTATTAATAATGAATTTATCAAGTCTTGTCAGTTTAAAATTTTCTATACACACAACATGTGAATTGAACATGAAATTAACTCGTTGCTGTTTAGGTTTCTGCAGGGTGCATGTATTTACGATGGATGCCTTTTGTCTCATAAAGTGTCAGCTGAAAAAATGCCAACTTGCAAGTATTATCTGAATGGATTATGCTCAAAAGATAATTGCCCTTATCTTCATGTTAAAATTAATCCTAAAGCTGATATATGCAAAGATTTTCTAGAAGGGTTTTGCAAACTTGCTGCTGAGGTAATGATTTTATTTAAAATTAGAAAGAAACATTTGTATATCGCAAGCAGAGTGCCCAAAGTCCATTTTGAGTTAAATTAAATTTTTTTAACCATATCCGCTAATAAAAAAGACAAAATTTCAAAACAAATTATAATAAATTAAATTAATTATCTTAAATGTTAACTTAATTGGTTCACTAGAACGTTACTTAAATGTGGCTTGGTACAGTATATTTTCGATATACAAATGTATAAATTATAATACGTAACTGTTTTACCAATGCCATTGTTTTTGTATAAATTATATTACTCTTAGATCAGTTTGTTCAATTTGTCATTTATTGTTAAATGCATTAAACGAATCTTAAAATTTCCATTAATCTTAAATTTATATTCATTGTAATTTGCCTTGAAAAGCCAGACAATCATATTGTTTAAATAGACCTTTATAACTTAACTAATTTTTATTTAAATATAAATTTAATTTTAAGAAAAAAATGTACCTAACTAAAAGATTAAATTATTTTTGTTAAAAAATTATCATTAATTAATAAGGCAATGTAAGTAAGAAGTTAAGTATTAAAAAGTATACAAAAACATGGCATTAAGTGAATTTAAGTACGCAGGGGCTTATACAAATTTAAAAATAGGAATTATTTATAGCAGAATGCAATTCCTGCGATATTTTGCAGGTCTATCAATAAAATTATTATATTTTGCGTATATTTTCAAGTTTATATTGTAGGAAAACCGGTCACTTTGAGTTTCTAGAGCGTTTTATCAGTATATAATAAGAATTTGGCACACAAATTAAAATCAATAATTGTTATAATACAGACAGGAACATAGCTAAAATTTATTGTTGTAGTTACAGATATGTTAGATACTTTAATAACTGGCTCGTAACTAATAAGTCGTGACGTACACAAATATAAAGATAAACATCTAATGCATCTACATATTATGTATGTATATGTAATTTGATAACATTCTGGTTTACATTTTAAACTTGATATTATTCAAAATCAATCAATCTGAAATTTGCTGGTATATTTAGCTTGTTGCTGCTAGATGATCCAATGCCGAATTATAAAGCTTATACTGTATTACAATTTTTATTTGTTTTTGAAAACTGAAATGCTTGATTTTTGGTATTCCTCATTTCTGTCTTTTTTGCTACTAAAGCTTTGCTGTTCAGCATTATGTCATAACTAGGGGTGATCATATTTCTAATTTCTAGGGAGAGGTATTTTTTTGGAAAATAATTAAAAATACGTAGGTATTTAGTAACAAATTTGGTTTAATATGTTAGTTTTGAGTGGATTCCTATTACCACCTTTGGCCATAAGTGATATAGAATAAATTTTCGTCTTAATTTAAATTTTATTCATACTAAATTGTAGTTTATTCCATATAATTTTTTTTAGTGCGAGAAACGACATCAATATCTATGTCCCGACTTTGAAAAAAATAGACAATGTATGAAACAAAAGTGCCAGTATCCACATTTAAATACAATTAGTGTTATAAAACCAATTATTTCAAAATTGAGAACCAAAGTTGAGAAATCTAAAACCAAACAAAAAAATTGTGAAATTGTAAATGTTGGGTCAAATGAAAAACCTGATGATGGTCAAAAGGAATCGACGAAAAGATATTACGAAATTCCATTAAGCACTAGCGACATAGTACCTGATGTAAAAATATTAGAAAACGACGATATGGAACTTACTTCGAGTGACGATGATGATAATTTACCAAGTAAAAAAAGAAAGACTATTGATGAATTGCCTTCATTTATACCGTTTTCAATAGATTGATCTGTGAAGATTTATTGAATGCAAAACATTTTAGACGTTCATTTTTTAAAATAAATATGTCTTTTATAACATGTACGATGTATTATAATTGCCATAATTTAAATAAAGTTTTAACTCTTTTAAACGTAATTTATTTTATTATCGGTAAACTTAATTATATAAACTTTATAAGTAAAGAAACAACATAAATAAAATAGTCTTAATAATTATTATTACACATTCCAAGATCACATGCTATAAATACTGTTTATTTTTCTTAGACGAATAAATTAAAAGCCAGTTACTAGGATGATTGTATCCTAATAAGATTGGACAATGCAAAAGTAACGATAAGCTCTCGTATTCTACCTCTTTGGATATTTGTAACCATTGTTGTAACCACATTACCATATCTTCTGTCCTCATGTTGGTAGGATTTAAACCTACAATTTGAAAAAATTCTTAAATTGAACAAGACTTGAAAGTTATAATTTATATTAAAATGTTTACCTCGTATTAAACAAGCATTTCTAAGAACATCTACAGTTAAATTATTGACGCCACCACCTCTTGTAATCGATTCATCCATAGCTTTTATAATGAGTGCCAAATCGGCAAGTCTCTTGCGCTTGAACCAACCAGGACGAAGATCGTGCATTTTCGATAAGTGTTTCTTAAAAAGTTATACTTATTACAGGCATAATTTTGACCAAGCTTGTTCTTACAATGTGATTTCCACTTATATATAGTAAATGGTATGGCTCGTTTGAAAACAACTCCTGACATCGCAAAATTTCTTCAGTCGTAGGATGAACTCCACTGCCAATTTTACCTAAAATTTCAGACCATTGTCTATATGCATGATGGTTTTTCAATTTTTTCAATTGTAATTGTAAATGTCGGAACACCGGTTTGTTATGAGCTAAACGATTTTTAAGAAATATTATATTGAATTCAGATTTTTGCTGTAAATTCCAAAAATGTCTACAAAGTAAATGTCTTGGAAAGTAATATGCTAGAGGAAAAACCACATAATTTGCAAAAGGTAACGCTGATATAAGTAAAACTGGTGCAACTCGCATCATATCTTTGGGCATTTGATGATATAATTCTATTTCAGCAAGCGGAAAAGTGCGTAAATTACTTCCGGGAGTAATATTTATAGTTCGGACAACTTTTATATAAAGTTTCAAGTCTTTATAAAAGTCACGAATTCCATCCATGAACACCCTATAAACGTGCATAGCTCCAGGAAACTTCTTTTCCATAACGTCATTATAGGTTCGCATATATTCTGCATATTTATTTATAACATAAAATTTTAAATTCTTTGAATCTTCAGCTTTAAAAGACTTTTTATTGCATTGATTGGTCGAATGAATATATCTACAAAATTTGAATTATTTTAAAGACAAAATAACAACAGCTCAAAAACTGTACACACACCTACGAATATAAAAATCGTTTGAGGCACTTAATAGTCTTATATTTCGAGTTTTAAATACGTTTATAAATATGGTAACAGACATTATCTAACAAAAATTTTATTTTTTTTTAATTTAAATGTATTTAAATGTTTCAATACATTTTAAGGTTAGGTTTTCATTAAATTTGACAGATAGACTGAGAAACATACTATTTTATGTACAAGGCATTTCATAATATAGTCCGACCAACTTTAACTTCTCACTTGGAGAACAAGAAATTGTTATCTGGACTTTCATAAGTGGAAATGGTAAAGGGGCTTATAATAAATGTAAACAAAATTCATGCTTGAGGGGAGTGATTTAGGGTTGAAAAGGGTTAAAAATGGTATTATAGCGATTTCCGGAAAAAGTTGATGTCAAAACAAAAAGTATCCAATACAAAAGTTGTAGATTTTGCAAAAATCTACTACTTTTGTGAAAGTAATTTTTTAACACAATCTCAAAATTTCAGAGAAAAATGCGAAAAATCGTCTTTTTATCTTTTCGTTTTTATTATTTTTTCCTTTTTGCAAAAATTATTTAATTTTAACAAAACTTGGTGAAAGAATACCTTTGTGTTTTTTTATATTAAAAATCAAGAAGTTTCCGAGATATTCATTTTTTCCGGTTCGAAACACTTTTTTTTCAAAACAAAATTCTACGTAGGAAAATTATCCAACACAGTTCTGCCGGGTCTTACTTTTTTCGTTTTGACATATGTATACATTATGGTAAAATTTAAAAAATATATAGACACAATGCAAAAACATGTTCAAAAATGAATAAATTGATTCCAGCATTCAATTATACGAAAAAAAATATAAAAGAAATTTAGTTGGATTTTTGACCAGAAACTTTATTTTTGTGTGATACCGTCAAACGGGATAAAAGGGGACAAGTGAGATGAAGGGGGACACCGTACTGATTTGCTTCATTTAAAATTTTCTCTCTTCTAATGGCTTTCGGGGTTCATAGTTTTTAAACATTTTTTCAAAATCCCTGAGTATTTTAATAACTTTAATTGATTTACCAGTGCTTTAATTAAATGTTGTAATTTTTTTTACTTAATTTACGTGTTTTTGTTTAATAAAAATTGTTTTTTCAAGGTTTGAGTCTAAATTTTTTAATTTTTTTTAAAACCCCGACAGTGTCATTTACCCTCCAGCTGATTGCTTGGGGATACTGCTGTAAAAACATTAAAAACCGCTTAATTTCAAACAGTGTAATTGTTAAAAATTGTTTTGTTTCCGTGAAAGTGCAATTTTTGCCCTCGGCTACGCCTCGTGCAAACAAACCTTTACCCTCAGGCCAAAAAGGTTCACTTTATTCCCTTGGTGCATAATGTACTATTTTCTTTAACGCTGATGGTCCTTTTTTATTGACTTAAGTTTATATGATTTCAAAATTGAAATAATAATAAAGTACTAACAGATTAAGTCATAAGAAAAACTGATAAGGACTAATTATTTAAAGTTCACAGTTGTCACCTATTAGATATAGCATTTAATTAATTAATGCAGAAAAAAAATTCCACATTCCCTAACGTTTTGATAATATTAAGTTCTAAACTTAATTTATCATTCCTGAAAAAATGTGTTTTTTGACTTCTACTAAACACCAAAGAAATATATTGTAATGGATTTTTCTATTCGAGGTTGATTTTATTTATTTTAATGTTTGTTATTTTGTAAATGCCCTGTGTGCGTTAAAATTTTGTAAATTTTGGTGTTGGTATATAGTGGTGAAAAGGAACTAGCGCGAAACAATTAGTTATTCAGATTAAATATTAAACAAGGTGGAACTCGGATGACCGCAGTTGTAAGGCTTCTATACATCTCCTTTTTTTCTGGATTAATTATTGTAAAGGAAACCTCGATTTGATTCATTAATATGAATTAAGTGCAAGTTATTCTTAAATCGCTCCCCAAATATTTTTGTATTTTATTTTTTTATCATATTTAATAAATTCACCAATCACGGAAAACCACTACTTTTCGATTTATTCTTAATAATTTAACGGATTTAAAAAATAATAAACCGATAATTTACTATTGGTAATATAATTTTACTATATAAGAAAAAAATACACTAAAAAATTAAGGATTTTAGGATTAGAATTAAGGAGATCTAAAAATGGAATTATGTGGACGGACGGACGGACACGGGACCAGAACATAAGGCTTCTTCATATACTGTGTATAGAAGCCTAAAAGTAAACTTACAGTGATCCAATAATTTATTCATACCCCATAGAAAACATACATAATACTAAAAAAATTACTTAATAATAACTACTCTTTAATTTTTATTTTAAATGAGATAATTTGGATTGATGGATAAGAAAATAAATCAAAGCGCTGCGCTGGATTGGTAATTGAATTTGGTTTATAGAATAAAAAATAATAATAATTGGATTTGGGTAAGAAATTATAATTACAATAAAAAAGATGTGTGTTACTAGGGGCAATCAATTTGGAAAATAATTATTGCGCCCGAAAAGCTCTACATTTATTGGTGCTGAAACCAGAGAAGTAAACAACTTTTAGATTTCCTTTATATGACGGCGCAATGTGTGGGGCTCGAAAACATTTATTAGCACACGAAATCAGAGGGAACGAAGAAAAACCAGGGAAGTAAAAGATAAATCTAGCACCACAAAATATGGTTCACCCAAAATATATAAAATGGTAGGCCAAAATATAATGATAATACACAAAAAATTTACAATAAAGGTTTTTATGCATTTATTTTAAAATACCAAAACGACTTAAAGCGTGGGTCCATTAATTAAATGCAAAATCAGATCTTTCAAAAGCACTTTCTTAAAAACATCACATTGACTAATACTAATATAGTAAAAGCGTGGGCCACTTAATGAAATTAATAGTTCATAATAGTAGGAGTAGTTTTTTTTCGTAATTTTTTTATTTATTATTGCTATTTGGCATTTTTGAATTGAGATATGTATTTGATACAGTGGTTTAATTGTATCAGTTTGACAGAAATAACAGATTCGTTATATTAAATATTCTTATTTAAATAATATAATATGTGTATTGGACTTTTACAAGAAAAATTTATTAGACGCCGCGGCGCCGGCGTTGTGAAGATTTAATCTTAACTTGACGGTAATCAGTAGCTGTTTTGATGTGAGAGTGCGTCGACGTTTACCGTCGGGACGCTTTATTGCTCAAGTCATTTACCTTTACTATAATGTTGTGTAAGTTTGAATTTCCATGTCTTGGTAGTAGAATACAATTTTTTCCGTTGAAGTGTCTATGCTTAATTTATTACATTAATTAATCATTTTCAATCAGGGTGAGAAAACTTAGTTATAATAATCATCTCGTAAGTGTTAGAGTTTTTCATAAATAATCGTTTTAAGAATGCCCAGACAATTTTCCAAAAAATCAATTAATAGCTTACTGCGGCAGTTACGAATGAGTTTTACGACCCGAAGCTTCCCTTATTTGCTGGGGTTGTGGATCAAAATTTAGAGTTAAATATAAAAAACACTTTTTATGTTATACGTTAAGGAGTATTATAATGTATTAGATAATTTTCACGTTTTTTTTTTATATAAAGGGCTAAACTACCCATGAATACATTTAAAAGTAATAGTAGAACTATTCATGTAGTATAGTTACACATATCTCTACATATGAGATATGTATGTAGATGCATTAAAAAAACAACAACAAAAAAGAACTCTTTCGTCTTTCTTTTCTCAAAAGAAAATACTATAATATTCAATAAAAGTTTGGAACCTTCTTAAATTGTAACATTTTTAAATAGATATTAAACTTAGGTATAATATCGATCTGATGCTGTAACCTTGGTTTTGTTATCAAATAGAGGTAGCTGCACACAGCATCCAGTTAGTCGGTATTCATTTTATGCATCTTATTGGAAATACTATTATTAATTATAATAGAAAAACTATTAATAAATTTAATGCATTCAATTCAAGTGTTTTGTATGGTAGATGAAAATATTTTATTTAAAAATTTCTCTTGCATAGTTTTGATCTATCGATTAAAACTATCGAAAATGTATTTTAAAAAAAGTATTTTAGTAGGTACGAACGCATTTTTGTAAATTTATAAGTTCTAAAAATAACCTAACTGAAATGTTAAAGTAATTAAATTTTAACTCGAAGTTTAAATGCATTTATGTGTTAGTGTTACGTACCAACAAATGTTTAATCAAAACAAAATTAGAGATATCTCAGATTATAAAAATTGAAGCTAAACAAAGAAAAACGTGAAGTAAAAAGAAAAGGGCGGGGGAGTAAAATTAAAGAAAACTAGACAACAATATTATACGTAGGCAACTTACATAATATTATTATGTAGGTATACGAAAATATATGTTAAAGAAAATAGGGTTTAGAAATTAACAAAATTGTATTTAAAAATCTGATGTGGCCATCGCATAACTTTCCGAATTACTAAAATTAACGCCCAATTTACCTCGGCTAGCAAAAACCAAAATACTACATTTCATGAAGGGAGAGTAATAATCGCAAAAAACATTCCAATCAATATTAAAAAAAAAAACAAAAAATTGAACTTTTATTTACATTTCGAAAACAAAAGACAATAGCTAATTTTGGTTTCTGCCTTGAGTTTTTCATAAAAATATATCAAAAGCGTATCATCAACTTTTCTGTACTTACCTCTTTTAGTCTAAATAATTTCAGAAACCAAATAATAGAACAAAATAGTAGGAAATTTGAAGGTTCATTCCGTTTCGAGATTATGATCGGTTATGAAATGATGGATTATGTCTTATCGCTTCAAGTAAACCCCCCTGTTCCTCCCATAAAATTTCATTCATTTCAATAGGCTTCATGCCACAACAGATCAAAACTTAAATTTAAAAGGAGTGATTTCGTTGCTTCGTTTGGATGTTATCGTGTTCACAGACATACATACACATACACACCCTCCTTCCCACATTTTTCAAAAATAGTAAAAATGGTTAAGGGGAGCTCGAAACATAAAAATTTGAAAATAAAATGGGGGGTTAATTTTTTCAGATAACAATACTTGCCTCAATTAAAAAATAACTATTTACGATATAAGTGTTAAAAGTGAGATTTTATTTTGTTGGTACTTATTAATAAGTAATAACATTATATTTATATAATATAATATGTTATATATTTATATTGCTGTGTATTCCACTGAAAAATTGCCTTTAATTTGGTATTTAAATTTATTTTTCAAAATGCGCAGCGAGGTTGTTGTTGGGGGTAAATTTGAGATAAGGGGTCGTTCCGAGGAGTGAATGCCGGAAGGCCGCAATTTTGTTTGCTGTAAGAATTTTGGGATATAAATGAAAAATAAATTTAGAAAATATTATGAAAATTGTTTTATCGAGTTGTTTATGTAGTGGAAGTTGTTTATGTAGTGGATATGAAAATTAATAATAATTAAAAGTGAATTTACGGTTTTGAAAAGTATTTAAAAATTTAATTTTAATGTACGAAAAATTTATGTGATACCTCGGCTCATGGAGCGCTTATTTTTATGATTTAACGTTCCCATTTTTGAAAAATTGTACCACGTTTTAAATTTAAGTTTAAAAATTTAAATGATTTGTTGTTTTCCCGGTAAAAACAACAAGAAAATTAAGGAGCCGGAAATAACACGTCAATATATTGCAATAAATTATCAAATATTTTATCTTCCCTGATTTCGGCACCAATTAATGCGATAAATTTTCTGATAATTTTAAATTCCTGGTTTCGTGATCATTTTAAATGCGATAAATTTTCAAATAATTTTAATTCCCTTGGTTTCGTGATCAATTTAATGCGATATAGTTTTTAATAATTTTAATTCCCTGGTTTCGATCCACATAAATGCGATATCCAAATGCGTAAAATAGTTTTTAAATTTAAGAAAACCTAATTAATTACCTTTTTTTTTGGAACATCGATCCTCTTTTGTTATAAGCATGAGACTCCTTTAACTTATTACTTTTGATGTTGAATAATTAAAGCAAAATTTGTCAATTTATAATTTTATAATTTAATCGGAAAGTTAAACAAAATTTAATTTTACAAATACACAGCTAAATAAATTTCATGTAGCATTTAAATCCAAATTTTGATGTTTTTAATCATCATCCGTATTACATCGGTTTACCAAATAAATCAATTCCGTCTTATTGCAATTTTGGTCTTCTTTCAACCACCTAGACAAAGTTGCAATTTTGATGGCAATAAATAAAAATTTTTAATAAATCAATTTTACCGTGGTTTTACTTTACGAAAAATTAATCGTTCTTGCACTTTTAAATGTTCTCACCCTTTATAAATTTGAAGTTTTCATTTGTTTGTTACTGTTTGTTTTCATCTTTTCTGTGGGAGGCTATCGTCCAAATTCTGCGTTCCTTGGTTCTGCTACTTGGTAATAATGTTGGTCGTGAATAAATTTTGATTCTTCCTTTCTGTTAAAAATGGCACAAGCACCCTTACTCTGAATTTGTAATCTCCAGGTAAGTTAAATATTTTAATTGTATTTGTTAATTACAATTAAAATTCAATTTATTTAAATTTTTGACTCTGGGCTTTTAAATTTTCGAACTTGACAAGTTGACGGGTTTACCCAGAATGAATTATTTCACCAAATTTTTCTCCCTCCTTGATTTTTGTGACTGAAAACTTTTAATTCTCCCACTTAATTTTGGTGGGAAATGGGAATGCAAATTCGCCGTATTGCATTCGCAATCACTTTCGTTGATTTAAAAACACTTTATTTTAAAAAAATTAAAAACTGATTGAATACTCATCGACTTCATTGATAAATATTGGCATTTGTCTTTTCATTCAAAGATCTTGGACCAAAAACATCTTTCATATTCATAATTGTTGAAAACTCAACTCAAAATTTCCTTAGCTGTGCTTTCTAACTTTACTTAATTTTTTTATCAAAAAAAAAATATGAAACCGAATTATTCATCACCATGGATGTTCATTTCAAAGAAAAAATCTCACATGCTTAAAACAAATTATCTAATTGAATGTTTTTAAATTAATCCCTGTTTAAAAAAAAATTTAATCATAACTAAAGATGCTAATTCAAAATGAAACATGACAATATGTACTGCTGTGATATTTTCAAATTATCAACGAACGTATTGTTCTCAACCATACACTTGCAAAATTATTAATTTTAAAATATTTTTTTACTTAAATTTTCATCATTTTTTATTACCAAATAAAACCAATTTACCATAATTCATTTACAAATTTATTTTCTAATTAACTAAATTTTTAAAGCAGTCTACCAAAAAATACTGCTCAACCTCTTACACATCACGAGGTGGACCCGCCTAACCTAAAACTTTTTCGGAACTATAACATGTATTGTATTTAGATATAACATTTTAACAAAAAAGGATTTCAGGTTGAGTGGAAAAAATCAAACAACACAGATCTGTCGTGTCGATGTTTCGACATATTTTACATATTAGTATATTTTTAAAATAAATTGTTAAGATTTTATAAGTTATTGACCGTTATTTTTGAACATTTTTACATTTTATTGTTATGATCGTTGCGATACTTCAGCTTGAATTTTATTCGGATGACTCTGTTGAGAGTTACCATTATAATAACCTGAACTCCGTCATTTTTATAATCAAAATCAAACCATTTTATACCACCATCTCACGGTGGGCCAGAATCAGCAAAATGTGGACATAAAATCAAATCTTTGAATGGGGTGAATTTCAGGCGGTGAAACATAAATAAATTAATAAAAAGCTATAATTTTGGGGATATGTAATTTTTGAGTAAATATCCATTGCAAAAATATTTAAAAAAATCAAATCTTTGAATGGGGCGAATTTCAGGGGGTGAAACATAAATAAATTACTAAAAAATCTGTAATTTTGGGAATATGTTCAATTTGAGTAAACATCCATTGAAAAAGTAATTTAAAAAATCAAATCTTTAAATGGGGCGTATTGCAGGGGGGCGAAACATAAAATATCGTTATATTATAGCTAATATAAAACACAATAGATCCGAAGAGATGGACAGTCAGGCAGTCTCTGAGCGGCGCAAACGCATGATGTGCTATTTGGGCTTTGAAATTTTTTGGAATTTTTACTAAAATTTTTTCCAGGCCTTTTTAAGATTCAAATCTAAGAAAATGTAAAAATTGAAAAATTGAGTTTTTGAAACCTTCTAGGTGTATAATTCCCCTTAAGTCCTTTCACCCCGAGACCAGAGAAATTATTTTGTTATAAATTATAATTATAAGTAATAACTTCCCAAATAAGCAATAAATACATATTTTATTAGCAATTGATAGCAAATAATAAGCATGCATTTCCTGTTGATTCTAGCGATGAATGTGTATCGCGCATCTTACAAAAATAAATAAATTTCGAAAAGGAAGTTAAACGAGGTTACAGTTTTTTAGTATCTTATAAAGGAAGGCTTAAGGTATGTTTTAAATATATTTTCAAGGCAGGACTAAGACTAGGACTAAAAAAAGAATAGGACTAATTGATTTATGAAGCTTCGAAATTATAATAATTTATTTCAACATTTCAATCAAAAATCTTTTTCATAATATATATTAAAATAAAGTACATACCTCAAATAAGCTTCTAAAAAATTCACTTTAAATTAACACGTTTTAAATCCGCAGTCTCTCTCCAAAAATTGGCTACAAAATGATCTGTAAGTTGTCAAGCGGAAGGGTCGTGTTTGCGGTAGAAATTTCACTTAATGAGTTGGATATTCCAGGAAAAGATAAAGTGAGCTTTTTTTTACCTATTCACAAAATATAGAAGCGATCAGCAAAATTTGAAAAAAATGATTTTTGTCCACTTTTTGCGGATTCATGGCCTTCCCATGGAGGGATCATTGTTTTTCCGTTTCAGACCTAAAGGATGAGCGAATAAATTAAATTCCTCGAAACATCGACACGACAGATCTTTGTTGATTTTTTCCACTCAACCTGAAATCATATTTTATTAGTCTCTACTATTGGATGAGAAGTTTTTTTACTTATACTTATATAACATTTTGTTAAAAAGTGCATACTTTGCTTTCTGCACCAAACCATTCAATTATTTAAAGTGCATACAAGATGTTGAAAATTTCGTTACACAACAGTTTTCAACTTCGGCTGGAGTAATATAAAAATTAATAATAAATAAATTTATGTTTATGAATATAGACAATAAATGGCAAGAAAAAAGAATTGATATAATTTTTGATGAACAAAATCAGGAAATAGTATATCTACATTAACTTCACGAATTAAAATTTTTTTAAATATAATAATGCTAGTTGACGGCGCAAATTACAAATATAAACAATAAGATGGATCATTCAAAATTTCGGGTAAAAAAGGCCAAAAAACGTAATGTGATTATTCGATTGGCTCTTTCCATAACGGTAGCTCCTCCCATGGTGTATTTTTATGGCATACAAGTGTTTTTGGCATAATTTGGCAATTTGTACATTACTACCAAAGCTGTCATGGCCAAAAACATATTATTAAAATTACATTTTTTATTACTTTTAGTAATAACATTCTCAATAAACGACAAATTTAAGAAAATAACAAAAGTTGACACGATCAAGTAGCTGTGCTCACACTTTTGTTAAAAACATCCCCGAAAGCAACCGAATTCGAAAAGTGCAAGTCTAGAATAGTAAGCTATAATTAACAAATCCAATTTAAAATAAATTTATGATATTAATATTGTTTTTTGGCAAAAGAGTGTTTTTTTTTATTTATTTAATTTAAAACCACTACAAGTCAGTGTCACAAATGTTGCATACCAGCAAAGAAGAAAAAATAGGTATATTACGTACATAATAAAAATAAGATTTTCCGTAATGAAACAGAAATCCTTTTATAAAAGCCAAGATTTACGACCATCCGGGTGTCAAACCTCTCAAATGATTCATCAAGAGATTACAATCAAACTTAGCACAAAACTCATTAAATGAACTATCTATAACCATTCTAACACAAGTCAATATGAATTTTGGCATAGAAATTAGGATATGGAAATACGATAGGTTTATCGACACCCATCCAAAAAAAATTAATGAACATAATAAATTATATTTTATAAAGAAGTTTACTTATATTACGTTTTGTTCTGTTTTCTAGTGACTTCTGTTATTATTTTGAATTTTTTACTACTACCAACTTTCAGGTTCGTTTTAGGTTATTACTTTTAAAATTGATGAAAACTTATTCTATCAATAAATTTAAATTTTACATGAAATCAACTCACATGAAGTTGAACGTCCAACTTATGTATTATAGTTTAAATTTAGTTGACGAAGAAATTGATGGACTACTCCATGAATTAGTTTGACCGTGTAATACCAGTTATAGAAACTCAAGCATTGTTCTGTCTTTCAAAGGTTTCGACAATTTGTTTTATTCTAACGTTGACCTTTTGATATTTTAACCATTTATGAGGAGCTTGGCCGTTTAGAAATAGTTCGCAATGTATCTCTTCCTTTTTGTACCATTCCTAAACCATCAATAACTTTCCATATTGATATGGTCCACGTCTAATTGACACTGCAGGCTGCGATCGATGAGCATCTTTCACAACATTGTACAATTTTGGTCGTTTACGACACGATGGCTTCCGTCATGTGCCATTCCTAACGTTTGTAAAATTCCGATATAATTTTTTTCCATCAAGGTAAAAAGTGGTTTCAATTCATTTGAGAGATTTTCAGCAAGTTCTTAGAATTACACTGCTGATAGACAGAAGAGGAACAAAAGCTATAGCTACTACCGAAGAGTAATTGGGAAAAGAGCCAAGTCGGGAAAATTTGAGTACCTACCGTACAAAGATGTTACTTTTGCGAATTGTTTCTTTTTTAAATTTCTTGCTTAGTGGAACAGACAATTGCGAAGTTATGCTGCCGGAAATAGTTGCATTAATGATAGCCATTTTATTAATTAAGTTCAAATAGACAGTCGTACATTTGATGTTGACTATTTGGCAATAAACCGTATACGGGGTGTACATTTGAGAACGATCCAATCTACTTTAAATTTCTAGGACACTACACAAAATGTAAAAGAAGCTTTTATAGATAGGTAGGAGAAGACTAGACTCCATACTTTGCCTAGCGCTAAGACCAACCCTTTCACCTTCAGCAACCTTAACTAGTCCAAAATTCCATTTTACTTCTCGAGACTAAATTCCAACCACCTTAATAAAATAATACTATTACTTCTATATTCCATTTTTGATCATAATTTAGTCATTATTGATTTACTGGAGTGGGGTACGTTTTTAAAATATGGAACCCAGGCCACCAAATCTCCTATAGTTATGCCACTGATGTTGTAATATATAAGAAAATTGGGGATTTCCTTCGGCGAAAATTTTAAAATGCCTTTCAAAGCCAGTCTCGGATTAAAGTTATCCCTAGGTATTCTGTGAGTTTACTCTGATGGTGGATAAAGGATCCAAAAAATAACTATACCTCGGAGGCATGTAAAATTAAAAAATTGAAATTACTGAAAATATCTTACTATAAAAAATATATTTATCAAAATATACTTTACCGCTTACACCGAGGCTTACACATTTACGTAGGATTTCATGTAAAACATAGAAAAACATTGAGTGTCTGTGCATAGTAATGTTTTAACTTCAGTCTGGAATGTAAACAGCAAAACCGGCGATTGTAATATAATTTCGGTAAAGCGAGGGAGGTCCCAATTATAATTTCATTTCATTTAAAGCTAATAAAGTTTTACTTAACCACAGTGAAAATTTACTTCAATTAAAAGTTTGAATGAAAAAAATTATAAATGAATCCAAATTATAGCTTAACGTGGAAACCGAACCACTGCAAAAACTATTTGATAGCATATCAAAATCAAACATATGACTTTATAGTCTGAAATCCAATTCCCTATATTATAATCAAAATCAACCCTGTATAAACTTAAAACTTACCTTAAGAGGACTAATGTCAGGGGGATGGAAGGTTCCATTTTGGGAGCTGGGGATCGTTTCGTGGTGTTCCTAAGTGGTACACTCGCGAGACTGATTAATTACTTTTTCAATTATTTCGATCAATCTTTCCACACCCCTACTCTTATCTTGATCGCCCCCGTTGATCGACATTTTTCGATATCGATCGTTTGGGGTCATCACCTTCTTATCAAATTGACACTACTCTTGTCGGTAGCGGAAATGTCACTGGTCACTGCCTTTATGGAATGTACCAAATGTGGAAATTCTATAGGTACTTCCTTACAATCATTATTATAATATTTAACGTGAGCTTTTACATCCTTGATTTATAATTATAAAATATTTATATAATAATGTAAGGTTTATTTTTTGAGTGTGACAATATACTAGACTAGACTATACTGCCCTGTTAAGAATAAAAGTCGTAACTGACAAAAATATTTATTTTTCTAATATTTACAAATACGATTAATGCACCTACCAAATCTAGTAATTTCTCAGATATGACTAAACTTCAGAGCTAATTATGAGCCATAAAAAGAATATATAGGACTTTGAGTCAAAACGGCCAAGTTGATATACTCATTTTCAAGCTGTGAACATCATAAACAGA
Organism: Cantharis lateralis; assembly: GCA_963170105.1. Classification (NCBI taxonomy): domain Eukaryota; kingdom Metazoa; phylum Arthropoda; class Insecta; order Coleoptera; family Cantharidae; genus Cantharis; species Cantharis lateralis. Next base: position 52,927,183 of record OY720624.1, on the reverse strand, counting down.
ATTTATTCTAAATTGTAGATACGACTTCTATTCTTAACAGGGCAGTATAGTTTTATTCAAACTGTGTTCTACGAAACCTAGGATTTAACAATATATCCTAAAAAGGTTTCCATATACATAATTATATACGTAAAATATTCATCCAAGATCCAAATGATGAAAATAATAAAAATAAAAAATAAAGTCTTTTGAGACCCAAGGAGCCAATCTTATTTGTACTTATTACCTTTATAATATTTTTTAACTTTTATTATAATTTTATAATATAATTAATAAAGTATCGTAACTTGTGAAAATTAATAATAAGTTCAACTATAAAACTATTTAAAACAAGTTAATAAAACATGCAATATAAATTATTGTTAGCTTTCGGGTACTTGTTTTAAATAGTTTTATAGTTGAACTTATTATTAATTTTATAATAAAAAAATATTAAAACGTTTTTCATTATAGATAGATACTCATATTTACTACTTAGATTGTGAATATTTATTCAACTGTTTTATATTTTGGGGTTCAGCGAAATAATTTTATAACTCATAATAAGGGTTTCTTAAATTGACAAAGTTTGAAGATCACTGCGCACTAGACAAACTATAACTCTATTTGCATTTTTTAAACTATCTTATTTCTATATAATAATTCACGGTACATATTAATCTAAAATGAATATTAACATAAGAAGAAGTAAATTAATAATGCAATCAATAAAAATTAATGATTTTTATTTGGTAAAAATGGTACCTCTCTGTAAAACAAGTTTATTTTTTAGGATAGTACCGTAATTCCCAAAAAATGGCTGTAAAAATTTTAGATGAAGATCATTTTGCTATTAGTGCAATTGTTACTGTCTCAATGCAAATTATTTTCTTCTCGATAGCTGCAGGTTTTCAAATGGATAAATTGACCGATTTTGCAGGAGGAATTAATTTTATGAGTCTAGCGTTACTTACGTTCTTTCTTGGACAAGGAGGAAAGGTAATATAACTGCTTTTCATGTTTTTGTATTAAAAATTAAAATAAATTCTAGAAAACATACGACAATAGACAGCTAATGGTAACAGTTTTTATTTGCCTCTGGGGAGCACGTCTTTCCGGATATTTATTATATAGAATATTAAAAATAGGTCGAGATAAACAATTTGATGATAGACGTAGTAATGTGATTAGGTTTGCAATATTTTGGACATTTCAGGTAAACAAGTACTTGCGTTAAAATTTATTTAATTTTATTGAAAAAATTCTTTTTGATTTTTTAGGCTGTGTGGGTGTACGTTGTAAGTTTACCGGTAATTATAATAAATTCTCCAAGACACGCAATTCCACCAGCTCCACGTACAATGACTACTTTAGATTCTACAGGAACATGTTTATTTGTTATTGGTCTGTTGGCTGAAACATATGCAGATCTTCAAAAGTTTTCATTTAAACAGGATCCTCAAAATCAAGGAAAATGGTGTAACGATGGTAGATAATTGAATTTTTGTTTTGGGATAATATTTGAATTATCTTTTAGGTCTATGGCGACTTTCCAGACATCCGAATTATTTTGGAGAAATTCTTCTATGGTGGGGCATATTTGTAATATCTTTAAATGTTTTAGATGGAATTGAATGGATTGCAATTATGTCACCCATCTTTACAACATTTATCATTTTATTTTTATCGGGCATTCCATTATTAGAAAGATCGTCGGACGATAAATACGGAGAGTAAGTACTACCTACACTAAATGAATTTTTAATATTCCTTTACATCTATATATTTTTTTAGCAATTCAGAATATCGCTATTATAAGGCATCTACATCTCCACTTATTCCAATTCCTCCTTCAATCTACATAGAGGTTCCTAAGTTCCTTAAATTTATACTTTGCTGTGAATATCCTTTATACGATTCAGTTGATGTTAGAACTAAAAAATCAAAAACTTTAAGCGAATCTAACAGCGCATCTATTGGTCCTTCACAAACTTAGCTATGCGTATACGCTGGTCGCGAGACTGGCGCATCTCGGAGCAATGTAAAGTCCCAAATAACCGATATCTAAATAATTTAATGTTTACTGCAATATCTAATTAAAATTAGGCATTGTAAAATTTTAATAAAATGTTGTATCAGCTCATATCTGTTAGAATTTCAAATTCTAAGCGTATAGGTAGTACTAATACGATCAAGTTTCACATATAGGTAACGTTTTTGATAGATCAATTAAAATGTGATGATATTTATAGAACTTACCTACTATCTACATTTTATTAAAATAGGATATAATATAGATAATTATTATAATAAAAGAAGTTCTTCATAAACAGAGTGAGAAAAGGTACTCTTTACGGCACATCGCTTCGATCTAAAGCGTGGTTCAGACTGACTCATGCCTTAAGAGTAGGATTATGGGTTTCTCTATTTTATTTTGATTGACCGTACCTTGAAATTTAAGTTATTAATTTACAATAAAATAATAAGTTTGCACTCTTCTCGTATTAAATGTTTTTATTAACGTGCGCGTTTCGACTACATAGTACAGTCATCTTCGGACGGTACAGATAATTTTATAAAAATTATATCCCGAAATTTAAAAAAATAGCAGGGGCATTTCCAAATAATTTCAAAAATATTACCCGTAATATTAAAATTATGTCTTCGGGGGCTTCTTATATAACTTGGGAAAAATAAAAACACACTCAAATGTTTTGATTTTTCAAAATCATAATAGAAAATTGTTTAGAAGTTATTTAGAAATGTACTATGTACTTTTTAAATTAATCGTATTTCTAATGTATATTTTCAAATTAATTAAAAAAATAAAGGAGACTCATACACCCTATCCTTAAGAATATCCTCAATTATTACAACAATATTTCTAAAATTTATATTAATATTATATACGTAACGTGTGCACTATTAGTTAGTACTATCTACCGACTGACTACTAACTACTAATTATTGAGCTACAAAGTTAAATAAATATTTTACAGTCTTTTGTTGACAATAAGAACCTGATGATGTCTTTTTAATTCCAAAGAGTACGTTAACCTATTTTCTTTTGTTATCTATAGATAAGCATTCGTTGGTAAAATTAATTAAAAACTAGGTTTATCCATTAATTCTAAAAGACAATATGAATTATGTCATAGTTACAATAATATTCAATTTTTACTTAATAATTCAATTTTCTCCAAGCAAGCTGCGTTTTTACAAAAAAAATCTTTACCCATTACTTTCCATTATGTTGTAAATTTTGCTATTTTGCCAAATTTTGCAATTATTAAAATACAAATATTATGTAACTTTAGAGGCCAATTTCAGGCAAACTAGTTATGTCTAGTGTGAACTAGTTTTGTAGACACTAGCTTTTACCAATTTAAGATTGATTCCGATCAATACATTACGTTCCATATCACCTCTAATTCCTTATAAAAATATTAAGGATCGATTACACCAACATCACCTATGAATTTAACAGATATTTAAACTAAAAGAAACTTAAAAATTATCATTATATCAGGTTGGCGCAATATATTTTGAATTTAAATTTTTGTTACACCCGTAAATTACGGTTGTGCAATAATTGCCTCTAAAACCCACAAGTGATAATAATCTATCGGTATTTACAATTCAAAACTGCGGGAAATGAATTTTACAATCACACCAAGGTTTTGGTTTTTAAATTTTAGATTTTGTTTCGTTAATTTTTAAATTAAGTTTGATAAGATTTGTAAATTTTGATATTCCCGCGAATTGGTTTTACCTGACGTCAACTAGCGGATAATATAGGGCTTTTGGCACCAACATCAACCACATCAATTTTTGCGAGTTTAAATTTTGATATTAAGGTTGAAATTGAATTTTGGAAAAAAGGCATTTGAAGTAGAGATTGAAGAATAATTGAATTTGACAAGAAGTTATAAAATAATTTAGTTACAAATTGTCAAAGGAACGACATAATATATTTGATATCATGGAAGATTTAAAGTTGGGCAGACGATATTTTAAAAGCATTGTAAGATCCGTTGGTAAAATGTTTGAGATTGAAAAATTAACATCGGAATATATACTTATATAAATATATAATATATATTGTTATGTTTCGGGGTAGGAAATTTTTAAAATAAAATTTTGATAACAAAAAACAGTATTCAATTTTAGCATGGACTCTTATTAATTAAATTTTTGTTTTACTTTAAAAATATAATTTCAAATTTGTCAATTGAAAGTTTTTGTCTGGCTGTTTTAATTTTCATCAAATAATATGTTAAATTATAATACCATATTTGGAGCGCTGTGTGCGACGCTTGTTCTCGTTTTTCAATATAACTGTGTGTCCAGTGGCGGACTAGCAGTATTTTTTTAGGGGTGGTAATATTTGTAGGGGCCCGCTGCTATGACAAATTTGAAAACACTTACCCTTAGATAAATAGCTTTTTTTCGAGTTGTTTTCCGGGCCAGCCAGTAATATACTAATATTAAAATTTATAGTAAAAACTAATTTTATGAAATAAAATTTAAAAAAACAAAATGCTGAATTGGGGTTTTCACTCAAATTTTAGTTTGTTACAATAATTATTAAAATCACTTCTTAAGTTTTAACTACCTATAGTAAATTTTAATTTATAGTAACTTCAGGTATTTGATGGAACAATAAATTATAAAAATGCGATTTAAGAAACATTTATCCTTCTAATACATTTACCTAATAATAATCCAGGTATTAGATGTTTTTGTTTGGTATGCTGCACTAACCTACTCCTAGTGTTCACTAGCCGCTCGTTTTTTTTTTGCAAAATTGCGTTGTTCCGCTAACCAAATTTCGATATAAATATTATATCACATTTGTATCACGATATTGTTAGCAAAAGAAAGCAAATTTGCAAAAAACCTGTGAGTGTGTGTATACATACTAGTGCAACATACCAGATAATACCAATTATATAGTTAATGCGCAAAAATGGATAAGCGGTAATGGATTTCATTGTATACAATATATAATTGCGAACATAAGGATATAAGAATCATTATTCATCCTGACAAAATTCCGCATAAAGCATCATAATGGAAAGTAACAGTAAAAATTTATAGTTTGTGTAGTAAAAATTTCGTCTCGTAGGCTGTATAATATTATTTCGAGACGTAATAATTTAGAAAAAAAAACAATTTAACATTAAATAATATTTTCGAGCGATTGACATAACATCTTGTCTTTTTAAATTATCATGAGAATTTAGTATTTAATGAAATGGTAATATCATATTGATAATAAGAATTAGGAAAAGTAAAATATTGTTAATTATAAATTAGTATATATTGCAGAATGCTGATGTACATACATAACATAATATATACTAGGTACTAACTTGACTCCAAAATTAAATGAACGTAAATATTTGTAATAAATTATGTAAATTTTATTAATTTGACCGTTATGTATCACTTCATAAATCATCAGACCCTTGAGATAATACTTTCCCGATTTAGAAAATGTAGATTGACAGTGAGAAGTTCTTTTCTAAACAGATAAGTAAAAGTAGCCTTTGTTAAAGTTCATCAAAAGTAGGAGAAAAGGAATGAAAGAGAAAACTAAGCCAAATTGGCTGTACAAAATTGCAATTTGTTAATGGGCAATAAACTTATTATTTTTTCAGAGCAATTTAAAAAAATGTCTTCCAAATTGAACCCAAAAAGAAAACAATGACGTTAGCAATTGATTTACAAAAGAAATATAGAAAATTCGTTATCTTTTTCATTTAAATTTTAAAAACAACTTAAAATTAATTAAGGATGTGATTTTATTAGTGGGAGACATAAGCTCCTCCCCTTTTATTTACTAACCGATAGTTGCGTTTTAAAAATTGAACGTGAATCCCAACAACCTTTTTGCAGGTCTCTTGATTTGTTTTCAAGAAAAAAATTGTTCGTCTTTGCTAAACTAGAATAATAATTGTAAATTGTAACATTTTTATTAGCCTAATTATACAAAAATATTATTGCTTAGTTATTTATAATAAAAAATCTTGGAGATTAATTATTTCTTATACAATATTCATTATACAAAAGTCATTTAAAAATACAGCGCTCTCTGCTTTTCTAAAGCTCCACTAAAATTTTCGCAATCTGTAAATTTTAATCAAATTTGCGCAAATAAAAATATTGAAATAAATCAGAAAATTATTTGACGAAACGTCGAAGGTTGCTTCGAAAATAAACCGAATTTTTTAAATGTTTTAGTTTTAATCGAAGGATGATATATTTGCGGTTGTTCTAAAGGAATTTTTAAGACGATCTGATTTAAAACGACTTTTAAAAAAAATAAAATCTGTGTAAAATTGTATCAACTATTTTTCGGCTGTTTTGAAAACTTTCGTATTTTTAAAAGTAATTATCCGATCGGCTAGAAATTTTCTTTAGAACAGTTGTTGAAGCTTTAAGTTTCTAAAAATTGAAAAACAATCAAGAAATTATGTTTCGTTTTGAAAATTCTTACGACGTTATGTTGATTTTTGTTTCCTATGCGCTCCCATGTGCATGAGAGAAAGAGTACTATACATTTTCTGTCTCACTTATCCCCGCCTTAAGTAATTTATAATAGGTAGTTACCAATGTGTTAATAGATATTTAATATAAAAAAAATTATATTATGTAATATATAGGAATAACATTTTTGAGCGAAGATAATAGTCAATTATCTATTTTAATATTTTTATTTTTGTTTGTTAATAAAAAAACGGTTAACCACCTGTCCTTGTATACATACGTAGGAACTGCTCATTCGCATTGCTCCTATTGGTAATTAATTTAATAATAAATATTTAATGTTAATTTAGTTTTCAAATTTTTTGTACTTTATTTTGTAGTTGGGTAAATCATTTTTGTCTTTATTTGATCACGATTAACCAAAACAATGATGTAATAATATGTAATAGGATTTACCATAAAATCCATAATTTGCGCTGTACCGAGTCAGAAGTGACCATAGTAGTTGCGGGGATTGTAATTTCCATCTCTGGTCAGATTTTAATTTAATCCCAGTTGTAAATTCCACCGATCCTTGGGTGGGTCAAAGATCTTTCTTAAGTACCTCTACTTTTATCAATGTTATAAGTGAAGCAAGTATAAGGTAGAATAAATTTTACCCATACATTCTTTGTATTAATTTTGCTATTACTAAAAAGTGTTCTTAAATTTTCTAGATCAACATTTTAGAAAACCCAAACAATACCACATACTTCTTAGAAATAAAACGTTTTTAAGTTATCACAAATAAAATACACTGTAAATAACTAAAAATAAAAGTATAATAAGAAGAAATCTGTTAAATATTGTTTAAATTGCAAGAAAACAAGGTGTCGGAGGGGTATTTTTGAAAAAGGAGTTTTTGGGGGTGTGGTGTATTACAGCTTTTCCACCGGTAATTCAGAAATCGCTGAGAAATCGTCAACTGTACTTCCGATTTGTCAGGTGATATTTTAATTTTAAAATCATGATTTTCAATCTGAACTACAGTTAACAATTTTTGAATATCAGTTGAGAAATCTGAATTATAGTTGACGCTTTTTGAATATCAGTTGACAAATCAGAATTACAATTGGAAAAAGTATTCCTATGTACTCAACCCTTTTTACTTAAGAAATTACATATTATGTATAGCTAAGTCACTTACCTAAAAAAAAAGGATTAACATCTAATCATCGGTGGAAATTACATCTCCTCAGTAGTTGGTAATAATAATTATTATAGATTCAAGAATATTACTATAATAATATATTAGTAGTATCTGTATCTCTTTCATCTAATATCTATGATAGTATTGAAAGTAATCCTAGCCCTGACCTAGCTATAGTCGGCATTATTGTTATTTGAAGGGAATATAGTTTATTGTATTGCAATTATAATGCAGAATCCACCCTTTTCACTCCTACATCTAGCCCCTTTACCATATTATGAACTATAGCTTATATTTAAATTAAAATTAAATTTATTGAAATTAAAAATTCCAACTGAATTGAGGAAAATTAAACGGTTTTCATTCTATAATACTCAAGGGTTTCTACCTATACCAAATTACCTACCTTGTAGGTACTACTGATTTAACTTCGTTGGATTATACTACTTTATGACATCCAGAAGAATTGTATGCATAAGTAGCATTTTCAGCCCACAACATTCATGCAGATGGTCTAGCCATCACTTGGACTGCAAGGATTTACTGTAGGTACTAATAAACAATTTTACTGTTTCAATTTCCAATAACTATCGTTTGATAGATCTTGACGATCGAATAAATTCCACTTTTTATTTTTTTGATTTATCAAATACGGTCGCTTTGATAATATATTAATGTTTTCAATTACCTACTTCAAACTTTAACATTGTGTTTTCATTTTATTCTGAATACTTACAGGCTCTTTTAACCCAAAACCCGTTTTATCTTTCAACACCTTCTTATTATAAAAAAATTCTGAACACTGTATAATTTATGTTGGCTAAGGGATAGTATTAATTCAAAATTTTAATGTGAATGTTGATATTACATATATTAAAATAAGGTTTTTTTATATATTATATTATAATAATTATGTATTGATATTTCTTATAAGAAAAATCGTACCGAACGAATTTAATTTTCAAGTTGACCTGATGGCGGCAATGTATTAAGTATTTTTATTAAAAATTTGGCAATACATATCACTCTGTGAAAGATGATGTTATGAGTTTTGCTATGGTTGTAGTAGTTTATAAGAAAACCCACTGTTATAAAATAGTAATTATTGTGAACTTTTGAAAACAAAATCTAAAAAAATATTATAATACATAATAATAAAAATTGTGTAACAAACTTAAATCGATTAAAATAAAAAGCGAAACAAGGTTGTTTGAAACAAAAACATTTTAATAAAATTAATACTTAACAATTTTTAGTTCCTAAAAATTATTCACGATGACATACCAATTGGGACAAAAATTCAACTAATGTTCTAGTAGGTCTTCCAGACATTCCTTTACTTAAATACGGATAGTCCATTCCATTTGAATACATAACACCAAACGTATCTATATGTAACCAATCTCCACATGGGACAAATTCATTAAGAAATGCAGCAGCTTTGCAAGCACCTCCTGAATCTACGGGAGTTCTTCCAATGGTATTAACATCGACATTATGATTTCTAGTGATTTGATATTTATAAGTCTTCCACAACGGAAATCGCCAAACACGATCTCCCGTGTGCATAGATGCAGCAAGTAAGTATTCCCATAATGCTTCTGAATTACTAAAAACTCCGCAAGCACCCGATCCTAAAGATGATTGCATAGCGTAGGTCATTGTTCCAACGTCTACAATAAATCGTGGCCAAAAGTTCTGTGCATATACTAATGCATCGGCTAAGCAAAGCCTACCAGCACAATCGGTCGAATCTATAGCTATACTTTTACCATTCATTGCCTTCACTATATCGCCTGATTTCATAGCTGCACATCCTGGCATATTTTCACAAAGCGGAATTAAAGCTCGTACATTAATAGGTAATTGGAGTCCAGCAACTGCTCTGCAAGCAGCAACTACACAAGCAGCTCCACCCATATCTCCCTTCATAATTCTTAAATCTCGACAATCTTTCAAACATAAACCACCGCTATTATAAGTAATTCCTTTTCCAACAAGTACCACCGGTCGTTCATCTCTAGGTGCACCATAATAACTGAGTTCTAAAAATATCGGTGGTTCACACGATCCTTGTGATGCAGCTAAAAATGCTCTCATGTTTTGAGTTTCTGCCCATCCTCGAACTTTAACTTCTACATTAATGCCTGATTTACATAGAACTTCCACGGCATTTTGTGCAAAAGAAGTTGGCGTCATTAAATTTGCCGAGGTGTCCATGAGCTGTCTTGCTAGGTTCTGCGCTGCTGCTTTTTGTAATCCAATTTGCCAACCTGTGTAGTCACAATCATCATAAAGTTCCAACTGCGGAATATGTTTTCGGTTAGCTTTCCTTCGTTTTTCTTGGTAAAGCCAAACGCTTAGGGCGGCACCTTCTGCCGATGATTCTGCATGCCCAAAGCTTTCTACATACAATTTTGACACATCTAAGTTTTGTAAAGCTCGGCAACCTACAGCCGCAGCAGATCTAATTGCTTCTTTACCCTCGTCCATCTGTTCAAAAACTTCGTAGCCTTGACATTCACGTCCCAAACCCACCAGAGCTACGGATGAAAATTCTTCTTCCAAATTGTAAAATATTCTTATTTGTCCTTTTTTTGGTGGGCCACCAGTAAATCTTATTAAATCAAATAATCTGCAACATACTAATTTATTATATCTTTCCCCTGAAGGAGTGAACTTTCCAGGATGTTTTTCATCGTCAGGATCAGTATATATTCCAAGAATTAATCCTTTTCTAAATTTGTAATCCACACATGGATCTTCTATTCTTCTACAAATTTTCGACGCATTTGAATATGCACGTTTTACGACAAATTTAACGAATTTTGATACTTGATATCTATTTAGAAATAAAAAGGCCATGCCACTTACAATTTTATTCAAATATATTTTATTTTTAAAAACCCGTGCATACTTCAAAAATTTACATTAATACAATAAGACAGTTAAAAATTATGAAAATTGTCTCCTAGGCTATTTGATTTAAATTGTCATTTTCTCAGATATAGTTAGCTCAAATGAATATTTTATATTCTATGTATTGTGCTGGAGTTTTCAGTTAGTAATTATAATTTATTATTGTCCGAGACGAAAACGAAAACATTTTATATTGTGCCATTATTATTCACTTATGTGATTTTTGTGCAAGTTGGAATAATTAAAATATATAGGCGGGTATAATTCTTGCTATAAAACAATTTTGGAATCGATTAGTTCCAGCTTAGCGAGTTACCATCCTAGATTTTGCCAACTACGTTTAATTTTCATAACCCCCCCCTCCCCATGAGGCCTGTAGGCATCGACCCTAGCACCGAAGCGGAATTTCCTCTTTGAATGCACAAACTGATCCGTTGAATTAAGAAACTCTTTGTGCGTCTGTCTTCCGATATATCACTTAGAAGACGACCGATTTAACGACCAAAAAGCCTTCGCATCGCTATCAACTCCAGGGGTCCAAGGTCTCTACCGCGAAATCTGAGATATCAAAATGATCATTTATTGATTTATACTTACTTCTTGTTTTAATGTGTAATTATTTTCTTCAAATTAAAGAGCCATTTCATCCAAACCGCTGAGCGACTGCTCGTTAACAACTTGAACCTGGACCGGGAGTGGGAACGAGAGTGGCGGGCTAAGGCGCTTTCTGTGAGACCCGAGACATTCTCCACACCGGACACAGGCCACCTGGTTTTGCCCTGCCTCGGAATACATGGTGCAGAGTGCAGACTGCGGCGAAGAAGGGCAAACAATGCACCATCTCACTTATAACTGCAGAAATAGGCCAAGTTATTGTACAACTGAGGACTTTTTGAGGGCCACCCCACCAACTGTCACCTGGATCGAGGGTTTGAGTATTAATATCTGAATATAATATATTGTCATGTAGTTACCATTCCTTTCTTTCTTTGTATATGCCATACGATAAATAAACAAATTTCTTTTCGCATCAGTTTGAAGTAGTAAATTTTATTTTTGTGTTATATCTACAATACTGATACCTAGTGCAATAAATTGACGAAATATTTACTTTAAATTTGAAGAGAGATGTTTCATTTCTCTTTAATATGATTAAATTAAGGTTAAAGTGATAATCACTGAAAAGTTAATAAATCAAATAAACTACTAACGCAATATTCCAATCGGGATTCAGACAAAAGCACAGCTGTAAATGGCAATTCAATTACTTATGTAAATGAGTGGAAAAAAAGTATTGATGAAGGAAAGGTTGTTTGTGCAGTCTTTTTGGATTTAACAAGAGCATTCAAAATAATAAACAGGAAAGTAATTGGTGGAGAAATACTTTGGGTTTAAAGGTAATGCTCTAAAGTGGATAAAGAGCTATATGACCGATAGATACCAAGAGGTGGTATATGGTTCTATGTTTGGTTTGTTTGCCGATGATGCAGTGGTGTACATAACGGGAAAAACTGTCCAGTGGTAAATGAAGAATTAAATTTGGATTTAAAATGACTCGCAAAATGGTTACGGGAAAATAAGCTCAAGTTAAACATGTAGAAAACGAAAGTGATTATACTGGGAAAGAAAGATTATGTGACTCAGTTTGAGGACCTAAATTTCAAAGTAAAAATGAAAGGAGAAGAAATAAATATGGTGCAGGAAATTAAATACCTGTGCTTATATATGTAAACTACAAGTTGAAGTTCAAAGGGCATTTGGATTACACATGTAAAAAAATTCAAGCAAGTTGGGTGTGCTAAGTAGATGTAGTCAGTAAGCGTACTCGAAGTACGCCGACAGAAGAGAAGAGAGTGTTGGCATAAAGAAGATCATAAAGCGAGTTATTGGAATGGCACTCGTTCCAATTACTGAACAAGATGTGCTTTGGGAAATTATTTATAAAGAGCGCCTAGAAGACGCTAGAATCAACCAATTACTTGATTATTTCATTGAAACCTGATTTGACGAAATTCAAGCTCGTGAATTGAAATCACTGGGAAAATCAAGAGTACAAGACAAACAATCGTTTTAATAGGTTGGCCAAGAAATTGCATCTCAACATTTATGAGGTGAAAAAATAGAACGTGACTTAACTGCAATTGCCAATGACCAAAACCACATAAATGACCAGAATAATATACTCGGAATGGTGCCATGCAGCGAAATAGGAAAAAAAAGTGGCGGCGAAATGGGGTGATACCGTTACGAATGATCTAATAGGGTAGGCTAGGACAGGTATGAGCTGTTACATTCTATGAACTTAATCATAATTTGTGGACAATGGCCATGCCACCGCCAACTTCAGAATCAAACTCGACTTCTACGAATGCAATAAATTAATGATTTCTCTCTATATATAACTCCATGCTTGGTAAAATCTATATTTTTCATAAAAAACAACTTGAATATATTAGGTCATAATAGGTCATAAAACAACGTCACACTATAACGTCAGTATAGTCATTTGACGTCTTCGACGAAACATGACCAGAAATCAACTTTTGGGAAGCGTAGGAAAGGAATAAACCCACTTTGGAAAACCCAAAATCAAAACAAGGATAAATTTGACATACGTTTATTATATTAAAAACAAATAAAATTTTAATAAAGTTTACAATTTTAAATGTACACCAAACCAGACGGTCCTCCGTTCTGGTTGATATTGCTCAACTTTACCTGGGCTAGCTCTATCTCAGGCGTGGGGTTCCTTGAAGAAGTGGTTCATAGTTTGCTTATTTTTGTTGCAATAAATAAAAGTCGAAATAGTAAATTAATTATTATAATAGAATTATTGAACTAACCAAATAATAGAAAATAAAAACTAAATCTTAAACCAATAAAATTAATAATTACAAAATCTTAAACCTAAAATTGCTAATAAAATCAAATTAAAACTTAAAATTTTCAACTCTAAATCTAATTAAAATCGTCACTAACCATGAAAAATCTCGGTTGTCCTTTTTGCACTTTTCAGCTGGGGCTGGGGGTTGTAGTCCAGGAAAAATAGACAAAAAAATGGGTCGAGTTGGAAATAATTTGTAACAGGCTAAATTTTTGCATGCACCTTAGTATTATAGCCCTGAACAATGTCTCAAAGTTCCCCATCGATATCCTTTCCGCTAGCTGTGTTACGCGAGGTCAAAGGTCGACAAAAACAGTTTTTCGCATATATCTCGAGAACGGCGATAATTAGTGAAAAAACAAAAAAGAACTAATTTGTAGCTAAGGCAATTTGCTATAAAAAGTTATTTAAAAGTTTTTTTGTAACAAAAGTAGTTTCATTTACATGTTGACTCAAAGATTTCACGCAGCTAATATAATAATAATAATAATAATAATCTTTATTAGGTTTAACTAAAGGAAATTACAAAAATTAACCCAAGTAGTAACCCAAAAGGTGGAGATCAGCTACTGCTGGTTTTCATCTCTCCCTAAGAATTAAAAAATTCGTCTACGTCGTACAGTGCTCTTTGTGTGAAGTAATCTTTTACTATCCTTTTGAATTTCAGAATTGGAAGACTTTTCATTTCGTTTGGTAATGTGATGTATATTCGTATTTGGAGATTAAATCTATCTGTGCATTTGAGGCGATTCCTGTTGCATCTTAATTTCTTTTTATTCCTTGTATCATGTTCGTGGTTTGCCATATTTTCCTCAATATTACCTTCACCTCTTATTCTCATTACACTAGCATAAGCGTAGGCCGATGGAAGGGTTTGAATATTCAATTGACGGAAAATTGGTCGACAGTGTGTTCTACTGGATCATTGCGAAGCAGGTTAAACATGATGCTGATGTTCTGATCATCCAAACAGTAATATAACAGTCACATACGAGTGCTAACATTATGGTTGGCGAGGATGTGGACTTGATGGCCATATTGATTGCGCGAGCTCCTCAGGACAAAATATTGTATTTTCAGAAGCCTGGTAAAACAAAAGTGGAAGCAAAAATGTATTGTTTTCGAAGTTTAGCTTCATATCCAGAATGTCATCACCATATTTTATTTCTCCACGCAATTACAGGCTGTAATATGACTTTTGCTCTATTTCGGAAAGGCAAATTGATCTTCAGGACTGGGGTTGGGCATTACAAAATAATATCCTAGAGCCAATGACAACTCTGTTCCAAGCTGCTCCAGATGTATTACTTAATACAACATTTTGAAATTGCAAGAAAATCTGTGTTTCCAATTGTGGATGTCGGAAAGCAGGATTGAACTGCTCTATAGTTTGTAGCCAATGTCATAGCCAAACCTGTTCGAACACGATATCATTATTTGATATCGATAACGTGGAGAATAATGACAGCATCGATCCGTCGTCTTTCTTCGTCCAAACTTTGAAGACAGAAGAATTGGTCTCCGATACCGATGAAGAATGTTAATACCACGATCACTGAATAATGTATACGTAAAGAAATGTGTAATAAATGCATTCACATTTAAATTAAACAAAAATACATGTACATGTTCTACATTCTTGGTTCTTTGAAACGCCGTATTTCGTGACCAATTGTTCCTACAAAAAAACTTTCAAATAACTTTTTATAGAAATTCAGCTTAGCTACATATTAGCTCTCTATATTTTTTTCAATAAATGTCGCCGTTCTCGAGATATATACGAAAAACTGTTTTTGGCGACCTTTGACCTCGCGTAACACAGCTAGCGGAGAGGATATCGATGGGGAACTTTGAGATATTGTTCAGGTCCATAATACTAAGGTGTATGCAAAAATTTAGCCTGTTACAAATTATTTCCATGTGGAAGTCTATTTTTCCTGGACTATTGATGGCAAGTTGCTGAAGGGCATACTTATAGTTTTAGGTTTTTGCAAATGCAGAATAAATTTCGTCCGCCGCACTAAATTGTTTTTGCACTGCAATTCACTGGCCTTAAATGAACTCGGGCAGTCACACTAACTTGTTTTATCTTACCTATCACTATTAGGTAGAACAAAAATGTTTTTATTATTAACTACTAACCATTTACATGATTTTGATGATGATTGTTTGCTAATAATTTCGACATCAACCATCAAGTTAAATTTCAGTTTCATTTATCTTGAAACACTAATTTTTTTTAGAAAGTCACAATTTAAATAAACGGCTACACTGCTTTTTCCAAATTGCAAGTTTTTTAAGATTAATCTCAAGAATAAATATTTATAAAAACCAAACTATAATAATCTACAATTACTTCAAAAACTTCCACTCTTGGGTCGAAATTAATTTTCGACTTCTCTTTTCGAGAATCTTAATCTGAATGCCTTTATTTTTTCAAAAAATGCATATTGCGGTCATATAATAATTATATTAAGTGGAGGGTGCACCCTGACATAGCACAATAAACATGTTGTAGTGAACCGCCCTCTGCCCTGTTCTTTTTTTTTCTTCTTTATTGTATAATTATTAATCCCTGAGTACGGCTCTGTGGTTACGATTAAAATACGTTCTGAATACAGACCTATGTACTCTGTGGACTTAACCATTAAGACCATATCTGGGAGTACTTTCTACCCTGAACCCAAGTGGATAAGGCTTATCGTAGAAAGTACAAGCAATTAAGGTGGCGATACTTTCGCTATTTTTTGACACGTACAGAGTAAAACTGGAGTCACTGCCATTCAAAGATAAAACATTTTAGGAAAACACTGCTGATGAAAAAGTAATCTACCAAGCCCAAAGTACATCCTGAACTATTTTATTTTTACCAAAATATTATAAATTATTTGAATAATAACTGAGTAAAGTAGGAGAAAATTTGCGCTTTTTACGGTGTTTTTACTCAGGAATTACAAAGTAATTTTTTGAAATATAGAAAAACGAACATACTCAGGATGTAATTCGTACTGTATAGCATCGTTTGATACTACACACGCATTTTTTAATCACTAACCCTAGTCATATCAGTGACTCCAGTAAAACACTGAAAACGTACTTGTCTCTCTCTTACACA
The DNA here is from genome assembly GCA_963170105.1 of Cantharis lateralis. NCBI lineage: Eukaryota > Metazoa > Arthropoda > Insecta > Coleoptera > Cantharidae > Cantharis > Cantharis lateralis. Next base: position 52,910,605 of record OY720624.1, on the reverse strand, counting down.
TCAAAATATTCTTGCATCTCGCTCGCGCATACCGCCACCTTAAGGATGAAAATGGGACTTTGTAAAATTTTCGTTATCGTGTTTGCAAAACAGTGACCATCAACATTTTTCGATGCTATTATGTAAGATTCAATTATAAGTCACCGTTTTGGAAGCACGGTATTAATATTAAAATTATGTTCATTAAATTGAAGAAAGATAGTCTTATCATACGGGATAATAACGTCATTGTTAATTATCAACTTTCTCTTTAAATACCTATTAATTGGTAGTAAATTAACTAAAAACCGATAAGCGTAAAAGACCAAAGTATGATTGATAAGTATTCAACCCTTATTGGTCTTCCTTCTTCAACTTCTTGGTATAAATAACCCTCACTATAGAATTTTCGGGTAGTTTTCATTTTAGTTCGGTGAGCCTACATCCGCGTAGTTATACGTGAGTTAAGTGGTTAATGTTAAGTGATCGCCGAGCGTTCTTGCCTACTCAGATCATTCTGATAGTTAGTTAAGTTTAGTTAGGTTTGTTAATTGTGTGTGTAGTTTTTTTTGTTTGTTCCAAAGGATTACTAGAAAGACGGATTATTATTTCCTCTGTAAGTATTTTATATTTTGTTTGTAGATTTTCGTAGAAAGATATTTTATTTTTATTTTATATTCATATTATAATGTGCATTTTCTTTGTTTTTCGCTACTCTTACTTTTTCTTTTATTTTATTATTGAGAACTAAGCTCGTTATTGTTACACAAGTCTGGTTTGTTCATACTCTTATCTGAGACTGAAAAGGGGGACAATAACGGCTAATTCTCACACACTTCGATGCGTCACTAACCAATGAGTTAGTAATTTAATTGTATTGAGTAATTTGAGCTATAATTTTATTTTTGTTTATCTGGAGTTTATTTCTTTCTCGTTATCTTCTTTTTTTGTAATTCTCTTGTATAATGCCGTCAATATAAATTTTTTTTGTTACTTCAATAAATCGCTTTACTTTTATCACCGCTTTTATTTGTGTATTGTGAGTCTTGTTATATTTTCCCACGCCTACGAAAAGGATACCTCGTTACCTTGAGTTTTCATCGGATCTCTAAAATCCGATGTGGTGGCAGCGAAAGTAGAGAGTACAAAAATTAGCACGGGAGATTATCGAAACCCAGAAGGTCCCGATTTGCTACAATGTCAGCGGCATGTAAACGACACCGAAAACGAAAAAGGTTACGTTCAACCAAATTTAAGATTAAATAACAAATTTTTGCATTTTTGCAAATGCAGCTGGTCAATTTTTAGGGTGAGAAAGCAAAGTTGTACAAAAATACAAAATTAAAATCGATTATTTTGGCACTAACGATGTTTATGACTTCCAAAATAAATAAAATACTGAAAATTAAGGCATTGGCTATTAATGGCCATGACAAATTTAAAAAAATTATTTTTTGTTCTGTTCGATCGTTACAATATATTCAAAATATTATCATATTTTCTCAAATAAGCAATTTCAGAAGAAGTTCTGTGAATTCTCATTTGCTCTTGTTGAGACATCAAGAAGAATACTCAAGTCTGCTGAATTACAACTTTAAAAAAATCAGTTCAATAATTTCTATATTGCATTTCGTGAAATAGCCTAAATTAATATCCTCTCGAGCCTTTAAATTAGTATAACATATTTCTCCCACATACGCCACTGATTTTTTGCTTTTACGAAATTCACGACGTTTTACCGATTTTCAACGATATATGCCGCAATCACACTTTTAAAGGTTATGTTTGAATTTGATGTTATAAAATGTATAAATTTGAATTGCAATTTTAAATAAACTCAATCAAACCTAAAAATGTTTTCAAAAAATTTTGTTTCTAAGTATATATCGTATTCCCGTGGTGTTAAAATATTAAAGGTAAATATGAATGGAATGTGTACAGTTTGAGGTTATGTTATGAATTGTTTAAATTCTTTTTTCAAACCATAAATATTACTTTTAGGAAAAACTAAATACTGCTAAATGTTGTCAGACTTTGGAAAACTTAATAGGAAAAGATGTGTCTAATAAAATCATCAAATACTCGTATATATCGAGCAATAAATTGGTATAACTAAAGTAGTTTTGAATTGACGAAGGGAATTGCAAATCTTGTATTTTAGAGCGATCTGAAGGAGAAGAAAGCTGCAGTTAGTAAAAATTTATTTGTATTGACCAAACAAATAAAAAATAAATATCGAATTGAAAGCACATCTAAATTACATCCTGCAGGATCTTACAATAAACTTAGATATTGTGGTGCTGTGGGACTTACAGCAGCAACTATAAATAATGAAACAACAAGTATCGGCAGTGAAACAGCACTTTTAAATAACGCATTGTCGACTTCTAGCAATGAAACGACAAACAATGTATTACAATCAGTGCCAATAATAGAACCTATTCCTGAACCACCGCTTATTCCTGATCCCAGTACATATGTGGATGTTCTAAACTCAGTAAATGCATTGGGAGAGCCTTCTTTGGCTTCTTTGGGTTTAGGTGGATGGACCCCAGTTGGTTTGATACAAAATTCTTTAGAGTACCTTCACGTTTTAGGTGTTCCATGGTGGGAAGCAATTGCTATAGGTAAGTGAAAACCTTAAATACGAAAGAAGAAAGATATAGGTGAGGTTTTGCAGCATTTATTAAAAAAATTCTCATATTAACCCTTATGTTAGCAGACAAAACTATATATGACACCTAGGTGAGGTACCCGATACCTTCAAATAATTTTTACATAATTTTATGTTTCTTTTTTTCTTATAAACTCTTAAAGTAAATATCAAAACGTATTAATAAATCTATCCAGTACTAGTCAATCTTCTGAAAATATCAAAAACGTATGCAGTATGATCTAGAAACATTGGGATTAAAATCGGCTTGATGGATGAACTTAAAATTTTAAGAGCATATTTTAGCCTACATACAGAAAATAAAAAATAATATTAAATACAAAAGTTGTAGTTGTCTATTATCGCAAAGCATAAGCAGTTTTCGTAAGCTCTAAATATATTATGTACTAAATGAAGTTTCTGCAATAATATTTTGACTACCAAGATAAAAAGTTATACTTTAATTCTTTGGTGTATAAATTAGACCTATACAACTAACAGTATCGTAACTAATTTTTAATATTACTGTTTACAGTAGCTCTTAGTTTTAGCCGACGGGAATCTTGCTATAGCACTTACTATAATCTAAAGTTGTATTACTGATTATTATGTTTTCTCATAAGTGTAAGTGAGTATAAGAGCGAATAACAGGATTCTAGTCCTACAAAATTGAAAGTTAAGCCCTGTCCTACAGTCAAAATAATTTCCATCGTTATTTTTAATCAAAATTATGATAGTTCTGATATCACTATGGAAACATCATAAAAATATTGTTGACAAACAATATACAAAATACATTTCATATTTTTATGGTGCTCCCATAGTTACATCAGAACTATCATAATTTATTTTGATCAAAATAATGATGGAAATTATGACCGTGGAACAAGGCCTTTAAGTTACTGCAGTTACATATTCCACCATATCATTGACTAACTAATACGTTGTCAATGACCATAATATGTAAAAGGCACATTACACTGTCAATAATATTGTCAATACCTCATATTAATATAATCGATATTTTTTGAAAACAATATGAATAGTTTACATTGTCAATTTACTCTCATCAGACTTATGCTGGGTTTCACAAAAGAGGTTTAAAATTCAATCTAGGATTATAATATTCAAACAATATAACAACAATACATTTTAATTGTTGTAACTATGATTATAATTTTAATCGTAGTTTATATTTTAAGATACCTTTATGAAATCCACCATTACAGTTACAGTTTTTTAGTGCTGCTCATTATCGGCTGCAATAGGTGTGTTTATTAAATTTTCACTATGTAAGAAAAGAAAAAATAATATGTTTATGCCCGGTTTCTTCACTCATAGATAAACTGCCGACAAAATTTTTTGGAAGAGCCGACAAAAATGCTAGGGATATCTTAAAAATACATTTAGCAATATTGAATTGAGCATGTGTACAAGCATCATGTGGGTATTTTATGTAGGTTCATCTTATAACCTACATTTTAATAGATAAAAAAATTTGTTTTGTCGGCGGTATATACTGCCGACAAGTAGTAATGAAGAAACCCGGTATTAGTCTGAGCTACTTTACATTGTGTGCCTCAATTGTCAATCTTAAAAATTCACCACACGAAGTCTCACATTAGCTTCTTATAATCAGTAAACTATTTTTGAAATTTAAAAATATAAAAAAGTTTATTGTGTTGCAAGGGCAGATACAAGAGAACTATTGGGGGTGACTATCCCCCATGACTCTTTAAAATCTAAAAAACATGCACTAAATTGCTTAAATAAGTTTAAATTGATTTCATGTTAGACAAAATTGCAAATATATAAAAATTATTAATTCATAACTTACGAAAATATGATATTAAAATGTTACATTTTAGCTTTGCATAAAAAGTTTTACCTTTTTACATTATAGGGTTGATTTTCGTAAGTTATGAATTAATAATTTTTATATATTTGCAATTTTGTCCAACAAGAAATCAATTTAAATTTAAACTTATTAAATATTTTCACATGTTAATAACTTAATTTAACTAAATTGCTTTAATCAACTATATTTTATTTTTTATCATAACATTTTTTTAATTTTCAAGTTAATTTTTCAAGTTTTTCATCAAATGAATATTTTTTAGTCAAACTTGTCAAACCTGAGTTTTAATAACTAACAAAAATTATTGGCTTTAGGTACTGTTGTGGTTAGATTTTTAATGTTTCCATTGGTTGTAATGGCCCAAAGAAACGCTGCAAAAATGAATAACTTATTACCACAGCTGCAAGTGTTGCAGCTTAAGATGACCGAAGCTCGTCAAACTGGAAATCAGTTAGATGCAGCACGATATTCTCAAGAAATGGTACAGTTTATGAAAGACAAAAACTTAAATCCATTAAAAAACATGATGGTGCCATTTGCACAAGTAAGCTATTTTGAATTCCGTAATATCATTATGTAACCTATAATTTTTAGATGCCTTTATTTGTTTCATTTTTCATGGCATTAAGAAAAATGTCAAATGCTCCCGTTGAGAGTTTAAAAGATGGTGGTTTGTTTTGGTTCACCGATCTAACAGTTCCTGATCAATTTTTTATTCTACCTGTAGTCACCAGTATAACACTATGGATAACAATTGAGGTAAATAAAGTTTTGGTTTTATAGAAAGTAGTACTATAAAATATTGATCATGATGTAACGATGAGTGACGTCACAAAAAGTAGTTTAATGTTCTAGTCGTATAATGAGGTTTTTGTAAATAGTCCTTTCTCCAGGGAATTTCTACGAATAAAAGTGATAAACGAAAATATAGCAAGTTCAATTCTGCGTAATTTATACTTTTTGTTATTAAAAATAAAGTATTACGGCTCTTACATAAATATATGATGACCACCACTTCCTAGTAAACCAAAATTTTAGTGAATAACTGCAATTTTATACTGCATTACATCAAAGTTTATAAGAACCAGTGTGCCACTTATTTTGTATGCCTAGCCCAGGGCCCATACTATTTTCCAGAAGCAGTGAAGGTATACGAATTTCAACTTATACGACATAATTTCAGTTTACTTAAATCTGTCAGCTTTATTGATTAAAAGTATAAACAAATGTGATTATGTTATAATGGTTAACAAGTTACTAAAACATCTTCAGGTAGACATGAATACTTGTAAGCTAATTTTACAGATTAAACAATCTGCTCTTCACACTTAACTTTATTTTTTGTTAATATTTAATAAATCAAAGAGATGGTTAGATTCTTTGCGGTAAGTGCGTGACTGCCAATGCTGACCATTTAGTTCTACTCCTCGGGATAAAGTATACTGATTTTCTGACCATTTCCCCTCGAAAGGTAATGGCAAATAACCGAGGTGTAACCTACCTGAGAAACAATAAAATATTGCTATTCTTATCTTATTTTATTATAATAATTTTTTCTTATTGTATCATATCTTTATGTCAAACCGTATTAAAATATAATAGTTTTAAAACTATTAAAAGTAGTAAAACTAATATTTTTAATCAAATTATTTAAAAGAAATTTTCTTGGCAAGGTACCCCTGAACCACCAGTTTGGGTTCTGCCAAATTTGTAACATTATTTAAAGGTTCCGTGACCAAAATTATTAAGGAACAGCTGGTTTAGGTTATTTAAAATTTGAATTGATGAATTAAAATGTAAAGTTAGATCTCTAATAAAATACATTTTAGGTTGGTACCGATGCAGGCAAATTGACTTCTCAGAATATGGCATTAATGAAATACTTCTTGCGTGCAATGCCAGTTATAATTTTACCATTCACGGTAAACTTTCCTGGTGCTATTCTTTGTTATTGGGTATCTAGCAACTTTATATCTTTAGCACAAGTGGGATTTTTAAAAATTCCCAAAGTACGGAATTATTTTAATATTGAACCACTGATTAAACATGACCCAAAAAATTTACCAATTTCTAGTAAAGGATTTGTAGGTGGAATGAAAGATAGTAAGTAATTAATTGATTTTGAAAGTAATTGTTAATAACTTTATTTTGCAAAATAATAGGTTGGACTAATATGAAATTAACAAGAGAACTAGAAGAAAGGAAGCGATTTGACGAAATACAGTTTCAACGGGCAGGAAGAGGACCGGTTGTTAAAACATACAAATATGATCCTACAAAAGAGATTAGGAATAGTGTCAATGCTAAATCTCGATAGTTGTTTAAATTGTATATTTAACTACTTCAATTATTTATGAATTAGGTTAACTTCCTACCTACATTTATCATAAAAATTTTGAATGTAGAATAACAAATGTTTTATATAAGTTCATTAAAACCATTAAGTGTTTTTCAAATTGATTATTTTTACATAAACCATACAATACCAAACTAAAAGAGGTCATTAATACGACACAACAGTATAATAATTGATAACTAACAAATAAACAAGTGACTAACGTCCATATTCATAGACAAAGCCTTACTGATACCTCTGATACTTAAAACTCGGCTTTTTAAATTGACCCTTATCAATCGAGTAAATAAAGTTGCAACAAAAACAAATTCGACGCGAAATGCCTTACTTAGAACTCAATACTTGTCTATGAATCTGAGCGTAAGAGGTCAGAAAGTAAAACGTCACATGTATTCATCATGACAATATTTATTCCCTTCTCACTTGGGTTTGTCTGGACCATAGATGTTAATATAGAAGGCTAAATAACTAACTCGAGCTTAGAAGTGAAGCTTGTCATATTAGTGACCACCATTTGTCGAATTGGCAAAGAAGGTAAACACGAGACAGTGGTTGTTGCAATCGTGTGTTTTGCAAAAATTAATTTTCAAAAATAAAAAAATAATGATTTTAATATTAAATTCCTGCTTGAATACTATAAATGTGCTATAAATTTACTATTGTTTTGCCTATCTGACAAATGGCTGCTAGTTGATTTTGAGGCTTCACTTCTATTACATTACAAGTATTGGGAGTCACTTATCTAGCCTTCTATATTACCATCTATGGTCTGGTTCAAGATGTACACTTTGGGGTTAAGTAAGCAACATTTAAAAAATGAAGTGGTTTTAGCAAGGGTTAAATATCCTTGAAAATTTACAAAGAAAATCAAATGATTTCCAAGGAATGTTTAAAGAAATTTTTCACCATTTGGAACTTTGACGTCATTTTTTTGCGCCTCTTTATTTTTAAAGAAATTCCAATGATTTCAAGCGATCTCCTAGGAATTCTAATCATGTCAACAAAACTTTTTTGTGTTAGTTTTCAACCTTTTCAAAGCTGGGTCCACTTAAAATGTGCAAATGATAGACCTACGTCTTTTATGCATTATTTAATGTATAACTCAAATTCTCCAAAAAGTGGACCGATGATGTTGAAAGTCAGTGATTCAATTCTAGTTTTATTTGGAAAAATATAAAATTATTAATTTTTCATTATTTGCTTATGATCAGATCGTATACAGGGTGTACATTTGAAAATTCACTTTCAGTTTTTCGTAAACTACACGAAATATCGAAAAAATGACAGAAGTTTTTATAAATAGGAAAGAGGAGACTATATTTTTGCATATTCTGCAATGTGCTTGGAGCTGCCCCAACTTGAAAAACTCTAAAAATAAAGGTCTTTTAAATTTATATTTATTTACGTAGGTAAAAGATTAAATGAACTTTAATTTATTTTTTTATTTCAAAATGCCGCGGAATATGGAAATGGTTCATGAAGAAAAATGAAAAAGTTGTCGAATAGTAATATTCGCCCATTATTACTTTATTTTACAAAATTCTTATTTAATGTTTCTCTGGATTCACAAATAACATAGTTTTTGAAAGAGAATTTATTAACTTTTATTATTTTACACTAAAAGATACCATTATATTTCTATTTATTTTGAGATCCAAAAATTGAAGAACAATTCAAGTCAATGAATTTTAATATTTTTTGTATAAAATGGTTGCGTTTTAAAAGCCATTTAAGTTTTTCAAGTTTGGGTAGTTGAAGGTAAATTTTAGCGCAATGCTGTATGTTCTCCTTTCCTAAACGTAAGTTTCTTTTATGTTTTGATGGTTCGTGTAGTTCATAAGAAATCTAGGTAGGATAGTTTTCAAATGTACACCCATACCTAATATAATCATAAAGACAAAACTTGAAACAAATTTTCTACTGCAATTTTTTATTTAATAGATATCAACTATACAAAATAAATAGAATATTTTATTCATATTTTGGTGCAATTATATACATTAAAAATTTATTAACTTGTGCAAACATGCACGAACCTAGAAATAATTTTGGTTCATAAAATAGTGATTCTTTGATAAACAATTAATTTGTTGTAGATATACACTGATTTATAACTTTAATCAAAAGTGTATTTTCTAAAGCAGCTGCTACCCTTTCTTTATCAGCAAGTTGTTTGTTAACGGATCTTTCGGATGCATGAGTGCCCGGATTAATTTCAACTGTAACTTTAAATCGTGGTGGTAAACAACGCAGTAACTTCACTCTAATAGATAAACCTATTAATGTTGCCATACTACAGTGTGGAATGGTTGGGGTATATAAAACTTTGATGTCATTATTTTGATTATCCACGTAAATTAAGCTGTCTTCTACGACATGTAATTGTTCCAACGTTAAAGGGTGTTCTGGATCGTTAATACTCCGTATTAAATCTATAATTAAGGCGTATTAGTTCAAGAATGAGTTTAATATATTCCAAGTTACATACCAAAAATTTCTCTGGAATCAAAATCATCTACAACGTCGTCGTCTTGTTCCTCTTTAAGAATAGCACGGTCACCCGCCTTATCGAAGATATTTGGATTTACGTTTTCCAATTCCATAATTTCTTAAAATATTTAATAACAAAAAGCAAGGTTATATTTAGGTTATGTTATAATTGTCAATTTCAGAGTGAACCCACAGGTGAAACTAGAAACGTCAATGTGGCGCATCAAATATCAGAAGCGCCCTCTAATGCCAAAGAGAATTAAAATTATTTAAATAAACTTATATTTCTAAAAAAAATGATCTATTATGTTAAAACTTCAAAACAACCCAACTAGAGTAATTAATAACTTAACGAAAACAATATAACACATAACATTACGTGATTTAATTTCATGATGCCAGTTTCTAACCTTGAGGAAATACAAAAAAAAGTTAAAAATAAGTCCGATTAGGCATTAATAAATAATGCCAGATAGTCATATGACTGTCACATTCAATAAAAAGATTCGTTTATAAATATCTATAGTCCACGAAAATTAATAATTTAATTAAATTTTCATGTTTGACATCGGAACAGAACAGACGTAAGGGTGGGGGTGCCGTTAACCTCTAAACGGCAACAGCTAACAATAAAAGTTTTAGTGGTGTTAGGAGAATTAGAAAGGTTTTTTGGTTATATAAAATCATAAAGATGTTATGATGTAATCAATTATTTTTACTGCGCATAATTAATTGTGTTGTGGGTATCCTAATCGATATTATCCAGCATCTTCCGGTGCGTTTTGCTAACGCCCACGCTTAAATATCCATGGGATGTGATAAAAAGAATGGAGAAGTTGTATAATTTTTCACCTACCCGTACAAGATGAGTTAATGGTAAGTTGAAACAGTTGAAGCCACTATTTTAAGCAGTTAAAATTTAAAATATTAACATTTTAAGGGAATGCATGTTAACATAAAATTGGCAACAATATTACAAAACACCTCACAAATTGTTGCATATTTTTGTCTTTTTATTTGCATATTATAGATTATCGTACAATCCGTATTTGCAAATTTTAATTATTAGGTACTTCTAATAGCCAAATGCAAAATAAGGCGTCAAATTAAATAACACGTGCTTTAAAAAGTTGGGAAAGAAGGAAAAATCCATAAAAATATTGTAGGTACATTAAGGTAAATGTACAAATTTCTGACGCCTTAAGTAGAATTTGTTTTAATAATGATAAATAACCAGAAGGTTATTCCAATAATTGCTTTAAACGTACAGCTTCTGAAAGTTTTTAACCGGAATTTTAAGTTAAAAAGGTTAAAAACTTGGAACAAATTCGATAAAAGTTTCTCAAAATCCTTGGACACGTCAACCCTATTTTATTAAATGTCACTTTTTCTGTCATTGACATTTTTCCTTTACGGATTTGAACAGAGCGTAATTTTCTGAGTATGAAAATGTAAAACACCATCACCTTAAAGAGAAAAGTTTTCGAACGACAAAGAAAAATAAGGATTGCTAATGAAAAATTTACTATTACGTTACAGCTCAAAAGCAAACACTATAAAAAAATGTCAATGGCACAAAAAAGTGGCATTTAAAAAAAATAAGTTTGACGTGTCCGAGAATTATCTGAGAAAATTCATCTAAATTACATTACTGACCTAGTAATTGAAAGATGTGGATTGTATAATCTACTTACTACATCAGATAAAGAGGATGTTTGTGTTTTATAACTAACTTTTTTTTGCGATAAAATGTACCGAATATATTGATGTTTCCCGAAATCGTAAGCAAGAATTTGCAGAACTAGGCTAGAAATAGGATTAATTTATGAAATTTATAGAAAGTCTAGAACTTGTTCTGCATTAATACCATCGTCATTATAATATCATCAACACAATCACAAATTTTCCGCCACGTTTTTGTTTCTTAATATTTATACAAAGAAATGAAAAATATAATATTACAACTAAGCAGAAGAAAATAGGTGCCTTACACACAAATATTACGTTGCAGTAATAAGAAAGACGAAGAGTTCTTGAAGAAAGACGACGACTTTGTTACTTTGTCTTTCTCTAAAATGTCCTTGTCTTCCTTATTGCTTACGTCGGAGTTTGGCTTGGAACATGGCATAATGGACTTATTGAAATAAAATTTCCCTCGTTCCAAACTAAAAATTCCCTTTTTACACCTAAAATTCCCTTTTCATACATTATGAATTTCATGCATTTTTTGTTACTTTGCCAGAAACCTTTTATTGTCTTCCGGGATAAAAAAATAATCAATTCATATTTTTATTTATTAATCTATTCATTTAAGGGGAGGTTACCGTTCATGCCGGTGAAAATTTCAATTTTTTTTTGCTGACATAATATGCATCCTTAAAGTGTTTAGGACATGTGGGTAAAAGAATAATTTCGTATCAAAAGTATTTTAGAATTTACAGCCTGTTAAGCGGAATCGACCACCGGCTGGAAAATAGGTAGCTAAGGGTTTTCTGGAGACAGCATTTTTTAGCATTTTTTTCTTTCACATGATGTTCAACCTTGAAGTGTTTAGAACACGTGGATAAAAATATTTATCTATATCTAAAGTAATTTAGAATTTACAGCCCATAGAGTGGAACCGTCTAACGGTTGGACGATAGATAGCTGAGCTTTTTCCGGAAACAGCATTTTTTAGTGCGCGGGGCGCTCTACAGCTTCAACGGATGACGCGATTTTAATGAATCTCTGCGCAATTGAAAGGTAATTCAATTTGCGGGGCCATCAGGAAGCGATTTTTGTCAAAAACTGATTTAGAAATATGTTTTTTGATCGTTGAAAAAAAAAAAAGGGCAAAACAATTGAATTTTTTTTTCAAAAGGTTGCCATTTTGTTATTCAGGGGTTTTTTCAAAAACGAAAAACGATAAGGCCCCCCAAATTTAGTCTAGTTTAATAATTTTTAAAACATTTTAATCTTAGATATACTGAAAAGGCTGTAGAGCGCCCCGCGCAGAAAAATACACGTCGTGCACTGCATTATTTGACGGGAGCTGGAGCCCTCAATTTACATTTTATTTTTTTAATAAAATTGGTAATTACGCTCTATTGATGGACGAGTACAATACGTTAAAACCCATTTCTAAAAGTATTTATTTTATATAAAAAAAAAATTCTCGATGTTCACGTATTTTTCATGCCTAGAAACGGTAACCTCCCCTTAACAGGATTAACTACAAATTTTTGAAGCTGTACATACCACTATTATGCAGCTTTATAATATATTCATCGGAAACATTAAAATTAAAACAATCTTTGTCTCCCATGCGGTTACGTCTTTTTGTTTTGATATCAGTAAAAATAAATTCAATTTATTAAAAAAATTTAATTATTCCAAATGTATAACAAAATGCAGAAAAAACTTGATTAATGACCGAATTTCCCTTTTTTCTGACATTTTTCCCTTCTTCCCTCCAATGCTTCAAATTTCCCGCAAAACGGGAAAATTCCCTCCAGTTGGCAACACTGCTGAGGACTTAGGTAAAGACCCTATACCTTAAGGTGCATCCAGACCGCCGCGCCGATCCGCGCAAAACGTTCGCGAACGTTGCAAAAGCTGCAGTTTGGACGGCAAACCGTACACACCGCGCCTCTTTGCTCTCGAACGAACTTGTTCCAAATAATGTCGGCAGATCAAAGGAATCTGCTTGTTGCAACAAATTCAGGTACCTGTTTATACCATCCAGGTATATGAAATCCCCTTCAACTATGGACTAATCCACTAATCTATTTGAATTTAATTCAAGTTCAGAATTTCAAATGTAGAAATGTAGAAACAAATTCTGCAACAGTTTGATGATGCAAATGGTGGAAATCAGCATTATGTCGGTTTTCATTCAACGCAAGATGAATATTAAATTGAACTATCAATTTAATAGTGATAGTTTTTTGTGGTATAAAAATTAATTAATAAATTAAATAATAACACACACATAATAACAAACGCAGCACATGCAATTTTTAAATTTTCGTTGTTCATGGCGGATTGGTAAAATAGAACGTCAACTGATCACTGCATCTACAACTTAACTAAAAAAATTGAATTTTCACAGCTAGTACGAACCTTTCTTTTATTATCTTTTATAACTCGACGAACTGCCTTTGACGTACCGACAAAATTACAAAAATGTTCGTTTAAGCGCAAAGTGGCGCGTTTGTGTACGGAATGTCGTCCAAACTGCAACGTTGCTGCAACGTTTGCGAACGATTTGCGCGGATCGGCGCGGCAGTCTGGATGCACCTTTAAATTTCACTAATTTAGGTCGCATGGTGTAAAGATTTCGAGTTACAAATATAAAAATTTGGGCTTAAAAAAAACTCGACAACTTCGTATCAATCTATCAGAGGAAGGCTTTTGATTTCTCCAGGCAGCAACATGACCGTAACTTGCTTTTAAATGTTGCCGAAAATTAATAAGGGTGGAATTACATTCTTTCTCACAAAACTGACAAATTCGCTTTTAGATAATATACGCAATAAAATAAACTAAACAGGGTAAACAATTTAATAATTAAAATCATCATGATGTTAACCTAATGCAAGTACCTATGTACTTATACAAAACACAAATACCAACAGGTAAAAAAAAATTCTCATTGGTTCTTAATAAGCTTCATTCTGATTAGAGGGATCATTCCTGCTATGCTATTAGGCCCTCGTATGATCCTCCTTACTTCTACACTCCATAAACATGCCACATGTGTGGACATTTGAATGAAATTATATTCCATCATTATCCAGAAGGATTGCTCTTGCCAATAAAGCAATAACAGTTGAAAAAATATTGATTTATGTTAAGTTTATTGCATTTTTAAAAAGAAACCTGCTCTTTTTATATAAAATATTTAATATATAATATATATATAATATAAAAATTTTTATATAAATTTTGGTTAGTCAATTCATCATCATCAAACTTCCTGGATTAGGCTAAAGCCTGTTCCGGCGTCCGTCATTTCCTCTTCTAACTTCTATTTTCTCTTTATGGTTACCGTTGATATTCTACGATTTTTTCCTTCAAAGGTACGATAGAAAACCTTGAAATATTCTGAAAGAGTAAAGTTTAAGCTTTCTTATATTAAGGTGAGGATAATTAAAATCGGCCCAACGGTTACTTCACAATTTAATTTTGAAAATCGACTTTTTGATAAAAATTTTACAAGTTTACCTTCATGTTAGCTTTAAAAACACCGGTACGTGTGCGGTACCTGGGTCATAGCGACCGAATTTAGGTGGGGGAGAGAGAGCGCTTCATTCTAATGCATGCAGTTGCAGTGCAAACATCGTTCGAGTTCCTTCATTTTCGAGTGTATTTGCGATCCGAAGATTGTAATAATTCACACAGGGGTTGAGAAAACCACCCCGAGCCGGCCGAAGAGCGTGCTCAGTGTAGATTTTCACTGCCCCTGACATTGGAAAATCTTGGATCCCAGCATTCCAATTATGTAATTTTGGAGTTCTGTTGCGCCTGGGCAGGTTTTTAATGATACAGTGATTTTCAAACGCGGCCGTACGGAAGGTGGCGTTTGAAAGTCACCGTCACCTCCACGTCGGACCCAGGTCAAATATATTAAGAAAATATTTTTTCAAATTATGGAAAAACTTCTGGATATTTTGCAAATTTTATTTTTTATATGTACTATAATATAGACCATTACCTATCACCCAGTAGAACATCGACGGGCCCTCCTTTAGGATGGTATTCCGTTTGTACATCTAAATTTTGCCAAAGTTCCTTGTAGTGTTCGACCCACTCTTCTTTATTTATTCAATTGAGTCTTACATTGTCTCATTTGTCTTTATTTAGCATTTTCATGACTTTATATGCGAATTAATTTCTTCCATGTAGATCATTTTTGACCTTACTGATAAAGTTGTCCCATGATTTTTGATGTGTTTTTCTGCATAAATCGTTAGCTTGGTTTCTGGTCGTCTTGTATTTAGCCTTATGATTATGATATTCTGTTGGGTTAGAGAGCATTATCTTGTATCTCTTATTTTTCTCCTTTACGGCTTCTGAAATTTCTTTATTCCTTATTTTTCTATTTTTTATATTATTTCATTCTGTCTCCATGTCGTCACTTGTGGTGTATTTTTGTCCAAGATCTAGTATTTTGTTCTGATATAGGTTTTATATATTCCAGTCTTGCAACAGATCCACCCTGAACGGGCTTGGTCCCAGCGGTTTCTCCTTTTTAGTTGTTTCTTTCACTAATTTATTGTATAAGATTATATTTGAGACAATTAGGTGGTGGTATCATATCCTCTGAATACATGCGTGTTTCTAGCTTGCGTTGCTAGTCTTCTGTTCACTATTATATAATTAATTATTGATCTTAAACCGTGGGCTGCCCAGATTAACTTGTTTTTTTTATTTTTCTTTCTGAAGGAGTTTGTCCCTTTTAGATCATTGAGAGTGGCAAATGATTAAAACTCTTCCGATTCTTCTTTCTTTCTCTTTTTCGGGGGGCGTCCACACCTACATATAACTGCAAGGGTTCCTCTATGGTGTTGAGAACATGCTGTTATTATTAGTTCGCTCACGAACTCATAACCTTTTATTGTTTCCCTCCACTTCTTATCTATTATCATAGCAATCCCCTTGCTCGCTCGTTGCTCTGCGTTTACATCAGTATATGTGACCTGGTCTACGAAAAGGGGGCTTAGGTGTAAAAAAAAACGTTTTCATTTTTTTGCCGATTCAGATTGAGTGTGAGACGCTCTTTCACATGTATGGCGAAAACAATTTTTTTTGCACCTAACCCCTCTTTTCGTAGACCAGATCACATATTGTCATGTTTCAATTTAGACCCAGATCTCTTATTTTGATAAATCATTTAAAAACAATAAAAAAGTTAAAACCTTTATAATTTAAATTTGTTGTAAGGACTTGAGTTCATTCTTTAATTGATTTTATGACGATAATTAATTCGGTTTCACATATTTTTGATTTTTATAAAAAGGAAGGCACGTTTGAGAGCTTGTATTGCAATTTTGTCAGCATTTTAAAATTAAAAGATGTTTTTGCTCCACGATCTTTAAATGAAAAGACAAACGCCAAATTTATCAAAGAAACCGATTGGCACTCAAAACTTTGTTAATTATTAAATCAGCGTTTTTAAATAATAAAAGTGAATAAAATTAAATAGTGCGCCGAATCGACAAAATTCCACCACTACAAAGTTCAAACGTTGAAAATTTGCTAAATAACAAAAATAAAGGAGGGAGAGAAATTTTTAAAAGTAATTCATTCTGGGCAAGGCCGTTGTTTCGAGAAGTATCGAAATTTAAAGCCCAGAGTCATAAATTTAAATAATATTAAGATTTAATTAAAATTGATAAATAAAATTAAAATTTAAATAAAATTGATAAATTCTATGATTATAATAATTACTTACCTGAGATTACAAATTCAGAGTAAGAGTGTTTTGTGCGAATTAATGATTAATACCGAAAGAAGAAGATGAATACTAAAATTATTCACCACAGCAGGTGAAAACATAAAAAGAAAATTAAGAAACCAAGAAATGAAAATGAACAAGCAACAATAAATTTTAAGAAGACAAAAACAAATAGGGTGAGAACTTTTAAAACGCAAAACAATTAATTTTACGATCAGTGAAACTACGATAAAATTGATTATTTGATATTTGTATATTTTTGCCATCAAATTTGGAACTTTATCTAGAAGTTGAAACAATTACAAAATAAATGAGATTAAAAGTTTCAGGTTTCGGTGCATTTGTTTTATTTGGTGAGCCGATGTTATGCGGCTTAAGATTAAAAACATCACAATTTACAATAACAATTTATAAATTACAACTTAATCAAACTGTGCCTTTTTGTAATATTTTGAAATTTCGTTTTATGACTGATTAAATTACATTTGATTTAAATAACTTGCTTAATTTTTCATCGTAAAAATAATTGAAAGAATCGCAAGCTTTACAACTAGTGATGGGTGTTCAAAAGGTAACTATTTCAGTTTTTTTTCTATTACGATACGTTTTACGCTTTTGAGCATCGCAATATATCATTGTGTACTCTCCTATTTTCATCTTTTCTTTTAACTTCTTTTTTGTTTCACTTATTACCGCTATGCTATGTTAAGTTTTCTTTTCTTCAGCAGCATATGACAAGCTCTTCCTCCTTTCGTTCTATTCAGCAAAAATAAATTCATCCGCAATTCCAAGTCGTTTTTCCTTGTTCATAGCATAGGTCTTATTTCCATTAAAGATAGTCCGGGTTCCGAGGCAACTATTTCGTCTGCCTGCGAGTATCAAATTAAATTTTACATGGGTGGGTACAAACTCTCCGCACAACCTCTTTTTCGGTGGACCATTTCTTCCGCTCTCGTCAGCCCTGAACTTGCCTCCTATCGGGGTTGGTTACTCGGTCTCCGGCAGGGTTGTTCAGGTTACCGGGGTTCATCACGTGGAGGTGAGAGTCGGAATTGAGCAGGAGAGGCTTCGCGGAGCTATCTAGATATTGCTCCGTATTTTACGCTTCTCTGCTCCTTGCACGGGTCACATTAGGCTGGTTGTCAGCCGCGAATTGAGTTAGCCGCTACTGCCAGCCGTTGATCAGCATAGTGTGACCACAAAATTCGCCGCTACTGACGAGTAGCAGCCCAGTGTGACCGGGTTGCCAGCCGCTGTTTGCTGGTGCTACTGCCACCCGCCAATTAACAGTAGCTGGTAAGCAGCCTAGTGTGACCCGTGCTTTAGAATCCCAGAGTCAATTAAAAAACATAAATATTAGTTCCACGTTAATGCAATATATTGTCATGATGTGGAAAGTGGCCTTTATTTTTAATTTTAAAATTTGTTTTGCGCGGACAGCTTCCCACCATTTTGGGATTTTGTAGAGGAGTCCACCTCGTGGTGTGTGGAGAAGTTGGACGTATTTTTGGTTAAGAAAATATTTTTGATTTATAATAAAGTTAAGCGTCTAATAAGTAATTGGTTTTATTAAAGTGGAGATTTTGAATATTAATTTAAAAATAAAGTTTGTTCAAATTGAATTATAGAAGATATCACAGCAATATATGAAAAAAATACTTTATTTATTTATAATTAAAACCCTCTTTTACCCGAAGGTGTCGAGGTTGTATTACATTTTATTTATCCATTATAAATCTCCGCCATTCGACTCTGTTTTGTGAGATTCTTTTTGCTTGTTCTCAAGTAATTTCTTTATTTTTCAGGATCTGTTGTATACTATCATTCCATTTTTGTTGGTCTACCTATTCTTCTTTTTCCTATTTGTCTCGATAGCTATGCCATCTTCACTGGCATATCGTCCTTTATCCTATTGATATGGCCAAATCATCTTAGTTGTTGTCTTTCTATTTTTGTCTGGACCGATTCTATGTTTAAACCCTTCTACTAACTCCTTCCATTTTTCTCAAGTACTTCATTTTGCTAGCTTAGCTTGTAACTAGCTTTTTATTCTGTTATTTAGAAGCCATATTTCACATCCAAAAGTTAAAATCGGCACTTAAATCGTTTTGAATAATATGGTCCATTTCGTTTGTTTTGATATTGATCCCTGTTATTTATTATCACTTTTTGCAGTGCTTGGAATACCTTTGCAGGTGAACTAATTCTATTAGTAATATCAGTTTCGTAGCTTCCACTACTGTCAATCATCGTACCCAGATATTTAATTTTTTTGACCTGCTCAACGAGTTCCTCTCCAATTGTAATAGTTGTTGTTAAATCATTTTTACTTACTACCATAATCTACGTTTTATTAACATTTATTTTCATATTTCTAACCTTGAGTTAGATATTATAAATATTGTGTTGCAGGTCTTTTTCGTTACTTTCAAAAATTACAAGATCGTTTGTAAATGCGCATTCTGAATTTCCACTCTTCTCGTATTTCTGTACCCTATCTGTAGTTTCCTTGTATATATTTTAACATCTTTTATTATTTCATTCATTAACACGTTGTACAGTAGGGGACTCAGCACCCCTCCCTGTCTTAATCCTTCTATTGTGATAAATTCTTCATATATTGTATTATCAGTTCTTACATGATTTCTTGTATTCACATAATATGCTCTTTATTGATCTTAATATCTCGTCATCGACTCTCCTCTCACTTAATTTGCTCCAAATTACTTCACGTGGTACTCGATCGAATGCTTTTTCCAAATCTATGAAGCACATGTAAATCGCTCTATTATGCATTAATTCTTTTTCTGAAACTTATCTAATAGTAAATATTTGGTCGTTAGTGCTGTGGCCTCTTCTAATACCGCTTTTGCGCTTCGTCTAGTGTTGGGTCAATAAGCTTTCTTAAGCGTACTTCCAAACAGGTTTCATACAGCTTAGCTGTTATACATAATAGTGAGATGCCTCGATAATTTTCGCATATTCTGTTATCTCCTTTCTTGAATATCGGTAGGATAACCGCGACTTCCCAATCTTTTGGAATTCTTCCTTGTCGCCATGCTAAATTAAAAATTTTGTGAAGTTCCAACAGTCCTTTATCCCCCATATTTTTTAACATTTCCTGTTTAATACCGTCTTGTCCAGCTGACTTTCCCGTTTTCAATCTTCCAATAGCATTCTTTAGTTCATCTACAGTGATTTCGTTGAAAAAAATATTAATTTATTACTTAAATTTTTAAGGCCGGTCATTTCATATACCTACAGATTTCTTTAGGAAATTATTTACTATCCACGGAAGCTTTGCATTATGTGCAATCAGAAAATATTTAACAATACATGCATAAATATGTGAAAAGAATATATTTTAGTATTTTTCCATGAGTCGTGGGTTCATAAGGAATTGCTTAAAAAATATTGATGTTTCTAGAAAAATGTGCGCACTAAAGGGTTAAAGAAATATGCACGCTTGGAATTGATAAAATAGTTACAGATTTTCAAGTGGCGATGAGAAACGTATACGTGAAATTCAATAGTCACACGCATCCATCGAAGGATGCATATTTTATCCCGGTCAAGCGTGGCACCGTTCACCGCCAAAGAAATGGTTTAGCTTCTGACTACAGAAATATCAATTCCGAACTTGATAGATGAGCGCAATATTGCTTTGGATTAAATTTTTTTCAAGTTGACAACGCGACGTGTTGGAAACCTACCATGGTTTAGGTACTTGGTATCAAAACGGCCAATGCTAACCTCGATAAGTTTTGCGAATTTGTGTTTTCTTATTATGTAAGGGACCAGTGCGGTGTTACCTCCAATAGTATAGACAAAGGCAGCCGTGTCAAACTCAAAGGATAACACGGGCCAAACAAAGAAGAAGTCAGTTTATGTGCGCCGCCAAAGAACCAAAAATTCGATTTTTATAATAATAAGCAAATAAACGTTGTCGTCACACTTTTTACTAATTTTTGTAAGTTACATAAATAAAATAACCTGTATATTAATTAAAACATGTTTCGGTTTGTTAGACCATTATTCAGTTAAAAAATAAAAGATGAAGTTTTAAAATGTACAATTAACACAAGAACGGACACCACGAATAAACCAACATATAAATACTATAAGTGCTTGTTCACAATGTACGTAAGACATAAAACGTACATAAGCGCAAAACGTAATTTGTACATAAAACCAACATAAGCCGTAAAATTGTTCACAATGTACGTAATAATTATGTCAACATACGCATGCGCAATCGACCAAAAATATTTTTAAATTCAAACTAGTGAAAATAAAATTGCATCAAATTAATTATTTTGGCACTTATTTGCTTAAAATATAAGTTCACAATTCTAAATTAAATCAATAAATAACAAATAAACTTATTTTAAGGACTTTAATTGATAAAAATTATGTTATGTCAATTTAATTCAATTTATAACCAAACACTACCAGCTTCAAACCACAAATTTCACTTGAATATATAAGATTTACGTAAAACATACATAAACGAAATTTGAACATAAAAACTACGTAAACGTAAAAGCTCCGTAAGCACATTGTGAACATTGCATTGATTTTACATATGTTCAACTTTACGTCTTATGTATGTTTTATGTAGGTTTTACGTTTTACGTACATTGTGAACAAGCACTAAGTTATTATCTTCCATTATCGTCTCTCGCTAAGTCTACACACATTTGGATAAGCGGTCCTCCGATTAATTCAAGTTGTTGATTTAACAGTGTTTCCGGTTTGTGTACAATCACCTTCTTAATCTCTAATGATTCCAATCGGTCCATCTTATCTCCTTTCTCGCATACGTGTATGAATTCTGCATTATCTACTTTTGCTTGGTGCTGTTCTTTAATAAGATGATCTGCGAAATTTGATCTTTCTTCTTTACCGTTCTTCCAGGCTGCGACATGTTCTTTAAATTTGGTTCTGAAGGCTCTGCCGGTCTGTCCTATATATACCATTTCGCAGTTCTCGCAATACATTTTATATATCCCGCTTCTGTCATGTATCTTCATAGCATCCTTGGTTTTGGAGAGGATCTTTCTTATGGAATTTTTAGCTCTAAACGATATGATCGTGTTGTCGCTTCTTAGAAGTTTTTCTATCTTTTCAGATCTTACTCTATAATATGGTAGACTGACATATTTCCTTTTAGTTTCTATGGGTGTTAGAGATGTGGCGTATTGCATCGCGACTCTTTTTCCGATTTTCTTAATCAGGTTATCTATTAAGGAAATATGATAACCGTTATTGTGAGCTAAATTTTTGATGGTATTAATTTCGATTTTTATAGCAACGTAAGTTTATTTTAAAAAGTATTTTTCAAATATTAAAACAGTAAAGCCTAATTAAGTTAGGCAAGTCAGTATAAGACTAATGGCGTGGAAGGAATTATTTTGTTATCGGCTGGTAAAATATGCGCTGTGAAATTGTAAACGTTAAGCTACGAAAATTTTATTATATAACTTTCGAACCATATTGTTATAAATTATAATAAAGAATCTGTGGTGTTGTGAGGTTTTACATAATGACTTGGCCGCAAAAGATATTGGTTGCGGTCGCTAGTTTGATAATATAATTATAATCTCACAAATAAAGGCGACCTTATAACTTTGACATACGCTCGAAAAACATATTTGCAATAAGGCAACTTAAAAATATTGTTACGACGAAGGTCTTTAGAATTGCCTACTTTGGTTTAGTTCAAAGCATTATATCGTCTGGAATATTAGTTTGGGGACATTCGGCCCATAGCCAAAAGCTCTTTAGTTTGCAAAGAAAAGTGATAAGAATCATCTCTGGTCAAAATTACAGGGACGAATGTAAACAGAAATTCGTCGAACTGAATATCATGACTGTGCCGAGTCTCTACATTTTTCACGCATTGAACTACCTGAAATACAACGAGTCCTCGTGCAAAACTTTCTCACATCAGTACAATACTAGAGGTAAAAATGAAATTGTACCCGAGTTCCATCGACTTGATCCCTCGAGAGAGGCCACAAAACTGCCTCCAGCTGGATTCAGGAAAGCGGTGAGTGAAATATTGATTCAAGGATGTTTCTACTCAACAGAAGACTTCATAAAATGTGGTAAAAATCAACAATTATTGTAACTATTTTGAATTCAAATCTGATTATTTGACTTTGTGTAAATATATTTTGTATATATAAAAGCATCAATAAACAAACAAACAAACAAACATGTGTATATTGTAATTAAGTAATAAGACTAATTATTATACAACCATAAAAATAACAGCTAACTTATAAGAGTATTCTCCTCATTTTAATTATACAGTACAGTCTCGGTAATCCGAACTAATAGAAACCTGGCCCCATTCGGATTACAGAGAAGTTCAGATTACTGGATAAAAAACGAAATTTTTGAAATAATTTTTATTTTAGAAATAAACAAACCTCGCACTGTAAATGGTATGTTAACTTACCAAAAAAGATTTAAAAAAGTTAAGTAATTTTTATTGAAAAAAGTAAAAGTGACCCAAAGGTAAAACCTAGTGACCTTTCAAGACCTGGCGATTCCATATTTTTTTTTTATCAAAATTTTATTAGATGCTAACTTCACGGAGGCCACACATAATATAAATGTTTGTAGTACTTATGCATTGCATTAGATACATATTTTTCATCCAATCCTTTCTTCTGCAATCCGAACATTTTTCTATAATCCGTACATTTTATTAGTTGTGTTCGGATTATAACTATTTGTGCGGACTACTGAGGTGTTCTTCTTTTGCTCGGATTACTGGATGGTCGGATTATGGTGTGTTCGGATTACCGAGACTGCACTGTATTTAGATAATAAAACTAACATCTAGCTTATAATGCCTTGTACACACAGGCGCGCAAAGTAACGAACCGAACGGATATGACGTCATTTCGACAAGCATATTGGCGAATTTGCAACATAAGTCTGCAAAAAATTTCAGCGAGCACTCAAAAATACACGTGCACATTGGCAAAAATTTTCAAAGAGAGTAAAATTCATTCATATATAGCGATAAAATATAATAGAGCAAAAATTAATATTATTTCGAATATTAACAAAGCTTTCAAAAAATAATGAAGAAAATATATTGTGACGTCATTGGCGCGTGGTAATGTTTAGACAGACGGTTTTGAACTTCGGCTAAAACTGTGGTCAGAACTGTGGGTAAACCTCTCTGTGTAAACGCACCTTTTCAGTTTTAATGAACGGGATACTCCATAACACATTGTAACCTGATAAATAATATGCAATAGTATTGACGATTCTGTTAATTTTTTTAAATATAAAGAATTGGTTTTCCAATTTAAAAAATTTAATTTATTATCGTGAGCGCTTGAAAATTCTCTAATTTTTTTAGTGAATTCTTACCGGGGCGAACACTTTTTCAACCGGGGCGATCGCCCCGTCTGCCACCCCCGTAGCGTCGTCACTGTTTTGGTGAAACATTCGAGCTACTCGGATTTATTGCAAATTAGCAAAGTATTATCTGGAGATTAAAATAATTTCTCTAATAAAAATTGAAGCTTAGATGCTGCAGATTTCAAATATGCTCGTATTACTTCTTGTGACGTAAAGCGGTCATTGTCATTTTCTGCGTACAAGAAATTTTTAACGGACAATAGAAGAAGTTTTATACGAGAAAATTTTGAAAAAGCTTTAATTTGTTATAGAAATGTTTAAAGTAAAAATTATTTTTAAATTATAAGTTAAATTGAATAAATTAAATTTTTTGTACTTTAACATTAAAATAATAATGATTTAATACTGTAGTGGTTGTCTTGATTTTAATAATTTAATTTTGGACTGCCTATTAGTGCCTATAATCTAATTTTTTGATGCCTATTTGCCTGCCTATTTTGGAAGTTTTCAGTGCCTAAAAATCCGGGCCCTACATATAACGCAACATGAATTAATTCATATTCATATAATATAGTTCTTTAAAAATTGTATTTGGGATTTTATCGTTCGAGTTCTTCGGCAACATTGGGCGAAAATTTATATTTCGGAAAGTGTTCCCTTCTCGTAAGTATAGAATATGTGACTTTAAAATAAAAATTTTGATCCCTGAGGATTAATACTTACTTGTTTATGAATACGGGCGTTACTTAACTTTAGACAATTCGATAAAGCAATAGATAATGCATTTTAAATGTTCCATTATTGTTATTAAACATAATATGATTTAGCTATTCTTATTGCTTGTACAGGTCATTAGATATTATCAACTTTCAATATGTAGTACGTACATACATACATATTATATTTATTTGTACGGATTAAATTGTTTAGTACAATGTCAAGTACAAATAATATTAATTCATTAATTTTGTGTAATTTTGATATTAACTTTTTTTAGCAATATATTGAATTTGATCATTTTATATTCAAAAGATAAGTAGCCACGTATGCTATTATAATAATCTCGGGGCATTTATTGTAAATTATCGAAAGAAAAATAAATTTACTTCATTATCAAATTCAATTTTAGTAATGCGATGAATACAAATAATTTCGTGTTTGTTTAAATATTTATTCTCATTGCTGTTGAATTTTGTAATACTACTTTTGTATAAGCAGGCCTGTGTATAAAGTATATAAATAGTATTAAAGTTTCGTGAGTAACTGTTTGGTGTGGGTGTAAGAAGGGCTAATCTATAAGCTTCTGAACGTGATTTGTTTTGAATTACTTCGAATTACAATCGGTATCTAGGCCTTTTATAATTGAATAGGTAATTTGTAGTGCAAATTATATTTATACTAGTTTCAAGTTTAAATTCAAATATTGTACTTTTTTTACTTTTCTCTTGGTACTTTCAACGTACTATATGAAGTAAGTATGACAAGATTAGATTAAACATTAGGTAATTGGCTATACGATTTCATCTGTTGCTATTGAACTGAATATTCATACTGTGTACAGAAAAAATTTGAAATTTTGATGAATTTTGATCTTTGTGATGTGTAGATGAGTGGACAAATTCCACCCTCTATCTCAAACACTAATAGGGATTTGAAAACTAAATTTCACCGATTACAGTTTTGTTGAAATCGGTTCAATGAAACTTTTTTAGATTGTTTTTACTTAGATCTTTTTTAATTATCTAAAAGTATGATCAAAGCACGTGGCCTGGCCACATCAGATTTTTTTTCTATATTAAAAAATTCTAAAAATAGAACACGGTTCTGCTATATAGTATTTTGCGGTATTTTATGTAACTCCTACGGGATACAAGTTAATCTTCAAGATAATAAGTTTTTTTTGGGGACAAAGATAATTGTCATGCAGAATGTAAAAATGCGCCTACATGTAATGAGTATAATTCTTTTATAGAATCTAGTATAGGTACTTATAATAATAAGGGATCGGATTTTTAGGCAAATATGTTCTAAAGACTTCAAAATATGCACTGCTTATTTGCAGCAGTAAATGTTGCAATACTATGCATCAAAATGCTGGATGGCAAACAAATAACAACTAAACAGTTTTTAGTATGTATCTTTAGTAGTATCTGAATAACCAATCCTTTTGTACAATAATCTCTCTTTTAGTCAGTAGATTGCCATAGAAACATATTTAGTTTATAAACAGGTTAGTTAAAACACAATTACTCCTGCTTGGAATGGAACCTGGGATTTTCTAATCGATTTGCAGACGCGTTACCATATTTTCTCTACTTGTAAACTTTCGGTTTTACCATTTTTGTACCATATAGGTACTACATATTTTGATGCTTCAGTTGATGTCACTGGAGTTTAGTGCACCCAACGACAAAAATGCATTAGTTAAATGAAGAGTGCACGGGAATATCGATCAGAGTCCATTTTTCTCAAAAAAAACTGTTGCAGCCATCTTTTAGCTTGAAACCAAAGCTATCATTTAGTAGAAAAAAAATTAAAAAAAGTTTTAACAGTCCAGCGTAAAAGCGTTTTTAAAATACTTATGTTGGTAAGGATGTGTGTGTTTGTAAATCTTAAAACTCAATTTACGCAAAACTTGACTTTTGTGACTCTGATCGTTATTCCCGTGTACTCTTCAAATGGTTTTAATGTAAAGCACGTTCGAAATGAAAGACGAATCGGAATTGTAGTACAAATATCGTTAATCCAATCATATATGTTACTAATAAACTATCTACATAATATGACATTTGTACGAGATTTTCATCATTTTTTTTATCAAATTAGTGAGTAAATATTACGAAAAAAACTTCATTGACAGTACGTCTATTTGACGCCATTCAAAGAATTTCTAATATTCTTCTAACTTTAAAATTTGAACTTCAATAATTGAAGTTAATGTTTAGTTCTTTTTTATTTTTGACTTTAATTTTCAATCAGTGATTAGAGCAATGCTAATTTAATAAATTCTAATTTTTCCAATATTAGAAACCCCATAGGTACACGTCGAATCTAATAAAACATATTTTAAGAAATTCTTGCGCTACATTCGCATATTGTGTAATTTTAAGGCAAGTAAGTCAAATTTAAATTTTTTCATTTTTTTGGTGCAATCTTTGAAAGTTTATATTTTTTGTTGTAAAACAATTAACGGCTGTTGCTAGATTTATGCATATCTACTCATAAAAGATCCTTTGGTTTTAAAGAAATGCTATTGTTATTAAAGATTTATCTTTGTATGATTTTCAATGCATAAATGCATTGTATTTAAATATATAGTGTAATCAATTATTATTAAAACAAATCTAGTTATTAGTTTATAATATTAACAACGATAGTATTTAGTTTACTTTCAAAGATAGTTTTTTTTACTTTCAAATAGTCGATTAGTTAGTAAAATAGTGCAACAGTTTTAGATAATTTGTATTTGATCTTTTATAATTTTTAACAAAATTGTGTTAGCAAATAAAACTAGTATTTACTAAGTAACTCTTAGTAAAAAACCCTACTATCCGAAAATACCATTTATGATGTTTGAAATTTAGCTCTTTAACACTGATATTTATGGTCCATGGTTAGAATTGCCTTCAAAAGTTATTATTTTTGACTTTGGATTGTACGAAGCGCCGCGCCAGTACGCACTTTCTGTTTTTGAGTCTAGTATGTTTTTACATCGAATTTGAAATATCGATTTTTACATAAGAAAGTACGTTACATCGCATTCTGTTGGCGGTACGTGTGTTACACGTAAGCAGTAGCGACAGCGTGTTTTAGAGTGGGGAGCTCACCTCAGGCGGTTATGAATAGTGCCATCTCGAAATAGAAATCGATTTAATATTTGTTTGGCTTGAAAAACTTATAGCCACAAAGAAGAAGATACTATATTTCATCGACTGCATGTTGTTAAATTATGATCTCATAAAATTTTTGTTTAATTGACGATGTGCCTTGAAGATGGATTAATAAAACTGAAGTCGGAACTCGGTAGACAAGAATATTTTATTTTCAAATAGATTCTTCATAAAAAAAACAAATTAATTATATTTAATTAATTTTCAAAAAAATTATAGTTTTTGTTATGATTATCTCCGAGTTTTCTCAGTTTTTTTTTAATTTTCCATAAAACGTTATTGCTAATTGAATTTAAAAAATAAAATTTTGGCTGGTAGAAAACAATAACCTTCCTCTTTTAAAAGAAAACAACAAATGCAAATAATCTATCAGAATGCCGATTGAGGTTTCTCATTTGGGAATGGGACTTTTCGGCGCCGCCGGTTCGGCGCTGCCAGTTCGGCGCTGCCAGTTCGGCGCCGCCGGTTTGGCGCAGCCAGTTCGGCGTAGGGACATTTCGGCGCAGGGACATTTTGGCGTGGGGACAATTCGGCGCAAGGTCTATTTGGCGTAACCCGATTCGGCGTAATCCGATTCGGCGCAGAGACTATTCGGCGCCGCCAATCCGGCGCACACCTAATTCGGCGCCAAACCAACTGGAAGTGTGGAATGATACACGAGGATTGGCGTTTTACTTAAAACTACAAAATTGTATTTACTGTCTTCTTCCTTGCGAGGGAATCAAAGTGGGAACCCAATCAGAGTAGGTGTAAAACAACAAATTATAATTATAAAGTATACCATAGATAACATTACATGAGATAATTAATTAAATTAAAATGAGTTTTTATTAATTATTAATATATAATATAAATATTTATATAAATTAAAAAATTTTAGCCTTGCATTTCAAAATTATGTGCTAGTCTACGCAAATAATCAATAATATCTCTGTTTTCAAAATCTTGAACAATTGCGAGGATTCGGGCGTCAGCATCTCTAAATTTTTTTAATTTTGTCGGTTTTATTGACTGTTTTTTTAATAGTAACACCATCCGTCGTGACATTATGTTGGTATATATTAAGCCAATGAGATGCGTTTAATTTGCTAAACGCATATTTAGCTTTAGAAAATAATGAAATAAAAATTTTATATTCTGACAAAATAAAATTTATTTTGCGCCGAATCGTCCCTGCGCCGAAAGAGAATTAGCCGAATCGTCCCTGCGCCGAATCGACCCTGCGCCGAAAGAGGATTCGCCGAATCGTCTCTGCGCCGAATCGTCCCTGCGCCGAAAATGCGGCGCCGAATCGGGTGTGCGCCGAACTGGCTACGCCGAATCGGTTGCGCCGAATGGGCTGCGCCGAAAAGTCCTAGACCCAAATTCTATCGTCTTGCCCCACCCCTTCTTTTTCATGTTTTTTAAACATTTTTATCCCAGAATCTGAAATTTGCGGTAAATGAGATTCTGGGTTTCAGATTTCAGATTCTAAGATAAAAATGTTTAAAAAACATGAAAAAGAAGAGGTGGGGCAAGACGATAGAATTTATCTTAATAAATTTTAATTAGAAAAATATAAATAAAATATAATTCAGAGAAGCAAAACAAAAATAAACTTCATAGATGTTTGGTATGGTTTATAATACATTCTTTTGATGTTGAGATTAAAAAATATATCCAAAATTTCACATGCGAAAAAACGAAAATTTGCCGCCCTAGAAATCTGCTGCCCTGTGAAAAGGCACCGTTTGCACATATGGAACCGCTTTCCCTGGGTATGGTAACAAGTTAAGTAACTTTGTCAATCGAATCATTTAACGATAATAAGCGAATTTTCCTGATAAACAAATCTTCTGCACTATAAACTGTTTAATTAATTGGAATTATTAATTAAACTGCTTAATGCATCGTGTACTTAGAATATTTATTACTATTATTTTTTAGACGATCATTAACACAGCACTGATTAGAAGTTCCTGTTTGAGAAGCCCTAATGTCGGTTCCAACTTTTAACCTTACCTAATAGGTTGTGCCAAGTGAATAATATAATATTATAATCGTATTATTAAAATTCGTGCATATAATATTGACTTAATGGAACATTGATTCAGATAATCTATTTTTTTAAGTTTATTATCGGGAATTCCGATTATGGATTTTAGAGGTAGTACAGTTTATTTAAAAATTTAAGGGAGCACTTATACCTATAAAGTTCTCATTACTTAGACCTATTGATTAGAATTCTTAATTCAGTCCTAACAATAAATTATTTACAATTTCACTCTTCGAGAACTTATTAGAAGTAATAATTAAAATTTACCGTTCTATATATTGAATATTAAATTTAAATTTCTTTATACGATCGCTAAGCGTATATTGAATAATTTCTAGTCTGAAAACTGTATTTATTGGAATGATGTAATTTAATTTAAATTATCTTTTTGTTACAGATTCAAAATTCGTACTTAACAAATGGTGAATATTTTAACACAACGCCAAAATGTTCGAGAGAAAATTTAAACCCAACTTGATTTGGTTACTTATAGCAGCAATAGTATGCTTGTCAATTTGGCAAATGAACATTGGTGGCCCCATTGTTTCAAATAATCATGGTAATACTAGTCAAAGTAATTCTCTTTCTCCTGTCTACATTCCTAATACGCTAAATTCAATTTACGAATATCCAACACAATTTTTATCTTCCAACGATTATGGTTCTCTCATGAATTATACTTCATTTAAATTTCAAATTGTTAACAACTGTTCAACTTCACCTTTTCTATTAGTACTTATTCATACTTCGCCAAAAAATTTTGGACGGCGGAAGAGTATTCGAACAACATGGGGCACAAAAAACGATAATATCAAAATTGTTTTCATAGTTGGAAAAGTTAGTAATCATAATGTGCAAAAGATGTTAGATGCAGAAAATAAAGTACACGGAGATTTCGTTCAAGGTAATTTTATTGATGCTTATAGAAACATGACTTACAAGCACGTTATGGCGTTCAAGTATGCCATTTATCATTGTGCACATGCCAAATATGTACTTAAGACTGATGACGATGTGTTTGTTAATATGCCTGTAATGATGGACTTTTTGACTGCGTTATCTCCATATGGTGCTAAGAAATTATTGCTGTGCAATGTAATAATAAATTCTCCTGTTAAGCGAACTTTTAGATCTAAATGGAGAGTCTCATTTCATGAATTTAGTAATAAATACTATCCACCTTATTGTCCAGGCTGGGCTATTTTATACTCTCCCGATATTTTATTTGAGTTATATAAAGCTATTCAAAAGGCTAATTATTTTTGGATTGACGACGTTTTGATAACTGGAATTTTAGCACAAAATGAAAATATTCAGCACACTGACGCATCATCTTTAATATTAACAAAACAATATGTAGACGATTTGATGAAAAATTCAAGTCGTGGCGGTTACGTTGAAGATTCAAAATTCTTTTTGTTTGGTCCGCCTGATTTGCCTTTTAAAAAAATGTATTTCTTATGGGAATTTGTTAAAAATCACACATCAAATAAATATATCCATAAAGAATTTAGTTAAATTCGTATTTTAAGATTAAAAAAATGTGATTAGTAGGCATATATTGCAGTTTTTTTTTTATAAATCATGTACCTACGTATATTATAATTTGAATATAATTATTGTAATTGATTTACTTTATAGACCATTTTGTTTCATTGATTTACAGTTTTGTTGTTAATGATATTTTGATGAATGTTATTATTAATGTAGTAACTGTTTTGTAGTAATTATTATTTTGAAAAAAATATTACATACCTACTGTATTTAATAGAGTAATATAATTGCTACTTATAAAATTTAGGATTTAAAAATTCAAGTGCCTCTGTATTTTATTCAAAATGCCAAATTTAATAGAGATAGGTATCTAAGATTTATTTTACGTAAACTAAGTTAAACTGCTAACAAGTAGAAATAACAAATTACAAATGCCGTCGAGTGTGAGATCTTATGAAAAATTAATTAACAACTAAATCATAGTTTGGAGTTTTGATAATAAAATTATTATATATAGTAGATATCATAGGTTTTTTAATTTATATTATGTATTACATATTTTTTAATAAAAAAATATTGGTTCAAAATTTAAAAAAAAATTATCTATTACACTGATATTTTTTCAAATAGTTTCGTCTTATCACTTTTCATCTGTAAGTAATAAGCTACAGACGAGAAAAAAATATAATTATTTTTTATTTTTAGAGTTTTATTAAAATTGATATTTTTTTACATCATGAAAAAATAAATTTTATTTTGATACCTATCTTTTAATTATTTTATTATTTAAAACATTACATCTATAAATTATCTCATTTTATATAAGAATTTCGTATAAAAATATTTATAAAACATATCTGTGATATCTATTAATACGTGTTAATATAGTAATTTATTATTGCACAGTAACACAATATTGGAAGTATCTGTATTGAATTATTTACAATAGTAAATTATAAATTGTCAAAACTAAACTTTATTAATATTAATACAGATTAGTATAAATTTAATTATCTAATACTATGAATCTATTAAATTCTATGTCAAGTTATTGAAAATTTACAAATATTGATGTGTTTATAATATAAATTCAATATTTTATTTTATAAAAGTAGAAGATCTTATAAAGGTTCGAATTAATTGTGATTAACAATCAAATTTTTGTAAATTGCAAATAATCAGTGTTTTATTAGCTCTAAGTTGCTTACGTTGAATTAACATACTTTATTGTGAAATGTTTTTAATATGTTGTTATTATTTAATTATTATTGCAAAATGTTAGTTTTGTAAATGTTGCGTCTTAATTCTTTCCAGTTCAAGATAGTTTCTAAAAAATAAAAAAGATCTTTATTTTTACTAAATTTGTAGTAAGCACTTTACTGAGGAATCTGGGTACACTGAGCTGGAAAGGGTTTTAATTAAGCGTGAGGTGGATAAAATATAATTTCTATATTATGATAGAAATAATTCTCATATTATAGTATGTTTCACTTTAGATGATTATACCTAATATTTACTTTATTTCTGAATATTTTAATCTGATATTTACTGATGATAATTACGAAAGAAACATGAATTGCAATGGCAATTAATTTAATATATATTGCTACGACCTCTACTGTGTGATCTTTATTACACACTTTGCTCCTGGTCGTGGGTACTTGAATGTTGGGCGCCAAATTATTTAAGAAAATAATTAAATGTTTTCGTTCAACTCAAATAAAAGAATTTATATGGATGAACGTATTTAATCAACAAGAAAAAAAAAACGGAATAAAAATAATTATAAAACTTTGACAAATTAACAAAATTAACGTGTTGGAGTTGGTGTAGGGTGTAGCGCGTGTACTTAAAACTAGCTCTAAACTACACAACATGAAACAACAACACAAATAGAAAAATTAAACATAAAATAAATTTGAGTCCGAGTTTTAAATTAAAATTTGTTGTACGACCTTGTTTTTTTCAAATATTTTGCGGCACAATCTTCAATGTATCCAATCAATCTTAAACAGCCACTATCCGCTTGGCTCACCACTTGGAAAACTTATTCGAAATTTATTTGTTCGCAATCGAAATTAATATCAACTTGTTCGTACCGGGTAATTCTCAGACTGACCTTCTGGCCGTTATTATTTTCCTCCATTGCCATCGATATGGACCGTCGAGCTATCCTTAATTATTAAAATTTTATTAATTTGAAAATTTATTTGTGAATCTCTCAGCTTTGATCAAGTTAAAATTTTGATACCGATTCCATTTAGGTTTGGTTTCTCCTCATGGCGGCTTGATGGTAGAATTTTCGGTGGTAAAAATATGCTTCCAGGACACTTGCCTGTTCTGCAGTCACTCCAACAAAATAATACTGAAGGATGTGTTTTTGGCCACAACTTCCTTCAAAAATCTTCCCCAATCTTGGTGGATCTTCCACAACTTGTCTTCTTGGTGCCTGAATTTTCATTTCGAAATCGTGTTCGAATTTACAAATATTAAATAAAAAGTTTACTTCGTACGATATTTAAAACTCAGAAAAAATCGTTAAAAACTTAAAATTAGAAACATGATAACTTAACTTATTTACATGGATATTAACATATGGGGTTAACGCCGGTAAAGTGTCTTTTGACCTCCAGGACCCTCTGCACCATTTGCAGGATCGTGGAGTTCCTTCTCACCAAGAAACCTTCCTCCTTGACCCCGGGTATCATCGCATATTTATCCCCTTAAATGAGCTAACCAAAAACATTTTAATCAAATTTATTTTGACGAAAAGTTTTTGTTATCGAATTTAATATCTTCTTCGCCGTGATATCTTGCCTTGGCCCCCAACGCGTGTTTATCCCAATTTAACATTTCGCTCTCCTTACTACTTCCATATAAATGTAACTGTTACCCTAGTTTCCTAATCTAAATAAACTAAACGACCTACAACTAACTAATTAACTAAACAAACTTAACCAACCGTGGTAAGTTGACCTGCCATATGAGGACTCCGCGTCGTCAATTTTATCGCGTTTTGTTCCCAATTTAAAACTCCTCTCATTTCGAATTATTCGATCCCTGTTTCATGCCAATCAATCTTGTCACCCTCTTTAACTCCTCTTTACCCTCATGGTTTAGAATTCTCCATCTTATTCAACAACTATGTACTCTTTATTGTTACTGCTTCATGCAGCGCACTTCGTAACCGTAGTTACCTCTCCACATCTATTCAGAAATTTTCTGAACACTATTTAAATCTTCAGAACTTTGTCTGAACCACTTTCTTCCTACCTTTCTCAACCTTCACCGAGCGTTTGAATTCATTTCTTCGGTCTTTGCCGGAATGATTCATCTTTTTCTCAGCTTTATTTGAGCATCAATTAATCCCCTTTCTTCGGTCTCTTGCCGGTAAAAATAATAATTTCCCCATTCCCTTTGTCATCAGCGATTCGCCGGTATTAAATAGTTTGGTACATGTTTGTTTACCTAAAATTTATTCTCCTAATTGCCCTCATCTACATCTACCTTCACTAACTTTTGACTTGCTTGATTTGCACAATTTTTGTTTTTATTTACTCAATGTCGTCATTCGAAATGTTCGCGTATGGATATATTAAATTTATATGGAACTTTCCCCGTATCCTATCGTCATCAATGTGATGCAATTCGTATGAATTCTCGTTTATGACTCGCCCTACTTTATATGGTCCCTCATACGGCAACATCAACTTAGCACACCTCTCGTGCTCTCTTGACGCCACCCGCAACCTTTTCAACACTACAAGATCGCCAACATCGAACCTCAACCTCTTTTTGACCCTTTGGTTCATCTTTTGTTCGTATTTAATTGAAAAACGTCTCGCATACTCATGTGCCTTAATTAAATTTTGATGGTAATTTTGGTTACTCATGTCCACGGTCCATGGCCTAACAGGTGGTGTTCCTTTCATCAGGTACCATGGTGTAAAATTTGTTTTTATACTGGGTGTCCAGTTAATAAAATTTTCTACTTCCTCCAATCTGGCTAGCCAACCTGGGTGGTAATCGTGCGTTAAAATCCTTAAAAATTTTAAAACCTCCTGCAAAATACGTTCTGACGGATTTCCCTGTGGGTGCCTAATTGAACTAAAACAAATTTCAATCCCCTGGTTTTCCCAATGCCCGATGAATCTTAAATTGTTAAAATATGTTGCATTATCTGCTAGAATCCTCCTTGGCCTGACCACATTAACTACAAAATTTTCCATGCATTCAATGGTGGTATCGGTATTACAATGCTTTGTTGGGTATAGTTTTACAATTTTAGTGCTCACGTCATACATCACAAAAATATTTTTGAACTCGTCTTCGGTTTCAATTAAGTTACTTAGATAGTCAATGGCAACTAACTCTCCTGGTTCACTCACTTGAATACTTTTTATGGTATTTTGGTTCACGTGGTTCTTATACTTTGCCAAACAACACAATGTACAGCCGTTTATAGTATCTTTAATAATCGATAAATCCCTCGTACAAAAGAAATTTTCCCTGAAAACCATCCATGTTTTTCTAATACCCATGTGTCCATACCTAACGTGTAAATCTAAACTGATCTTCCTAGCTGATTCGCGGTTGATGACATAAAGTTCTTCCCCTTGAATTGTTTTGATTAAAAATTGATCCTTGAAACTGAATCCCCTAAATGTTTGTACCTGTTGCAACCTTTCCCTGATTGGATCAAATGTGTGGTCGCCCTGTAATTCTAAAATTGATTCCTCCGAATAAATTCCCACTTCGTCATTGAGCTGATTCAATGCGATTAAAATATCCCGCAAGTGTCCCTTGTTATCCTCGTCTTTTCTGCTGAATGCATCCGCGATAAAATTATCTTTCCCCGGTTTGTGTTTTATATCAAACGTGAATTCTTGTATGAGTAGTGTCCACCTGTATATCCTATTGTTGGTAAAGTTTGTCTTCGTCAGGAATGTCAATGCTGAGTGGTCAGTCTCGATGGTGAATTTATTTCCCATCAAATAAAATTTTAATTTTGTTAATGCAAAAACTATTGCCAACATCTCTTTCTCTGATACCGTATAACGTAACTCATAACCCCTGAGGACTCTTGATGCAAAATAGATCGGTACCTCTTTGCCATCATGGATTTGTACTAACACCCCTGATACAGCGTAATCGCTTGCGTCGGTTCTTAAAATAAATTTTTCCCTAAAATCTGGATGTACCAATAAAATGTTTTGATAAAAAGTTGTTTTCAACTGATTAAACGACTCCTGTTGTTCTAACCCCCACTTCCACTTCGTTCCTTTCTTAAGTAACGAAATCAACGCCACTGTTTTATCGGAATACTCTGGTATAAACTTTTTATAATAATTCATTTCCCCCAGGAATCCTCTTAAACTCCTTAAATTTCTCGGTGTTGGGTAATTTTTAACATCGTCAAGTCTCTCAACATCTACCGTTATCCCTACCTTATTGACAACATAACCTAAATACTTAACTTCTTCCTTGAAGAATTGACATTTTTCAACATTGATTTTTAACCCAGTTTCCTCTAACCTTTCCAAAACTAACTTTATGTGGTGTTTATGGTCCTCAACATTTTTGCTAAAAATTAAAATATCATCAACGTAGTGCATGCAGAATTCCTCGAACTCTTGTAAAATAATTTGCATAACCCTGACTAGCGCAGATAGGGACGTAGATAAACCAAAAGGTACTACTTTAAATTGGAAGGTGTTTCCGTCAATACTAAATCCGGTGTACTTCCTTGATTCCTTACTATTTGCCCCTGACTTATTCTTTCATTTGTTAGCTCATTCATCTTTTTCGCTTCTTCTTGCCCCTGACCTATTCTCTCGTTTATAACTATTTGCCCTTGACTTATTCTATCATTTGTTTCTGCTTGCCCCTGAGTTATTCTCTGGTTCATCTCCCTCAAGAATTCCATCATGGCATTTTCACCATTTCCTGTTTGTTGAGTGGTTGTCGTCGCCTGTTCCCCGCTTCCCATTTCTATACCCGGATCGGTCAGTTCTTCTTCTTCATTGTGTTCTCCTTCCGCGCGTTTCGTCTTACTTCTTGTGTCCATTATTTATAAGTTAATGTTCTCAAAAATATAACAGAGCAATGAGACTACTATTACCCTCAGGAGTCGCGAGTTTGATGATCGTTGTTTCACCGTTTTAGCCCCTACACGTTGGGATGCCAATTTATATGCTACGACCTCTACTGTGTGATCTTTATTACACACTTTGCTCCTGGTCGTGGGTACTTGAATGTTGGGCGCCAAATTATTTAAGAAAATAATTAAATGTTTTCGTTCAACTCAAATAAAAGAATTTATATGGATGAACGTATTTAATCAACAAGAAAAAAAAAACGGAATAAAAATAATTATAAAACTTTGACAAATTAACAAAATTAACGTGTTGGAGTTGGTGTAGGGTGTAGCGCGTGTACTTAAAACTAGCTCTAAACTACACAACATGAAACAACAACACAAATAGAAAAATTAAACATAAAATAAATTTGAGTCCGAGTTTTAAATTAAAATTTGTTGTACGACCTTGTTTTTTTCAAATATTTTGCGGCACAATCTTCAATGTATCCAATCAATCTTAAACAGCCACTATCCGCTTGGCTCACCACTTGGAAAACTTATTCGAAATTTATTTGTTCGCAATCGAAATTAATATCAACTTGTTCGTACCGGGTAATTCTCAGACTGACCTTCTGGCCGTTATTATTTTCCTCCATTGCCATCGATATGGACCGTCGAGCTATCCTTAATTATTAAAATTTTATTAATTTGAAAATTTATTTGTGAATCTCTCAGCTTTGATCAAGTTAAAATTTTG
The DNA here is from genome assembly GCA_963170105.1 of Cantharis lateralis. Lineage (NCBI taxonomy): Eukaryota > Metazoa > Arthropoda > Insecta > Coleoptera > Cantharidae > Cantharis > Cantharis lateralis. The sequence goes on along the minus strand of OY720624.1, from coordinate 52,872,190 downwards.
ATACCGATTCCATTTAGGTTTGGTTTCTCCTCATGGCGGCTTGATGGTAGAATTTTCGGTGGTAAAAATATGCTTCCAGGACACTTGCCTGTTCTGCAGTCACTCCAACAAAATAATACTGAAGGATGTGTTTTTGGCCACAACTTCCTTCAAAAATCTTCCCCAATCTTGGTGGATCTTCCACAACTTGTCTTCTTGGTGCCTGAATTTTCATTTCGAAATCGTGTTCGAATTTACAAATATTAAATAAAAAGTTTACTTCGTACGATATTTAAAACTCAGAAAAAATCGTTAAAAACTTAAAATTAGAAACATGATAACTTAACTTATTTACATGGATATTAACATATGGGGTTAACGCCGGTAAAGTGTCTTTTGACCTCCAGGACCCTCTGCACCATTTGCAGGATCGTGGAGTTCCTTCTCACCAAGAAACCTTCCTCCTTGACCCCGGGTATCATCGCAATATATGCTCTAAAGCCAAGAATCTTCACTCACTCACTGATTTTCTCATAAAAAATTATGTTTGGTTGACAATGAGGCAATCAACGAGGTCAATTCAAAAACGTTTCAGTTTCAACGAGTTCAAAAACAAGGTTGTTGTTTCATCTTCATTTCGCAAATTTTAATAATGTAAACTACAAAAATTGATATTGGTGATGCTAAATACTAACTTTTTACAGTAATTTAGTAGTAGACAATTCTGTGATGGGCACTTGCAAGATCATAAGTACATTTCTTGATAAATCGAGATTTTTACATGTAAAATTTAATAACCATCAAATGTTCATTTTGTTAAAAGGATATAATTCTAAATACATTTTTAGTTATATTCTGTATTGAAAATGACTTGTATACACTGATTTAATTTATTTAGTATGTTATCAAATAATAATTCTACTTATGTTCTTTGCAGAATTTTTCTAATATCTATTTCATTAAGAAGTATTCGTATGTCGACTAACATTAATTGCATAATTTTTAGTTATATTTGTGTAAAGATTAGAAATTCAGAAATATAGAAAATAATATTGATAAGTTAAAGTGAAATATACTAATATAATATATTAATTTATGTATTCATATTTTTGCCAGTGATTTCAATGTTTGATCTTGAAATATTCTCAAATGATTTAGTACTTGACTCATAAACGGATAAGTTAGAAATGTAAAGCCACTATAATTTATACATCTATATAAACAGTAAAAAACCTTTGATACAATGTAATTGTGTATTTTATGCAACTTGCTCTCAGAGTAGTAATACCTTAAGAATATTTTTATACAATTTAGTTAAACGAAAGTGATAATTATATAGCCAAATTTATAGTACTCGAAATCTTTACAAATAAATATTGTTACTTACCATATAGCCATTTAATTTGATGGTTAAAGGTAATAGACTTCATATTGCTTGATAAAAGCAAAATGCTTAGTGTAGTTGAATTCAAAAGGGCATTAACACCCAATATATTAACCATTATAAGAATACACCCTAGGTTGTAATAAAAACAATTTTCTCATTTTCATTTTGACTTTTGGTTAGTTTTACGAAATATTTTTGTTATTATTTATTGATATTTTTGTTGGAATATTGTTAAGAAATTTGTTTATAACTTCATGAATATAGAGGGGGTTTTAAGTTCAATTACATCTAGTGATTTCTTGCTTTTATCAAAAAATATAACATCAAGCATATTTTATGCCTTTACCTTAGTTGGTACTAATACACTGTAAAAATGGATATAATACATATGATTACGTTTTCTAATTTAGAAAAATATGTTCCTTTTTTTATATTATGTAAGTATAATTTATTGTAATATTTTTGTTATGTATATTATGTTTCAGTTTTATTTTTTTAAATTTAATCAAAAAAGTTTATTAAAAATTATTAAATTCTATAGATACATACGCACGAAGAATTATTATTAAGTTATTTTTATAATGTATAAAATTGTACAAATATTACAAAGTTTTAATTTTATTGGAATAATGTACTTAAGTTTACATAAAGCACAAATTTTTTTATTTTACAAATATTCAGTAGTAACATTAGAATATTTTCATTAGTCTAGTTTAAATTATTATAACAATGTTGATGGAGCTATCAGAAATATAAATTGGTGCCAATAAGAGTGCGAGCATATTACATAAAGAAGTTGAAATAATTGCAAAATAATTGATTTTTGAATCTATTGAGAAGTAGATTGTGCAGTCTTTAATATATTTAATAAGGTACTACTTATTTTTCTATACAAGATGAGTGAAAAATATTAATTCACGAGATTCTCGTTAATTAATAATTAAATTTTATCATAGTGTATAAAATACAGTTCTTCTTTACAGCAGATGTTCAAGAAGAGACTATAAGAAATCCCAATTACAAATTAAGTTATTATTTGACAGTTTTTATTTTACATTAATTAAACATATTTTAAAATTTCAATTATAATTTCGTAAAAAATAAAGTAGGATCTCTATAAAACTTAACAAAAGGTTAAAATACGGTAAATCATTGTAACATTCTGTTTATTTTTGTTATTAAATTTTATATTTTACAAATACCCACATGCTAAATACCACATAATTTACTTGAAAATTTTATTTTTTCAAGTTCATTTCTATTATTTTTAAAAATAAAATACTTTATCTATCCTTAATGTTAGAATGCTGCTTTATCTAGTCTTGCAGTTTAAGTGTCACTTGTTATTATTTTCAGTAAAAAAAATTGCACTCGAACATCTGCCATAGAAAAATAATTTTTTTATACCCTTATTTTATTCAAAATTAAACTGTTTCTAGAAAACTATTTTAATAACAAATATCCAGCAAAATTTTACACATTATTATTTATCTCTCTAGATAAAAGATTCAATAACAGTTTTTAGAAAGTATTACCACAGATTAAATATACTACAGATAGCGCGCGCTTATGGGAGATAGAGTGTCCCTTTTCAGGTATTTGGAAGCCAATTTTCGTAGTATGGAAGCCATTCACTTTATATTATAGAGGCGCTGGCCGTTCGTGTTTATTCGTGGTTACGTTATCATTTCTCTTCTAGCCGCGGTTGTTGTACGATCGTGCTGCTAGGCATTCATTAGCTCACATTGCTAATGTAGCGATAGACCGTGGGTATGGTCGGTTACTTACGGAGTTTTCCTGCTGGTACCCCACCAGAAATATATTACAAGGATAGGCAGCCCTCTAGAATTCAGAAAAATACATTGCGCGAGCTATCTGTAGTATATTTAATCTGTGGTATTACTAAAAAGACTTTTCAAAAACCAAGGTGTTTTAAAGATCAATTTTGCAGTTATTTGTGCCTTACCTACCTAACTAAATTAGGGTTCCTGTGGCTGGAGCTTTAATTAAATGCGCTTAATAATTGTTTTATTAAATTTGTAAACGTGGTTTTGTTATGTAGCAATCTAATTTTTAGATTGTACTAATTCTGAAATAAAGATTTAAAAAAACTACCTAGATTGATTTTTTTTTTATATTTATGTCATGTCAAAGTAAATTCAAAATTCTTGCGTTTAGTGCAAGTTCCATTATGATATCTTTTCAGGATCGTACAGGCACTACTAAATTAAATTAATATTTTGAGTACAAATTGCGACTAAACTAATTTTTTTAGAATTTATTTTTATAAACAAATGTTACCTAAAATATGTAGCTCTACAAGAAAATTAATACAAATACACTGTATTACAATTTTTTTTGCACAAAATCTCAACCTACCAAACAGCCTTAAAGAGAAGTAAAATAATTATTTTACGAGGTTCCCTAAAGTTGAATGATTGGAAAGTAGTAGGAGAGTTTGTCCTTTAAAAAATTGATGATTTTGAAAACGGGTAGTCGTGAAAAACCCAGTCACGGAGCGAGAAGTGAGAAGCCAAAATCTTTTCCGGCCAATTGGTGACTTTGGTGAAGTCGTGTCTTGCTGATATTAATTATTATAAGTGAATAAATTATAATCGAACAAGTTATGTTAATATTAAAATCAATTAAGTTTTTCAAGCTTTCAGTTTTTCTTTCGATTTATTTCTTTAATTAATTTTGATTTTTTGATTTTAATTTATTCACTTATATATTGCGATGTTCTAAAGCGTAAAATATATCGTAATACAAAAAAAAACTTAAATAGTTACCTTTGGAACACCCATCACTATTTTTAAAGCTTGCGATTCTTTTAATTATTTTTACGATGAAAAATTAAGCAAGTTATTCAAATCAAATGTAATTTAATCAGTCATAAAACGAAATTTCAAAGTATTACAAAAAGGCACAGTTTGATCAAGTTGTAATTTATAAATTATTATTGTAAATTGTGATGTTTTTAATCTTAAGCCGCATAACATCGGCTCACCAAATAAAACAAATGCACCGAATTTGGAAATTTTAATCAAATTTACTTAGTAATTTTTTCAACTGCTAGATCAAGTTCCAAATTTGATGGCAAAAAAATACAAATATCAAATAATCAATTTTATCGTGGTATCACTAAACGTAAAATTAATCGTTTTTGCGTTTAAAATTGTTCTCACCCTATTTATTTTGAAGTCTTCTTAAATTTTATTGTTGCTTGTTCATTTTAATTTCTTGGTTTCTTAGTTTTCTTTTTTATGTTTTCACCTGTTGTGGTGAATAAATTTATTATTCTTCTTCTTCTTATCAATTGTACAAAACACTCTTACTCTGAATTTGTAATTTCAGGTAAGTAATTATTATAATCATATAATTTATCAATTAATTTAAATTTTTAATTTTATTTATCAATTTTAATTAAATCTTAATATTATTTAAACTTGTGACTCTGGGCTTTAAATTTCGATACTTCTCGAAACAACGGCCTTGCCCAGAATGAATTACTTTTAAAATTTTTCTCCCTCCTTTAATTTTGTTAGTTAGCAAATTTTTCAACGTTTGAACTTTGTGGTGGTGGAATTTTTGTCGATTCGGCGCACTATTTAATTTTATTCACGCATTCACTTTCACTTTTATTATTAAAACATTTGATTAAAATAATTAACAAATTTTTGAATGCCAATCGGTTTCTTTGATAAATTTGGCGTTTGTCTTTTCATTTAAAGATCGTGGACCAAAAACATCTTTATTTTTAAAATGCTGGAAAATTGCAAAACAAGCTCTCAAACGTGCCTTCCTTCTTATAAAAATCAAAAATATGTGAAACCGAATTAATTATCATCATAAAATCAATTAAAGAATGAACTCAAGTCCTTTCAACAAAATTAAATTATAAAGGTTTTAACTTTTATTCTTGTTTTAAAATGATAAATCATAATTAAGAGGTCTGTGTTAAATTGAAACATGAAAATATTTCACAAGTTTACCAAATTTAGGAGTTACCGAATTATATCTCTTTTTCAAAGTTTAGACTTATTAAAATTTTATAACTTATAGGTAGGTACATAAAATTTATATCTTGTTGCAAAGTTAATATTTGAATAAATTATATTTTGGTATTTTGGAATTTGAATAGTGAACAAACTGAAATCAACAGCAGGATTCTCAAACTAAAGAACGACAGGGTAGGCTCAACTAAAGAACGACCAAGAAAAGAAAATCGCCAAAGATCGAACAGCATAGGAAGTTTGGCCGAATACATCAAACGAAGAAAAGCAAAAGATCACGATTCGGACAGCGAAGCGAACGCTGTGAGGCATTAAAAAAAGTAAGAAGGTTACTACAACTCAGAAAAAGGACTGTGAACACATCAAAACAGTATCGGGCGAGATGGATGAAACCATGAAATTTATGAAGAGCATGAGTTATGATATGAAACAAATAAGAATTGAAAATTCTGATGTCCAGCAAGAATATCCAGGAACAGATCGAAATGCAAGCAAAAGAAATAAAAATGTTGAGAAGAGAACTTAAGCAGCCATAGTTCAATTGGAAACAAGATAGAGAAGCGAGTAATGTAAAAATTGAAGAACTTGAAAGTAAGCTATGCACAATTGAACTTAAATTGGATTCTCAGGAAAAGGATAAACAATAGAATAGAATGGTAGTATCAGGAAAAACTATTTCACTTTTCAAGTAACTACAACTACCGGCTGGTGAATTCGTACCAAAATCAAATGGGCTCTTTCAAAATGAGTACAGATGTTAAATACCAAGTATCAAAACTTTAGGACAAACCGTATAAGAGTTATCGCACATACGGCTATCCATACGTACGTACATATTATATATATTGCTGTGAATTATTATAAATTCCAAAACTTATTCAAATAAAATATAAAATTAACGTTTATTCAAAATTTTTATAAAATGTCCTCTTAACTTGATATCCTTATCTTTCGTACTTATCATACAACTTTTGTATGATATTATTAATTTTCAAATATTTTTAAAATACCATAAACTACCCTTTTTGTCATCAAATTACATCACTGTGTTTTCATAAATTAATTAATACCAATTTCAATAATATTTTATAAATTTTATTTCCATTTCAACTTTAAAATTACTAGCAGCAGACAAAATTGCGGCCGTCCGGCATTCACTCCTCGGAACGACTTCTTTATCATCCCTTCCACTTTACATTTTTCATTAAATCACTAAATTATAAATCATATTATTATAAATTCCCAAAAACTATAAATTATAAATTATTATAAACGTTACACAAATCCGGAACTAAATCAACCTCCCCACTTGCGGGTATACAAAACTAAAAACAAAAAACAAAAATTCAAAACCAAACCAACTCCTTCAAAACTCAAACAAAAAAAAACACGAGAGCTGATTTGAAACATGACAATATGTAGGTACTACATACATACACCCACCCTCCCACACCCATACATACATACATACCGACATCATCGTGAAAATATGAAAAATGAGTTGTAATGACTCTAATTTGTGCTTATTCATCAAAAACTCACTACCCGATTTTTAGCACGATCCCTATATCTCCTTTACAGGTGTGTGTGGGAGGTAAAATGGAAATTAATGAGAAATAAATTTAAATTTAATCGGCTGGACGATTGGAAGATTTATATAGAAAACGACCTAACAGTTACAAAGAGGAAGATACAGATGGAATTAGAAAACAGGCGGAGGTGCTGAGAAAGTCCGGAGAAAAAGTAAAGATAGTCTACCAGAAGTTGATATGTGAAGACAAGCTAATGTAATGGAAGAGAGAGAAAAAATGCCGGCAAGAGGTGCCATAAAGCTAGCAGGTACTCGGCTAATGGTATCGTGACATACTATCCACCTTGTAATTAATAAGCTATTTAAACTCGGGATTGGACAAAATCCCGCCGAACCACAATCCCGTGGCCACAAATCACAATCCCGGCAGATCATAAGTAAAATTAAAAATAAAATTAAAATAAAGAAAAATCTCATCCAAAACTTGTAATAAATTAAAAAAGGATTAAAAAATTAAATAACAAGTAAACAAATACAATAATAATTATATTACTATTTAAATATGTATAGGTTAGGTTACACTGAAAAAAATAATTGATGAACATTTATCATTTTTGCGCCGATGAACAAAATTCATCACATTGATGAATAATTCATAGTACTATTCATGAAAAAAATTATTGTATATTTATGAATTTGTTCTTCAATATAATGAATCATTTTTTTCTGTGTAAGTTAAGCTATGGACCGGCTTTTGGCGGCGGGAATTGTGGCCGCGAGATTGTGGTTCGGCGGGATTTCGGTCCGGCTGAATTTTAGTTTGGCGGGATTGTGCTTCGACGAGATTATGGTCTCGCGGGATTATGTCTTGCGGGAATTTGGCGGCGAGATTTTGTCCTAGACCGATTTACGTCCTAGTTACAAGGGGCCACAAAACAAGAGGCTATGGATATATTCGGGAGTAGTATGCAAAGTGGCCACACGCATTTAAAAATTTATTCCCGACGTCCTACCTTTCAAAGTATTAAGAAAAGTACAAACACAAGTTTGAGCTCGATTATCCATAATATGTCGTGAATAAATAATAATATAAGCGTTTTAAAAAGTTCTTATGACGTTTTCAATAAATTTTTCTAATGTTTGGAAAAAGTTTGTAAGGACTGCCCACTAATGACGTCACAGCTTAGGATGTCGATTAACTGCTGCTTTGTCTATGGATCGTAGAAACTAGAAAGTAGAAATGCACCCAAGTTTCATCTATAGTGACAAGTTTTTGCGAAAATAACAAATTGAGAACGAAAAAATATGAAAATGAAATGACGATATCTCCTAGTAATTTTGAGGTTATGCTACAAAGTGACTTCTACAAAAGTGCTAAATTTTTGCATAATCTACAATTTATATATTGGATACTTTTTGTCTTGACGTCAACTTGCTCTGGAAATTGCAATAATACCATTTTTCACCTCTTCCAATCCCCCCAATCAACCCTGAACCACCTCCGCTCAAGCATATTTTTTTATGTTTATTAAAAGCCCCATTACTATTTACACTTATAAAAGTCCAGATAACAATTGTTTTTTCTTCTTTATTATAATAAATGAATTATTTCGATCGGTCTACTATGATGTGCTTACCTACTATAGAACTTTTATTATTTCAAATACGTTCCATCCATCGCACACCTATGAAATTGCTATGCACTATAGTTGAATACTTATTTATTATACGTGATATTTTTGGTCGGTGTACCTCGAAAAATAGTCACGAAAAACCACCCCCTAATTTTTCAAAATATTTTTGCTGCCTTATGGTTGGTTGGAAATTATGAAAAATATATGGAATGTAATTCTAATCAGTAGCTTCCATGTTGCATTGGTTTCATTGGAATATCTATCATAATTTCGTAGAAAAACAATTTTGAAGTTTGGAGTAGCAACTCCAATTTTTCAAGAACGTGTAAAGCTAGCGGTTTGATATTCGGCCCAAACTTAGTTCCAGCAACTAGCAATATAATAAAGACACCAATGTCAATAAAGACGCCAGTGCAGATTTCATATGGAAACCCGGCGAGACACTTTATTCACCAAAATATCAAGTAGTAATAACAATATTAAACTTTTATTATAAAAATAAATTTACAGATATACTCTTCTTCTAACTATTTTTTTTTGGTAAACTTGTGTATTACTTCGGCATAATTAATTTAAATTACATTCTAATTTAGACTCTATTGAAATGCGATTTATAGAAAAAAGGAACATGCATGAATACATTTTTTTAGTTAAAATAGTATTTTCCGATTAATCCAATGTATTAAATATTAAATCAACAAAAATTATTTCTATTTATTCTATTTTGTTATAAATAATCCATTTTAAAATTGAATGATTATTTAAAATAAATCATGTGACCATAAACGCTAGCACCACAGGTTTGACGTCATCGGGCATAAATGTCCGCGCTCTTGATTACTCGTAATCACTTAAAAAAAATTTATAACCAATTTTCAATGTAAATCTGTCAGAATGACATTTAAAATTACCTAAAATAACCTTACTTTTTCATATATTCATTGTGACAAACTTGATAATATCGCAGGGGATTCAAAACGGGAACTAAAACTGCAATATATTTATTTATTACCAATTAGTGCCCTTCCGGGATAATTTCATTCAAATCCGGATTAAAAATAAGTAATTTCTACTAAAAGAATTTTACAAAAAAGTGTGAGATAAAATTCCGAGTTTTACCGAAGTTGTTAATGCCTAGAGAATTCTGACAATAAAAAGCATGGAGCAAGCTATGAATAATTGTGCCCCGAGACGTCACAATAAAATGGCGATTTGCGCGGTCGTTTCATTCGATTCAAATTGATGTATTTTTAAATATTTTTTAAATTGTTATCAAAACGAACATAAATGAATTAAATAGTATAAATCAGTATATTTTAGTATTTTTTATCCAACTACGCAATAAAAAAAAATTATGCATCTTCCTTATTAAGAAAAAAAAAATAGAAACAAAGGTTAGCCCACGATCAGACGTGCATGAACTTTAAAAAAAATAAATTTTGAAAGTTGTTCCAGGTTGTCCTAGGTTTTTTCTATATTGTTTCCAAATAGTTTTTCAAGAACTGCAAAAATTACATGAAAAATCGTGAAAAAACATTTTTCTAGTTATCAATATTTTTGTTATTTAATAAAACATTAACAGATGACGCTACCAAATTGAAATAAGTTTGAAGATAATTTATGATTAGGCAAGCATTGTAGGTGTTGAAAAACATTACGAGGGCCTAATAGCAGGAATGATCCCTCCAATCAGAATGAAGCGAATCAAGAACCAATGAGAGCAGCGTGTTGGAATTTGTTTGTACATGTTGGTGTTTGTGTTTTTTTCTACATACTTGCATTAGGTATGATTAGGTTAATGTCACGATGAGTTTAATTATTAAATTGTTTTTCCTGTTTGGTTTATTTTATTAGCGAATTTGTCAGGTTGGTGAGTTCTACCCTTAGTAATTTTCGGCAACATTTAAAAACAATTCACGATTATTTTGCTGCCTGAAGAAATCAAAAGCCTTCCTCAGATTGATTGATACGAAGTTGTAGAGTTTTTCCAAAGACCCTGAGTTGAGATGAAAACCAACAGCAGCTGATCTCCGCTTTTTTTATGCCCAAATTTTTATTTTTGTGATTCGAAATAACGATTTTTGTATTATAATTACACAGAAAGTAAGACAAAAATTAGTTTTTGGTTCACAACAATAATTTGAAAACATAATTCGCTAGCGCGCTTTGCTCTCATTGGTTCTTGATTAGCTTCATTCTGATTGGAGGGATCATTCCTGCTATTAAGCCCTCGTAAAAAACATTTGTTGTTGTTCATAACTCTACCAACAGGTCGTGCTACCATATTGGAAGTCTCCCCCATAAGAAGAAAAAATTCAACATTCTATAAAAATAATTATCTTTTTATTCAAAATTTATCATATTGTTCATTGTTTGAATTTAATTAAACATGCAAGTAAAGAATTAAAGTAAATAAATTTAAAAAAATAATTAAATATTAAATCATATTCAAAGTTAGGTTTCCACGTAGACACATTAATGTGGCGACCTGCTACCATTATTTGGGGAGAACACGGGTTTTGGTAACAAATCATCGTATTCAACCCACCTTGCACCATTTTTGATGCAAGCAGTATGTGTAATGTCCAACGGATTGATTGTCTATAATCTTGAACATTACTAATCAAGATAATATGTATTCTTATCTTGCAAAATAAAATAAACAGGAAATTCAGGAAAAACCGAAGTTTGAACTCTCAATCCCAACTGAGAAAGATCACAATCAATAAACAAGTGAGTTCCATATGCTACGACAGTCTTTCGCGACACCTTCTTGTTATGGGCGGACCATTTTGCAAAGCGCTGGATAATTTTTTGAATCCATTATTGAAAATCAAAATTTACAAAATAAACGATCGGATTGATGCATCTTTCGCAAAGTTACCAGAATTTGAAAAAAAAATCATATTTCAAAAACGGATGATCAAAAAATTTGAAACAAATCAAGAACGCGTTTTTAAAAGGTCTCAAAAACATGTTAAATATTAAGCCGTCATAACATCTAGAGGTATGTTTGAAGATTTAAAATCAAGATTTGTTGAGTTAGACCTTTTACTTTTTACTTACGGCTTTTACTTACGTTACTTACGGCTCACCATTTAAAAAAAAATTCTGGATTACCATTACCAACTTGGTACCCGACCGTAACGCTACTTTTTTTATTTTCGTATATCGTTTTCCGTTTATTTGGTGTCTTATTTCTGGCTGGATTGATATCGAGTGGTCCATCTGTTTCGCTGAAAACTCCCTGCAAGCTTCCATTTTGGAAAATCTTCTGTCTAGTCCGACCAGCAAGAAAGAAGACATTCAAAGAGCTAAGATTTTGTTATTTATTTTGTGTCGTCCATTTTCTTTTATAAATATTTAATTTAGAAATCTGAAAGCGCAACCAGAGAGCAATCGCTGTTACTCGCTGCTATTGACCTGAGTAATTCCTTTTTTTTTTGCAGCAGCCATTATTTTTCGCGGTTTTTAGTTGACTGCTGATTTTAAGTATGCAGGGTGGTTCGTTTATTAAACTTTTTTGGCGCCCAAAATATTAACCCATCGGCTTGCTCTTCGGAGCTTAACTCTTGGCATTCCTCTGTATATTTTACTTCACGATCTGAAGAAGTATTCAGCTCATTTTTTTTAAAATCTATTTGGCAATATTTATATTTTTGATCTTGTACCTTTATGAGTTAGCCAAAGGGGTAAACGACCCAACACCAGGTGCTTTGATTACCGTCAAGGTAGCCGTAGCAACTTGCATTATTAAATGTAATAACTTATAATATTTTAATAATGTAATAAATTCAAATTAAACAAAGTTAAATAAACTATAAATATAACTAAAAATATATTTCAATATGTTACAGTTTATTTAACTTTGTTAAATTTGAATTTATTACATTATAGTAATATATCAAAAGTTACTAATCTTCCAAGTATTGTAATATTTTAACTTTACATTGCAAGATGTCGATATCATTTCTCAACATGCAAAATATATAAATTTTTTTCTTTCCGAACTCCTTAGTAAGGAAAGTATTGTAATCAGAAATTGAAAAAAAAATTTAACCCCCCATTTCTTGGTCAAATTTTTATGTTTCGAGGTATTCTTAAACCATTTTTACCTTTTTTGAAAAATGTGTGTGTGTGTATGTCTGTGAACACGATAGCACCCAAACGAATGAAGGAAATCAGTTCAAATTTAAAATTTAAGTTTAAATCTGTTGTCACAAGAAGCCTATTGAAAATGAATAAAATCGAATGGGAGGAACGGGAGGTTTACCTGAAGCGATAAGACATAATCTATCATAACTTCTAAACGCAATGAAATAGGTAAAAGTTTATTATGACAAAAAATTATCACTATTACATTTCCTACAACTTTTGTTGTGTAATTTTTTTTCTGAAATTTAAACTTAAAATTAAAAAAATATAATTATTTTCAACTTGAAAATTATTAACTAGTGAGAAAATTATAAAATATGTAAAATAATACTAGTTAAATAAACGTAATAAAACAATAATGTTTTTAATATTTCGCAGATTTTTCATCTGCTTCGTCAGAAAATATCAATTTATATATTTATTTTATATATAATTATTTTCTAGGAAAACTGGTACAGAAAAATTGATGATGCGTTTTTAATAATTTTTTTATGAAAAATTCAATTGTTTTTATTATTTTTAAATACTGATTGGAATGTTTTTCGCGATGATGAAATTTTGTATTTTGATTTTTGTCAGCCGAGATAAATTGGACTTTAATTTTGATAATTCGGAAAGTTATGCGATGGCCACATCCGATTTTTTTTTTATTATTAAGACTGGCAGTCATTATACATAAGTACATTTATATCCTAAAATAATCAATCAGATGAGTAGGTTTAGCCTAATTTTTATGGCGTCGTAAATATCGAGGTGGAACTAGTTGAAAACGTCGTGGACTAATGATAATTTATCAATGGTAGTAAAGCGTCCCTGATCAATAGTTCTGTTATACTTGACTTTTCTAGCATTCCATTTCTGAAAGCTCGCACGTGTTCTACAAATCTAGTTTATAAGTTTTTGCAAATCCTACATGAAGATTACGATAATAGAAGTAGTTACAACCATTTCACTTTATATTTGCCAATTTTCTGATCATCAGACAACTTATCTTTTGTGTTACCTAAAAGAGATTACAAAGTATTATTTGTGATTTTAAATACCGGTTTGTAACCATTCACTTTATAATATTTTTTTAGATGGTAAATATCAATCATATTTTATGGTATTCCGCGTATTCTTATAAAATTCCACCTATTCCCCTGTATTCCCATTATATTCCCCAAAAATTTTCACAGAAATTGCATTCGAAAATGGTGAATCTTTTAGCCGCTCATTAAAAACATCGTTAAAGCGGTTCTAACTAGAAAATTCGGCTATAAATAAGGAAATCCTATTTTAAATAAATTTACAATATCGTCAACTGAATGTAAGAACTGAAAAAGGGTAATGTGAGTTAGAGCTAAAAAGAGACTTCTATTTTTTTTACAATTGTTTTAAGATGTAAGCGAAACGATAGTATGTTTATTTAGGTGTTCGTGACTTAATACGTATAGTTAGTTTTGTTATGGAAGTACAATAAATAAAGTAAAAATGAAGGTAAGAACTATAGGTAACTCAAAAAATAATTTTTTTATATTTTATTTTTTTTGAGTTACCTAGTTCTTACATTCAGGTGACGATATGAAGAGTACACGGGAATAACGATCAGAGTCACAAAAGTCAAGTTTTGCGTAAATTGAGTTTTAAGATTTACAAACACACACATTCTTACCAACATAAGTATTTTAGAAACGCTCTTACGCTGAACTGTTAAAACTTTTTTTAATTTTTTTTCTACTAAATGATAGCTTTGGTTTCAAGCTAAAAGATGGCTGCAACAGTTTTTTCTTGAGAAAAATGGACTCTGATACGGACACGGGAATACCGTGTACTCTTCATATGTTGTTAGCAGTATCACAGCAAGAAGTCAACTGTGGGCGGCCACGCCCACTAAAACAAGTACTGTACCTATTTACGTCGATCATACGCAAGATCACAAAAACGAGGAATTTACTGAGTTTCATATGCAAAATTGAAAACTTTAAAATCAATTATTTCCGAAATTAAAGGAAAACTTTAGGTTGATTGAACTATTGAAAATAGTTTAATCGTTTTATTTTAATGTCATCTCTCAAATTCTACAACAATTTTTAGTATATCCATAAAAAATTTAAGTCAAATTTTCATACCACCCGCACCCCCGTAGATAGTACACTAACTTTTTTAAATATTTAAATTTTCATTCAAATATCAAGATGATACACAGATTTCTTTTAATTTAATTAGAAACACACATACACAAAATGCAATTTATTATTTGGTTTGCCAAAAAAGTTACGAATTTTTTTAATACATTTTTGCTTTCATCTGTTGCTATTATAGCTTGTGAGTTATCACGAAGTAGCATGAGGGAAAATTATTTATTATTCAGTTTATAGATTTCCTACACGATGATGTACGTGGCATAAGTACAATGGATAGTTCAAAATTGTCATGCAATATTATTGTACTACCAAGCAATTACTTAATTAATATTAGATAAAGTTTTGTGAGAAATTTAACATAAGTCGTATGGATTTTTCTATTTTTAAACGTTTATTGACTAATCATCTTTTTCTATTTCACTTTATTTTCTATTATTCATATGCGATTGATTTTCGAGTAAAATGAGAATATAAAACCATAGTTTCATGATTGCATTGTACTTTAAATTATAGTTTTATATCCTTTAATAAGTTGAAGGTCGTTTTTTAAATTTAAAGCGATATTATTGTCCATCGCGCATGAAAAATAATTACATGCTACATGACATGTGCCTACTAACGTATTGACATAATATTAAAATTTATTTTATTTTTATTTATTTATTATTACCTAATTGTCACAAAGCTACATATGGGAAGAGGTTTGTTTGTTGCTGGGGCTTTTATTTTTATTACTTTTAAATACATAAAATAATCTCAGAAAATACTGAAAACTAGAGGTGAAACGTACCCGCGGTAAAAACGAAAATTGTAAAACACAATTTTAAATTAATCGGGAACAAAATAAAAGAGTACAAAATTTTTAGTTTGCATTTTTCCCATAGTACCTATATGATAAGTTCTTACGATTTGTTTCCAACAAATTTTTAGATTGATGTCTGTTGCCTGCGTGTATGTCGTGTATCCGGTTTTTGCCTACAATAATTATAAACGTACTGCGTGCACCGATTATTTTAATGGAGTCGTCTAAAGCATTTACCAAGGAAACACATTTTATTAGGACTATCCAACTGGTTAATAGAATATAGGGTAAATTTGCCTAAAACGTACCTGCTAAGGAGAAACTGTCATAAATGTTTAAAAAATTAATAAAAAAATTGTAATTGCAGCACCATAAACTTTATTAGCATAGCTAATATTTGAACATAAGAAAATATAAAAAAAACTTATTTTAACATAATAAAAAGGAACAATTAAATACAATTTTAGATGATATCTCCTAAATCGTACTAGAATTCCGAAATCGTATCCTAGCCACTTTTTCCTTCTGGTAACCCAATTATTCTTTAAAGTTATTACGTCCTTCATTTGTTTTGTTTTTAACTCCACCTTATATGGAGTAAGTATACTTTGATCCGGTTGGTTTTTTAAAATCTTTTGTCGGAATTTTACAAATTGGTGATAACGTTTCTATATCAGCATTTATAGATGATTTTCTGGGTTTTATTACATTCATGGTGGGTTTCATAAAGGTATCTTAAAATTTAAACTACGATTAAAATTATAACCATAGTTACAACAATTAAAATGCATTGTTGTTATATTGTTTGAATATTATAATCCTAGATTGAATTTTAAACCTCTTTTGTGAAACCCAGCATAAGTGACCCACTAGCTGGAAAAGAAACAGGCTCAGAAAATGACGTGCAGGAATTGTATGTAGAAGAACCACGCTTAAGTTAAAATACCGGTACGAATTAGGAATACGTCCATAGTAGTCAATTGTGGATTGCACATGACTATTTGATGGTTATGAAATTCGACAGGGGGTTGAATCCATAATAAATAAGATCGCAAAAGAATATAGTTTCATAGCATACCATGCATTTTCATTTATGTTTTATAGAATTTGCATGAAATCCTTATGAAATACGCAAGCATTTTACTTAAAAAGATAAAAAAAAACTACTTTCTATAATAAAAACACGTTAACTGAAGCAACATGATCTAACCATTATGTAAACGTCCATATTAGTAGTAGGTAATCACCCCAAAAGTAGACAGCCCTATATGCATTAATGGATCACGAAAACATGAGGTGGTACGAATTATGCGCAATTACGATTTAGGCAAGTTTATCCTACTCTTGCCAAGTTTTTTTTTATAATTGGTAGTTTTGATTCCTACCGGAAAAACTGTGACTTTTTTGTCTTGTTTATTGGTTTTCAGAAAAACGTGGTCGATAGTTGAAATTTCGTGTCATATATTACAACAAACGTTTTAGTCAAAATATTTAATAATAACTGGAAATCTAATTCAAACTATCAAAAGAATAATAAAAAGCAATAAAAAGAGAAAATTTTACTCATGGAAAGGACACCACTTACTTGCATACATATTTTTATACGTTTGACTATTGATTGACAAATAGTATGCCGTCAATCGATTGCGGATAGTTTTGCGTTAGATTTCTGCTTGTGTGAGAATTTAAAGATACTTCTATTTTACTCATTCATTCATCAAAATATTCGGCTACTTCTCGATCACTTAAAAGATGAAATTTTGCGGAGATGAAGGATAAGTGTTCCATGCGCTAAGAAATAAGATATTTGAAGCTATTATGGCCATGTTAAGCTACATAATTTTTTCTGTAATGATAATACCTGTTTTTTGAACTTTCAAATAAAGTACAGATTAGAATTTGGGCATGTCCCCCTATAATCAAACATAATCTTTCTCATTTCTCATTTGTTGAAGATGTAGTGAACAACTTAAAAAAAGATTGGTAGGTAATTGGCCATATTGCCAAAGGGTGTGGGCAAGGTGGTCAATGACAATTTACATGAAGTTTGCATAAAGGCAATTGCTAAAAGTGATTAGGCTCAACAAAAACAAAAATACAAAATAACAAAATAAGTTGCCATAGAGGGCGGTTCAAATTTGAATGTTCTTATGGGGAATTCGGTAACTATTATAAGAGTTATGGAAAAATGGATGGCGCATCCTCGATCTCTTTTTTTGAGAAAAGCTTGATGGTGAAAACTGGAATCCGATATTATTTTCGTTTTCAAGTTATGGCCAAAAGTTCGCTTTTTCGACTTTTCGTTAAATGCCGATATCTCGGTTGTTTGTAAAGTTATAGAAAAAATATTTATACCTTCTTCAGACACTTTTTTGAGAATAATAAATTGGGCTAAAAGGATTTTAAATATCTTCATATTTTTCCGAGTTATATAAATTTGTGTTTTTTTAAATGGAAACCATAGTATTTAAATAGAGTATTTTTATCCTCTTTTTAATTATATATAACATGTGGGCTTTATTAGTTCACTTTCATCCCGTTATACTAACAAATGTTAAATAAAAGTAAAAGATCGGAAAATTCAGCGTTGGCTTTGTCAAAACATAACTCAAAATCATTATTGACATCTAAAACAAAAATGTCTCCAATTGTTTTCAATGGGTGTTTTTAGTACCTATACCCTATTATTTACCATTTATTGTTGAAGAAACTACTATTAATGTATTAGGAGCTGTGGCTGCAAATCCTTCCATTGCAACCCGTCAAATTCAAGCAGAATCGGGAATTTCAAGATGTGAAGCTATGCGTATATTTAAAAAACATAAATTCAGACCCTACGTAATTCGAAAAATGCAACATCTACAACCAGCAGATGCTCAGAGACGACTAGAATTTTGCAATTGGTATTGTCTAAAACTCCAAGAAGGTCCATCATTTTTCAAACGTGTGATTTGGACAGATGGAGCTCTTATTAGTAGTGCCGGAATTTTTAATAGACATAATGAATATCATTGGTCCTATGTGAATCCTCACCGTACCGTCACCGTCCCAATGCAAGGACGATTTGGTTTTAGTGTTTGGTGTGCCTTACTTGGTAATCGTATTTTATATTATTATATGTATGAAGGAAATCTAAATGGCCCAAGATATCATGAAATACTAAATCAAAATATTGTTGACGATTATTTAGATAATTTAAAGAAATTGCTAAATAGCAAATTTGGAAACAACTCGATAGGAACTAACGCTCCAGTGAGGTGGCCACCACGTTCTCCAGATTTAACACCACTGGATTTCTTTTTTTGGGGTTATATCGAAGACAATTGATATAAAAAAAGTGATAACGTTAACGAACTCAGACAAAATTTTATAGAATGTGCTAATTCAGTATCGAATGTTCACATACGCAATGCTACTCAGTGTTAGCAAAAGGTGCAATTCATGCATTGCAAACAATGGACATCAGTTTGAATACTTAGTTTAATTTATATTATTGTTTAAGATATTTATGGCAATTTGTGCATATTTGTGCCAATAATGATTTTGTATTTTGTTTTGACAAAGTTAACATTTAATTTTCCGATCTTGTATTTTTTTAATAATTTTTTATGGTGCGTTTGGGAAGGGGGAAATTCTCATGGATACCACCCAAAGGTGGTAGTATCGGACTAGAACCGACTAAAACACCCTCCGCTATGGCAAACTGCAGGAGCGTGGTATCCGTCGTTAGACATATTTTTGTCGCTCCATCAGGTTTAACACTGTAGTGATGTTATTGATGTCCACCGGAAGGCCGAGATAAAAATTTCCGTAACTCAACCAGCGATCACACCAAGCCACCACTCTGCTGGTTATACTTTTTATTTAACATTTTTTAGTATAACACGATGAAAGTGAACTAATAGATCCCACATGTTATATATAATTGAAAAGAGGATAAAAAACTCTATTTGAATATGTCATAGCCAAAACTATGGTTTCCTTTAAAAAAAAACACCACTTTATATTATAACTCGGAAACAAATGAAGATATTTAAAATCCCTTTAGCCCAATTTATTGTTCTCAAAAAAGTGTCTGAAGATGGTATAAATATTTTTTCTATAACTTTACAAACAAGCGAGAGATCGGCATTTAACGAAAAGTCGAAAAAGCGAACTTTTGGCCATTACTCAAAAACGAAAAAATATTGGATTCCAGTTTTCACCATTAAGCTTTTCTCAAAAAAAGAGATAGAGGATGCGCCATCCATTTTTCCATAACTCTAGTTACCGAATTCCCCCATAAGAACATTCGAATTTGAACCACCCTACAGCTATATCGCCATTATGACTATATTATAGCCATGCATGGCCATATTGGTCTGTCTATGTAAAAATTGGCTATACTGCTTTCTATTACCATGATCGATATGCAGTCTGTTAACGATTTCATGTTTAGCCTACTATATCAAAATATTAAAACATTTCAAGTGAACTCGGTTATAGCCCCATATAACAAAAAAAAATTTTTTGGATTGGATTTTGCGGAAAACTTTGTAACACTTCTTAAAATATTTTATTACAAATTTTAAATTCTTCAAAAATGGGAACTTTAAATTTCAAATAACCATAGCCATCTGCCTCGGTATCGCAATTAATTTTACTTTTCCTTTTCCGAAATTTTCTATTTTCAAAGAAAAAAAAATTAATGTACCATTCAAAAACAATCAAAATCACTTGTTTCACTAAATTATTCTATATTTGTCTTGAATATAAACTCTTTATTAAATTTTACGGACTCACTCCATATTCACGTCCGTAACGTCAGCTATTTGACAAAAAAGCCTCTTATGCTCTCCTAGTTGGCCTTAGGTTGGCCAGCTTGCGGGAATTTCAAAATTCAAAACAAAAATAAAATACAATTTTAATTTAAAAAAAACGTTCCACGACAATATATTATTTAGGTATATTAATAGTTTAATGTTTCCGTATTATTATTATAATATTCGGTGATCGTCGAAGTTCTACGCTTCCGAATTTCGCCGAAATTTTTGCACTGGGTGGTAGATAAATGATCTATATCGTATAGTAAAGATAAATATTAAAATTTTCGGAATATCCAGTATAAAACAACAACATTCGAAAATTCCAATTTCAAAGGTGATGAATCCGAGATTTGCCCTGGTTGCGCTTGTGAAAACTACGCCGTTCCGGGCCGTTTTGACAAACGCTAAACTCATTAAAAGCATACCCTGGGGCGCAACAGAACTCGAAAATGACGAAATTCGAATGCTGGGATCCGAGATTTGCCAATGTCAGTGGATGTGAAATCCGCCTGGAGCCGCCCCCGGTGGTTTAGTTAAAAAAAAAACGTGTGGAGCTTTTTTAGCCGTAGATGTTATTTGCATCTATGGTGTGTTCGGATTAGCGAGACTGCACTGTATTGGAAATACAATTATAATTAATAATATAATGCTTTTTAAAAAAGCTTCCCGGCGTTAATCTACTAAATTCGGAACACCACTGTTTTCTGCCCAACTCATCCCCGCCATCGTTCGTTGTTACCAAAGCTCTTTGCGTTCGGTCCCCACTCTTATTTCCCCTTTTTGAAATACATTTCAAACACAAGACGTCGCTAAAGAAGTTTCACTTAAATAATCTGCAATCATTTTATTTCTTGGGCAATATTGGAATGTAATTTTTTTTTTTTCATTGCTATTGCATAAAAATCTTTTGTTTCAATGTGTTTGGTTCTATCTTTTACTCATTCATTGTCCAATAACTTTAGGTAACTTTGGTTGTCTTCATATATCTTAACACGTTACATATCTTCTTGCATTTCATTTAATAACAGCTTTAACCATATAGCTTCTCGACAAGCTTTTGCAAATGCTACTATTTTTGCTTCTCTTGATGATAAAGACACGCATTTTTGTATTCTATATTTCCATTAAATCAATCCTTTACAAAATTGAAATAAATAACCACTAATAAAATTTCTATCTTCTATATTTTCACTATAATCTATAGTAGTAATGATTTCCTAGTTTAATATTTGTATTAATTGTTTATTTTATATATTTTTTCTAATAATCAACTCTCTATAATATATAAAAAGATAAGGCTTTTTATGTAACGCATTTTCATAATAATGATACCAACATTAAAAACCCTGTAGTGATCCACAATTATCCGATTACCTTTATAGATAAGATGTTGGTGGATCAACGAATCAGGGGATCGCGGATCAGCGGATCATCGGATCGTACAACGCTAAAATGCAACGTTTTAATGCAATGCATTTTCATAATAATGATATTTTGATATCAGATATTTTATAGCTGGTAAAATTTTAACTGGCGATCATGTCGGCAATGTTGTATTTATTCCCCGAATTAAATTGGATACTGGCGATACATCTGCAAGCAGATTACCATTTGTACTACAAAGACGACAATTTCCGATAGTGTTAGCATTCGCTATGACTATAAATAAATCTCAAGGAAAGAGCTTTGATAAAATTGGTATATATATTGACAGACCTTTATTTAGTCATGGACAGTTATATGTAGCATTATAAAGATGTCGAGCAAAGAATGGAATAAAAATTCAGAGTAAAAGCGACATAACAAATAATAACGTGTGGAAAGAAGTTTTGTAATTGAAAGGGTTTATTATGTAGGGAAATATTGCGCAATATAATAATGCAGCAATGCTCAAAGGCTTTCCTATAGTTATCTGAATTTATAATATGTATTGTCATGACCTTTATTTTTAATTTTAAAAATTTGATATGCGCGGACAGTTTCCCTCCTTTTTTTAATTTTGTAGGGGAGTCCACCTCGCGGTGTGTGAGAGGTGAGACGTATTTTTGGCTAGAAAAAATATTTTTGATTTAATAATATATTAAGAAACTGGTTTCATAAGACACGACACATCTGTTTAAAAAACGACCCGCGAAGGGTATTATTATTTCACAGATTTTTTGAATATTTAAGTTTAATAATTAATATGTAAAATAATAACTCAAAAAATGTAAGTGGCATCGGCCTTCGGCCGTGTGATCTATCTTGTAGATGGATATTTTGATAATTTGAATTCAAATTTTAACATTAAGCTTTATTAAAGTGAAATAATAATTCAAGCAATTTATTAAAAATTTGAATTATGTAAACGACCAGTCAGAGCTAGATCACAAGCTTTCTGCCGTAGTAGCTTAAAAAGAGTAGGTAGATTTTATATTTAAAATGATTTTAAAGACAGGTATTATGAATATTTTTTCTGTAATATTGCTGAAAATTTAGTTTTATTTGTAAAAACAAAAAAGCACAACAACAAAAGTAAAAGTGCAAATGCAATACCTACCTCAAAAAAAAAACCTATACATTAGGCACGCATATGAATTTTTAATTTTTAAATATAAGTTTTTCTAGTTACCAACTTTAAAGTGGTATGTTAAAAAGTAATTTTCTATTGGCAATCATTACTATAGTTATAAAAGTTTCGAAATTACTATTGCCCAGCTTTCAATAAAAGTTTTACCTTTTACGTCCATTACAGACTCTTTAATTTTAGTTAATTGATTACAGATTAACGGGGATAGCATAGCTACTTACTTAAAGAAATGAGTTTGAACAGAAAATAAATTTTAGTTTATACAAAGCTCTTTAGAATATCTTTTTTGAATTCGTTCTGAATTGAATTTGTTGAAATACAAAAGTTGAGCTTAATTTTATTGACTCAATTTGTTTACATTCAAACACTTTATATTTAACTTGAAACGTATTTTGCATTTACTATACGCATGCGCATATGCATTCAGCGCGAAATGTGGTGGCATTAAATGTTAGTTGACCACAGCTTATTTCAGACGTTTGGCGTCGTTTCGTGAGATTTAATATTGTCAGTACTTTTCACCTTAGTGTAATTATCATTCGGGTTATAAAGTTTATAATAATAAAATATATTTGCAAGTTTTTAAGATAAATTAAGAAGGTAAGTTCATGAGCGTAGAACGTCTAGTAGTTGTTTGAATTAATTGTCTTACTTTTTATATGTAAATAAATAATACTACTATTTACATCTTCTCTATAAGGGTAAGGTTAATTTTATAACACGTATAGATAATATCAAATCAACATCACTGGCTAAATTCCAATTTCGCATTTCCATTTCATTCAATAATACTGAATAAACTTTAAAACACTTGTTGAAACATTAATGTAAACATGTCTGCATATCTAACAACATTATTACACTGCAATAACTATTTATTTTAATTCAAATTTAAAACAAATTACGAATCAATTTTGCAATAAGCAGTTCTAGGATTTCTTCAAAGGATACGAGCGGCACAAATTTAAAATAAAAAAAAAATAACTTTTTTTAACAAACATAAAACGATATTAAATAAAGAAAACTATTGTTTCTTTAAATTAAGAATCTCAAAATTTCAATTATATCATTAGCA
Organism: Cantharis lateralis; assembly: GCA_963170105.1. NCBI lineage: Eukaryota > Metazoa > Arthropoda > Insecta > Coleoptera > Cantharidae > Cantharis > Cantharis lateralis. The sequence continues at coordinate 52,848,114 of OY720624.1, read as the reverse complement.
TTTTTAAAAGAAGTTCTACCTAAGTTGACAAACATTGGGCGGGTGAAAATTTCCCCAAATATTCTCAATATGTTTATGCATTATTATGCTTCATTAAGTCTACAAATGTTAGTGTCAATACAGTATAAAAGGCACATTACATATTTTTAGTTTATTTAAATAATTTGAGTAATATTCTCAGCCTCAGTTGTTCGGTAGCAGGTGAAACTAAAAAGTTAGGATTAACTAATAAAATTCGTTGAAAAGCTGTTTTTTTTATGAAACATCATTACTTACATTAGTTAATCTAAATGTTTTGCTTTAACCTGCAACTGAACTAGGTAGTTTAACTATGGAGAACATCGAGTTTAACGCGGATAAATACAAGTAAAAAGATTCCGCATTTATTCACCTGGCTACCCATATCCGGACTAATGAATTGTGTGCGGTTTTGTTTATTACTTACTTTATTACATAAATAATAATCAATATATTCAAAAATTTCTTCTCCAAATTTACAGAAAAACCTAACCTAAAAATTAAATAATAGAAAAAATAATTTCACTAATTATTTTTCTATAGTCTAAACTTCAATTCCGTTTTCACTATATATATGATTATTTTTATTAACATGTCGTCTCTAAACAAGGTGGAACTCGGATGACCGCAGTTCTAAGTCTTCTATACATCTCCTTTCTTTCTGGATTAATTGTAAAGGAAACCTCGATTTGATTCATTATTCTTAAATCGCTTAATTCTTTAATCCGATAATTGGTAATATAATTTTACTATATAAGAAAAGAAAAAATACACTAGATTTTAAGGTAGCTGAAAGTTTGCTTGACCTTTTTCTCAATTCTCTCTTTTTCTCAAATTCTATTCTCTTTTAATGTTGGTAACAGTTCTTAAATTTGAAACATGCGGACAGACGGACAGACGGACACGGGAGCAGAACATAAGGCTTCCTTACTATACTTTGTATGTATAAAAGCCTAAAACACCTGCGTAGCTGCTAAATGCGTTTGAATATTTGGTAATTGATGCTCTTTGGTTATGCCGTGTAGTTTATGTCGTTTTTTTCTTAAATTACATAATTTAAACATAGGAAAGGGGTAAAGACTAAAAATTGTTTATAAGTTTAAATTTTATAAATATAAATTAGGTGGAAGCTTGGCCTTTCATGATCCTTTGTACACTTTGCAGGACCATGGAAGTTCCTTGCACATAATTTGACTCTCTTCGTCTCCAAATTCTCCCTTATAAGTCGCGTTTGGCCGTAAAATATTTGATAAAAATGTAATTTCCTAAAAAATTGTTCCTATGAATTTTATCACATTCATTGTGGTTATCTAAACGTTTATGATGTAATATCGTTTTTTATAGATTCTTTTAATTTCTTGAAGACAGACGGGTTAGAGTGACGGCACATAACTAAAAATCTTCTCAATAAACTGTTATAAAAAAACCTCATTAAAACTGCTGACGTATGAGGTATAACGACATATGTTACAACTCCAAAAATCATGCATCTTCTTCCATTAACTCAATTCATAATTTTTATGGTATCAATTATGATTTTCATATTCCAGAATTCTTCTAAATTTTGTATTATTTAAAGAACTTGTACGTAGATACAAACTTGGGTAGGTGCAACTCAAATTGAATTATTTAATCAATAATTTACTAATATTTACCAGGTGAAATAAAATACTGCGACTGTTTTTAAATTAAACTTTTTACTCATCTATAGAAAGTTTTTTTAAATTTGTTGTGTTTTTTATGTCTTATCAATAAAAAAAGTTCGTTCTCTATTCATTTTATTTTTTGAATTATCATGTTTAAAAAATGCGTCTCGTCATTCGGCAAAAATCATAATCAAAGTCTTCAACTGTAATGTTCTTCAAAGCGATACAACGATACCGGGATGTTAGACAATTCTGCGAACCTTCCAAGAAGAGGTCGTCCACGTACCGTCAACACTCCACAGCTCCGCAACATCATCAAATGTCATACATAAATAATGTAGTCAGGAGTCTTCAAGTAAACTGCGGAAGAGTTTGAAAAATAGCCAAAATGATCTTAAGAAGTATCCCTTCAAGATCCAAAAAGCCCACCTTTTTTTGGACAAAATGAAGATCACACGACTTCAAATATTCAAAAGTGTTACTGAAGCGGTTCGGGGGCAAAAAATTCACAGAATTTTACTGATGAGAAGCTGTTCTCAATTAAGCAATGACCGGATTTTGTTAAAAACACTTCGCGGAGAAGCTTGAATTGTTACCAGAACCTAAAAATCTAAATCTGTATTGTTTTTGTATTTACCGTAGTGGGAAAGCTACCGCTCAAATTCATCAATGAAGAGGTCAAACTGAACCAAAAAATTTATCGCCGGAAATTCTCGAGAAAGTAGTTCTTCCCTGGACTTGTGAGTATTATCCAAATAATGATTTGACCTTACAACAAGACTCTGCTTCGGCTCACAAAACACAAAGCGATATTGACTCAACAATGGATTCGAGAGAAACCAGATTTTGTCAAAGTTATGCAATGGCAACAGTAATCTTCTGATTTAATTTCTCTCGACTGTTTTGTTTTTCAATAAAAGCACGATTATAGTGTGTTAGTATTTTATTATCATCGCCGACTAGTTTCGGTACTTGAACATTCCATCTTCAAGGCGAAATCGTCAAAACTATATCAAAGTTCCAAAAGTGGAGACAAACATAACAAATATTGAATAAAATGTATAAAAAAACACAAAAATGTTAAAAACGTCCGGTATTACTAATTAAACCAAATATCAAACGTTATTGCTTAGGAATCCACTTTTGGAACTTTGATGTAGTTTTGACGATTTCGCCTTGAAGATGAAATGTTCAAGTACCGAAACTAGTCGCCGATAATAATAAAATACTAACCCACTATAATCGTGCTTTTATTGACAAACAAAACAGTCGAAAAACTGATTGTTTTGTTTGTGAATACTAGGAAACCGAAGCTTGCAGCATCTACTTACAAATTTGGAGTCATTACAGGCTTCCATATTGTCAAGGTCTGCGATAAAATACTTCTTGAAATGTTTCAAAATGTTGCTGATAATTTTAGTAAACGCTTAAAGTTATAGTTGCTCTCACGAAAAATGAGGCTGACGTCAGAACCATTTGAATGAAGTGCCTACAATTTTTGTAATATAGGTGCAACAAATACATATTGAAATGAATGTGTCTTAAGTGTGTGATTTTAGAAAACTTGTACGCCGAAAATAATATCATACTCCACGTATGCGATAGAAAATAACATCTACAATAGTTCTTAGCCTGCTATTGGGAAGGTTAGCTGTAGACAAATTGATGGACGAATCCACACATAATAACAATTTAATAATTAGATACTAACAAACATTACGTATTAATAATAACGCAAATACACTGACCTATTAACATCAAGGCGATACTTGATGATAACAACCTCAGAATCAGAATCATAGAATGACTTTTGTGGAATACCGGGCTGAGCTTAAACAGTTCCTTAAAAATGACTGGCGAGAACCGCCTGGCTTGGCATCGGGTTGAGGAATTAGCACACAACCGTCCGCCGGAGATCTGCCGACTTTAGATCCGATTAGAGCCGTCAAATCAAGACTGTCGGCAATATGGTTGAGATGTGATGGGGTTAAGTGAGCCCCATCGCGTTACAACAAGCATGAAGCTTATATAAAACTTTAATTGCGATAATCCCTTGATTCGTTATGCGACGATGGTGAAATTGACATTCAGCGAACTTGATGTTTAAATAAACTATAATTTTGTTTGAAAATTTCTTAACCAGAATGTCGAAATGAAATGTTTCCAATTTCGCAAAAAAATTTAATGTAGAGAGTTGGAAATAGTTGGATTAAACTTTAGAACTCTTAGCTAAATATCCAGTTAAAATTTTATTTCGATGGTGCTTTGAAGAGATTTTGATGGGACGGACATACAACATGTGAAAATATATAATAATGAAAGATCTAATTGATAACATGTTACAATAAAATGCTAAAAATATATAAAATTGAATTATAACTTAGGAAATTATTATAAAATACCATGAATTGATAGTTTATGACACTTTTGGTCGAGCAAGCGTGTTTCGTTCTTATGGATACTCATCAGATAAACTTTGTATAATAATTAAAAGAGCTAGAAAACTTATGAAGTCAATTGAATAATATTAAAATTATCAAGTCATATAATCAATTATTAGATCTTTCATTATTATATAAACTTTGAGATTTATATGGATGTTCAGTTTGTTATTAAAAAAGAAATACTAAATTTTTGAAGGCGAACCGCGATGACAAAATGTCCCATCCCTTGTGGGATTGTAAAGTTAGTAATAGGTGTGATTCAAAAACTATGAAGATTAGATTAGCAATATTATGAACAGAAGTTTTTAAAGGTGAGATGAACTTTTAATTAATTAAAACTTACATATTGAAATTGGCCTTTTGATGCAAAGGTTTATGGATTTTACCTGTTAAGCTTGTTAAAATATAGTCGAAACTCGTTATATATTTATCGTAAATGTGCACAAACGTATAAAAGTTGTTAAGTAGTTTAAATGAAGTTTAAAGCAATAAATACCTGGAAAACTTAAAAGGAGCCAATGCATGCAATTCTGGTTCGCAGAGTTTTTATAGAATACCAAATATAAAAGTTGAAGATAAAAGAATTGCAGTAAACATCGTTTTCTTGCACTGTAAGGAAATTAACATGTAAAAATACAATTACTGTGCAAAAGCATGGCCAATATTTATATTTCTTTATTTATTTATATTTCATTCTTTCAAGTGTTATTTTTCCAAAACATGGTACACATAATTATAGGGAATACCGAAAGGGACTGGACTGACTTAAAAATACTATTACTGCTTCAAAGGGAATAAAAGTTACTAAATTTCACCATTACAGTGTTTTTTCTTTATTGGATAATTATTGTACACTGGTTTCGAGATTTGTTAGACTTTTCGAGATTAATTTAGGAAATAAAAGGACAAATATATCAACAGGTGGCATAACGGTAATAAACCGGGGAATAGCTTAGCGAAGACGTTGAGTAAGCATGATGTGCAATTCAATAAATTTGATGAAGAAGTGTTGAGCACGTGATGGTCAAATGATATGTTTGAAATGGTACCGCAACGCTATTCCTTCGGGGAGGGTGCTGTACATCGCAATTATGGCGGCGTTCTCCAAAGTTTGATATTTCAAGTAGTTAAAATGTATTAATTACATTAGAACATTTAAAATAATTAAACTTTTCTTCCAAAAACTTCTTAATAAACAAGGATTTCAGGTTGTGTGGAAAATAAATCAAACAAAAATGATCTGTTTTGTCGACGTTTCGAACGATTTATTCGTTCATCTTCAGGACTAAAATAGGAAAAACATAACTAGTCAATAACGTGGTGGAACACAACAAACAACAATGTGACTCACCATACAGATCACGGTGAAAAATGGTCTGATCTTATTTAGGGAAATGATGTAATGGTCTGAATATAGGTAGCACTCAAACAAGTCAAAAATAAAACATTGCATTGCCCAATCGCAATCAGTCATACGTTTAGAATAAATTAAATAAATAATAAAATAAAATGTTCAAATGTAACAATAATAAATCTCTCTATAAACTTAACACTATTAAAATTAACAACTTTTGTAACAAAGAATAAAATATGTGATAATAATTTGACAAATTGATAAAACCAAAAAACATATCATTTTCCAATTAATTCAAAAATTCCCGCCAACAATATTAAAAAGAAAGGAAAGGCGTCAACTTGTAGGAATCAAACAGAAGCGACCGCTATATTGACGTCCAACAACTACAATTACCATTTTGTGTGATCTCTTGTTGTTGTTGTTTTCAACAAGAGATTTTTTGGCGGCTCTAGGCTAATACAAATTTGGGTGCAATTTAATTTACCTAGTAATAATTTAAGGGGTCTGACCACCCTGAAGTTTTTGGAAAGTCGAGTATTTTAAATTGTTTCTTATAATTAACTTTGAACCTTTACTACAATTTAAGCCGTCGCGTCGCTAGTGTCCAAATTTTCTGAATTTTACTTCCATTATTATCATTTACTGCACATACTGCCAATTACTGCTCATACTGTCATATACTGCTCATATATTGCCATCGACTGCCTAATACTGGCCCTTACTGCTAAATACTACCTGATACTGCTACGTACTTCCACTTACTGCCAATACTACCTGTATTGATGCACCTTGTAACAACCTTTGCTGTATATAAAGTAATGCACAGATGCCCCTTGTTTGTCGGTAGATGTTTGACCGCGCACAGCGACACTTTGATCTTTTTGATCTATAGACCGGGAGCAGGGACGTTTACACGTTTCGTGGATTCTTATTGACGTTGACAAATTCAAAGTCACTGCATACAACCACCTGGAATGAAAAATGGAGTTGCCGCTGGACGCCAGCCAACTAAAATAAAACCCAAAAGTGAAGGAATAGAAAAAAATGTTTTATTTTAATGACAAAGTAAAAAGAAAAGAAATAAACACAACATACATACGCAATTGAAAACGAAACAGTAACATAAACTAAAAAATCAAAACAGGTATCCTGAAGGGATTATAAAAAATTAACAAAAGGAGTTGAAGACTCAAGTGGTTAGAAGATCCACTCACAAAACCGTATTGGCGGGTCTACCAACAATAATGCTGCAGTCCAGGCAAAGAAACAAAGGTACCACTAGAATATTTTTCAATACACAAGTAGGGACTTTATATATAAAAAATAAAGTTAATTTCACTTACCCATTCACTAAGTCCACTCTCGTCCGGTAAACCAGCAGCTACCAGAATTTCCGTTGGATAGACAATGCTTTCGATTCTACGGCTATCTATGTATATGGATGGATCTGAAAACATTAAACAAACCGAAACAAGTTTGATAAATTATTATACAGAAACTACTACCCAGTCTCTATGACTGACAGATAACAATACTCGCAGACAGACTGCAGCGGCTTTGCGAGTTGGAATCTTCCAATTTGAATAAAAATGAAAGAAAAAAACCTCCAAATTCCAAAACAAATCGCCACTGATGGGATCGGAAAAACCCACTTAACCAAGTTGGGATCCCTGGAACTTGTATTCAAACTTCGTCCACTAAAATATCAAAATTTGCAATATAACTACTATAATTTTCCAAATTAAAATTTTGTCCAAATACAAATTTATATTTGTAAAGTAAAAAATGTTTTTTTAAACCTTGCTAAAGTATGCGGAAAAAATAGTATATTATAGGCCAAGGTTGTGAAGACAGTCATTATAGCCATAGCGCCAAGATTAAATTCCGAGGTGCGGATTACTTGTGAATTTAACATGTGTGTTTGATGCGTGAATACTGCAGATGGACTGACTCTTTTCGTGCATTTTTGGGAACTCAGCATCTTGGTGCATCCGGTGGTCCCTTAGTTTTCTTAGAATAAGAACAAAGGGACATAACGAGCGCGTTAAATGCGCACTCAAGATGCCGACTAACCATCGGTCAATCCGCCTGCAGTTTTAGAATTTAAAACTAAACAATTTAAAATATTTACAATTATATTTAAAAGTCTATCTGATATCAAACACTTATATTATTGAAACTCACTTCCCAGTTTTTTTGGAGTCAATTTTAAAACAAAAAATAAATAAAGCGAGTCTATTTCTCCAAAGTCCTAATTTTATTAAAGAGACGCATTTTGGGAATATCTAAACCATTCCTATCTTCAGTCTCTGAAGACTACAATGTAAAAAAACACATAGAAATTTTACAACTTACATAGATTTTGAACAACTTACATACATGTAAGAGTTGTCAGTTCATAAAATACATTAAAAGAATCAAAAGACGACGACTAAACATTCCAATTTTTACCAGTATATAAATCACCAAAAATACTCAACGCGAGCATGTACTCGTACATACACAAAGTTAAAATTATCAAAAAATTAAAAACGATTGACGGCTTTATCACAAATATTCAAACTCGCAATCAACAACATTGCAACACGATTGACAGGACATAACGTACGATGAAATTAGTTTGTACGTTTAAATTATCAGACGGGTGTAACTTCTGTGCTTTTATTATTGATATTTCTTCCAAGTTATTCAATACTCCACCTCCCTTGGCTGTTTTCAATATGCGAAAAACCGTTTCTATCAAATACTCATGTCCGGTGTCCAGGAGGTGATTATCAAAAATAGACTGCTTTTTGCTTTTGAACCAACATGTCAGGTTTTCTTTCAGTCTAACCTGAAATGATCTTGCGGTCCTTCCCACATAAAAGCTGCTGCATCTACCACATGAAAGCTGATAAACGCTTGTTCTCGACATTCGGTCTAACTCATCCCTGCCATTGAACAGATTAACAGACTTATGCTGGGTTTCACAAAAGAGGTTTAAAATTCAGTCTAGGATTATAATATTCAAACAATATAACAACAATACATTTTAATTGTTGTAACTATGGTTATAATTTTAATCGTAGTTTAAATTTTAAGATACCTTTATGAAACCCACCATTAGTGTTCCTGAAAGTGATCCTAATATTCAAGGGTTTAAAAATATTTTTAAGTCTCGTGGATAGCTTATCTCCCCCGTATGTGACCACGTTAAACACGTCCGCCGTCAACCCACTCTCTACAACCTCAGGTGTAACAAAATTGCTCTTCAAGAATCTCGCTTATCTTTTCCTTTGCAGAATCCTATCCACGATCATACTGCTATAGCCGTTTTGGCGAGCAATGCTTTTAATAATGTTAACTTCTTCTTCAAGAGCCCTCTTGTTAACCGGGTGCTTAGAAGATTAATCTGGAGACCGTAACCTATGAAAGAAATCTGTGTGTTGTCTTGACGGATCCTGAAATCAAACCAAACACTTAACTATTATAGCTGTGGACGGGAATATCACTGCGAGATATTTATTGTTTTAATTTATTATACTATAAACATATGGAATATGAAAGAAAATAAGAAAACTAAAAATAAAAATGAAAAACTTTCATGATATTGAAAGTTTCTTTTATTTTCAACGCTTCTTTCAATGAATTTCCATTTAGAACTCTTGATAACAAGCAATTGAATGAAAAATTAAAAGTAATAAACGATTTACCTACTTCTGTTAGGTAATAGTTCATTTTCTGCACTGATTACAGAATGAGTCATTTCAATGAACCAGCGCAGAACGTTATTTATTTTCAATATCTGATTATCAATAAATATAATTTTTTTTTAAATAGAGAAACATTGATACATTGCTGGTCAACAAACTAAACACTTCATTAAATATTTGAATGTTTAAATAACTTCATCACATTGTTTTATTAATTACATATAATTTGGAAAACCTCAAATGATATAAAAAATAAATTGCGATAGAAAATAGAATTTTGTATGATACACGTGTAGAAAATGTCATTATCGTACTTGCATATCACGCGCGTTCGATAATGACTTACTTTCTAGACCGACCATATACTATTATTTTATTCTGTTTGAGAATAGCAAAATATAATTTTATTCAACTGAGTATTTGAAACTAAATAATGTGGTTCATTTGTTAAAGTGAAACTTTTGTTTTTTTGTTCTATGCGGAATGTTCCTTTCACAACAAAATCAATAATGTTATACTTGCAACGATGCAATTTTATACTATGGTAGGCTGAAAGAGCACTTAAATGCAGTGAGGAACCGTTTCTGAGAAAATAGCGTTTAACAGTTTGAATGCAATACATCAGAGATTTTATTCAATAAAAATCCAAATGATTTCTAAATGAGTTCGTAAAGAGTCCGTTAGAGGATTAGAATGTTCAGGTTTGTTTCTCTGCAGTAAATTTTTTTATTTTATTTTAGTATCTATACCATTTTATAAAGCAATGACGTCTTGTTGGAGTAGGCAGGAGAGGCAGTACCTCACCAAACCAACAAGCCAAGTTTCCCAAAAACATAATTAATATATTTTTAAAACCCAAAACCCCTTGGTTTTGCATGCATGTCTCACCACTTAATTCATCATAGGCCGCCACTGATACTAAGGTAGCAGAATGTAACAAATTTTTATAAAATTTGTTTTATTGTTGCACTACTGCTTTAAGAAGATTTTATTTGGTGCACCATTGGTTTTGATATCAAAATTTATTTTTCTGATAGTGGGCATTTTGGTTACACATTTTGTTATAACGTTAAAAATTTTCGTTAATTAAGATTCTGCATATTCGTCTAGTGATTAGGTAAGGGAGTGACTTTTGTTGTTGCGGATTATATTTTTCTATCCTTGAGCATCTTATAGGAAGCAACCATTAGGCACCCATTTAAGCAACCGTTTCAGAATCCAATTTCGGTGCTATTGTTTTGTTATCCTTGGATTTATCATCTGAGTGCTAAATGATTATCGTGAAAGTGGCTCTTTGACGCCTTTTTATATTTTGGATTGTCTCGATTGATCTGACAGCCCAAGTTCTTTGTGGAGAGCCGCAACAATTTGGAATCCTTCCGTTTCGATTTTTTGTTCATCATCTCCAAGAGTTCGGGCGCGAAGCCGATGATATTTTGTTTGAAGCTGTTGTAATCTTTTTGACTACGTTACCTGTGGATTGGGATTATATCCTGTATAAGGTCTTTTTTTGTAAACCCACCGGTAGCTACTTGGTGAGTATATTTTTATTACTTCTAATCTGACAGGTACACATATCTTTGATTTTTACAAGCAGTTTTGTTTTTCATTTCATTTTCAACAATTGCCTCTGTGACGACATAACTTGTTTTTTTTGAGCTCTGGTATTGGAGCAAATAAATATCATTGCTTTTTTACATGTTGCTTTATTTCGGGGGAGCTACACTTGTCTGGGATTCTTTTAGTAGAACCACGCCATATAGCTGACCGGCACTAATCAGCTAGTTTTTAACATCTTGGGTTTCTTCACGAAAAGAAAAGCTGGTATTACCAGAGTGAGGAGAAAATAAACCTTCCCCCTTCAGGAAAGGATTGGTTTTCGCTTCAAGAATAACTATAACATGTTTTGCATCGTACTGGGGAAGATATAATTATGTAGATGGGGCCATTCCATGCCAAATAGGTCACTTTTTTTAGACGACCTCATTCAATTTTACTTAAATTTTTTTTTTAGATGTTTTTGACCATCCGTTTTTTAAATATAATTTTTTTTCAAATGCTCGTAATTTTGCGAAAGATTTACCAAAACCAAAGTTTTTATTTTGAAAATTTTAGATTTTCAATGCCCTTTCAATAAAAAAATATGATTTTGATCCAAATTATTGCATTCATATTAATTTAATGTCGCCCGCCCGCAAAATCTCACCAAGGCCAAGAGGGAGGTTATTACAACAGGTGACATTTTGTATTACAAAATCAATCCTGGTCATAGACAATATTAAATATAAAATTAATATTATAGATATTGGCTATGGCAGGGATTTCCTCGATTTGAAGCAAATACCGCGCACAAGTGTCAGATTTCATTCAGGAGTCCTTATGACGCGCCGGTTGAAATCACTGCATGTCAGTTTTAATCAGTCGTGATATCTCTGCAACTCGTATTAAGCCGTATTAATTGTATTCGACATGATAATGTCCATGGAGGGAATGAAGAATTAGGAAAGGTAGTGCCGCGGGGAGCAGCCTCTGTTTTATTTGTAATTAAATTAAATTCCTCATAGTGAGCCTTAAACTTAGTATCATTTTTTTCTCCTATTATTTCACAATATTTAGTTATTTAGTGGTATGAAGTAAAATTTATGAATATATCAAATAAATTTAATTATTTAAAAATTATATGTTAAATCTCACCGAAGGGAGGGTATCAAAAGGTATCGGTCTCATTTTAAAAGACGCCGTATACTTAGGGTGACCATAATTTTTGAAATAAAAAAGAGTACAATAATTTATTATAGCGGACTTGAATTTTTCGCGCCACGGGCGGCGCGATGGGGAGTTTCAGGAGTCATTCTCATTGCAAGGTCAACGGGGTTTGAAGAAAAGTTAAAAAACTACTGGTAACAAGGCACTACTGAATAGATTAGAGTCTTTGGATGCAATGCCGCTAAAGCAGTTGAATAATTTTATTTTGTTTCGTTTGAACTTTAATTTTTATTTAAATAAAAAATAAAATGCAGTTCGATACCTCAGTTCCAAAATATAACAACTCAAAACGAGTTAGTATTGAGATAACTCAGCTTTTACATTTTACTATTTCGTTAAAATTAAAATAGTTTTTGTTTGTTTACAGATTAGATAATCCATGAGTATATCAAACAAAGACTATGTAGTTCTTGACCATAATTTTCCTAACTGTTGGGAAAACTGTTGTTTGTGAAATTTCCCATACTTATCTCATTTTCACCAATTTCGGACTAGTTACACTTTGGAACTGAAGTATCGAGTTGTTTACATTTCGACTTTTTGCATATTAGGAAAAAAGTACATTTAGGTGTACTTAATTAACCTTTGAAGGACACTAGGACATTATTCAAAAAGAAAGTTCTGTCCTACTAAAATAAGTACATATGGTCACCCTACGTATACTCCTATATACTTGTAAAATTTTGTTTCATATAGTTTCCTTATACTGTCGTTGACATTCAGTCAAAAAATAATATGGTTATGTAAATTAGTTTATGAGTGACAACTGTTTATTTGAAACCATCAATAGTATGGTATTCGATTTTTAGAATGTGTAAATTTATCGATCAAAGAATTTGTATTAAATTCTGCATTTGCAATAAAATATCTTGTTCCGAGACGTCTAAAATGTCACAAAAAGTATTTGGTGATCGGTGTTTATCTAGAACATGAAAATTTGAGTGGTACTACAAAATGTTCAAAGAAGGCCAGCAAATGGTAGAAGTTGATCCTATGTAACCTTCGGTTTTAACTTACTTAATTTGATAGAAGTTGCGTCTTTGATATCATTCTGTATAAAATATAATTTCAATTTATATTAAAAATATTGAAAAGGAGATAGGATATCAACAGATTATTATTGAACGCCATTGCTGTCTGAATTGGGTTAATTGGGAAGAATTATTAGTAGATTGTGTTGGCAGTGATCATTTCGATATATGTATTTTAAAGGAAAATAATATTGTGTTTCCATACAGTCAATTTGGGATTTTAATGTCTAATGATTTCATTCGGGGACCGACATTTGGTTTAAAGTTTGGAAGTCGGTCCTCGGTTGACTGATAACGCATTTGCGGATTTGTTTTGCTGTAGCACTTTCGAGGCTAATTCTGAAGAAACCCGAAGAAGCAACATCCCGCAAACAGATTAAGATCTGTTCCATTATACCGTTCCAACAAATCATTACTCGTATGAAAAAAATACCAACAACATTTGGATTCGTTCGTTGTTACCATTGGCGTTACATCTTGGTTAGAAAATCGTAAATAGTAGTGGTTGAAGCTATATCAACAGTCATCGAAATTAGTAGCACACCCATCCTTGTCCATAACATCCAGTGCCGTACTAACATTCGGATAATTTGGGGTGAACCAAAATTATCATTTCTTTTTTAACTATCGTGGCGCACTTTATGGTGTCGTGCGCATTTAAATATTTAACAGCCTAATTGTCATCGTTCGTTAACGTTTTTTTTTGAAGAAGATTTATTTTCACATCGTAATTATTTTATTACCTGTTTGCAGGTATCAAAAGCAAAATAAAAATTATGTCATGCCATAGTAAATTAAAGATTCTTGCGTTTAGAACAAGTTTCATTATGATATGTTTTCAGGATCGTACAGGCATTCCGTAAATAAATATATTCATATTTTGAGAAATTGCGGCTAAACTAATTTTTTTTAAATTTATTTTTATAAACAAATATCTTTATAGAAATAGTTCTACAAGAATATTATAATAAATACAATGTATTAAAAAAATTTTTGCACAAAATCTCAACCTACCGAACAGCCAGCTTTCCTTTTTCATCTGTGTTTTGTTTTAATCACCTAGTTATCGTGCAATCATTTTAAAACTAGCCAGTTTTAATTTAAACAAAATTCATGTTGATTTCTTAATTCTATATATTAACTCGTTATAAAAAGTCAAACATTAGCTCATAATAAAGCAATATACTATTTTATTATCTCCCATTACATCATACATTGTTTATTATTTTTTACTCTTTTTCACTAAATTATTTTATGATACACAGGAAGAATTGAACTGCGTTCGCTATGGCTACTGTTCAAGTGACTAATGGGGCGCAAAGACCTGTAGATATGTCAAAAATTGTATTTGGAGCATCAGAAGGTAAGTTGCTATATTTAATTTACGTACAGCTTTAAATCCTTAAAGTTTTGGAAATATTTAGGGTGTGCTATGAAATGATATAGGGTTAAAATAAACCTACTCTTACCAAATACTTCTATCGCTCAGCTCGGAGTGCAAATCCCTGGCAACACAGGGTAATCAAAAAAAATAATGTGAAGGAAAAAATCCCATCCAACGCTGCATCAGCCTCCAATCCTAGTTTTCTTCTGAGTCTCAAAGTAATTCAAACTCACAACTGGTTCTCCTTTCTTGAGTAAATGTAATGCTCAATGCCCAAATACAACCTCAACGGGGAACTCTATCATGCAACTCGCTAAATCGCTAACAATAAATGCAAATTTAAATTTTTATCCATTAACGCTCCCTTAAAACTTGTTATGATTCACAATCCATTTTTCTCCTAGGAAAATAAACACTCCTTTCTTTTCTCTTGCTCACTCCCTTCTTTTCACTCTCGCCAACTTTTAGTTTAAAATTTATCAGCTCTAAGACTACAACATTGATACAACTTCGTGAATTGATTAGTAACTATCTAATAACAATTAACCGAAATAGTTTAATAATACATTACATTTTTACTATAATCTATTAACTTGAATTAGTAAATTAGTAAGTTAATTTGAATTATTTAACGAAGGTGTTTGTTACTTAGCTTAAATATGTAGGTGTAGGAGTTCATAACAGTATGAATTAATTATTGTTTCACTTAAAATAATTTTTAAACTAAAAAATAATGAATACTTTTAACCCTCATGTGACCATACAACTTTTTGAATTATAATACTCAAAATACTATCCGGCTACTGCATTCATAGGTATGACCCCACAGAGTTAAATAAAATTATTATAAAGATTAACATTATTTGTGTAACATATTATTAGCTGTATTCTTTTTGACTATTTTAAGTGAGATTGTACTGAGATACTCAGGTACTCAGTTAAATGAGTGTTCTTTTTACCGTTGTGATAGAAGTACTGTGCCGTTCCGAACTGAGTTTTAACTGAGAAAATTACCTCCCTCCCTAACCCAACTGATCTTGCTGTTTCAAAGTGTACAACTGAGATAAATTGGGAAATAGCCCGAATTGGTCGATTTAAAAAGGTTGACGTCATTTTTCATGGTGGTTTTCGTTAATTTTTAGGTTAAATTGTGACTCTTCTGTAGTTGACATTTAAATTTTATAAACAAATTATAAAAATGGTTTGAATTATTGTATTACTTATATTACCTAATTTTAATTACCGGTTTCAATAAATTTCTATTTCGGCGTTTCTATGTTGACATACAAAGTAAAAATTAATTTAATATGGTTTGGTAGGTAATTTTTGTATCATGGGTTGGTAGTGTATTTTTGTTGTTCTTTTCAACTTATGTTTTTCTCACTTTGGCTCAGTTAATCTCTGTTCGGCTCAGCTCACTTCGTCTCAGTTGTGTAACTGAGATGGAAATAAAATAGGTAAAAAGAATATAGCTATTGTCAAGGGAGAAAACCGCACACCAAAATTTTGTATATTGATTCCTCTTTTTGTTCAAAATTCTTGCAATTTCTTTGTAATTCCTGAAATTAACTCTAGTGCAATTCCTAGGCAAAATTTAAGATACCAGCTAATGTAAAATAATTTTTTTTAAAAACGATTAATTAATAAAAATAATGAAATTAATTACGTTAAATAAAACGATCTGTTCAAATCCCAACATTATTAATAAAATATTAAAAAAATACTGTGAAAGCTGTATAAAGAATCAAATTATCAGGAATGAAAGAAAATATAAATAAGTAGTAAACAAAATCTAAAGTGAAACAGAAAAAAAAATGGTTTTACATAGAATTTTAGAGCAAAATTTTCATGTGAACCATAAAATGGTACCCGAAGTGGAACAATACCACAAGTTCATTTTTCTAAAAATCTGATCGACATCATTAACGTTTTTTTGTATGAAAAATCGACATCAGTTGAATAATTTCGAAGTAAAAACATTAACAATGTGTTCGATGTACATATCATTAACTTTATGTTATATTAATATTGACTAAATGTCAAAGAAGTGCTACTTATGTATAAATATGTATGTTTTAATAATTACCAACACAATCAAGGAAAGAGTGGCAGACACAGATTACCGATGTCGACTTCCTAAAGCCATCACCCATTTCTGTGTTTCTGCCTCATTAGTCTTCATCAGTATCACATACTATATGTTATCACTTGATTGTGTGCACATATAACAGGCTAATTGTCGCGTTATGCAAGAGGTGCCGAGCTAACTACAGGGAGCTCGTAGCTTGTTTCGTTATAAAATTGGGAGGGAGATGAATCGAAAATTTTTATATTAAGGGGGAATCTGCTAAATATTTAAGATAGCAAATTTCGCTGTTTTCTAACCAAAAGTTTAAGCTTTCTCTTTGAGATACAACTTTGATTATTTTTTTCATGCAAGCTGAGTATATTTGAAAAGGCCATAACTTATTTTTTTCCAAAAATTTCCACACGGTTTTCCACAAAAAAATCCTAAAATTCTAAAAAATTACGTTACTTTGACGCTGTATAAGCCAGAAAGTATTATTGATATGAAAATTTAAAAAAGTTAATGTACATTATTGAAGTTTTCTTTATCTAATTATGAACTAAATGAGTATATCTACCTGGCTGTTAAGACTCAAAGTCCTATATATTCTTTTTATGGTTCATAATTAGCTCTAAAGTTTAGTCATATCTGAGAAACTACTAATACATTTGGTAGGTGCATTAATCGTATATACTTACTACTGATAGTACTTTTATGAATTCTAATACTTTTGATGCATATATGTAATACAAATCTATAATATTTCTTGGTGTACTATATTATTCGTTTTTTGAGTGGGTGCATAAATAAATAAATAATTTTCCGAACTAACTCGAGAACATGCGACATAAAATTGCCCATGAGTGAAGCAAGGATATGAATAATTGTCGATGCCTGCTAGTTGTAACGTTTGACCTTGCGCTTTATTGATAGTCATCGCAAAGCAAATTTTCACAGGAAATTGAAGACGTTTGAATTCAAAAGGATAGTCCGTTGTTATCATTGGAATCCTCGGAATGTATACAATATCACCTTTCGCACAACCAGTCAAAATTTCAGCTTCAATGAGGTACTTTTTCAAAGACTTTACCCGCCATCTTGTGCCGTTACATAATTTTGGTGCATTCAAATTACGCATTAAAATAATTGGAGTACCAACTTTTATCTTAAGTTTATATGGAGGAAGCCCAGGGGAATTCAGAGATTTCAGAAATTCAAGAGGAAAATTGACGGCTTCGTCTTGATCTACAATAGAATCTACAGAGAGATAAGTTTCTAGGTGGGCATCAAACATACCGAGAATCTTCGCAAACACGTTTTAGTTGTTCGTTTTGGCGATGTAAAATAATATCTCTTGATTCGAACTGATCACCAACAATTACAATTGCGACTTCGTCAATAGTTGGTGCATTGAAACGCTTTGCATGTTCGCCTACTGGTGTTTTATCAGCTCTAATTACTATTGTGTAATTGTCTGATGGCATTTGGTCTATCGCAGTCTTAAATAATTTTACCAATTCGTTATGTTCATGGAGTAAATGTTGTAACGACTGAACAATGTCTTGACGTGTTCTTGAAGCAATTGCACATCGGGTGCAAGAATTACCTATTACCAAGAAAATATGTATGTAAAAATTTGTGTTGTTCTTCTGGAATGGGCAATAATGAACCTGCACTGTGATATATTTGACCTTGCACTTTGAATGTTGGCGTGAAACGATCAGTTATTATGTTGTCTGCACCGAACGAAGTCATTTGGAAGCAAATGTTGTACTTTACAATATTAGCGAAAAAATGCTTTGATTGTGGCGTCGTTCCAGATACTAACGTTTTCAATTGGTTCTGGTGGCTGATTAAGTCAGGCAATTTTACCTTACCATTAAGACAATACAACCCTGGCGCTTCGGTTTTGTATTTATATGCTTTGCAATGTTGACATTTTTGATCCATGTTACCAATGTCAATATTTCGATGAGAACTGTAATCAGTTGTTGGATGATAATGAAATGCAAAGCGTAAAAATTCAAAGCGATTTCGAACTACTTCAGTTTGTTGTTCACGTTTCTGCGATGTTTGTCGCGAACGTGTATTTTGCACTTGATTTGCATTTCGTGTACGACGACCAATATTTGAACGTTGTCTTGGCATCTTCTTATTTAGTATATAATTTCTATCAAACTTTAGCTACTTCACAGTGGAATCGTTTATATAGTAATATTATAGTTTATATAGGTTTATATCGACACTTCATAGGTCAATTGACGTAACCCTGACTTTACATTTTTTTCAGGAGGCGGAAAAAACTAAAAGCTTGCAAGTGATGATTACGCCTTTTGACCTGTCTCAGATTTAATGCTATGATGCTTAGAATTGATGATTAACTGTATTGTTATGAGGCTTACGCCTGTTGGTTAAGCCATTTGACCTGTATCTAAAATTAAGGTTACACTTACGACCAAAGGGTGTTTATCAATGATTTTAATGCAACCATTTAACATATGACATATGACAAAATTTTAGAAAGTTAAAATAGCTTTACAAACCCTTTATAATGTAGGCGTCTTAAAACACCAATCACAAATGTTCTTTTGTCTACATTGTAAGGTTTTTATTGGTTTTAAACTTTAATGAGCGTTTTAGTTTTTATTGGTTTAAAACGCTCTTTAAATATTTTTATGAATACAGGGGTAAGTATGTGAAAAATGAAAAGATTAAGAATACATTTCATAATCAATTTTAAAGAAGCTTTAAAAAAATAAAAAAATGAGTAAATTTAAATGACCACCTGTCGATAACGCAATTTTTGTTTATACGAATTCCTCTCCTCCTTTTAATTCTTTTAAATTTTAATTCTTAAATTTGATCCAGTGGTTCTGAAGATTAGCCCTTACAAAAAACACGTCGTTTCTTTGTGATTTTTTTTGTATTGGTGATTTTGATTATTTGGTTTGTAGAAAATCGTGTTTTATTTGTTAAGGTGTGAAATTTTTCAAAAGTTCTGTTAGCTATTTACCGAATAGGTTTTCATTAATTTTCTCTCTCTCTTTTTTGACTATTCGTTGTCAAAATTTTATTTAATTTGTCTTTTTAATTGTTCTGTCATAGCATCTGTGCGTATCATGATCTATTATGTATAATGTATTCAGGATTTTTATTTTATTATATAAAAGCTATATTATAATAAATCCAAATTGAAAATTAATATTAAAATTAGAAGACACTAAAATTTATAAAGGCTAATGAAAATAGTAATGGATTTTTTAATTCAATATCCATTAGTATAGTGGTCCGATGTCTAATGCAAGCTGAAAAATTTGATTATCCGAATTAATGTAGTATAATATTATGTAGTATGTGAACTAACTAAGTTTGGGCTTTTAGTTTAAACCTAACTTCAGAGCACTAAAACTCTATGCCATTAATATACTAATTTATATCACTATTACCATAGATATGTATTAGGCAGGTACTATATAAAATTTATACATGTGGTATGTTACATACATGAAATATGATTTTCATATGACTGGCAGCTACATATTCTTATGGTACGTTTGTAATGTTTATTAATAAAACATATAAGAATCAACTTGACGTTATTATTCGACACAAAGTTGTTAAATTTAATATAAAAATTGTATTTTATAACTGAGAATAACGTTAAGATGATTCATATGATTTCTACATATAATATTAACATAAGCTTTTGAATTGCGAGTCAGTAATATTGGATATTTTTACTATACCTTTAGTATACTTACTTAGATTTAAAAAGTTTAAACACGAATATACGTAGGTTTTGTTCAGTTTTTACTTATGCATATGAGTTAGTGTGATGAATATGACTTTAGTATGGTAATCTTCTCTACTATTAACGAGGTTGGGGAGTCGAGGCAACAATGTTCGTTCGGGTACTACGTACTTACTGTTAAACTTTTAATGCTTTGATTTTGTCAAGTTTTGGTAATAACATTTGTAATAAATAATGCAGCAAAACAACATATTTATATTGTTAATATCCATGTCCGAAATGGGGAAAATTTCATCAACACCAATCGCGCATTGCGAAGTAATTTCGATATACATAATCGATCAAATCGTGTTTCGGTTTAGCAATTGATCAAAAAAATTCGATCTAATGGATCAGTGATAGATGTGCAAATACCAGTACGTCCTTGTAGTGGCTTGTCATCTCTGTAGTCGTAAGTGACAATGTTGGCGATAATCCTTCAATCTCAATTCACTATCGATCCAGTTATTGGACTTTTTCTACAGTCCCACCCAGCGTATTTTAACAATAGATCTTTATCTGCATGCCTACAAGATCCAATTGGCTCAGGAATTGAAGCCACTAGTGTTATAAGAACCATTTGCAATCTTGCAAACAAAATTATTTTCAGCGATGAGGCTCTCTTTCAATTGAATGTCTACGTAAACAAAGTAAATTGTAGCATTTCGTGCAATGAATGGGGTAATTAATGCACTCCCAGAAGGTTATTGTTTCGTGCAAATTTTGAACCTGACTTGACGGTTTTAATAGGACGCACTGCTTCGAAAACAATCGTGATGCTACTGTAATAGTCAATGGTTATCGGAATATGATAACAAATTATTTTTGACACAAATTGGACCACATTTATGTTTAAGATAATGTGGTTTTAACAGGAAAGTGCCACGTGCCACACAGCCTGAGAAACAATGCATTTATTGCAAACAAAATTGTTCACCAAGATTCTGTGGTATCGCGCGGTTGGAATTTTGTTTTGTGTTGTGTGAGCTGAAGTCTGCAAAACCAGCTATGGTGGTCATTTGATCGATATAATTTTTCATGTTTAATGTCAATGTTTTAATATTATTAGTTATATTAAAATAAAAATATCAGAATATTAAAATAGTTCGGTCATTACATAGAGGTCTGAGGTCTGCGTGGAAATAACTTAAAAATAAAATTTGTGTTGTTTAAGCCCTGTACTTTGATATCAGTAAAATAACTCAAATAATGAAGGCAAATAAATAGGAACTAATAGGAAAGTTTTGAAATTTAGTATCAACTTTTGTTTGAGCTTACTGTTGAACAACAATGGAAAACTCGGACATCTTGGAGTAAAAGTGCATATTATTGTTTTTTTGCATATAACTCGTTATTTATTACTAAATAAGACACTTACTTTTTATAGTTACCACATAAAATTAAAATTTAAAATTAACATAACATCTTGACATCTTTTCATGATCATTTAGTCATAAGCACTGAGCAGTTGGGGTCTTTTTGTATTTTTATAATTTATAAAATTTCTACTATCTCCATTATAGTTCCTTTTCTGTCATTGTGTAAAATTTGTATGTTCTCATTATATATACGATGGTCTGTTTCTAATAAACGTTGAGAAACTGCCCAAAATTTATTTTATTTAGGTGTTGCTATTCTTGTATTTAGATTCGTTCAGGTTTGTCCAACATATTTTTCGTTGCAAACTCTGCAGTTAATTTTATAAATTCTGCCTTTGTCCATTATGTTTATTTTATCTTTATTGTTTACTAGATGATTTCTTTTATTGTGTTGTTACTTTTTGAAGTCGTTTGCATGTCGTATTTATATTATAGAATTCTTCTTATTTTATCAGTTATAGATCTCCTAAATATGAGATTTAATTGTAAATGTTGTTTAATTTGTCTTTCTTTTCTTTTTCCTTTTGGTTTCTACTCAATTTGTCAATTACATTAGCTTCATATCCGTTCTTTTCTGCAATATATTTAATTATTTTTATTTAATTGGTTTTTTGTTCATTTTTTATTGGGGTAGTTTCCAATCTATTTATATATAATATAGTATGATCGAAATGCTGACATTTTGAGATTTTTGGTTATTTATTAACTTTATCGAAAAAACATTGGCTATAAAAATTAAAGAGTATTAAATGTATGTTTATGGAACCTTTTAGGACATTTTGTCCACACAATTTGAATAACACTGCTCTAGGTTATACTGTTCACGTTTTTATTAAACCATCTGCATTTCTATCCTATGCGCAAAGCAGCTACTTCTAGCAATGATTGGTGTCAAAGATGTAGATGTCTTAAAAAAAATACATTATGTGGTATAAGCTACTTATTTATTTGAGTTATTATCAAATTACGGTCGATTTTAAAATTATGTTATTATTACATAACATTTATAGTTAACTAAGTAAACACAACATGTTTCGTTTGTTACCGTAATAACAGTAAATTTTTAATTTTAAGTTTAAATTA
Source organism: Cantharis lateralis (assembly GCA_963170105.1). Taxonomy (NCBI): domain Eukaryota; kingdom Metazoa; phylum Arthropoda; class Insecta; order Coleoptera; family Cantharidae; genus Cantharis; species Cantharis lateralis. The sequence continues at coordinate 52,825,456 of OY720624.1, read as the reverse complement.
CTTTCCGCAAAAACACTATTTACTTAATAATATCAACTTTTTATACCCCAAGTTGCAAAGCTTGAAATAAAAACTGCCAACAGATTTAGTTTCTTTAATTAAAAACATTGTAATTAAAGTCAGGAAACTCACAATAAATTCTGGAATAATAATATTAAATGTATTCCAAGCGATTTTGACATGGCACTTGAAATGTACAGAAAATAACAAGCAACAAAGACGCTAATAATAATAAATAGAAATAAAATAATAAAAAGAAATTTTCCAACTGACATAATTTTTTAATTACTTGAATAGTTTAAAACAATATAAACTTTAACTTTATGTCATTTGATTATCGCCAATTTTAAGTGTTACTTTTCGTGAAATCAATTGGCTTGTAAGCAAAAAGTTAGCAATTTTAATGCCTAAAGTAAATCTATTGTTAATAAAATAAAATAATTATGATTTTTAAGTTTTCAAAAAATAATAACAAGGTTTATTCAGAGTTAATGTACATTTTGTGGTTTGTTTATAATTAGCGGACTCCCTCCACTATGTTCCGCTCGTTAGTTAATTCTACAAACTCGTCTTAAACAGTCAAATGTTAGCTCTAAAAAAACAAATATACTACTTCTTTCGTTCTTTTCTTAGCGAGTGCAATAACAATATAAGGTAATTTCTTTCGTTAAAAACATCGTAATCTAATTCGAATAGAGAGAGCTAAAGAAAACATTTTGTACTAAAGATTAAAAATACAATATAATATTTTCCCTCCTACTTAATCACGAAATCGTCGCAAAATAAAACATCTCTTTTTTACTTACATATAACTGCTATAAAATTATAGCAATGTTTGAATAAATCAATATACTAGGTATAACTAACTAATCAATTCTGGTAAAAAATGTATTGTAATTCAAATTTAAAGATAGGCTATCCAAATCTCAAACTCATCCAAATCTCCAAATCATCAAACAATATTTATTAACTATTACTTCAATTTAAATTTTTTTTATTTCAATCATTATGTAACTTATCGGTTTTTATAAAAATATATATAGTATGTCTTTTTAAACATATTAAATAATAAAACTCAAACATGCCCATATTTACTTAAATTGGTGTAGTTCTCATCAGAATGAAGTTTTCTAATATAAGCCCTCGCTCCCCCGATGTGATATTAAAAATCAGAACGTGGAAACAGCAACAGTTACAATAACAGTGAAGACGAAGATGACAACAATGTCAAGTATGTTTGTTTTATAATGACTTGTATAGCTTTAATCAATATATGATCAATATATGATAATAGTGGAGTAAAAAGAACAGTATTTGTATATCCCAGTTGTGAAAAAATAAATTTAAGACATATTTTAAAAATTAGAAATCCTTTTTTATTTAGAAAAATTAGCAATATTATTTTCCTTTAATCAATATCCTAGATTGTGAACCTGAAAGGCAACCTATTTTAGATTACTTTTTGATTTTTGTCATCTTTGGATGTCTTTTCTATTACATACAATGAGCTATTGCACATACAATGAGCTGAAAATATCAAAATTGTTTTTAAATTTAGTGAAGTTACCCTGTAAAAGTTTTACTTTCATTAGCTATTTATTTAACCAGCAATGGAATGTAATATTTTTCATTTCATTGCATGTTAAATATAAGATTTGATCTAATTCTGAAAAAATTAACGATAAAATTAATAATTAAGAACCAGTAGCATATCCAACAAAAAAGTATAGCAATTGGTGTGGATAAAGGTGGGGGATGCAAGTGCCAATATTAGTAACTTCAGTTACAAGTATAGCGTAAAGAGGTGTGGAAGTATTTGCAGTACCTATAAAATTTTAAATAATGGGAGTAGGGTAAGTTCATCTAAGATTGCGCAGTTTGCAAGATTGCGCAGAGCCAATATTAATGCTGTAGTTACATTCTTGAAATAAGAAATATGCAATCCTGAAACCTCTAACAGTTATTATATAGTTACAATACGGCACATGTTTTTTGATAAGCATTTTATATTAAAAATTTGAATTAATTGGTAAGTGCTTCAATCCTTGTAATTTTCCCAGTCTAGAAGATAAGCCACTGATCCTTTATTTTTTTATATTCATGATTCAAGACTAGTTTATAAAGTTAATTATAAAGGAATTAATTATTTAAAAACAAAATATTTCACCTAATAAAGTATGCGTGATGAATTTCTTCAATTGAATAACATAAGTCATTAATTTACAAGATTGCGCACTATAATGCTTCCATGTTTTCGCACCGTTTCTAAGTTGGCGCGGTTAAAGTTTTTTATAATATTAAATTCCTGAAGCTAAATCAAAAACGAAAAGTGTTAAGGGATCAATTATTAAAAATAGAAAGTTAAAAAATTCCGACAATAACACAATAAGCAGAATTTTTCAGCGCAGGTTGTGATGAACCACTACAGAAGAGTGGATCCAATGATTTGTTTGTAAGAATTGGTGTCATGAAAATTGTTCTATTTATTTAGGAACAGGGTAGTTTAAATGTGAAATTATTAAGAGCGCAAACTTATAATAATTAAATATGCGCAATCTTATCAAACCTGTATTACAAGATTGCGCATTTGCTTTTAATCAGTAAATATTTTATTTCTTCTTTATTTTTATGAATTTTATATGTTTGTGATATTTTTTTATCACTATATATATTTACACATGTTTGTTAATTTTTTTTACGTTCATATTTTGTGAAATTAATCAATTATATGTTAAAATGTTTTAAGTGCGCAATCTTAGACAACATTACCCTATAATTATTAATTTAATAACCTTTGAAGCTCTTAAGGGGTTTTCCGGTTGTTCAAAATCAGGTAATTTTTATGATTTTTTTCCCTTAAAAAACAGCATAGGACTTTCTTTGTTATATGGTGTCATATTTATTAACTATTCAAAAAGAAGTCCTAAAATTTTCATAACGAAATAATGAATATTTTAGAATCTAGAGAATCAAATTGGCTTGTTGAAAAAGTTCCTCAGGGATGTTGTTTATTTTAAAGGCAAATACCTTTGTTTTTATGTTCTGGAATGTTACCATTATGATCCTGACTAGAACTATAAAAAGGAATTTGAAAAACAATTTATGGGTTATTAAAAAAAGAGTTGAATTTTTAGAACAAATTTTTTCTATATTTTTACAGAAAATACCGTAATTTGGATGTATAGATGTGCTTGATTCTAGTTAGGACGATAGAGAATTACATGCAAAACCGAATATCGTAACTTTCACTTGACTGGTGTTGGTATTTAACAACAAAAAAATCGATTATTCTAATCCGTAAAGCCTTAAAATTATTAATTTGTAGATTTTGAATTTCAAATTAACAATTTGATTATATTTTTTTATAATTAATAATTTTATTTGGAATTTGTAGTTGTAGTTAGTTGAAATTTTCTTAATATAATCAGTTGCATAATGTAATTTCATCAAGTTGGGCAATGAAATATGTATATTATGTAAGCTACACAAAGTGCAACTTTGTCTAAAGTAAAAAGTCACAATAAAGGAATAATTTGTTATCATAGTTTCATAAAATATTGTGGTGAAGTTTCAAAAACAAATTTTATATGCATGGTTTCGGCTTTTTTACCAAATCAAATTTATTATTTCATAATCCATTATCCAAAATCCAAAATTTCAATAACATTCTGTCTACAGTTCCAGATTAAACTTCATTTTCAAAAATCTAAATTTTAATTACTTTTATTTTTTTCAATACCATTAATAAAACCAAGTCTTCTAAACTTACACTTTTTATTTTTAAAATAATATCAAATTTTAAACTTTATGCCCAGATATGGACTCAAAAACTGGAACGTTTATCAACGCGTCCACTCGCGTTAACTTTCGGCATCCAAAAGCCCCTTTTACAATTAAACAAATACCAACATAAACAATTTTAAATAAACACAACTTCTACAGGATGAAACACAAACAATTTACAAACATAATTAAAATAAAACTACTCCCTACATAATTTTATACAAAAAATACATGACAATATGTTATCATACTAGTATAATAAATTAAAGGATAATATATTTCAGTTCAATAAATTCAGATTTAGGAATTTTTAAATTCAAATTTTCACAATATAGTAAGATATTCAAAGGAGTAAATCAACTTCTTCTTTAATGTTTGCATAAAGATTTAGAATGAAGAAGGTTAAAGATTAAGGAAGAAAATGTAGCGTTTTTTATTTAATATTTTTATAACATTCCGGAAATAGATGATATTCAATTCTATTAGCATTTGAAATATCTCTTAAATTTTTTGTAAGCCCAGATACAGTTACTTATCAAAATATTAGGACACTCCTATATGAAAAATGTAAATTGTGCCTTTTGAAGACATTTTTGTCATATAAATTGATTATACGGCAATATTACTTAGAATTTCCTTTTTACCCATTTTTGCTTCTTTTAATTTTTATATTTCGTCGCAACCTTTACGAGATACAGTGCCTTAAAGAAATCTCTGTACTGCACAATAAGAATTGCCATCTGTATCTTAGAAACGGTGCGAAGAAATAGAAATATAATTACAAACCTACATAATATGAAATGATGAAATTTATATTAAAACTGTCTAATAAGTATTACTGTAAAAATTATTTTTATATAACAAACAAGTTTTCATAAGGTACAATTTATATTCCCAATATATAGAAGCGTCCAAATATTGTTGTGAGTAACTGTAGATTCAAGTATGTATTTAACACTTCTTTTTATTTTTAGGCAAACTATCGTTAGTTGACTTTCATTCTGAGAGAATATCTCATTACGGTTCATAGCAACACGATGTATTTAAATGGTAATATGAGTTTGATTACAATAATTTTCTAATGGACGCCTCATTTTATTATATATGGGTATACTATTATTGAAAGGCTCATTTTGTTTGAAAGAACTTATAATAAACGCCAACAAAATTACTATTAGGGTATAAGTTTAGGAGAGATGGTCCACATTTCTAAAAGAAATCAATATTTTTCTATATTATAAATAATATACATAGTAAATAAAAGTTACCAAAACCATAACTATACAAGATATACTTTAATCTTTTATTTACTTATGACTAGCGTACGGACATTTAAGCATAAAAATCGTAAAAATAGCGCTTAAAATTCCGCAAAAAATTGCCATATAATTATGCACAAAAATATGTATTAAACTAAAATATAATAACTACTAAGCATTAAATAATGTTTTGATAATAATGAAAATAAAATAAAATTTATTTGAGAAGTAACACAATATAAAATATGTTAAAGTTATTTTTAATAAAGAAACATAATATGAAAAAAAGTAGTAATACAAAGTAATATAATAAAATATTTATTACTGTACCTACATCATTTCTAAAAAATGCAATTATTAAATGTTCTTCTAAAGCCATTAAAAATTTATGATTAAATCCAAGCATAACTAAAAGTATCAAAATAAGCATATTATAAGCATATCAATATTTATTTATAACAAATTTTCTAGAAATCCGTACTCTACTTATGACAAATTCAAAAACGAACACAAAAGTTAACCAAAAATCTACAAAGTAAAAAAGTAAATACATATTATTTTAAAATATTATATAGATCGACCCATCTCTCTTATACCGGGTGTATAAACTTACATAAAATTACATGGCCAGTCTGATAAATGAGAATTTTAACAACTTTAAAAGCATTTTTGGACCCTATAAGTAAAGATTACATGAAATCTAATGCTTTTATCATACATAGTTTATATTTTTTGCATTATTTTTGTGTCTTTCATTTTTTCTCTAAAATAATTTGGGAAGCAGGAATTTGCATAAATAAGTTTTTACGTGTTAATTCCCTATGTTCGGCTATTCGAGTCAACACCCGGTATATGGTATAGTAGAGATAGATCACATAATTTTTATTTTGCACAAGCACACTATATATTGTGCCTACCTTTCTCTACTTTTTTCACGTACAATATCTCTAGTCGGTGAAAATCCAAACTTTAAAAAAATTTATGATGATGTTATTGGTGTTTTTTTTTCCTGAAATCGGTTATTGCATCATATTAATAAAATTAAGGAAATAATCATGTAACATTGTAACACTAACATAATACATAATAACATAATAAAATTACAAATATAAAATACATAATAATATGTAGATCGCAATAGAACTTTAATTCAATAGTAATCTGCTTTATCATTTTACTTTAAATATTCATAACGTTGCCAAATACTTGAAAACTTCTTTTCGTGAGAGCTCCATATTAAAAAATATAAAATTTTTTATAAAATAAAAAGTACGTGTGTGTTCTTGTTTCGTTTTTGAAGCACTGGGCATAATATATGGGTTTCTTATTTGTATAAAAAGTGATTGGAGCTATTATTAGCACGTAGTTTACTTACCATAACCTAACTATATGTATATATAACTTATTTAACACTATGTGAATTATTATTTATCACGAATAATTTAATTTTAAATGTGCAGCAAAATATTTTATAATTTATTATTTCAAGGAATAAAAAAAATAACGTGCATAGCCAATATGCATTGTATAAAAAAAATTCTTACACCGGTCCGGTTTTCCTCGTGGTCAAACACTCCTAAACTCAGGGCCGGTGCTAGGATATTTGACGCCCTAGGTGAAAATCTATCAGTGCGCCCCCCCCCCCCCATTTAGATCCTTCGATCTTCTCCCTCCATGTATACTAAAACATTGAAATCACTTACAATGCCGGGAGCTATATTTCGCGAGAGACGAATGGGGCCGGTCGATGTTTTGCGGTTTTGAATTTCGCCGAAATTTTTGCACTGGGGATTAGCTAATCTATATATATAAAAATGGATGTATGTATGTAGGTATGTATGTATGTATGTTCCTTATAGACTCCTAGACCGCTTGACCAATCTTTATGGTATAAGCTAATTACGATGCTGCGAAGAAGATAGGCTACTTTAGAACGGCTTTCAACAAACTTTAATAAAATATGTGGGATTACCTGACGCCCATGAATAGATTAACGAGATTCTAACACAAACAGTACCGTCGCGTCCGCAGGTTGCTCGACAATAGCAAAATTTCAAAAACCGAAATTGTAGCAAACCCTGTATTTATATATTTCAAAATTCATTGATCCAAATCAGGAGCATTCGGACGACATATTAAATGCAACTCCAAATTAACTCTAAAACAACAATGTCCTTTATCAACTTGGTATGCCTGCATCCGTACGAGGCAGAAATGACATGCAACCCATTCATCTTGCCATTACTTTTCATCAAAAGCAGGCAAATAGTGCCTACTCCACGGATCAACAGATCGACGGATCAACGGATATATAGGCATTCCGATGATTACCAACGATTTACCATTCCAGTTCAAGCGGCTTCAATTCCCCTTGCGTCTTGCCTTCGCGATTACAATCAACAAAGCACAAGGGCAATCATTAACTATTGCGGGCTTGAATTTGTAGAATTCGTGTTTTTCACACGGCCAATTGTATGTTGCTTGCTCCCGAGTTGGCACACCAAAAAATTTGTACATTTATTCACCGAATAGAACTACCAAAAATATTGTGTATCCTTTAGCATTACGATAAAATAATAATAGACAACGTCCGTTGGGTCAGCTATGATAAATATATCTACAGAGTGTACCTAAATATTGTTACTTTGGTTTAAATAAATATATAAATTTTATCATCCAATCTACCCGTTTTAATTCTTTTTCAGAATGTTGCTGCACGAAGTCCAAGAGCCTACATCAAAATACTTCAGGCATAAACAAAGCGTTTTATTTTTAATAACACCCCGAGTGAAGCCGGGTATCCATAACTATATATAGATAGACAAAAGAAAAACCAAAATTACTGTTTTGTTGTGTGTACGCATTGCTGAAGTCCGTTCGTGTGAAACAAACGAGTAACGGAAAGCAAGATTGGAAAACGTTCGAGTACGTAGACTAATGCAAAGTATTTTATTTTTAAAGGGACCCCGGGCGAAGCCGGGTATCCAGCTAGTAACAAATAAATCAAATTTACACCGGTATTTTAATTTTAGAATTTCTTTTGTGATCTCTTTTTCAGTTTGATTGATTTCATAGTAATTTCTTTGTGATAGGAATGTTATTCAATTAATATTGATATTTTATTGGGTGATTTTACGACACCCAGTATTTTCATTGGTAAATTTTTCGCTGGTGCAAGCTGAAACTTTTGGTAAATATTTTACCAATGTTCAATTACAGCTTAAATTCGTGAATATCTGTACTTTTAAAGTATTAGACAGGTTTACTTCGACATCTTAGAACATAATGTTCCACGTTAGAGATTTTCAGAATGGCAATCTTCTGTGAGAAAACTTTAAGGAGGTAGATATTTTTAATGATTTTAAACCTCCTTCAAACTTTCACCTTGTGGGACAACCGGCTAGTAATGGGCAAAACTCGCATCCAATTCGGTAATTTTGTAGCTTTAGGGTTGATTATTTTTTCTCTTACACAGACCATTGTACTGGTTTTTATGTCTTTAAAAATCCAAAGATTTTCGACAAGTGACAAAGTTACTGCAGGTTTTTGGAAAAAATTTTAAATCGGTTTTCTCGAAAAACCTGCAGTTTGTTTTTTCTAAAAATTTTATACCATTTGGGCCCGTGCCTACCCTAGATGACCCCCTAGTGGACTATAATAGTACATTTAAAAAATGCAATTTCTGGACCGTTAAGTAGTCTTTCCAAAATTAACAAAAATAAATTCTTAACTCGAAAATGACGAAATTCGAATGCTGAGATCCGAGATTTGAAAATGTCAGGGGCAGTGAAAACCTACGCTCCAAACGCCCTTGTTTAACCGCTCGGGCGATTCCGGGTGGTTTTCTCAACCCCTGTGTGCATTATTACAATACTCGGAGTGCAAATAAACTCAATAATCTAGGAACTCGAACGATGTTTCCTCTGCAACCACATGCAGTAGAATGAACACATTCTCTCCCCACTTAAATTCTAATTTCTAAGACCCACGTAGCGTACACGTACCGTCAAGGGAATGATTTTTAAAGCTAAAATGAACTTAAACTTATAAAATTTATATCAAAAAATCGATTTTCAAAATACATAAAAAAATTTTTTAAAAAAACTTAAATTTAGCTCATTCAGAATATATAAAGGTTTTCTTTTGTACATTTGAATTAAATAAACAGACAAGATCGACAATAACCTCATTTTATATTGGACACTGCAATTAATTTTTGTACCTCGATCTGGTTTGCGCCCCTTTATCGTTTGTGTCCTAGGCAGTTGCCTAGTTTGCCTATTGCCTATCGCCGGCCCTGCCTAAACCTACCCTACAACCAGAAAGTAGATCAGATCAAATATAATTTATAAATATATTAGGACAAATACTTTTAATCAAGATTTAGTACATGTTGTTTTTGGATTTATTTGAATGCCTATTTAATATCTACATTAAATATGTGCATATGAATACAAAAATAACTACATTTTCAAATAAATACCATGCGTGACAAATACATAAAAATTAATATAATATTATGTCGAAACATTTTTTATTCAAATATTACTTGAAGAACTTTTTTAGGAAAAATAATAATATAATAAGTGCTTATTAGCTAATGCTATTTTACATGTACATAACAATAAAAATCAATCCCGACCTCACCAAAAACTCATTACAAGCTATTCACATGTATGCACACAACAAAACCAGATCAATCCCAAATATTATCAAAATTCATCACAAGCTATTCACAGTCTAAATGAAAAAAAATGTTAAAGTTAGAAAAAATTCAAACTTTAACATGGATAATATTATCCAAAAAATAAGTAATAAAAAATATCTCCGCTACAGTGTTTTTTCATTCTTTAAGGGGTAATGCCAAGTGTTGCTACCCATACTTTACAATATCGTATCCTACTTTATTTTGATGAATTACATACTTAATAAAAATAAAGTATGGGAAAATATTTTATTTCGAATCTTTGATGCGCAAAACATAATACTCCTATATGCGTAATTTCCGAACGATTTATTGATACCTAAGATAATATACAAGAGTACCCACGAATAATAATGATTATTAAAATCTACTAATAATGAAAAACAACCTTCAGAGAAAAATACTGCTGAGAAAATGGCAATGCGTTTTTTTTACCATCCAAAATATTTCAAATTGGGTTTCTCAAAAAACCACAAATATCTTAAAATATTGTTTGCATAACTTTTTGATTAAATTTTTTTTTTAATTTATCGATAAAAATATCCATCTGCACCGGTATAACCTTTATTTTCTTATTCCTTTAAATAATATTAAACACTTTTTCCTTAAAAATGTCACTTTTATACGATATTACCTTTTTTTTAATTCGAATAAAATAGTTTTATACCAAATCACGCTTTAATTTCAATAATTACCTTACTTTTTAAATAAATTTCAATCGATTATAAAATTTTCATGACTTGGCACTCCACCATGTTTGTACACAAAATTTCCACAACAATAAGTATTTTTAAAAATGAATGTGACAACTTAACAAGTTTAAAAAAATATATTTATTTGTTGCCGCAATCTCCGATTCACTGAAAGAGTTTTTTCGGCGATGAGCACAAAACAATTTGTATTAAGGCAATAAAAACTTAAATTTGAAAAATACTTTGTTTGCTTAGAAATACTTTTTTTTACTTAAAAATTCTTTATTTTTATATTATGCGAAGGATTAGGTTTTTCTCAAAGAAAGTTAGCAACCCTACACGATTGTGTTGTGCTTCAAGTTTTTCTGCTTCTACTTGTTTTGATGCAATTGATTAATTAAATTTAAATTAAAAGATTTAAAAGAAATAAATTAAAATTAAAAGCCACAGCCTAAATAACAGCACAATGATAATAATGTTCCATATGTTTACGTAGTTATAATAATTTTCTGTTAAAAATAAAAATTAACAATCAAATGACGAAAAAATAATTGATGCAACTAGAATGGTTGATTTATCTGAATAAAATTATATTATATTATTATAATACTATAAACCATTCTAATTATTCTCTAAGATATTAATAGAATGTTTACCCTATTCCCCTAAGTATTTCGTTAGAATCTCTAATGATAGTTATAATTAATAACAATATAGTAATTGAAATTAATAACTAGTTTAACTAACATGAACCATGCCCAAAGTTATTTTAAGTGTACTTGCCCTAAAATACCAATATAGGATATCACATCTTTGATATCATGATTTCAATTTCATATAAAAAGGGAAAATGTATTAAATATTAACATTACACTATACCTTATTTGTACTAGAAATTGTTCAGTTTCTGTGAAAAACATAATGCGCTCTGCGCAAATGCTCCAAATATCAAAATTGTCATTTAAAAAATATTTTTATATTTTGCTTGTATAAAATTTATTGTAGTTTTAAAAAAAGTAACTTATATTTTATTTGTATCATTATGGCAAATACTTACTTAGTTGTCAGCCGATTTTGTAAAAATTAACAAGCAATAATGATAACTGAATGTAAGTTCCTTAAATATATTACGTTCATTTCAAATGGGATCGTACTCCAGCGGAATTCGCCACTTCAATTTGCCTTATCAGTTGCAACACCGAGTCATTGCAGGCGCTTGGTTCGTCTTTTCAATGGCGAAATTAACTGCTAACGCCTGCTGAATAATTTTATATCATTATTTGTATCTTCACATGATATCAGACACTAAAATGCATATACTAGGAATAAACGTACAACAAATCATGGCCTACACAGGCCCATATCAAAAATAATCCATTTAGTCAAGTTAACGTTAACATTCGACTGAACGAGCGTGAAGACTTTAATCTGCAGCATCAATCATACTATGTATGCTTTAAGACCAACATCATATGTGGAGCATGGATCTTATGCTTTACCGCAAAACTTTTGGTTATAATTGCTTTGTCTATTTATACTTATAGGTATATAAAATTATTTTTGTATACAATTTTTGTAGATATCTACATTGATATCATTGAGTGATGTATTTGAAATACAAAATACAAGATACAGTATGAAATGAAAATACAAAATACATTTTTTCATATTATTTTTAAATCATGTTAAATAAAAGTCATAATCAACAGTTTAGTATAATTAAAAAATAAAATTAATAAACAATAGGTAGGTACCAATATAATTTTTAAATAATTCATGTCCTTTCAAAAATGCAATGGTCTCAAAATTGTTGTCACTCAATGTTCTCGCGGTTGGAGAATGAATAAATCCGGCAAAAGAAAATAATCTTTCTATACGACTGTTTTAAAATAGAATATGAACATTCTAACATTAAGCAACAATTAACAATTTATATAAAATAGTTTAATAATATTTAGAAATTATAGTCTGGAACATGTTTGGAATGTAGCTCTTCTGAAGCCGTGGACCGCCACCCTCGCTTATCGACTCGGCTGCCAAATTTTCCCCTCGTGCGGAATTTTCCTTAATTCCAAACTTGTTACAGAATGTACTATTCTGCAGGTGCAAAAGAACACAAACTTTTATTAAATTTAATAAAATTTTTCTTAATATTTCGGTAATTTTCAAACTTGCGAAGCATTTACTTTGATCGTTAAAAAATGTTACCACTTGCAATTCTGCGTGGAGTATAATGCCTGAATTTCCTGGGGTGGTTTTACCAAAACAAACAAATCATCTTCTGTATTTAAAAGCATAGACGAAGTAAAGCCTTATTATTATTATTATTATTTATATTATTAACTTTCATTACCACTTCTAAAGCTTTGTAGCAAAGAGCTTTGATTTCATTTATTTGATCACCAGTTTTCGTATCAGGTAACCACCGAAGTTTAAAGATTCCATGACAGGTGACCACTTGACAAGTGAACCCACGACAAATGAACACCCGCAACCGAACACATGACGAGTGACCACGCTGACAAGCGACCACATTGACAAGCGAACACACGGATAAGTGACCACCGTGACAAGTGAACACACGGATGAATGCCGGTGTAAACATGTTTTATTAACTTCTCATTAACTTCTTCTGAAATTTAAAACATTTATCAAAATGCTTTTCCAAATGGGTAATTAATTCTTCTGTTAAATCACCAATAATGGCCGACACATTGGAACCACCTATCACTATGATCGCGACTAAATTTTACTGTAAAACGTTCTTTAAAAAGATTTATATTTTCTATTGTCTTTATTTGACGAGAAATTTGAAAACAAAGTTTAAATAAAATTAAAACAGTGATTTATTGACAGTGTTAAGAAAAAATTATTTTATTTCGCTATAGATATAATTTTTATAAATTTCCAAGGTATTTAAACTTTTATTTATAAATATGCTTTACAAATCATTTAAAGAACATTTTGTGCGGACATTGTGAGCAGGACTCTTAATATACATTTTGATTGGGCCAACTCTTAACAATAAATTATACACTTAAAATTTGAAATTTGGAATTCCACGCAATGATTCCGCGCTGCGAGAAGATGGGATAAAGAGGTATACATACGTGAAGCAATGGAAAAGCGACAGTTGGCAGAAGATTTATGGCAAGACAGAGACTTCTGGCACTTGGGATGAGAAATATGGTACTAATCAACATATTATTGCGATGTCCAAAAGCGTAAAATAGTTTTTAAATTTAAGAAAACCTAATCAATTACCTTTTTTTTTGAACATCCATTCCTTTTGTTATGAGCTTGAGACTCCTTTAACTTATTACTTTTGATGTTGAATAATTAAAGCAAAATTTGGTCAATTTAAAAATTTATAATTTAATCGAAAAGTTAAACAAAATTTAATTTTGCAAATACACAGCTAAATAATTTAAAAATTTAAAAATGATCCTCAGCAGCACGAGTTCTTCTCGGCATATTTTAATTCTAACGGATGGTCACTTGCTACTCTCCGCGCTCGCTGTATCTCGAGAAAAGCTGATGATACAAAAAAATGCTTGCTTTATCTGCAAGTTATATAATGAACTTAAATATCTTGGGACGCGGACACGAGATTATATGAGACTATTCTACCAGTATTTAGAATGCCAAAACAAAGGTTTATACCAATTTACAGCTTCTCTCTCATTCCGAGGTCGAATGCTTATTTGACTAGACCATTAAGTTTATTTCCTTTCTTATTAATTAATCTCTGGAAATGTTGAACCGATTGAGATAAAATTTGGTGTGCTGATGATTGGAGGTATTGCGGCAGAAGTGACAATAATTTTCTTTATAAAGAGTAGGCCGAAGAAGTAAAAGTAGAATTGAAGATAACTGAATAAGAGAAAAATTAATAATTGGTTTAATAATTTGTTTCTACTTTCTAGTTTCTACTATATAGTAGAAAAGTTGAAAAGAAAAGGGAGAAGCCATTTTAAATGCTGCTCACATTATTGAGGAAAAGTTTCACTGAAGTGTTCGGTGCAATAAGCAATCAACAGTTCCTTGCTCTTCTGTTAAAAATCAATATTTGACAACATATTTCTCCGCTGGTAAAACAGTATACTATTGGCCAAGGTCAGTTGTCATCAGGGCCAGTTATCACTAGGGCCACTTGCCGCTAGGTCTAGTTTTCGCCAAGGCCAGTTGTCCGACGCGAGTAGTCGCAGCGCCAAGTGGCTCAGGGCCACCTGTCACGAAATCCATTAGAACATCTTCCGGATAGGTACAAAAATAATTGTTATCCAGCAATTAAATATCCTCACGACTCAAGTCATCTTGCTGCACATGACCGGTATTTGGCAAATTTAAAGATGGAAAAAGTAATTTTTTATGTTGGCTGCTTAAACATGTGCTCGAGAAAAAATTTGGTAAAATAAACGAATTATAGTTTTTATTTTTATGATAATAATGTTTGTCACATACCAAATAAAAACTAATCATCTTTTTGGAAACGAAGAGAACAAACTATCATTGATTTAGTAGTTGGTTTATGTATTTTCAACCTAATTTGCCAAGCTTTGTGTTGGTCTATCTGATCTTGATCTCCACCGAAACTATTTTTTAAGGTAACTTTTCTTTCACCTTTCTAGGGTAATGCATGAAAACTTATCTGGGTTTTTACTCTTCTTGTTGTGGCAACCGTATATACAACAGTTGATGTTTCTTATAACTTTTTTGTCCATCTTATCTCATACGACTTTTCAAAATATGGGTGCTTACATCCATGTCAAGCTAGCACGCCCACCTCTTCAACATAAAAAAATTTATATACCATAATTATTATGAACTAATTTTGGACAGCATTTGCGAATTTTGGACAACAACGGTTTCGCGATAATAGATAAATCTTTGGTGGGTGTGCTGAGTTGACGTCAAGCTAGCACCCCTGCCTCGAAAAAATTACTTTTTTTTATATTAAGTATACCATAATTATTGACTAATTTTTGACAGTATGTGCGAATTTTGGACGACGACGGTTTTGCGATAAACTCTTTTTGTAATCTTTTATCCACTTTTAAAATTTTGGTGATCTGTTAATGTCAAAATTATTTTAATGATTTGTCACTATCAAAACATCAGTCAAGGTTTACATTTTTATCATGGTAAAATTTTTAAATTGTAGCTTGCTAAAAGTAGTAAAAGAATGCATTGTCATCGGGTTCTGATCCATGTTTAAAGTTTCAAGTATGTAGCTCATCGGGAAGTTAGTTTAAAATCGATTGCAAAATTTACATCGAACAGACAGGCAAGAAAGCGAGTTAATAAAAACGTTTTAAAATGCACAGATTGTGTAAAATTAGTTAAGTTTTAAGTTATAGATTAGTTAAGTTTTGATAAAGTTGTTTAAAATATGTTTTTTTGAAAGATTTAAAATTTATGAAAATTTGTTTGTAGTACAAATGTCATTGTTGTAGTGTGAAACTTAAAAATTCAGAAAGGACGACAATTAGAAATTAGAATATCCGAATACGAACGGACACACTCCATCTGCAAAGTGGCTAAACATAATATAAAAATTAAAAATGACAAAATTGATCAAGACAAAACAAAAATATTTCACAAAGAAGACAAAATATAATATTTAAAAAGAATAATTTGGGAGTCTGACGAAATACAAAAAGCTCCAAAAATAAACGCACCACTCTAAACAAACATGGACTACTAAACTTTACCCCACTTTAACATCATTTTTTAATACACCGTCACACATTTTTGTTTTACTATTATGTGACCTGGTCTACGAAAAGGGGCTTAGGTATCAAAAATTATTTTCCACTTTTTTACACATTCAGATTGAGACGCTCTTTCACAATAACGGTGAAAATTTTTTTTTCGCACGTAAGCCCCCTTTTCGTAGACCAGATCACATATCACTACACTTTGGCAATGATATCTGTAGGTACTTCAACAAAAATTTCATAACATTTAAATATTAAAAAAAACATACTGTAAACAACTTTATCAAAACTTAATAAAAAGAATATTATTAAAACAAATATGTATACGGAATTAATAAACTACTATTAGTCATTTCAAATATTTCATTATAATATAATTTAGCTATATAAAAAATTTAAGATTTTTTAAAAATTTTAACTTAATTATAATTTGCTTCTGTAGACCTGATGATGTACGTATTCATGTACGAAACATGTCGTCTTTAGTAAAATATTAAAATAACATAATGCAAGTAAGTGCGTAGAAATACTTACAAACAAATATAAATACAATTAAAAATAACTTCGCTTGACGAAAAAATAACATTATTATTAATTAAGGTTTTATCAAAATTTATAATTTTGTGAATATTGTGGTTTGTCCTAAAACCTCTTACTGAAAAAGAAGTAAGACAGTGTAATTGACAATTAAGTTCTGAAAAAAGTATCAAACCATATTTTACAATAACAATAAATTGACTAACATGAAAATGTATAAAATTGTACATTATTGATTTTCAGTTATATTTAAGTGTAAGCAATGGTATTCTTTGTTTATATTTGTGCATACCTGTAACTAATTTATTATAGGTTACAATAATAATTGAATGCGCAATTTTCAGAAGTTAAAAGTTTTATTTGCCCACAAAACATATTTTTATACAAAGAAATGTATTAATTGGTTTTAAATTGATTTAAAATGCATTGTTTACCATTTATATAGGCAGAAATTTAATTATTTATTAAAAAGTAGTAAAATTATAATATTTAATTAACCTCTATTTAATTACCTTTTTGGTACTTCAGTGTGTAATTTGTTTTTTAACCTTTATTTCCGATAAATTACGAACAATGCCGAACTAGGGTGGAAACCTAGCAGGATTTGCAGGACAAACGTTAGCTACATAGTGTAAACCCAGATATATTGACTGCAAGACATGCATTAGCTTTCAGTTTACGTTAAATAGCGTTTTCAAGTAATTATGACTGAAGGTTAGTTTTGTTTACATTTTTATGTATGCAAAGTAATATGTATGGTAATTATTTTTGCATGAATTCCTAGAGAAAGTAAAATAATCCACTTATTTTAGTTAAAATCTTGTGGTACATAGTACCCACCTATTTTAAATAATATCTACTATAACAACAAATAAAAAATTTGAGAAAAAACTACGTGAGAATGTAGGTACCTTCCGTACATATTGTAGAGTGAGATTACTAAATTATATTTATTTCAATTAGTTTCAACTTGAATTACAAAAAAATTTCAGTAGTTATATCTATTGTTTAAAATAAAAATCAAAAAATCTCATGTATATTTTACCTTCTTAAATTATGTTTAGGTAGTGCTCTTAGTAAACGGAACACATATTTAAACCTCTTAAATCTGCTGTGAACAAAAAATTCTGCTTGCAAAAGAATTTTTAAAAGTTATAAGGTTTATGTTAAAACTAAGAGTATAAAAAATAAAAATAACGTAACCTCTAATATTAAAATTTTTGTGAAAAACTTCTCATCTACTGTAAAACTCTAAATTTAGTAACGTCGAAAATACAAAAGAAAACGCAAATATCTTTCGCATCAGGCTTGCACTTTGTACAATAATTGAATATCTGTATGTCAGATCGCAAGAATTCTAGGCCCTACTGATGAGAGAGTTTCATAAAAAATTGTAGTCCTTTTAGCAGAATTCAGCTTATAAATCTTTTTTCTTTAGAAACATTTTCTAGCACAACATAATGTCCGTTTAAACGCTGTATCTGGAGATAAGTAATTTTTTAAGTATTTAGTGTCAAAATTTCAAAAAAATTATAATTACCACTATAATGATGTGGTGTTAAATAGTATGTACTCAAAATTCTTTTAAAGAAAAAAATGTAGGTATATATTGTCATGTCCTGAAATCCTTGGGCGCAATTTATGAAGCAATGTAGAAATTTGAATTTTAATTATTTTTAAAAGTGGAAATTTATCTTTAATTTTAAATTCGATACTTAGTTTGTATTTTGTCAACCAAAATTTTTCTGAGGAAAGGGGGAATAAAAGTCAAGCGAGATAGCAGGGTAGTTTCCTCTTGTGGTTAAGGGAGATTAAGTATAAAAATGTAGGCGAATAGATGATAATTAAAAAGAAAGAAAGTGTAATTTTTATAACAGTGGTTGATTTGAATATTTATATTTTATATTCAATACAATTGAATTAAATTATAGATTTTGGAGAAGATTAGAGAGGCAGGGTAATATAATATGGATATATTATATAGTGGGTTTAAATTTGGATAATTTATTTTGGAAATTAATAAAATATAGTTTAACATAAACTAACATGTTAACATGTTAACATAATTTAACATAATAATAAATTTGTAATTGCTACGAATCACACGACGGACGTGTAATTTTAGTATACAGAATAATGTTTACTCGGTTTCCAAACAATTGTCTCTGATAGGTAAATTGGCTTTACCTGCGTTTGAATACTTTTATATTTTCAAATAAATCTAACGTAAGAGGTAACATAATATTCTGCTTGTTTTGCTGTGAATTTGTAAAAAAATTATTTATCCACGAAGTTTGTTGTTTTATTAACCAAATAGCTAACCTCAATTTTCTTTGGTATAATTTTGACCTCTGCTGTGAAATTTTGTTTAAATTGTTGAGTTTTATGCTGCTAAGAATTTATGGGTTTTTACTTTTTTGTTACTTTAAAATGCGGTTTTGTTTATCATTTAGCAACTAGACCATAAAACTGATATTATTTAAAAGGGGACCAAATATAATGGCATTGTTTTAATACATAGGGTATTTAAGTGTTGGAAACTTACATTTTATTTATAATTTTTATAAAATAAAATTATAAGTCCAATTTTAATACCGTAACTTTTCAAGTACATTTAGAGACAGATTTGTCTGATGAGAATCGAAAACGATGGTGTCTTTTGTTCTTTTCATGTTAGATGACAATTTTCTGATTTTTTGGTTCAAAGTTTAGCTTGGTTGATATATTGAAAAGTTGGTAGTCCAGGAATTCTGTTAGGAACCGGTGCGGTGGTTGCTTATTAGCCTTTTATTATGTATGTTTTTCCAAAACATTAACAATATATTTTGGGCTGCCAGTAAACATGTGCATATTTAAAAACTGATTTATTATGCAACAAGTGGGTACGCTTAAGTTTTCTTATATTTTGTACAAATTGGATTACTGCCAATAAAGATTTCAATCTTAAAATGCAAATACACGTCAACTGTAGGCAAGCACATTTCCGACTGCAATTTCTTTTAACTACTATTATTATAGTGGATAGAAATTCGTGTCACAGCATTTTATTGTATTTTGATGTATTGTCTTAATGGAACTTTTGGATTTTTCTAGTTTCTAGTAAACTTTTTAATGTCTTGTTTTTTGTATGCACGAAATCAAGTATGCTTTGTGATTTTACTTGACCATCATAATGATTTTGTGATTATTATTAATACTAGGCGTAAACATTTTGAATTAGGAGTTGTTATCTTCCAGAGCTTTCAATTAATTTTGCTATACTGAACTTATACAGAAACTTACTAAAAATGTACTTTAAAATGGTCTATTATGTCAGAGAGTTCCTGAATTTTTCAGTGATTTATAAAGTAGTACTATGTATGTAATTATATAAATTCGGTTTAGAACGTCTTTCGATGTTGTCCGATGCGTAGTTTCCACTCCTTTCTATCATTCATGTTTCTTCCGTAAGGTTTCTCGAACTCATTACTTTTTTTATCCCTTCTATCCAGTTCTTTTTTCGTCTTCTTCTCGTTCTCTTTTCTCTTGGTATCCATTTTAGCGCATTTTTTGTAAGCCTGCGTCGCTTATTCTTTGTACGTGTCCGTACCATATTAATTGCATTCTTATCCATCGTTCATTAAAACATCTTCGACTCCCATTCTCCACATAAATTCTTCATTCCTAATCTTACTTATATTTACTTCAATTTCATATTTAATTTAACATATTTCATTAGTTCATAAATTGCCTTTTTTCTATTAGTAATTTTTTTATTGTTATAGATTTTGGGTTGAATTTGGAATCGTTTTGGTTTAAGTCAGAATCTATGGACAGAATTGTTATTAGAACGTTTGCTATTTAGGTAAATTGGATTATTGTAATGAAAAGCATGAGTTTAAATAAATTTTACCTGAGTAAACATTGCCATTGCAATAAATTAATAGTCAGTTATCCGAAAATCAATCTCTATCAGGTCTGAAGCCCCGACTATTGGTACAGACGCAAGAAATTAGTACATAATAATAATATCTATATTGTACGTACAAGTTCAATAAAATGTTAGTATTTTAAATAAAAAAAAGTAAATCACCTTTACGATTCAATAGAGTCCTTTTCTGTCCTTTACGTTCTTTAATCAGTGATTGTCAAACTGGGTGCCGCGAGCCCGTAAGTAAACCACAAGGGTGTCGTGAAATTTTGAAAAACTTTTTTAATTACTTTTGTATGCATTTGGGTTGTTTGGAAATAAACTAACTCACTTTAAATAATTTTTATTTTTTCAAATACGTCTCATTCTCCAAATCTTCATTAACTGTAAAAAGCAAACAATAATAAAAATAATAAAAAGAGAATGTCGTGAATTTTGTTTGATGATTTCAGTGTGCCGGTAGACAAAAAAAATTTGAGAATCACTGCTTTACTTATTTATTATAGACTAGCTAAAGCTGCAAATACAAAATTGATTAATTCTTAATTGATCCTGGCAAAGGAAGTGTAGCGAATTTGAGAAATATAAGAAATAACAACTTACCTACGAAATTTAAATTCGAACACAAAATGCCACATTAAATAAAAATGTTTCAAATGTTGAAAAATTCACAAATAATATAAATTACAAAAATAGTATAAGCTGGGATGCAATACAAAACATTACATAATGTAATGAGACGGCGATATCAAGTTATGAATTTGTACTTGGGTGTTTTCCACTAGTGGAAAACTGGGGTGCATTGTTATAAGTTCATTCACCATATTTGTGTGTTTGTAGGGTAGACATAAAATTCGACCGGTTGATAAACATGAAGTAAATAGTTACAATTATTTTTTGGTTTCATTATTAATTTGAAGTTTGATTGCTGTATTATAGAAACGTATAATTATTATATTTCATATAGTAAGTATATTTAAAGGAAATTACTGTTTACTTATTTAATGAGAAATTTTTAGTAGGTTGTATACTTTATTATTTTGTATTCTATAAAATTTTGTGAATTCCAATTAAATTGCTAATTTCATATTTATTTGTTGATACAAATAATACCATTGTGTTACCTAGCCATTTGTCCATACTATAGAGTTAGTCACTTGTAGCAGAGGAATTATGACTTGATAGAAATGGATTTTGCATTATAATACTTATGATAAACTTGAAAATTATTAACTAGTGAGAAAATTATAAAATATTTAAAATAATACTAGTTAAATTAACGTAATAAAACAATAATGTTTTTAATATTTCGCAGATTTTTCATCTGCTTCGTCAGAAAATATCAATTGATATTTTGATATTGATATTTTTGATATAATTGATATTGATATTGACAGATGAAAAATCTGCGAAATATTAAAAACATTATTGTTTTATTACGTTAATTTAACTAGTATTATTTTAAATATTTTATATATAATACTTATGATCAAAAAGTACCCGGAATTTCTCATTTAAACGAATCGCACTTCAGATATTTTCAAAATATATTTTTTTCTGGGATGGTACATCTGTCTGTTATTTACATGTCACTTTTGAGCTCAATCGATCAGATGGTTTGTGGGTAATAACTTTGTAAAGAGGTCATTGTTTGGTGTACTCTGCGAATTTCGCTATGTCGAAGAGAATATCATGTGTGGAAGATTTGAAAATGTTAACGGTAGCCTACGGAGAATCGTCATTGTTGAGAACACAAGCCTATGTGTGGTACAAAGAATATAAAGTGGCTCGTGCTTCAGTTGATGATTTGCCTTGTTCCGGTCATCCATCCACCTCTGTGACCAACAAATATATTGAAACAGTTATGAAAATTGTGCTCAAAGATTGACATGTGAGCATCAGAGAGATAACAGCCGATCTTAGTGACTCGTTCGGATCGGTGCAGAGCGTTATGCACAATGTTTTGGGAATGCGGCGAGTTGAAGCGCGACATGTGCCACACATCTCATCTTTTACGTAACTATTTGACCAAAAACAAAGTTAATACCATTCCGAAAGTTCTGAATTCACCTGACATGGCTCCGTGTGACTTTTTTCCTGTTCCCACAACTCAGGTTACCATTTCGCGGAAAGCGTTTTGAGACGTTTGAGGCGATAAAGGAGAATTCGCAGAAGGAGCCAAAAGCGATTCCATAATCGACCTACGAAATGTATTTTGAAGATTGGATAAAGCGCTGAAATATGCGTATTGTTTGCAACGAAGATTACTTTTAAGGGAATAAAATAAATATCTATGAATAATTGAACCGTTTCCGTTTTATTGACAAATTCCTGGTACTTTTTGATCACAATGTATACTGTGGTCGCAGGGTAAAACGATTTAAGTCAATAAATGAAATTTTAAGAAAGAATTTTTGTATAGTAATATAATTTTTCCAACATATTTCTTTGTTATGGTTGTAAATATACAGAAAAATTAGTTTCTCTAAACAAATATAAAAAAAGTTGCAGTTTATTTAGGAGAAAGTGGAAGAAAGCAAAAATCGTAAATATAACATAAGTTGTTTTACCCTGATACCACATAATATAAAAATAGTGGTAAAAAGAATTTTTGAATTCGAAGAGGTTTTTTGATGCTTAGAGAAGTTTACATACAATCAAACGGGAACCCGTACATTAAGGCATGTGCGTCTTAGTTACCTTAAAGGTGTTCATCCACTTAGGCGTGGATTCATGAATGGAAAAAAGTTTACATATAGAATCAAATAGGAACTCGCACATAAGGCATACATTTGATTCTATGTAAACTTCTCTAAGCGTCAACATACACTTCGCTTTGCGTCGCATTGCATCGCCCAAAGGGCTCGACACATAGCCTGTGCTATGCTATGTTGGTGTAAATTTTATCATAGCATGACCAAATATAAAAGTGTTCACGTAGGTTGTGCTATACTTTGCTATTCTATGCTGTTTTTGAGATCAATGTGCAATGCAACTGTTACCATTAAAACCGTATGCTTCTATTTCTGTGCTTTACATTGACATAGCATAGCATAAGCTATGTGTCGAGCCCTTAAGTGTGCGAGACCTTTAATAGTTCACCTTAACTTAATAGTTGACCTTTACAACTAGAATATGAAATAAAATAGTTGAGATTGTAGATTTAAAATTAGCCCTCTATCGCAACTATTTTATTTCATATAAGATATATTATTGTATAGTATAGAGAGTAATCAGAGGTTACGTAACATAAATAGTAAGTTTAAAATTCCACAATGCAATAAAATCGGCCAATTGCTTTTTTTGGATTATCACTTTAAAAACTTTATGTTTCCTGGAAAGTGATGCTGTCAAATATTGGCCATAATATAAGGGTAGGTGAAAGAGAAAGTTGGACTATGTTCTATATATCAGGGGTGGCCTACATGTGATCATGATCGACCGGTCGATCGCGAAGCCCATTTTAGTCGATCGCGAGACCAAATTGGGAAATTTCAAAAATTAATAATTACAATAAGTAACTGATATAGTTGACCTTTTTTATTAAATGTAGGACAATTACATTGTTACTCCAGCAAGAAGTCGATCGCGACACAGTTTAGAGATCAAAAGTCGATCTTATGTACGCCAAAGTTGGCCACCCCCGTTCTATCTTATATTGTAACTTCTACAAATAGTTAATAGCAGGTGACTATAAATCTTAAATAATAAAACCAATCAAAACGTGGTCCAAATAGGTTAAAAATTGAACGAGAGATCAAGTTCAAATATCGTGTCAATAAAATACACTTTTAACTAATTAATTAGTCGTTTATTTAACATGGTTTTAGTTTTAAAATATTATAATGTAATATTAATAATATAATCTCAATATAAAAATTATAACATTGAGATGTAATTAAAAATTTATTTATTTGATAATTCAGAGTACTGCAGAGTACAGAACAGGTACGAGTAGCTACCTACATTTATTTCTAAAAATTCAATTATTGCGTTATGACTTGAACACAATTTAATTATGGAAGTTAGTGAATCAGATTTTTAGACGTAACTTCATAATTATGGAATAAATTTCCTTAGCAATTATAAATTTCTTGAAATTGCTGTGAGGGTAGATGTGGCACTTGACTGTCAAGTGGAGTAACAGGACTTTGCTCAAGTAACTTTGAAGACGTATTACTTTACACATATTAAACATTTACACAACTTGTACACATCCAATATGTCACAAAATGACGAGGATACTAGTGTGGTTAGAAATTATATTTTTGAATCGTAGTAAATGATAAATAAGATTCATTAATCATATTTCAGTATAATTCTTGAGTTTAAATATAACAAATTAGAATTTTTATTAATGCACCTAAACATAATGTCACGAATTTTTATGCAGATATGTTTCAAACATTGTTTTTGTTACATTATCAGAAGACTTTTTAAAAATTTTTTTTAAACATGTTAAATAATAATTCATCAGAACTGACTGCAGTAATTTGATTGAATAAGAATGGCATTACGTTTTGCTTGAAACATTTGCAAAGGTTTTTTTAAATTGATTTAGCAAAAAATGAAATTTGAAACAACGTAATTGGTGTAATTCTCCAAATTATATTCAATTTTAATGAATATTCATTTGAAATAATATGTATATCAAGCTTTTATAAAATTTTCAATTTTACTAATTATTATCTTTAATTTTATGATTCAGTTATTCAAGAAAATTTTTAGACGAGTTGCAAAATGTCTATTTTCCTTATAAAAATATATTTGTTCTTTAAGCGATGCAAATAATTATTATAAATATTATAAAAAATAAAGTAATACTCTTCCGCACACTTGTAAAAGTATGCGGGAAAAAGGAAAAGTTCAGAAACAAATCTACTTTATTTGTAATATACACTTAAGGTTAAAAATTGTGCAATTATTCCAAGTAAGTTCTTTCTAGATTCTAATCATGACCACCTGAACTACTACTTTCATTTAAAAAAAAGTGTCGTCGTCCGCCTCTTTCAAGAATTTAAAAACATTGGCGTGGGTAAACATTCATTTACGTTTTTCACTCGTCTTTCTTTGCACCACGTGTTAAATTGCAGATGCGTCTTTTCATATTTGCCTTTGGATTTCTGTGGAATTAGAGTTTGAACCACTAATGCCGCAGATTCCTCAACAACCGAACATTCCGAAATATCTGACATTATAACTAAAAAACACAAATTATTGAAAAAACGTGCTATCACTAACCTGTGTTCCCCTTTTAACTGTTCCCTTTATAAACAAAAAGTACGGTTGGTAGTCACTAGTCAGTAGAATCAATTTCCATAAAGTATATTTTAGGAAATTTCTTTAATTAAGGTATAAATTAATAATATAAAAAATATATTATTATAATATTATGTAGGTAGTTCTTTTTAAAACATAATTAGAAAAAAATAACTTATTAAAAATTATATTAATAAAAATGTTAGTTTTCCTAACTTGTATCGAAAATATCTAATGTTTAATTAACATTATTTTTACAACGGAAAAATCAATAAATTTTTAGTATTGGCAATTCCATTATATACTAAAGTCCAGTTTTTCTGACGTCTGCAAAACAACTAGAGTATATTTCTTCAACATGCTGTGAGTTATTTTCAAAGACAAGTAAGAATTGCCAATACAGTTCCAATTGGGTGAAGAAAAACAAAGTCAATCCTAAAATTCGTAATTAACAACTAAGGTTCAATGATAAATAGAAAATCAAACACATATTTTTTGTGGAATAATTTTTTTATTACTGTAGTCTACTACTCCACTAATCATTCTACTAGTCATATAAAAATTATAACTATGAAATAGTAGGAAAAATTTGAAATTAAGAAAATAGAACTAAAATTGGTATCTACTAATAGTTATTTATTTTAAAAATCAAATCAACTACAAAATGTATACGCAGCAAATGACAAATTATTCAGATGTTCATTTTTCGGCGCTTTGATGGACTCGGTTGACTACACGGTGTAAAATAAAGGGTTTCCCAACAGCAATGATATGTTTGTAATTTTGAATAAAACACAGAAAAAATGAAGTAAGTCCAATTTTTTTTTAAGTTTGATCGATATCATTTATGTTTTAAACAACACATCATTAAAATGTCCTCCGCGACTACGAATGCAGGAGCGAATTCAACGAACAAAATTTTCGGCCACGTTATAAAATAAATCCTCATTAATTTGACGCATGCACAGGTCTATGATGGTTCTCAAATCTTCTACTGTCTGTGGTTTGTTCGCATACACCAATGACTTAACGTAACCCCATAAAAAATAATCCAGGGGAGTTAAATCGCAACTTCTTGGATGCTAAGCATTTTTGGGGAATTTGATCAATTCTTCTTGGATTTCTTGCATCTTGAGAAATTAATGTTTCAGAGAACATTTTCTTCAATAAATCGATGGTAACTCCAGAAATTTGACGTGTGGTACCGTCCTGTTGGAACCGTCCTGTTGGAACCACATGCCATTCAAATTTTCATCGATTATTTGATCGATTATTTTGATAAAACTTTTGAATAATAATGAGAACTTCTTGAAACGTGAATTTCGCCATGATTAAATGCTACACTGAACACAACTGTCAATAAATGATTCTTTTTTTCAATTCGAAAATGGCCTCCGTGACATTTCGAAAAGCTATCATTGCTGTTGGGAAACCCTTTATAACACTGTAAAAAATGGGTGTAATTTTACCCGTGAAAATTACTCACTTAATTGGGTAAATTTACCCTAAAAATTTTGTAATTTTATGTTTTACTCCCAATAAAAATGTAACAGCAAAAATAGGAGAATAAGTACATCTTGAGGTAAATTTACTTCTAAAATAGATGGCAACTGGGATGCAGCTGGATTACCACCAATTTTAGAGGTTACCTCCAGGTGTACTTAATACTTCTATTTTTCATTATTTTTTGGGTTAAAACATGAAATTACACTATTTTTAGAGTAAATTTACTCTATTAAGTAAGTAAATAATTTTTAACGGTAAAATTACATCTATTTTTTACAGTGAAGATGTAAATCATTTAAAAAATCATCATTTTCACAAAACTTCCATTACAAAACGAAAATAAGAAAACATTTGAACTCAGCTTTTCTGCAAAAACACACTTTGCTCCGTATCCTTTTTTGCATTTACATCATATAAAATTGAGGAAACCCTCAAGAGTTGGATTATTTGTAGTTGTCACTGGAATAGGACCCTTATTAGTAGTTTCCTACCCCATTCTTGCGGACTTTTTTCATTTCCATACCATGTTTGGACTTGATGCGTGTAACGTGCAGCGTCTCTTGATAGTGGCAGAGCAGCAAGATAAATTTTTCACTTAGCTATTGATCCAATTGGATGTCCTCCGTAGCAGCGATTTTTGAAATCAATAGCTAAGTGAAAAATTTATCTTGCTGCTCTGCCACTATCAAGAGACGCTGCACGTTACACGCATCAAGTCCAAACATGGTATGGAAATGAAAAAAGTCCGCACCTAAAGTTTCTTTTTTTAAGTTTTCGCCATATAAAGTCACAAAAAAACGTTCTCCTGTCTTTGCAATATTTTCCGAATCTGGGTCTTGTTCTTTAAAAACTTGAACTATTTTGTTCAGATTTCAGACTTTTGAAGAATGGGAATTTTTGTTATACCTGAGACACTATAAATGCATGGAGAAACAGGATGCTTTCAAACGCATTTTTGTACTGTAAAGTTTTACATGTTACGGTTCAATTTTCATTAAAAAAAATTTTAATTATTTTTCAAAAATTTCCAAAAGGTGGTTCACATTTTGAAAATAATAATCGACAAATTTTTATCAGCAATGATAAAAATACACATTTTTCATCTTTGATTTTTGAAATTTTCGAAAAGTTCTAATTACGAATTTTTGAGCAAAATAATTATATTTGGACGTGTACTAGTTAAATCAAGTTATAGTGAAAATTTTTGTTATTTCCATCCAAGTTCTTCGGGATTAATTTGGATTGCTACATTTTTGGATTTTTCTCCACTTTTTCCGGCTTGTTAAGCACCTTTGGAAAAAAATCTGATCTTCTTGGAAGGATAAATTCGTTCATTTACATTTTACATAGCTTGGAAATTGTGTATAGCCCTCCACTAACATCTAGAGGTATGTTTGAAGATTTAAAATCAACATTTGTTGAGTTAGACCTTTAATTTTTAGGGTGTTACTTACAGCTCACCATTTTACCTCCAATCAATTAAAAAATTGGAGGTATGGTAATCGAAAAAAAATTTCAATTTTTTTTTTTTACATTTTCGAGATCACCGTGTTCAGAAACGTAAAGATCTGCAAAAAATAAAAAATAAATTTCTGTGTCGGTCTGTCGGTCGGTCGGGCGGTCGGTCGGTCGGGCGGTCGGTCGCCAGATTTTATCCCTCGATTTATTCGTGAACCATCCAACCTATCAGGACCAAATTTGGTATAGTGGTAGGGTTTACGGTAGAAAAGTGAAAATAAGGTTTTCGTCGCGATCTGTCAATCAGGAGTGCCACTACAAGAAAATGATACAAGATTTTTAAAAGCGATTTTGTCTTGTGATAGGTTATTTTAAAGACCTTGAAAAGCTTTATCCAGAATGGGTGAAATTAACTTTCTATCTGTCATCTGTCAAAAATTACAAGCTGTCAAAGTTAAAACTTCAAAAGTAAATAACCCATGAAGTACTGAAGGGATCTCAACCAAATTTGGTATGTAGGAACATTGCCCTCAAAGGACTTCACCGCATATGGAACCCTTTGATAAAAATCAGGAATTTAATATGAAAAAAAATAATTAATTTTTTTTGCGAATACTTAAAAAAAGTCCTTGTCCCTCGATTTTTTTCGGCATTTCTACGTTGATGGCATTCAAACTTTTTGGACGTGTGTCTTGTAGGCTCTAGTGGTGAAAATAAGGTTTTGGCAGAGAAATCTTTGACAGGACTACCACAATAAAATAAATAAAAAAAAATGAAAATGGCATCATATCTCCGGGAATGTATAACCGATTCAGATAAAATTTGGTGTGCTGATGATTGGAGGTATTGCGGCAGAAGTGACGATATTTTTTTTTAAATTCTGGATTACCATTACCAACTTGGTACCCGACTCTAACGCTACGTTTTTTATTTTCGTATATCGTTTCTCGTTTATTTGGTGTCATATTTCTGGCTGGATTGATATCGAGTGGTCCATCTGTTTCGCTGAAAACTCCCAGCAACCTTACAATTTGGAAAATCTTCTGTCTAGTCCGACCAGCAAGAAAGAAGATATCGAAAGAGCTAAGATTTTGGTTTTTTTTGTGTCGCCCATTTTCTTTTGTAAATATTTAATTAAAAATTCTGAAAGCGCAATAAGAGCAATCGCTGGTATTCGCTGCTGTTGACCTGAGTACTTCTTTTTTGCAGCAGCAGCAGCCATTATTTTTCGCAGTTTCTCGTTGACTGCTGATTTTAAGTATACAGGGTGGTTCGTTTATTAAACTTCGTGGGGCTCAAAATATTAACTCATCGGTTTGCTCTTCGAAGCTTAACTCTTGAAATTCCTCTGTATATTTTACTTTACGATCTGAAGAAGTATTTATCTCATTGTTTTTTTAAATCTATTTGGCGTTATTTATATTTTTGATCTTGTACCTTTACGAGCTAGCCAAAGGGGCAAACGACCCAACACCACGTGCTTTGTTTACCGTTAAGGTAGCCGTAGCACACAGTACAGTTTTCTGCAAGTTTCACATATTCCTGGTAGTTGTAGGTAGATATTTTCTTGATACGGAACTAATCCTGTCAGAAAAACCAGAGGATCTATCTTCGCCAACGATCACAACGACACGAATAGGTGCCTTTACATTGAGAGGTTTGACTACAATTTTAGTCATAGTTCAAACCTGTGTGTCTAAATGCAGGACTAACCGTTCCACGCCCCGCGTCATGACGTCACAATATATTTAATATATTCAAGATAATATTATTTTTTGCTCTATTATATTTTAATTAATTGCTATATATATATTTGGATGGTTAATTTATTTGTTACATTATGTCCAGTATTATATTATGTAACATAAATTATAGCAAAATCAGAGACATTGAAGTAAATTTTTCTAAAAATCTGTTTGACGTGGAATGATCTACATACGTACATATGTCAATCGTGTGCAACTGATATATGCACTGAACTATGCAGTTCACAGGGCATAACAACTAATTTTATTTTAAAGTATTAAATATTTGTTTGCAGATGTAATTATTTATCCTTCTTTCTATTTCCTAAAACAAAAATCATCAAGATAAATAACATTAATTAATACAGATTACGATTGGATATTATAAATATTATACTTCTTTAAAATGAATGTAGCCGTATTACACGATTGTTATCGTGGTTATGTTTAGGTATATAAAATATTCTTGATAAATTTATGTTTTTTAATCGAAGTAAATTGTTTTAATTAGTAAAGGTTTATTGAATTTGATATTGTTTTATTTTTTATTGTATTGGTTTACTTTATATTGAAATGGCATTTAATATTATTTAAGTTCAGTAATATTTTTTTCTCTTTTGTAGCAGAGCAGGTAACGGAAGAAAATAAAACATGCGGAAAAATTCTAATTGGGTTGTCATGGGTACTCGTTGTTATGACAATGCCATTTTCGCTAATTATCTGCTTTAAGGTAAGATTATTATAGTAATAATACTACATACATACATAACCTACACACACAAAAATGTGGTTTCTAAAGTTTCTAAAGAAATATCGGTTTTTATGGCTACTGATAGCCTTTGTTAAATTCGATATTAATTATATTACTTTTTTCTAATATCAATTCTTATGAATGAGATGTAGATTCGCCGAATATAATAATATTATATTGTAGTGCATTTTTCAAAATGTAATTTTCTTATCATTTGGTTCGCTGTCATCCTGCTATTTGGTGTGTGATTTACGATTTTCACTTTTGTTTAAGACTTGTTGCGTTTATGTAAATACTGTATCGAATAATTAGACGAGTACATTGAGTATGAGCTTCGCATAGCAAAGTCGCAGGTTTGATTGATATCTTTCGACGGCTTGATCGGGTCCCGCGTCCATGATCGGGTCATAGACTGCTCCCAAAACGATTTCGGGTTAATTTTGTGCGAGCTATTCCAAGAGATCGGTAAAAGGTACAGCTTAATGTTATACGTCACTAATAAGCCCTATATATGTAGTGCTGCAAATAAATGCAACTTTCTGACATTTGCTTGATAAAAAAGTTAAATTAAAATAAAGAAATAAAAAATAGAAAACTTATAAAAGTTACAAAAAAATGATTGCATAATAAGTAATTTCCTAGACATTTGATTGTCTCTCGTTTGCATTGCTTATTGTATGTTCTTACGCTCGATCAATTTTTAGCAGCGGCGTAGACGCGCCCGCTGATTTCCTAGTAAAAATTTCATTTGCTTTAAGTTGGAAGCTTTTTGTACTAATTGGCGCTAACGTTAATACTTTTAACGTTCGATTTAAAACTTTTGGCGCTTACGGTGTAGCGTACGGGCAATTATGAAGTCACAGGTTAAGTTAACCTTAGATAATGTCATTTCAAAATTTTATATTTATTTTTGCAAACAGATCATTTTGAATTTTGAATAAATTTTGTTTCTTATACATAGAATAGATTTGGTAGGCGCCTTTGAGTCACCAAATGTATACAGTTAGTTGAAAATTGTAACGAATTTTTATCATTTGTTTATTTGGGGTGCAATTCAATGTAGCTACTTACAATAAACAGTTTAAAACATTTAAAAAAAAGAGACGCTTGCGTTAATCTTCTACAGCATTTGTATCACGACTGTTTCCTGCACAACTAATTCTCGCAAAGGGTCACCACCCTTGTTTCCTCTTTCAGTTCCCCTTATTGGCGTTCGGTTTCCACTGTTATTTCCTCTTTATTGAGTTCTCCGTATTGCAATAAGTTTCAAAAAGAATACATCGCTAAACAAGTTTCACTTCAATAATAATAATAATAATAATGTCAGCCAATAAATGCCGTTTTAGTTTCATCATAACATAAAATAATATGATATTTATAGTACAATTTCCATTCGTTATCTAAATGACCGTGTCACTTTTCTATCTACCGAGAGAAATGTTCCTCATCAAACACGGGATAATGTTTGTACGTCCGACGCAAACATGTTACAAGGTGATGCAACGATTCAGATTGAAACGCTATGTTGTGTTAAAAAACATAATGTTGGTCGTATACACACCCTGATCAAGCATAAACCAACATTTTGTTGATTCGTATTTGAAAGTGTTGTATCGTGTTGTAAATTGTTGTTTGATCAGTATGAGTTACATCCTATCTATATAGCATTTGAAAAACAGTTTTGGACATATTCAAATAAAAAGGTTTTTTCCAACAACGTTTTTGCTTTATCAGTCTACATTGAGCCTAAGGCGGGCGTATCTGTACTGCTAATATCATTAGAGGTCTATTAAAAGTGGTGTTTAAAGAGCAGCATTTCCTTTATTGTAAAACATCGATTCCTTCAAAGCAAAGAAACCGCAGTTACTCTCTTTGAGCTTGTTGGAGCAGTTAATAAAAATAATAATGGCGTCCATTCCTAAAGGAATATGCCCACTTCCGTTGGAAGTCTTTACAATCCATTTCTCCAGGTGGATTACTCCTGATTTTCTGGTCTTTCCCTAACTTATAGTTTTGTGCATGTTTTGGCTTCCTTCACTACTTTCCTCCACAAGTTCCTGTTTCTGCACTTCTTTCCCCATTCTTTCACTCCCATGGCTTCAAGATCTTCCAAAACTTCATCCATCCATCTCGCTCTGATTCTTCCTCTTTTTCTAGTTTCGCTAGGTTTCCATTCCGTGATCAATCTCAGTGTACTCTCCGGTGTCTTCCTCATCAGATGACCGAGCCAGGCGATTCTTTGTGCCTTTATACATCTTACTAAATCTTCCTTTCCAATTATTTTCTTTATTTCGGTGTTTGTTCTTATTTGGTATTCATTGTCGTTTATTTTCTTTGGACCCATGATTATTCTTATTACCTTTCTTTCAAAGACTCTTAACTTCTCTTCCTCTCGTTTTGTCAAGTTCATCACTTCTGATGCATATGTTAACACCGGTCTAATGAAGGACTTATATATTTTTACTTTTGTTCGTACAGAGAGACTCTTGCTCTTAAGCATCTTCTTATTTGTATATACCGCTTTCCACCCAGTTTGTATTTTCTCTTTTATTTCTTCTGCTCGGTCGTTTCTGCAGTTTATCTGGATTCCCAAATACTTGAAGTTTCGTACCTCTTCGAACACTCGTCTGTCCACTTTTATTTCCAAATTCCTTCTTTCTGTCTTACAATTAGTGAGGTTCATATATTTCGTCTTGTTTTCGTTTATCTTGAGTCCCATTATTGTTGATTGTTTTTCTATTTCTTTGAGGATTGTTGTCATTTTTCTCAATGACCTGGCGATAATCACTATATCGTCCGCATATGCGAGTATTTGGCCTTCTTTTGTTCGTATAGTTCCTCCACAGTCTGATTTTCTTATGACTTTCTCCATTGCAAGGTTAAACAGGGTCGCCGACAGCGCATCGCCCTGTCTCACTCCGCCGTTAATTTCAAATTTTTCTGTCTCTGTTGTTCCTACCTTGACTATGGCGTTCGATCTTCTCATCGTCATCTGGATCAATCGTATCAGCTTTATTGGTATGTTCATTTCTCGCATAGCCTTGTATAGTTGTTCTCTTTTAATGGTATCGAAGGCCTGCTGGAAGTCGACAAACAGCAGATGCAGCTCTATATTGTGTTCTCGCTCCTTTTCCGTTATCTGTTTCATTATGTGTAATGCAACCACTGTCGATCTGCCCTCTCTAAATCCATGTTGGTAATCGCCAATTATACCTTCTGTTTCTTCTTTTAGTCTGTTATGTATGAGTGCCGACAATATCTTATATACAACTTGTAACAATGTTATGCCCCTATAATTTTTACATTCCTCGAGGTCTCCTTTTTTATGTATTGGCACTATTTTACCTATTTTCCATTCGTCCGGCATCACTTCAGTTCTCCATATCTCTACTATCAGATCATATATTCTTTGTTGTACCCTCTCTCCAGCATTTTTTATCATTTCTCCGTGTATTTCGTCGTTACCCGGTGCTTTGCCATTTTTTAGTTTCTTGATTAACTTTTTTACTTCGGAAAACGTTGGTTCTGCTACTTTTCCTTCATCCTCTTTTTCTATTTCTGTTTCTTTAGTAGTCTCCTCTTCTACATTTTGACTTAGCAATTCCTGGAAATGGTTTCTCCAGATTTCTTTTATGTCTTCTTCCTTGTTCATTCTTCTTCCACTTCTGTCTTTCATGGCCCTGGTCTTCATGTTGCATTTTCTTTTCTGTTGTTTAACCCTTAAGTAGAACTGCTTAGTATTGTTACTGCTATAGTTATTTTCTATTTCGCTCATCAAGTCATGTAACCATTTATTTTTCTTTTCTTTGCAAATTTTGTAAGCTTCTTTCCTTTTCTCCATATATTTATTCTTGTCTTCTTCTTTGTTTGACGCTAACCACTTCAATCTTGCTTCTCTCTTGCTTTCCACTTTCGAGCTGCATTCTTGATCAAACCATTTTTTGCTATCGTGATATTTTTGGTGCCCTATTGTTGTTTCGGCGGATTTTTTCATTGCTAGTTTTATATTTTCCCATTCTTTATTTATATTTTGGTCTTTCTGCTTGTTGTCAATTAGTTTGTCCGTGTTTTCGGCGTATTTCTTTTTAGTGCTTTTAGTGTTTAAAGAGCAGCATTTCCTTTATTGTAAAACATCGATTCCTTCAAAGCAAAGAAACCGCAGTTACTCTCTTTGAGCTTGTTGGAGCAGTTAATAGTTTGTTTAATATTTTTACTTACTTTTAATTAAATTTAAAATAATTATTTGAGCATCTAGCGCGATTTACTGTTGTTGACTGCATATAGTTTTTTAAGATAATAATTATTTTCTATGTTACAATTAATAATAATTAGGCTAGTATTTTGAAAGTATACCAATGCGAGTATACCAATGCCTTCCAGAAAATTTATTAATTGAAAGAGAGATTTACTTTTTTCATCCAAATTATTGATTAATGTACCAACTACAACATATACATATGTACATGCATACATAGGCACATAGTAAATAATATATTATTATACATTGATTTTTATAGTAATATTTATCAATTTTAGGTTGTCCAAGAATACGAAAGAGCTGTAATATTCCGGTTGGGACGATTACTTTCAGGAGGTGCAAAAGGACCAGGTGAGATTAAACCGTGCTTTTAAGTTTTATTCATTTATTTATATCTTTATATGAATTTTTACAGGAATATTTTTTATTCTTCCATGCATTGATGCTTACGCTAGAGTAGATCTCCGAACACGAACATATGATATTCCGCCACAAGAAGTAAGTCTATTAGTGGTTATTTGTATAAAAAATAATTAAGTCTTAACGCTCAGAAACAAAATATATTAACGAAAAAGTAGTTTAATTGATTAAGCTGGTAACGGTTTACTGAATAGATAAGTTTCTCTCACGATGCAGAAGTGAGTAGAACAGAGTTTAGGAGTTGAGAAATTTTTCCAACGCATTACGAAGAACATTTTATTATTATTATTATTTATTTATTAACTATATATATAATATAATAAATAATATATATAATATATTGCAGTGTTATTTTCGTAAAATTTGTTCTTCTAATTTTCCAAAAATTCAGCTTTAAAATAATTTTGGTACAAATAAATTTTGTCTAATGGGAACGTTAATGTTTAATGATAAGCGCACCTATCTGCGCTGGTATCCATTATTGATTTGTCGTTCTTTTAATTTTGAATATTGCAAATATCCACCATAGATCATTTAATTTTTATTTTATTCTTCCATTCACCCATAACTTCACTCTTTGTTTTTAAATTAAACAATTTTAATGAAAATTATCTTTTAATTTGAAATCATTACAAATTTTCAAAATCTAAGAACTTGCAAAATCATTACGTCCGGTTCTTCCGACATCTTGAACGAAAAAGCCCTATCTTCTCCGCTAGTTGGCTTCAGGTTTGCCAATTCGCTGAAATTTCAAAATTTAAATTAAAAAAACAACATAATTCAAATTTTGTTCCACGATATAAAGTATAATATAATATATAATATTATCTAATATCACCAAAAAAAGTAATTTTCTTGTGTTTAATATCACCAATCAATCATTAGGTGATTACAAATCTGCGAAAATATTTTTACTCTATTTGATTTTACACCATTGATTTATATAATAACTTAACTTAAATTACAATTTTAACTTAAGATATAGTTATAGTTACATAGAGGTATATAATTAAAATGCCATAATTTATGTTGTATAAATGAACACTGTCTTAAGGTGCAAGCGTAAAGCGGCGTGTTTTTGTACGGAATGTCGTCCAAATTGCAATGTTGCTGCAACGTTCGCAAACGTTTTGCACCGACCGGCGCGGCGCGGCAATCTGGACGGGATTTTTTGGTAATAAACGTTGCTGCAACGTTCGCGAACGTTTTGCGCGGATCGGAGCGGCAGTCTGGATGCGCCTTTAGCCAAAAAACCGCTGACGCTAAAGCTGCATCCCCATTAAGACTGTAAGACAGCACGGTAAGCGGAAATTTGATCTTGCAACAAACATCAATAAATTGTGCCGCTTGCCAGGTCGTCTTAATGGGGACGCAGCTTAACCCATTAGTCCTATCGTATGATTTATCATACGGAAATTGATATTTGTATAATTGGTAAATCCATGTTTATAAGGTCAACCCCAACTAATTTCTAGAATTTTAAAAAACTTCTAAAAAAAGTTACTCAAGATAAAAATTTAAATATAAATAAAATTTAAAAAATGCCTAATAAGACCCTATTTCACGATTATTTTCGATCTTCAGTCGTATATAACTATGAAAAAATAAAAAAATTATATATCAAACAAGAAATTATAAGTACTCAAAACAATTGAAAAAGTGAAAGTTACCAAGAACATATTAAAAAAATATGAATTGAATATGACTTACCATGAAAACAAAATTAGTAACCTAACCAATTTAATGGCTTTAAAGAATTTTTATGGATAAATTTAATAAGATTATAAATCTAAACGGCACTGCCGCCTTTTGAAGTTTGATTTTTTGTGAAAACTCTTCTAAATTATTTTATCGAATTTATTCCAAAATTTACGAGCTCGATGTATGCAGTACATACTACGTATAATATAAGCGACTTGATCGTGACATTTATTTAATATTCATATGAGATTAGTTTAATGTGAAATCGAATTTAGTTTTAATGGTTTTGATAAAAACATATTCTGTTTATAAGTAATTGCAATAATTCTTTCACAAAAAGGCGAAAGGTCATAAATCGACTTATTGCTCATTCGATATTTTTTTTCCGGTTCGATAAAATACAAAAATGTATATGAACAAAAATATAGAGAATGAAATTTACAAGAAAGAGATACCTATTCATTTTATTATTTCGTTGCACCGTTTCCGAGATTATGGACGACAATATTTTTTTGCATTTTACAGAGTCGTGTTTAAGTCGCTCTCAATTAGAAACGGCGCGACAAAATGGAAAAATGTATAGAAACAAAATTGAAGACAATGAAATTTCCTACAAAAAATGTCTAAAATGGTTTGCTGTAAAATCGATTTTAATATGAAAAAAATGGTCTTGAAGAGGTTCAATTTACATGGTTAATATATGAGTGTACGAATACTTTCTACGGCCACTGTATATCTGATTAGGCATCTTGAATTTATAGCCGGGACGTATAGGGATGGAGTGAAGAAAAAACCACATTTTAG